>JAJQQW010000019.1:7728211-8328211 GCA_025583905.1 Ia io
ATTACGATTCATTAACAGAAAAATTACAGTTATGAAGTAGCAACGAAAATAATTTTATGGTTGGGGGTCACCACAACATGAGGAACGGTATTAAAGGGTCACAGCATTGAAAAGGTTGAGAACCACTGACATAGTCCCATCATTGGGTTTTTGGTTTTGCTTTTGTTTTGTTTTGAGTACTTTCTTACTTTTAGGCACTAAAAGATGTTCCAGTCTCATCTTGTGTATTTCCTACCCCACACCTAGATACAATCGTTTCTGCAAGGAACTCGGGTTCCTTTTATCAGAGAATGGTTTTAGATACCAAGAAATAAAAGAAGATTAAGAAAATACAAGTTCGCCCTGACTGGTTTGGCTCAGTGGATAGAGCGTCGGCCTGTGGACTGAAGGGTCCCAGGTTCGATTCCAGTCAAGGGCATGTACCTTGGTTGCGGGCACATCCCCAGTAGGAAGTGTGCAGGAGGCAGCTAATCGATGTTTCTCTCTCATCGATGTTTCTAACTCTCTATCCTTCTCCCTTCCTCTCTGTAAAAAATAAATAAAATAAAGGAGAAAAAAAAAGAAAATACAAGTTCATTTTAAAGCATTATCGAGTTTATACCAGCTTCAGTGGCCATGGTCAGATAGAGGCTTTAGAAGTAGGAATGCTCTGTTTTGCAATGTTTAATATGTAGCTCTGATCACCAAGAGGAATTTTCTGCTGCCCAAGGAAAAGATCCTTCTAAAATTGTTCCAAAGATAGAGCTTTCTTTAGTTATTGTACTAATTTAGTATTTCTTGTCACTCAGACATTTTTCATTATCACCCATGACCTAACTCTCTTTCCTGGGATGACACTTTTATCATTTACTGTCATTATGAAGCATTTCTGCAGGAGGTAGTGTAAGAATTTCTTCTGTCAGCCTCAGCAACTCTCTGAGCCATTCCAGGTCCCTGGGTGTGTTTCTCTCCTCCTCCATCTCCTCTACTGGTTCCGACCTACCTGCCGTCTAGCACTTCAGCTCTCCACCTCTCCACCAGCCCCAAAGCCACAGCTAACAACTTCCTATGTGATCAGGAAGTTGTTGCTGCTACTTCCAGTTCTAGAATCACTCTGTAGGCTACCACTTGAATCAGCAAACTGGGTGCCTCGTTCCTGCCATTTGACGCATCAAAGCAACTGGTCAGACCCTGACATATTTGTTGATGTTCTGCTTGCTTGAAGTAGCAAAATCAAGCCCTGCCTTAGCAACACTTCTGCCTTTGATTGACAGGTTCTAAGTTATATCAAAGAAACACAAGATGCATAGGGTTTGGTTCCCACCTCTGGGAGTTTAGGACGGCCAATAAAAAGCAATTGAAATCCTTCATATTCACCAATAGAGCTGGAAAGAACTCAATAGGAAGAGGGAAATAAAATATGTATGAAAGAAGTAGAGGATAACAGCATAGCCACATAATCCTAAAATTTCATTTTGGAATGAAATAATATCTGTGAATGCAGGATGTACAAAAACACATTTTCTATCTTTTAAAAGAATTCAAAGTCTCAAAATTTCTGAATACATTACTTGATAATAAGTATTAGAACTATAAAATGTTATGCTATAGACTACAACTATTGAGCTCCAATTTAAAAGGGAAAATTTAATTAGTAGATGCTGAAAAATGGTTATGTATGGTTGAGGTGCACTTTATTTTTATTTCTATGATGTTACATAGTTTGTCATAGATTCATTTTTGCTTCATATTTGAAACAATATTCAACAAATTTATTTGAGTGCCTATGCTAGATGGACATTTTTAGAGGATAACCATTGCAAATAAATGCTCATGGATAGTGGGATTATTAAACAGTAAGTGTTTAAGAATGATAGTACTAAGGACTTAATAGTTCTTGAAACTTAAATAAAAAATGGTTGTACTAACGCCAGCACATATGGATGCTATGCGTGCTTAAGAGCTTCTGTGCAGATTCAGACTCTAAGAGGCTGTGGACAAATTCTCAAGAGAGGATGGGCCAAATCAAGTCTGGGTACTCTGCCACCACCCAGCACAAAAGCCCTACTAACTGTCTCAGCTTCTCCCAACCTGGCACATTTAAGGGCTGGGTTAAAAGATAATGAATTCCTCAAATAGCTTCTTGCTCAGTGGTGAATGAAATATAATACTTGCTCGTGGGGGGGAGAAGGGGAGGAGTGGAGAACCAGCACTTTGGGGAGATCTAATCCGACCTAGTCATGAACTGCTAGGGCCTAAGAGCAGTGGCAGATCTGTTTGGCAGTGGCAGGCCTTGGTGTGATACATGTGTTAGTGTGGGCCCTGGTGTGCAAGGATTAGCATTCACAGCCTTGGCTGAGAATGGCCCTGAAGGCCTTGCACAGTGTGTGGTGAATGGAGACTTTGCGGGGTAAGAAATTGCCTTGTGCTCGCTATATGCAGCTCACACCATCACTACATGGCATGTCAAGGCAGCTTCGTCACTGTCTCTGAGATCTCCCATAAACAATAACTCTTGTAAAGTGTTAATGTTTTTCTTATTTTAAAAAGGTCCTTAATAAAATAGGAAACTTCAGTGGAGATTGAAAAAGCAGCTTTGAATTTTTGAGTTTGTTCATGGAAAACGTGACAAAAAATGCAATTTGGTGGAAGGCAAGCACATGTGCAGATATTTCCAATCTTTGTAAATTTGAGAAATTTAAAGGTCTTAGAATGAATTTTATTCATACATGAGGATTTTGGCATATTGAATCTTGTGTTTTGAATGCAGAATGCACTCATCTATTCTACTTTGTTCTACTGCAATGAAAACCATTGCTAGTGAATTGGTTTTCTTGGCCAATATCTTATGCACATTGAGATTTATAAAGGCCTTAAAATGTTAATACTACATACAGAAACTGTGGGATGTTTCTCTTAAGTGGAATGTCTTTTAAGCAAAATTCAGCCCATCTACCTAATTGTGATAGAAAATACTAATATTCAGGTGATTAATAGATACAATATTCTTTATTTTTTCTGTTCTGCATTATGTGGTACTCATCTTCAAACTTGTAGAATTGTGATCTTCTATTTCAATAATTAAATGTTTCTTATATATTATACAAAAAAAGAAGTATTTGCAATGAAAAAACTTTGAACTGTGTATCCAGACGAATTAATATGAACAGTGTTGTTCATGCTCCAAACAAAATAGTAGTTCAGCTATATGATATCATGACCTTGCATAGCAATACCTAACACATTCTTTCAATTCATTGAAGGTTGGTTTTTTGCCATGGTATGTTTTATTCATCATAGTGACATGTACACACTTTTTAAATGCACTATTTAAACTCTAAGCACACTGTCAACAGAGGCTTAGGGGGTAGTGTTTACATTCTGGAGGGCTCCACCCTCAGTCTGTCTAGCTACCCTAAGGCCAGAATACTGGTGGCTGGTCCTTAGCAAAGACTGCTGCTCACACAAAAGCTGAGTCACATGACCAAGCCAGTACCGTGTGGATTTCCAATGAGCAAGACCCTGGGGATTATAGCCTCCACTGTGGCCCTTCCCAGCCACCTCCTAATTTGCACACCTGGCAAGGTAGGGAAAATAGCATAAATCCTAATAGAGACTAGAATTGCCTCTCCTCCTTACTAAAGTGTTCAAAAAAATGTTTGCTATCATTATGAGAAATAATATTATTCTGTGACAGGAAATAATGTGCGGCGGGAGGGGTGTCAAGGTTACCTTGGAGTGACTAGTCAGGGAAAGCCTAGGAAGGAGCCCTTTGAGATAGGACCTAAGTGAAAAGATGGAGCCAGCCATGGAAAATTCTGGAAGATACAATTTCCAAGCAAAGAAAAGGATGAATTTGGTGTGTTCCAACCGCAGAAAGGAAGGTGGCATGGCCGGGAGTTGTGAACCCAGAGGCCAAGATAGAAGATGAGCACAGAGAGGAGGCAAGCAGCTTCATTCCAATATGATGAGAAGCCTTCGAAGTGTCAAGCATGGAATGGATGTGATCTGATCTGTAAAGATCCTTCAGGCTACTCTAGAGCAAATGAAATGTGGAGGCATAAGAGTAGGAACAGGAAATGAGTTAGAAGGCCATTTTAGGAATCTAGACAGGTAAGACTGGTGACCTGTGTCAGAGTGCTAGTGAGGAAGTGGTCAAAAGTAGGAAGATTCAAGATCTGTTTTAAAGATAGAGGTCATAGTACTTGCTAATGATTGGATGTGGGATGATAGAAAGAGGGGAATCAAAGATGATTATGAGGTTGTTGGTTTGATGGTAGTGTCAGTTACTGAGGCGGGGAAACTTGGAGGTTTAGCAGTGAAAGTCTAGAATTCCAGTATGCCCTTGTTGAGGTAGAGGTGCCCATTAAACACTGAGCTGGAGAAATCAGATTGGATATAAGCTTGCAGAGAATGAGAGAGGTCAAAACATGAAAGCCAGGTACTGGCCCCGAAAGGAGTTATCTTTACACAAAATCACCATAAGATAGGCAACATCCAACTGTTAGAAGTACAAAATAATGAAAGTCACCTTTTAAAATTAAAGAGTTATTTCACTTAATGTAATAGATAAACCGTGGAACAGAAGAGAAAGCCCCAAATGAGCTTAGTAAATAATGTATATATTTCAAAGCAGTAGAGAAAGATTAACTACACAATAAATAGTGTGAGGGCAAATCAGCTAGGGCAGTGTATCCTTCATTTCTGACTGGTTCTTTTTTATGCTGTTGAGGTCGTCACTAAGTTCCTTGATAACCTTATAACCAGAGTTTTGAACTCTGCATTTAGTAGATTGCATGTCTCCATTTTGTTTAGTTCCTTTCCTGGAGTTTTATTCTGGTCTTTCATTTGGGACATGTTTTTTAGTGTCTTCATTTTGGCAGCCTCTCTGTGTTTGTTTCTATGTATTAAGTATACCTGCTACATCTCCCAGGCTTGGTGGAGTGGGTATCCTGTAGGGTCCAGTGGCACAGCCTCCCCTATCATCCCAGCTGGGTACTCAAGGTGTACGCCCTCCCCCCCCCCCGCCATGTGGGCTGTACACCCTCCTGTTGTAGTTGAGTCTTGAGTGCTGTTGGCACATCAATGAGAGGGATTTACCCAGGCCCATCAGCTACAAGGATTGGCTGTGACCACAGAACACCGATCTCCCACTACCTTGGAGGACCAGCCGTGCAGGGGCCCACCACATAGAGCAGGACTTACTTCAGCTGGACACTGGTACATGCAGAATCCACTTCTTGAGTGTGTTGCTTGTGGAGGTGGTTGGGTGGTGGTGCTTTGACATGTTCTGGAGCTGTCCACTGGATGTGCTGGCTCCAGGGCCCCCTGGGAGGTGCAGGCCAAGGTCAGCCACTGCCTGTGTTCTGCCTGGGGCCACCAGGCATAGCTACAAAGTGTTCTGCAGATGGCTGCTGCTTGTGCGGGGCCTGGGGCCACTTAGTGAGAGGTATGGGGCTTGCTGAGGCGGATGCTACTTGTTTCAGAGATTTTATTTTATTTTTTATTATTTAACAGCTTTATTGAGGTTTAATTGACATACAATAAACTGTACATATTATGTATACTTGTGATATTATCACCACAATCAAGAAATTAGCAGCATGGACATATGCCCCATTCCCAAAAGTTTTGTCTGATACTCTTTTATAATCCCTTCCTACTGTTCCTCCTGTTGTCCTACCCCAGTGGTCAGCAAACCACGGCTCGCGAGCCACATGCGGCTCTTTGGCCCCTTGAGTGTTATTTTTTTTTTTTAATAAATCTTTATTGTTCAGATTATTACAATTTTCCTCTTTCCCCCCCCCCATAGCTCCCCTCCACCAGGTTCTACCCCACCCTCTGCCCTTACCTCCCCCCACTATCCTCATCCATAGGTGTACGCTTTTTGTCCAGTCTCTTCCCGCACCCCCCACTCCCTTTTCCCCCCAAGAATTGTCAGTCCACTCCCTTTCTATGCCCCTGATTCTATTATATTCACCAGTTAATACTGTTCATCAGATTATTTTATTCACTTGGTTTTTAGATTCACTTGTTGATAGATACGTATTTGTTGTTCATAATTTTTATCTTTATCTTTTTCTTCTTCTTGCTCTTCTTAAAGAATACCTTTCAGCATTTCATATAATTCTGGTTTGGTGGTAATGAACTCCTTTAGCTTTTTCTTATCTGTGAAGCTCTTTATCTGACCTTCAATTCTGAATGATAGCTTTGCTGGGTAGAGTAATCTTGGTTGTAGTTTCTTGCTATTCATCACTTTGAATATTTCTTGCCATTCCTGTCTGGCCTGCATAGTTTCTGTTGAGAAATCAGCTGACAGCCGTATGGGTGCTCCCTTGTAGGTAACTAACTGTTTTTCTCTTGCTGCTTTTAATATTCTCTCTTTGTCTTTTGCTCTTGGCATTTTAATTATGATGTGTCTTGGTGTGGTCCTCTTTGGATTCCTTTTGTTTGGGGTTCCGTGCGCTTCCTGGACTTGTAAGTCTATTTCTTTCACCAGCTGGGGGAAGTTTTCGGTCATTATTTCTTCAATTAGGTTTTCAGCGTCTTGCTCTCTCTCTTCTTCTGGGACCCCCATAGTTCTGATGTTGGTACGCTTGAAGTTGTCCCAGAGGTTTCTTACACTATCTTCAACTTTTTGGATTCTTTTTTCTTTTTGCTTTTCCGGTTGGGTGTTTTTTGCTTCTTTGTATTCCAAATCTTTGACTTGGTTCTTGAAATCCTCTAGTCTGCTTTTAGGTCTCTGTATAATATTTTTTATTTCAGTCAGTGTATGCTTAATTTCTAGTTGATCCTTTTTCATATCCTCAAGGGTCTTGTTAAATTTATCGGCCTTTTCTAGGAAATTCTTGAAAAACCTTATAACCGTGGTTTTGAACTCTATATCCAGTCTTTTGCTTTCCTCCATTTCCTTCATTTGTGGTCTGCCTCTTTGTCTCTGCATTTTCGCTGCTTCCCTGAGTTGATGGAGTGGCTTTGTGTGCTAGGTGTCCTATAGGGCCCAGTGGCTCAGCCTCCCCAGTTACCTGAGGTGGACACTCTTGGTGTGCCCCTTTGTGGGCTGTATGTGCAGTCTTGTTGTAGTTAAGCCTAGATTGTTGTTAGTATCACTGGGGGGAGTTGACCTCCAGGCCAATTGGCAGTGAGGATCAGCTGTGTCTCCACTGGGAGAGCTTCTGTGCTCAGCTTGGATGGGGCAGAGTCTCAGGGTGGAGCAGACAGCCTTGGTTTCCCGTCGGCCCCGCCCTACGAGGCCCCTGTGTCTCAGTGTCCCGCGGCAATGGCTGCATGCACCTCTGAGAGAAGGCTGCCCTTGAGTTTCACCCGCTGCCAGACAGTACAGTTTCTCCCCGAATGAGTCTGGGTACCCAAAGTCTCACCCGGAGCTGGATTTCAGTGCAGTCGGGAGGTTTTGTTTCCCTCCCGAACGAGAAAGCTAGCCACGCATTTGCTGCCCGACCTCTCCGCGTGCCGTGAGTAAGCCAGCCACATATTCAGCCGCCTGCCCTTTCCGCATGCGCGGGTCTCCGCACCTCTGCCCTCCACAGCTCCTCTGGGTTTCAGTGTCCTTTTATCTTTCCTTCTAGTTGTAGAATTTCCACTCAACCAGCTTTCCGGGGTTCTGGACGCTGTCCGCTCTGTCTTCCAGTTGCAGTTTTTAAATTGTTGTGCGAGGCAGCAGTATAGGTATTTACCTATGCCGCCATCTTGGTTTCTCTCCTTGTTTGAGAGATTTTAGAACAATCTGAAGCATGAACCAAGACAGCCACAGCTTGAGTGGACCCAAAAGTTGTGTGGGACGGGGACTCAGGTAATCACCAGGATGGGGCAAACAGTTAGCCAGGTTGATGCAGTCTCCGGTATGGAGCCCCTCTGCTGGCTCTATTGGGGGACAGCTCATCAAAGGAACAATGGCTTCTGCCAGCGCTTCTGTCTGGGAGAAAGCTGCCCCTCCAGCTCTCGTCCTGATGCCACAGTTGAGAGTGAACAGATGTAGAATAGTTGATAATCATTGTAAAACAAAGACCTATAGGCAGAAAGTATCCTGTATGTCCTGACCAGGTGGGAAGATGAGGCTGGGTAAGAAGCCTGGAAGAATGTCAGCTGGTGTGGTATGCATTCCATGGACTAAGGTAGGTGGGCTGGAAATGGAGCAAATTCATCCCTGAGAACCTTCTATCTGATAAAGAGGTGTCTTCTGAAGGTGACCCCTGAAGGTTTAGTCTCATCTGGAATAAAAAAAAAAGACCCTGAATAGCTTCAGCAATCCTGAGAAAGAAGAACAAAGTAGGAGAGATCTCAATACCAGATATCAAGCTGTATTACAAAGCCACTGTTCTCAAAACTGCCTGGTACTGGCACAAGAACAGACATATAAACCAAAGGAATAGAATAGAGAACCCAGAAATCAACCCAAAGCACTATGCTCAATTAATATTTGACAAAGGAGGCAAGACAGTCTCTTCAATAAATGAGGGGAAAATTGGACAGATACATGCAAAAAAAAATGAAACTAGACCACCAACTTACACCATACACAAAAATAAACTCAAAATGGATAAAGGACTTAAATGTAAGACAGGAAACGATAAAAATCTTAGAGAAATCCACAGGCAGCAAAATCTCAGACATATGCCGAAGCAATAACTTCACCAATACAGCTCATAGGGGCAATGGAAACTAAAGAAAATATAAACAAATGGGACTACATCAAGATGGAATGACTTCATTTTAAAATATCTTAGAACAATTTAATATTTCTCGATATTGTTTCTAGAACCGGTATTTTTAGGAATGCAGAAGAATTTACAAAATTACCATTGATACTTAGAAAGAAAAAAGCCTTGTGGTATGTATGCCTTTTGCCAAGGTAGTTTGTGTTTTAGAATATATACCTGTACTTTACAAATCCAAATGATTTACAAGCATTGCATTAGACAGAACTGGTTTCTAGGCCAGTTAGTCAGCTTGGAGTGTGAAACCCTGATTCAGAAGCAAGTCATCTAAGTATGATTAAACCCTGTTTCTTGTTGGGTCAATAGGCCCAATACAGTAGTGTCTTTACCCATACGTTCATTTACTCTAAACTGGCTTCCTCATTGGAACTCCAGAACCCTGAAGATTATGTGAGTGACTGTCTTCTCATTCCTCCCAAGACTGTACATACCTAATGCCATTCTAGATGCACCGGGGGTCCTTATCCATTACGTTCATTACAGCCTTAGAGCTTGGGTGTTTAATTCCTTCATGAAACCTGGTTGAGAAAGGCTATGATGATTCCAGTTTGTCCAACGTACTGTTTGGTGATGCTGAGGAAGCCACGGGACACTGTAACTTACCTGTGGCACAACCAAAATATGTGCCCCATGGTTGGTGCCTTGCTCCTTACTCTGCACTCGGTTACAGACAATTGTCTCTTCAGGTTTCATTGATGAGTAGGCATAGGAAAATGGAATACCAAATCATTTGAGGGTAAGTTGGGGAATAAATGGGAGAAATAAGACCACATTCTGCTGACTTGATTTGACACAATCTGAGTAATAAATTTTCTTAGCTAAGATCCCTCTTTCCCTCCCTCTCTCCCTCCTTTCCTTCATTTATTTTGTTCTAAATTGGAACTTCATTAGGATGCTAATTTTCCTTCCTACTCTGTACAATTCGGAGGTGTCACTTGGTGAATTACCTATGTAAAGCATTTTTTAAAATGTATCTTTATCGTTAGAAGTATTACATATGTCCCCTTTGTGTTTTTTTCCTCATTGACCCCCTCTACCCTGCACCCACCCCTCCCAGGCCTTCACAACACTATTGTCTGTGTCCATGGGCTATGCATATATGCATATAAGTTCTCAGGTTAATTTCTCCCCACCCACCAACCCACTCCCATCCCTACCTCCCCTCTGAAATTCATCAGTCTGTTCCATGCTTCTCTGTCTCTGGATCTGTTTTATTCATTAGTTTATTTTGTTCATTAGAGTCCACATGAGTGAGACCATGTGATACTTACCTTTCTCTTACTGGCTTATCTGGCTTATTTCACTTACATAATACTCTCCAAATCCATCCATGCTGTTGCAAATGGTAAGAGTTTCTTCTTTTTTACAGCTGTGAGTATCCCATTGTGCAAATGTACCACAACTTTTATCCACTCATCTGCTGATGCGCACTTGGGCTGTTTCTAGATCTTATCTATGGTCAATTGCGCTGTTCTGAACATAGGGGTGCATATATTCTTTCTGATTGGTGTTTCTGGTTTCTTAAGATATCTTCCTAGAAGTGGGATCCCTGGGTCAAATGGGAGTTCCATTTTTATTTTTTGAGGACACTCCATACTGTTTTCCACAGTGGCTGCACCAATCTGCATTCCCACCAGCAGTGTACTAGGGTTCCCTTTTCTCCACATCCTTGCCAATACTTGTCATTTGTTGATTTGTTGGTGATAGCCATTCTGACAGGTTGAGGTAATATTTCATTGTCCTTTTAATTTGCATCTCTCTGATGATTAGTGACTTTGATCATTGTTTCATGTCTCTTGGCCATTTTGATACCTTTTATTGACCCTGAGGGTAGGAACTATATCATATATCTTCTATCCCCACTAAAACCTGAATAAATACCTGTCAATTAATTCCACTTAACGCACCCTGTTAGTATTCTGTAATACACAAAGTTGGTCATCTGTAATGCTCTGAGCTAAGGGCTGTTATGAGTATATGGAGTAATGAGAAATATGATCCTCACCCTTAAGAAACTTCCTGGTAAAAAGAAGAGAGGAAAATATCTACTCAAGCTTTTATAATACACTAGAGGCCCGATGCACGAAGATTCATGCAAGAATGAGCCTTCCTTCCTCTGGCTGCCGGCACCGCCTTCGCGACGGAAGGAGCTGCCTTTCTGCCTTTGCTCTGGCTTGGAGCCACCTTTCCGCCCTCCCACACTGCCCAGAAGCCTGGAGCGGCTGGGGCGGTGCCTGCGTATACAAATTAACCCACCATATTTGTTGGGTTAATTTGCATACTCACTCCTGATTGGCTGGTGGGCATTGCGATGGTACGGTCAATTTGCATCTTTCTCTTTTATTAGTGTAGACTAGTAGCCCAGTGCATGAAATTTGTGCATGGGTGGGGGGTCCCTCAGCCTGGCCTGCACCCTCTTGCAACCCAGGACCCCTCAGGGGATGTCTGAATGCCGGTTTAGGCCCAATCCCGCAGGGATCCCTGTGGGATCGGGCCTAAACCGGCAGACGGACATCCCTCTCACAATCCGGAACCACTGGTTCCTAACTGCTCGCCTGCCTGCTTGATTGCCCCTAACCACTCGCCTGCCTGCCTGATCACCCCTAACTGCCTCTGCCTGCCTGCATGGTTACCCCTAATCACTCGCCTGCCTGCCTGATCACCCCTAACCGCTCACCTGCCTGCCTGATTGCCCCTAACCACTCTGCCTGCCTGTCTGATTGCCCCTAACTGCCTCTGCCTGCCTGATCACCCCTAACCACTCACCTGCCTGTCCTATCGCCCCTAACCACTCGCCTGCCTGCCTGATCACCCCTAACTGCCTCTGCCTGCCTGCATGGTCACCCCTAACCACTCGCCTGCCTGCCTGATCACCCCTAACTGCTCACCTGCCTGCCTGATTGCCCCTAACCACTCTGCCTGCCTGTCTGATCGCCCCTAACTGCCTCTGCCTGCCTGATCACCCCTAACCACTCACCTGCCTGTCCCATCGCCCCTAACCACTCGCCTGCCTGCCTGATCACCCCTAACCACCTCTGCCTTGTCCCCCGCTGCAGTGGCTTTGTCCGGAATGACACCCAGAAGGTTGTTTAGCTGTCCAGTCTAATTAGCATATTATGCTTTTATTTTTATATATAGTAGAATGTGACAAGAACTGAAAAAAGGCAATAAATAAACCACTTTGAATACAAAGAAAAAAGAATTGTTTACACTATTGCAGTGAGAGAAGTCTTCACGAAAGATGTAGAATTTTAATTTGACTTTGAAACATGAGTGTTCTTTGGTAAGTGGAGGTAGCAGGGAATACCACATTAGTTTAGAGGAACTAATGGGAGCCAAGACTCAGATGAGAAGAAGATTGCAGGAGCTTGACCTTAGAAGTACACACATGTCAAGAGACTAGTAAGAGTCACTGGGATACCTTTGAAGGTCCATGACTAGATGAGTGACATAATTAACTCTGTCTTGCAAGAAAGCTTACTTTAGCAGCAACCTATAGGAGGAGTTAGAAGAAAGGGAAGAATGAGGTTAGGAGACAAGTTGGGAAGTATTTGCCTAATCCACATAGGAGGCAACAAAGGTTAAGCAGAACAAGACAGTGATAACAGGAATGGAAGTAAAATGGATAGGCTGTAGCAACTGGATAAGAAATAAAGAATACTCTCAAGGTTTTTAACAGAGTGGCTGAGACTGATAAGGCCACATTACACAAAGGAGGAAGAACAAGTTTGGACATAAAGCTTTGGAGTCCTCTGCATAGTGATGGCATAGTAATAGAACTAGTTGAAATGAGATACTGGCAAGTTACATTTGCTTTGTATTCTCTGGACCTAAATGAATACAGCAGCAAATTTAGTCTGAGTACCCTAGGAAGCACAGATGCATTCCTATCACTCTTTGCCAGTGATAGACTAAAATTCTGATTACATCCTCTCCTAAAGCAGGTGATTTCTTTCTTTCTTAAAGATCTACACTCACATAACATTTTTTTATAAGTTCCTGGAATGATTTATGTACTTTAAAAGGTATAATACCTTAGTTAGATTCATGGTCAAATGATTTTTGACAAGGATGACAGACAATTCAATGGGGAAAGAATAGTAATTCCAACAGACAACTGGATATCCACATGCAAAACAACTTAGTTGACCCCCACTGTTAAAGATGGATCGGCCTGGAGTGGGATTTCCTCAGGCCAGCCTATAGTGTGTGAGTTCTTGACTCCGTGTAGGAAATATTTCACAACAAGAGTCCAGGTGATGTTGAGAATAAGTTTATTAAACCTGGGGACAGTGAGGACTTAGGGTAGAAGCAACAGGGGAGAGCGAGGCGGTGCTCTGCTTCGGCTCTCCAGAAATGTTATAGGGAAGAAGTGAGCCAAGGCAGGGCTGCTCTCAGCTTACAGGAAGTCAGAGAAAAAAGGGGTCTTGGAGACAGGATCAGGGGATAAGCCTGGATGAGCTGCCGCTGCCAACTGCTCCCTGGTTGCAAGTCTCATAGGGACCTTTAGAATTTAGAAGGAAGTAAAAAGGTAATGTCTGAGAAGGGCATAGGCATGCTCTAGAACAGCGGTCGCCAACCGGTGGTCCGTGCACCACTGGTAGTCCGTGAGGTCCGAAAGGTTGGCAACCACTGCTCTAGAAAGAGCCCACACTGGGTCTTTGTCTTCAGGGATTGTTTATCTTTTTTCTGCAGATGAGAATCTAAGGGAGGGTTTCAGCAGAACATTCATCAGCTTTCCAGGTGTGTTTTTAATATGCTGGTACATCAAAATGATGTATAGGGGAGTTTGGGATTATTTTTTGGTCTGCTTTACTATTTTACTTTTATCTTGGGTCTGTCTAGCTTTAATGGGTTTTTGTTATTTGTTCCCCTGACTGCATCTGTTCTTAGATTTGGCTGGCACAAATGGCATTAATTGGGTCTCTGTCCTCTATCTCCCCGGCCAGGGTGATTTAACCTTTTGCACTCGGATGTGAGTGTGACTCAACACGGTTAGCATTAGAATAAAGGAATCGAGAAAAAAGCAAGCGAGTGCAAAGGGTTAAGCTATGTATTCTCTGGTTAGGGAGGGGAGGTATAAACCACTTATTTCAAGTGTCCTTGGTTAAGGAAGATAAGATCTGGCAACTCATTAGCTGGGTGTAAATTATTCAAATTGTTTGATTTTGTTTAATTTTCTTGTGTCAGTTTCCCTACTCCGCTTGCCCTGGAATTTTCCTAGCTTCTTACTGTCCTGCCACACTACCTCACAATATACACAAGAATTAAGTCAAAACAAATCATACCCCTAAATGTAAGAACTAAAACTCTCAGAAGACAACAGGAATATATCTTCATAACTTTATGTATTAGGCAGTGGTTCCTTACATATAACAACAAAAAGCATAACACAACAAAAGAAAAATACATAAACACGACGTCATCAAAATTAAAAACTTTTGCACTTAAAAGGTAACAAGAAAGTAAAAAGACAACCCTGAGAATAGGAGAGATTTACTTGGAAATCACGTACCTGATAGGAAACGCATATTCAGAATATATAAAGAACTCATACAAGTCAACATAAAAGAATAACCTAAATAAATGGTCAAAGGATTTGAATAGACATTTCTCCAAAGAAAATATACAAATGACCAAGAAGCACGTGATAATCAACATCATTAGTCATTAGGGAAATGCAAACAAACCCACAATGGGAAACCACTTCACACCCACTAGGATGGCTATAATAAAAAAGACAGAAAACAGTAAGTATTCGCAAGGATGTGGAGAAACTGGAATCCTCATACTCAGCTAGTGGCAAAGTAAAATAGTGCAGCCACTTTGTAAAAGAAGTTTAGCAGTTTCTCAAAAAGTTAAGCATAGAGTTACCATACAACCCAGCATTTGCACTCCTAGGAATATACTCATAAGAATTGGAAACATGTTCACAAAGCTTCCACACAGAATAATGCTGTTCATAGCAGCATTATTCATAAAACCAAAAAAAGTAGAAACAATTCAAATGTGCATCCACTAATAGATGGATAACCAAAATGTGATATATCCATATAATGGAATATTATTCAGCAGCAAAAGGGAGTAAAGTACTGACACATGCTACAACATGGATAAACCTTGAAAACATGCTAAGTGACAGAAGCCAGACACAGAAGGCCACACATTATATGATTCCATTTATGTGACATATGCAGAATATGCAAATCAATAGAGAAAGAAAGTAGATTAATTGCTTCCAGAAGCTCAGGGGAGGAAGATTGAGGAGGCTGATAGACAATAGGGTGGTGAAGGGCTGGGGCTGGGGCTGGGGGTGACAGCTGGCTAGAAAGGGTCAGTGGGGGGAAAAGGAGACATATGTAATACTTTCAACAATAAATATTTTTTTAAAAATAGTTAAGGTTTTTTGGGGGAGGTGATGAAAATATTCTGGAACTAGATAGTGCTGATGACTGCAGAACATTGTGAATGTACTTAATGCCATTGAGTCAACACTCTTAAAATGGTTAAAATGGTAAATTTTATGATATGTGTATCTTGCCACAATAAAAAAAAAGTGATTTTTACAGTATATAAATTATCTATAATAATAAAAGCATAATATGCTAATTAAACTGGACAGCCAAACGACCTTCCAGATGTCATTTTGGACGTCCTTCCAGATTAAGCCATGGCGGCGGGGGGCCAAGGCAGAGGTGGTTAGGGGAAATCAGGCAGGCAGGCAAACTTAGGGGCGATCAGACAGGCAGGCAGAGTGGTTAGGGGCATTCAGGTAGGCAGGTGAGCAGTTAGGGGAGATCAGGCAGGCAGAGTGGTTAGGGGCGATCAGGCAGTCAGGCAAGTGGTTAGAGGTGATCAGGCAGGCAGGCAGAGGGGTTAGGGGCAATCAGACAGGCAGGCAGGCAAGCGAGCGGTTAGGAGCCAGCAGTCCCGGATTGCGAGAGGCCTGTCTGACTGCCAGTTTAGGCCCGATCCCGCACGGGCTTAAACCAGCAGTCGGACATCCCCCAAGGGGTCCTGGATTGCGAGAGGGTATAGGCTGGGCTGAGGGACACCACCCCCTCCCCCAGTGCACAGATTTCGTGCACCAGGCCTGTAGTGTCTCAATAAAGCTGTTATAAAAGTAAAAGGCATAATAGCATGGATTAATCACCAACAAACTGTGCTGAAGTGGGAAAGCCAATCCCAAAGGTTATATACTGGAAAATTCCATTTTTATAACATTTTGAAATGACTGTGGTTTCTAGATGTTTGGTATGAGAGTTGGGGAGATGGAGGGAAGTGGATTATAAAAAAGTAGCAGGAGGGATCCTTTTGCTGATGGAACCCTTCAGTACCTTGACTGTGATGGTGGCCATAGGACAGCAATTTTCAACCTTTTTCATTTAATGGCAGATGAACTAATTACTACAATTGAGGCACACCAAAAAAAATTAGATTTTTTGCTGATCTGACCAAAAAAAATAGGTGTAATTTCGATTCATTCACACCAGGTGGCTATTGTTTTGGCTGTTGTATTTTTCTATTTGACAATGTAAGGAAAAGAGGTCAGTGCCCCTGACTAAATAGTCAGGTAAAACTCTTGCAGGGTAGCTGGTGTGGCTCAGTGGTTGAGCATCGACCAAGAGGTTGCCAGTTCAATTCCAAGTCAGGGTACATACCTGGGTTGCAGCTCGATCCCCCACACACACACATGAAATTGGTGAAATATGAGTAATATTGGTGGACTGTATCAATATCAATATGCTGGTTGTGAAACTGTACTGTTTGCTAGAATAAAGTACAGAATTGGAGGAAAATGGGCAACGTGTATACAGGGTCTCTCTAATATATCTTACAACTGCACATGAATCTCAGGTATTTTAATTACCTATTATTTTCTCAATAGATATTTCAGTTAATAAAAATGTGTAATAATAACTATCTTTGAAAACTTGTTCTGTAGGCACAGTTCTAGTCACATGTAAAGTGCACTCTTCCTACTCTTGATTGGCACAGTTGTAGTATTACCTTCACGAGCAATAACCAAAATCAAATTCCCGATGGCACCATAGGTCAGCACTTTTACTTGTGTCTTCCTTAAAGATCAGCCTGCAGCAGGTGGTTTGTTTTCGTTTGGTTTGGTTCATTACAGCAATGCAGTGTTTTCCCAAAATAGAATGTATCAGGGTAGGAAAGCCTGCCTCAGACTTTTTGGAATGCTTTTAGTTAAGTCACTTTTAAGCAAAGAAAGATTTTTATTTCTTCCTGTTCTCTGATATTACAAAGTGTACATGTCACACTCTTGTTTTCGGCAAAGAGAAAATACAATTTTTAAATGAATAAAAACCACATTTCTGGGGAGTAGAAACGTTCCTGTTAACATCCCATCAAGTTACAAAGATAAACAGCAGGATTAACTGTTTACTTTAGGAGCTCCTCTGGTTGTTTTTCAGGAGAGGAACACAATGTCCCGTGGGTCAGTTTCCTGTCTGCCCTGTGGGTGGGTGGAGCTGGGAAAGGCCCTCCGCCCACTCCACTCTCTGCTGTCTCTCCTCCTTCTCTTCCTCTCCCTCCCTCTTTTCAGTGCATCTTTCCTCTCTCGTGTTCATGTTCCAACTCTCCTCTCCTCATTCCTTTTCCTTTTTCTCTCTCGCTTTTTCCCCCTCACTTCATCTAATTTCTTCTATTTCTTCCTTAAATTGAGGCTTAGTAAGATATTATAACATGGAGCAAGGCTACTGAAGCTGACACTGACCTAGAATAAAATAGTGGGGCTGACCATGATTCCGGGAATTCTTGGTGGACTGCTAAGAACTGCTCTCTTAGCTCATGTAAACATCCCACGTGTTCACTTAAATCACTTAAATCTCCTCTTCTCCCATGTGCGTGCACACGCACACATACCCACACGTCTGCTGTTTCTCTTTTCTTGTGTATCTGTGAAATTGAGTTAGTGGTTGAAAAGGGGAAATGAGGATTTTTTGGAAAGTTGGGGTGGAGCTTTTAAAACTTCAAAGGGATTAAATTATACTCTCACTAAAACTCCCTCTACAAATCAACAGTTTTACTTTTCCTAATCCTTGTGCTTTGTTCTGTTGCTTTTACAGATTAACAGTACATGTAACTTTAGAATTCTTTAAAGTACTCTGTGATTAGCATGATGTGATAGTAAGCTGGTAAGAGAAGAAAAAACATTCTTAAAGACAAATATTAACTCCATAATGGACTTTTATACTTCTAACACGATAAGACGGTGACTGAATGGTGAACCTCTTATCTATATTATTTTATGTGCTGGGAATGTGCTGGGGAACGTAGTTTCATTTGGCACTGACTTCAGTCAGCTCTTCCAGCATGGCGCAGGCCTCACCCTCCCGGCTCAGAAATGCATAGAATCCTAGTCCTGCTGCATGGTTCCTAATGACTAAAACAGAGGAGACTCTGCTGTAATGCTGTGCCCTTGAACTACTTTTTGTCTGCTGTCTTAATTTTCCCAGCTGGGATGGGTAGGGCATGGCTGGCTGAGAGGAGGGGCAAGCTGAAGACACTGGATATTTTAATGATTACACACCACTTTACCTTACAAACAGAATCGCAGTAGCTGAATGAGGAAGGCAACATGGAAACGCCAATTGCAGGCTGGTTTCATGTATCAGGCAGTTTCATTTCTGTGAGGGATGGTATGCTTTCAACACCTTTCTCTAAGCCCCTTGACACAGAAGATTGCCCCTTCCATGAAGTGCATACGCATTACAGACTCAGGCGAGCTGGCACATGAGAGAAAATCATCTTGTCAATTAATTCCATTTGTAACAAAGCAATTTAAAGTGGTCTGGATTGTAGCCAGGTAGCCAGAAGCCTACATCCCTCAGCCGCAGAGCCCCAAACAGAGCCTCTCTTGCCAGCTGGCCTTGCCCCTGCACCAGATGCCTAAAATCAGGAAAACGGGAGGAGGGGTTTTATTTGGATGAGGGTGTATGTTTTAGGCAGGCACGCAACATTGATCTTAAATAAGTGGCATTCACTTGCCAAACTGTTATTCCAAGAATTTTGAATGGCAAACTCTGTCTCATGGAGTGAATGCAGTTATGCGACTCTTATTCTAACCACTGACATCTACTTTCTCGCTATAGGACATTTCTCATTGCTGTTCTAGCATCTATCTAAGTCAGTCACTTCTAAAAGCAGCAGTGTGCCTCTCACACGAGGCATAGGGTCCCAGCACCAGTGCTCGGTGCTGCAGGGAGTTTGGAAAGGCGCCTGCAGCCTAAGTCCTAGCTTGCCTGTCACTGGCAGTGGCGAGTTTGATATTAACCGAATGTACATTTCACCTTGTCCAATGGGTATTCTGCTTTCCAAAGTGGGAGCTTCATTTTATGAACACTGACTCATCACATAACTTTAAAACGCCAATTCTAGCCTTCACATGGTTTGGCTAGCAGCAAAGTTCACAATATTTCAAAGTTTTTTAAGGACAGTGCTTGTTTGAAATGGTTGTCCTGCTAAGCATGGCCACAATGCTATTACCCTGTCTGCTCAGGGACCTCTAGTGTCTGAACTCCAGCCTCCTGTATAGATATGTAATTATCTAATCTTCCTTAGACTAGGATAATTGAAAAGGCCTCCAGAGAATAACCCCGTCTTGCAAGAGAGAGGAATGTCAGCCGGAGCGCAGGCTGCCCCAGTTTGTCCGTGGGAGCAGCAGGGCTGGACACGGCCTCGCCACACCTGTGTTGTTTCTGCCACCTGCTTTGAGTCCCATCCCTCAACTGACCAGTTTGGACTTCCATGTTCCGTGTTAACCACCTCCGTCTCTGCCTGCCTCCCGGCTCAAGTCGCTTGACCAGCCTTCGGATTCCACGGCTTCTGTAGTCTCTGAAATGAGGTCCACTGGGCTTCCTGCCCTGAAGTTCTTTATTCTCCACCACCACGCAGCTCCTTAGAAATCTTCGGCCAGCATAGATTCTTCCTGTCCCGCATGCATCATCCATGACCATGTTCTTCTGTCATGCCTTGAAATGTTTCTAATGTTTCTAATGCTTGCATGCCGACAGAGACCTGGAAATGTTTCCAATGTGTGCTTGCATGCCGACAGAGGCCAAGAGAATGGAGTTGTGTGAGGGCTGTGATCAGAGGATGGAGCGAGGGCCCACGGACTGAATTAACAAACTGGCGCTTCATCCATGGGGCGTTACCTAGCGCTCCTAGAACCCAGGTGTCTTAAAACAACGGGAAATTTGAATTTTATGTAAAATCACCCAATTTTTAATATATGTTAAAATTTAACATAACATCCTCTACCTTGTCTTAAGAGTTACATTTCTGAAAGAAAAATAGTATCTAATATTTTTATTAGAAAAATATTATCTAATATTATGTAATATCACCCCATTGTTGATTCTTTGATGGCAGGAGGTAAGTGCTAACTGGCACAGATGCTGGTTATTTACCACCCCTGGTGCCCTGGTCACGTCATCCTCCTTGCACAGGCCTTTCACCATGGCCTTTACTGCCCTCACCCCCCACACGGTGCCAGCCACGCCCAACCATGAGACTCGCTCCACCAAGATGCCTCTCTATTGCTGCCCACACCCAGTCCTTTCCCTCCCCATCCCTTTTTCTTCCTTCTTTACAAATGCTTGTTAAAATTTTAATTTTCTTTCAGAAATATAATTTTTATTTTAAATTAAAAACAATAGCCTGGCCGGTGTGGCTCAGTGGTTGAGTGTCAACCAACCCATGAACCAAGAGGTCGCCTTTCATCAGGGCATATGCCAGGGTTGTGGGCTCTATCCCCAGGAGGGGGCGTGCAGGAGGCAGCCAATCAATGATTCTCTCTCATCACTGATGTTTCTTTCTCTCTCCTGCTCCTTTCCTCTCTGAAATCAACAAAAATATAGTTTAAATTAATTAAGAATAATACATTGAAATCCCCAAATATTAGTCTTTTATCTTACTACCATTTTCCCCTACCTTATCTAACCTTCTTACAGTTTCTCAAACATGGAAGAGCTCTTTCCTATCACAGGGTTTCTCTGTTGTAGATGCTTTTTCTCAACCTTTTGCATGATTGGCTTCTCTTTCTTCAGGACTCAACTTAAAGGTCACCTCTTTTAAGAAAACTTCCCTGGGTAGACCATCCCACCCCAGTGTAGTTTCTCAAGACACTCTGCTTATTTCCTTCCTCGCACCACCACAACTTGTGATTGTATATTTATCTGTGTTCAGTCTTTTCGTGTAGAGGTACAGAGGGCAGGATTGCTCATTAGCACATACCTAGACCTCGATGAAGGCCTACTCAAGTGGCAGTTCTACTGCACTGAACCTTTTGCACTCGGATGTCGAGTGTGACTCGACACGGTTAGCATTAGAATAAAGGAATCGAGAAAAAAGCAAGCGAGTGCAAAGGGTTAACACATAAATAGATGGATCGTAGATTCACTAGACACACCCAAAAGGCCAGGATACTGCTTTAGAGCACAATGACAAATCCATAAGTGCCATTGTTATTAAGAATCTTGTGAAACTTCTTTCATGGCTCTACAGCCTTCTATGCTATGCCTCCCTACCTGTATTACACTTCTTTGTTCTTTCCCACTTGGGTCTCTGATTAAATCATATAGTCTTTGCTTATTTTGTATGAAATGTAAGTTTATTGGCCAATCAAATTGTTTTCAAGGGACATTAACAGCCGATTTTTTTATAATTTAGCATAAATCACTTACATTCTGACCTTACTACTCTGATATGATTCTTGTTGAACATTTAAAAGTATCTTTTGAAAGTTATAGAGTGGGTGAAGTTCTTCTAGATAAGTGGCCTCATTATTGACTAGTTACAATCCTATCTAATAAAGAGGGAATATGCTAATTGGCCCTCATGCCGTCGCAAATATGGCGGCGCCCACAGCCAATAAGGAGAGAATATGCTAATTGACTGCCCCACCCTCAAAGATGGCGGCATCCACAACCACAGGATGGTGGTGCCCAGTTCCCTCAGCCTGCCTCCGGAGTCCCCCAATTCCCTCAGCCCCCCAGCCACCCAGGGCCAGCCCGAGGCGCAGGCAAGCCTCAGATGGCGGCTGCCCAGCCACTCAGGGCTGCCTGAGGCTCAGGTAACTGGGGCCAGCCAAGGCTTGCGCTGCCAGCAGTGGCAGCAGCAGAGGTGTGATGGGACATCACCTTCCCCTGATCGCCAGGTCACCTCCCGCCCCTGAAGGCTCCTGGACTGTGAGAGGGGGCAGGCCAGGTTGAGGGACCCCTCTCCAGTGCATGAATTTTCATGCACCAGGGCCTCTAGTTTATGTATAACTATTTTTTTTAATAATATATTTTATTGATGTTTTACAGAGAGGAAGGAAGAGAGATAGAGTTAGAAACATCGATGAGAGAGAAACATGGATTAGCTGCCTCCTGCACACTCCCCACTGGGGATGTGCCCAGAACCAAAGCACATGCTCCCGACCAGAATTGAACGTGGGACCCTTCAGTCCGCAGGCCGACGCTCTATCCACTGAGCCAAACAGGTCAGGGCTATATATAACTACTAGAGGCCCAGTGCATGATTGAATCATGCACGTGTAGGGTCCCCTACACGCTTTCCCTTTCGATCACGGGGAGCTGGGTGCCTGTCCGCTGGTGCACCAGGCGCCGGAGGCTTCTGAATGGCGTCCAGCTCCCACGCTTTTGCTTTCGATCGCTGGTGCACCAGACCTTTCAGAAGCCTCAGGCGTGGCGGAGGCTTCTGAAAGGCCTGGTGCCTGAGTGGACAGGCACCCAGTTCCCACGCTTTCCTTTGGATTGCTGGTGCACCCGACCTTTCAGAAGCCTCTGGCATGGCGGAGGCTTCTGAAAGGCCTGCTGCCTGAGTGGACAGGCACCCAGCTCCCACACTTTTGCTTTTGATCGTGGGGAGCTGGGTCCCTGTCTGCTGGTGCACCAGGCCTTTCAGAAGCCTCCGGCGCCGCAGAGGCTTCTGAAAGGTCTGCTGCCTGAGTGGACAGGCACCCAGCTCCCACGCTTTCCTTTCGATTGCTGGTGCACCCGGCCTTTCAGAAGCCTCTAGCATGGCGGAGGCTTCTGAAAGGCCTGGTGCCTGAGTGGACAGGCACCCAGCTCCTGCGCTTTTTTTTCGATCGCTGGTGCACCCGGCCTTTCAGAAGCCTCCGGCGTGGCAGAGGCTTCTGAAAGGCCTGGTGCCTGAGTGGACAGGCACCCAGCTCCCACGCTTTCGCTTTCGATCGCTGGTGCACCAGGCCTTTCAGAAGCCTCTGGCGTGGCGGAGGCTTCTGAAAGTCCTGCTGCCTGAGTGGACAGGCACCCAGCTCCCACGATTTCGCTTTCGATCGCTGGTGCACCACGCCTTTCAGAAGCCTCTGGCATGGCGGAGGCTTCTGAAAGGCCTGGTGCCTGAGTGGACAGGCACCCAGCTCCCGTGCTTTCCTTTCAATCGCTGGTGCACCAGGCCTTTCAGAAGCCTCTGGCGTGGCGGAGGCTTCTGAAAGGCCTGCTACCTGAGCGGACAGGCACTCAGCTCCCCCGCTTTTGATGGTCCCCAGGGCGGGATGTCAGCTCGCTGCCCCAGAGGCCCCTTCTGTGCTGCAGCACAGCCATGGCGCAGACGCTGAGCTCATGCCGCTGCTGGCGACGCAGCTCAGCCTCCCGCAGGCCCAATCAGCTACCCCGGCCACCCCGAGTCCCGCCCCCCCGCGCCTCCTGGCAAATCGTGGGCATAGCGAAGGTACGGTCAATTTGCATATTTGTCTGTTATTAGGTAGGATATTTTAAACTATAAGCCCAGTGCATGAAATTCGTGCAAGAGTAGGCCCTCGCAGCCCCGGCTGCCTTGCGGCTCTGACCCCACCCACTGGTCATTCTGGAAGGACATTCCGCTGTCCAGTCTAATTAGCATATTAATTCTTTATTATATAAGACTAGAGGCCCAGTGCAAGAAATTTGGGCACTTGGTGGAGGTCCCTCAGCCTGGACTGCGCCCTCTCACAGTCCGGGAGCCTTCGGGGGATGTCCAACTGATGGCTTAGGGGAGCGGGCCTAAGCCATCAGTTGGACTTCCTTAGTGCTACCACGGAGGCAGGAAAGACTCCCACCACCACCACTGCGCTCACCAGCCATGAGCCTAGCTTCTGGCTGAGTGGCACTCTCCCTGTGGGAGCGCACTGACCACCAGGGAGCAACTCCTGCATTGAACGTCTACCCCTGGTGGTCAGTGCACATCATAGCAACCGGTCGTTCCACCGTTTGATCAATTTGCATATTAGCCTTTTATTATATAGGATAGTTTGGCCTAGTGCTAGAACAAATCCTGACCTCTCTGTAGATTAGATTTCGATATTCTTATTTTATGGTCATTATGCAATTTGCCATTGGTTCATTCCTTGTTGCCTCTTGGTGCTTCCCTTGCAGACCATAATGCTTCTTGCTCTGGGGTACTCTCTTGCATTCCACTAGGCTAAATTGGTCACTCTTCTGCATTCTTATAGCTTGTTACTGTGATGTGATGCTATGGCACAAAAAAATGTCAAAACAGGGGCCTCCAGATTAAGACCTGATTTTGCAACCTGCTTACTGTGTTGACTAGTCATTTAACACACTGACCCTCACTTTCCTCATCTATCAAATGGAGGTGATAATGTCCACTTTCCTCAGCTGAAGAATTAAATAGATAATATATGAGAATGCTCTAATTAGCCATAATACATGCATTAGTGTTGTGTTAATGTTGCCCTGTTACCTTTTATTAGGTTTACAATTCTATTTTTTTTTTATTCAAACCACTCCTCTCATATATCCTACAAAATTAGAAGCCCTAGTAAGCTTCAAATGAATTCCTTAATGAGTGAGTAGGTGAATGACTATTTCTATGAACACCATCTGCAATTAGTTATTATGTGATTTTGCTATATATGTGTTCACAGGGACTCGTCCAGTCTCTCATTCATGGATGGAGTATTTATTGAGAGCCTGCTGTAGCTCATATAGAGAACTTGGGAACAATTTCAACCCTTATATTTTCAGGGTGGAATTAGTAGTTAGTTTTCATGTAGATACTTTTGCATAAGGTTTCCTTATAATGGAGAAGATTTCCACACATTAATATTATTCATTGTGTTATTTTATCCCACCACGTTCATTTAGATTTGTTTATGTTGTTTGCTCAGTAGTCCTTGTATCTTAGACCTTTAGCCGGGATAATTTTCTTTTTTCTAAATTACAGAATTTAGAAATTGTTTTAGGAATTACCTTAGTATTTACTAACTACTAAATATTTCAGCCTCTGTAGGTAGAAATGTGCCCAGTGTTTCTTTATTTAAAAACTAATGGCCTGGTGCAAGAAATTTGTGAACATTAAAAGGGAATTAATTAGAGGAAATATTTTACTATTGCTATTTGCCCTTTCTCTATAATAGAAGTGTCAGAGATGAAAGAAAATTAGTAAATGTATATGAAAATAATATATAAATTTATTAATAAACAATAACATAATATAACACAACAATGACATGATATAAAAACAACAAAAATATATGAAAACAACAAAAACATGATATAAAAACAAAATTGATTCAAACAATGACTGGGTGCCAGTATTCAGCTCCCTTATCCCTCCTGTCAGAGTCTGGGGCGTGCCATGGGACCCAGAGTCAAGTCCCCCTCCACCCGCATGCACCTCGAAATCGCGTGAGACCCAGACCCGGCTGGCCCCACCCCATTGGGCGAGACCCAGACCCAGCTAGCCCCACCCCCGTCAAGCCCCATTGGCGGGGGACGCAGTGTCAAGTCCCCAGCCGGCGCCAGGCGGGGACACAGTGTCAGGTCACACCTCGCTGCGCACCTCACCGTGCACACAGCCCGCCCACCTGCGCCTGCTTGCACACACAGCCTCCTGCTGATCTGTCATTACGGCGTGAGGGCATCACAACCATTAGCATATTAGTCCTTTATTATATAGGATGTCTTTATTTTGCCATCATTCTATTTTTTTACTGTTTTTTATTTACCAATTACTGTTTGCATTCAGTATTACTTTACATTAGCTTCAGGTGTACATTAGAGTGGTGAGACAATAGTATAGTTTACCACCTCCAATATTTCCAGTACCCACCTGGCACCATACATAGTTATTGCAATATTATTTACTATATTTCATAAGCTGTACTTTACATCCTTGTGACTGTTTTGAAACTACCAATTTGTACTTTATATTCCTATACCTATTATGGAAGGCGAGGGAAGAGGATGCTCGTTCTGGGCAACAGTAATATGTTTGATTTGAAAGGATGACCTTCTTCGTGTGCTTTTAAACCTCATTTCGCTTAGGATTTAGTTTTATGCCAAAAGAGAATTCTGTCTCTATCGTTTGAGAACAGTGATCAAATGCCTGCGTATACAAATCTAAAAAGTGCATGTTTGAATTCAACTTCATTTGTCCTGATCTGTTGTATCAAAAACTGTTCCAGTAAAAACAACTGTGAATGCTTTTTTGTAGAGTCTGCCTCCTCGTGCAGGATGCCTATGGAATGTTCGGCGAAGTGCACTCAGAGGGCACCGTCTTTAAGGACAGACAGTTGGAGGGGCAGTCCTGCCGCCTGGCGGGCATGAAGGTGCTACAGAAGGCCACCCGAGGAAGGTGAGGACGCACTATAACGGCATCCAGCTTGCTACATGACTGGCTCTTTTATCAGTATTTTATCTCTAATTTTATTTTTAAAGACAATAAACTCTAGGATCTTAGAATTTGCCTGTAAAACAAGACAGATGTTGAGTGGAGCCCATAAAGTACCTCTGGGGGCAAAAAATGGTAATGACAGCAAGAACAGGTATGCAGGTGTAGCAATTCATAATTTTATTAAGATTAAGATTTAGAAATGTTAAGTATGTGTATTTTAATTCTAAATATTTTTCTGTATGTTGTCCTAGCTCTAACAAGTCAGCTTTATATGAATCTGTTTATGTAAATGAAATTTTGTGAAGAGGCATCTTAAACGCTTTAAGTTAAACTCTTAAGTTGTCACATATTTTTGCTCTCCACAGTAAGAAAGCTTTGTTATCCACCAAGGTTCATGGCACCTCACCCTGAAATGTGGTTTTGGATAGGCAGAGGTGGAGTGGTACATAAAGCTGGCCCAGACTGTGGCTCCCACATCTCCAATTACCTTCTTAATCCATGGTTTCGGGAAGGGAAGAAACGTTTTTAATGAAACTATTTAGGCATATGGAGAATTAGTGTAAACCCTGAAGTGGGTTTTCTCAATCTTATTGTAACCTCTCTTTCCTCAAATAATGTCTTATTTTAACTCTCTTGATGTTGATGTTGTATTTAATTATGGTAACATCTGAGCTTATAACAGTGTCTGAGGGAGAGAAAAAACATTATGAGTATACGATATTGTGATTTTGAAGCAGTTATGTATATCATCTTTTAGTGGTTTGTATAAGGACGCTTCTAGCCATCATTCTGGATTGTGAGCATTTACCGAACATTACTGACGGACCCCTATAGACAGGCAGCTTTCCCCCGGGCCTCAACTCTGTCCCCGTCTTTCATATAGCGCTTGCAGATGAGTCATGGCTCTACCCAAGAGGTTGTCTGAAAGATGTGTATTTCATAGGCAGATCTCCTGTAAGCTATGACTAGATACAACAATATTTTATTGATCCATGTAGATTTGCTTTGTGATAAATGCTTCTTTTGTTTATAAAAGGATAGCTGTGTTATAATGTAATTGCCATATAGGTTGGGGCAGGGTGGGAGGGGCAGTGCCCAGATACTTGGAAAGCATGCTAGACATTGGGTCATGTGAACCTTACGCTTATTAAGGCAGAACGTCATTTTAGTCCTCGGAATCTCAAGCATCTGAAAAGACTAAGTGTAGTCCTGGTTACAGTTATCATTGCCTTGGCACTGACCTGACATTAACCCCATCAGGGCCATTTAGGAAGTTATCTTTTTTGGTACGAACCCTGCACTCAGGGTCACCAGCAGGCTCTCAGGGTGGGACAGCCATGCCATGGCAGCTGTGTTGTTCCAGCTGGCAGGTTTCCTGGCGTGCTCCGCTCCGGGAGACGCTCTTCTTGCTGGAGACTGTGGGACGTAACTTCTAGTGGAAATACTGCAGCCAGGACTGGAACCCAGGGGTCTTTGCCTGTCAAGTTCATGTGCTTTTATCATGTGTACCTGATAACATTTAACGGAGTGTTTGTGGGTAACACTGAAAGCTTTACTACTGACTACAACATTGCCGTAGGAAACACTTTTTCCATGGGAAATGCACTGTGTATTTCAAATACTTCATTTACAAACTTTTGAAAGCCATTCCTTTTATAGTTGGTGACTAAATATCTGATGCCCTTTTTTAGCTTGGGATTAATTTCTTTATCTTATATGTTTAACCTTATTTTGGTAGGCGGCCATCCAAATATTTATTTAGATTGTCTTTTCTTTTGGAAGCTATATTTCTTCAAAACAATTTATTAAATAGTTTTGGGATGCTAGGTGTTATAATTGTGATGTTATCCATTGTCAGTCAGTCATTCATCTGTGGCCCGGTAAACACAAATTGTCTTTCTTTTTTCCCCAAAAAATACTGTGTTTCTTAGCAACTCACATAAACTATAACAAAATATACTTCTCATAAACCTAATACACTTACTTCCAAAAATTCAAGCTAAAATGATTAGTTATAATTATACTAGAGGCCCAGTGCATGAAAATTCATGCACTGGAGGGAGGGTCCCTCAGCCCGGCCTGCCCCCTCTCACAGTCTGGGAGCCCTCAGGGGCAGGAGGCGACCCAGCGATCAGGGGAAGGCGACGCCCCATCACACCTCTGCTGCTGCTACTACCGGCAGCACAAGCCTCAGCTGGCCCTGGTTACCTGAGCCTCGGGCAGCCCTGGGCAGCTGGGCAGTCGCCATTTGAGGCTTGCTTGTGCCTCAGGCCGGCCCTGGGCAGCTGGGGTGCTGAGGGGACTGGGGGACTCCGGAGGCAGGTGCGCAAAGTGTGCCTGCTGCCCTGGCGGGGCTGAGGAGACTGAGCACCGCCATCTTATGGCTGTGGGTCCTGCCATCTTTGAGGGTGTGGCAGTCAATTAGCATATTCTCTCCTTATTGGCTGTGGGTGCCGCCATATTTGAGGGCAGGGCAGCCAATTAGCATATTCCCTTCTTATTGGCTGTGGGCACCGCCATCTTTGTGATGGTGTGAGGGTCAATTAGCATAGTCTCTCTTTATTAGGTAGGATAATTTCAGTATCTAATACAGAAAATAACTTCTTTGCCAGTCGGAAGATAATTGTATGTTTAGGCTAATCATGGAGTCTTTTAGATCTTGGCTACCAGATTTCATCTGGTCCATGAGTATAGTGATAGAAACCACTATTCCACACAATGGGTTTGAAGTGGACTGGTGACCTCGGAGCTGCTCATTCAGACAGAGCTGTTGGACCACTCTGCAGGGATTATCGCTCTGTTACCTGCTGCATTTGGGATGCCTGCAGAAAACAGCCATCATATCTTTGTGTTTCTCTGACATTTGGGGAGGTGAGTGTTTATACTGACTAGGTAAAATAAGAAGAGTCAGAAAAGTAGTCTGGATCTTCATTTTCAAAACAACCCTGAGGCATCCTTGCTAAGCAGGATGTGGACCTCTGCCTGTGCTTTCCTTCTAGGGCATCCCCACTGTTTGTTCAGTGACTTCTCTAAGGTGCACCCCTGACCTTTGCCCTCCCAAGTGGCTGCGCAGCAGTTTAGTAAGTCAGACAAGCTGAAAAGTCACCTTATTTTGGTGTAATTCTGTGTATGAACTTTATCTTTTTATTGTGAATTATTCTTCTATTTTTCTATGATAAGGCAATACTGAGGCGGGGGGAGAAATTTCGTGAAATCTATTAACCCTATAGACGTGGAAACTATAGCTAGCAAAATTTTTTGTGGAGAAGGTAACCTCTTTGGGTTCAAAATCCTAGTAGTATATATGTTTCAAATTATTAAACAAAACTACTAATCTCTGTGTCTAAAACATTAATTTATAGTTATTCTTTTATTTAGAGCTCATGAATGCCCTTTAAGAGGAATGTATCAGAGGGACTTTACTACAGAGCTTAGTCAGGATTCACTGTACATAGAGGGCTCTCCCTGTGGGCTGAGCATGACAAGGAAGCAGTAGATACCATCTTTGGCCTTGAATTGCATCCTTCAGATCAGAAAACTAGACAGGCACAAGTTATTGAGCAGTTGATGCTTTAAGTGACTAGATTTTAACTGGCTGGTCTCAGAAGATCTCATGAAAGGTGTGAGTGAGAACAAATGCCTTAAACATCTTCATCTGGCAGAAGGAGACACTCTTCAAACTGGTGAAATGTTACCTGTGGAGACATAAAAGTGGGATTAGGAAAGATAGATGCAAAAGAGGAAGAAAGAGGGTTATTAAAACAGCAATTCAGTCATTTATTCTAGAAATATTTGGTAACTCTGGGTGCTGTGCCCCTGGCTAACTACTGCAGCCTTGAGCTTTATGCTAGATTTGGTGGATTTATCCTAGACCAGAACATACTGAGCTATAAAGTCAGCTAGATAAAACCAGTAAAGTCTTAAGTCCTATTAGGGTCATTATGAGTTTTTGAGAGAAGAAAAGAGGTAATGAAAATGAAATTAAGATTATCCTACTATTGTAGCTATAATAGATTTGACATAAAGGGAGAGATTGGGGCAGGGCTACAAGTTTGAAAACTTCTGCAGAAATTGAAGGAAGAACAAAGAACCAGTTACCAGTTGATTTTTTTTTCTTTTTTTTTATTGTCTAAAGTTTTACATATGTCTTCTTTTTCTCCAATGACCCTCCCCGCCGCCAGCCATTCCCATCCCGGGCAAACCCCCACTTCCTCAGTGTCTGTGTCCATTGGTTATGCTAATATGCATGGATACAAGTCCTTTGGTTGCTCTCTAACCCGCCCCCCTCCCCTACCATTTGTCTCTGGATCTATTCTTGTTCATCAAATTATGTTGATCATTATATCCCACATATGAGTGAGATCATGTGATATTTATCTTTCTCCGACTGGCTTATTTTGCTGAGCCTGATGCTCTCTGGTTCCATCTAGGCTGTTGCAAATGGTAAAGTTGATTTTGAATGCATGGTTCCTCCAGGCAGCTGCGGTAGGAGCTGTGGCAGATGCCAAGAGTATAAAATAGGCCACTTCCTCCAAGAGCTCATAGACCAGTGGGAGAGCCCAGGAGGAAACCCAGAAAGACACCAACTGGCAAGTGCCTAATACAAAGAGCTGTGGGTGGATAGCCACCTTTAAGAGAGGTTTAGAGGGTGGGTTAAGATTTAGGAACCCTGCAGAGAACTGGAAAGGCCTGGGTCTAGGACTAGAAAGAGGAAGGGAGGAAGGACAGCCTCTATTGTCTAAACATCCATTTGTCTCCCTTAAGAAAGTATGAAGTTAGGATAGCACTGATGTCTGGTCAATTTTAATGATCGAGTAAGGGGTTGGCTCTTGGGAGGGGGTTACTTTTTAGGGACTGATCCAATAAATAGTTATTGTTTAAATATCAGCTTTTGTTTTCAAGGTAACCCATGAAGTACTGATAAATTTTATACTAGAAGCCAAGCTTAGTCAGCATGCCCAAACACTAACTCATGGTCAGGAAAAAAAATCCCTTAGAAGTCCTCATCCCAGTCCCCAGCCACTGTACTTTCAGCCTTTGCATGGCGTAGACAATCAATCAATCAATATTGACGTCAATGAGAATGCCTAGTGGCCATATTTCAGCCTCCCTGCCAATTATTAATTAAGCTCTTAAGGGCAGGAGCTGTTTCTTGCTCACCATCGTATTTCTTGTTTGCAGACTCTGTTCTCACCCCCTTCTTACAGAAGAGGGCCTGAAACAGAGATGAGGGTGATTACCTAAGAGTCACACAGCTGGCTAGGGGTCAGGCTGTGGTGTGACTCTGGGCTGCGGGTTCCGGGATGGTCAGTCTCCTGTGGAGACTCTCACCTTCCCTCCAGCTGAGTGTGACCCAGAGTGCGCAGAAGTGCAGTAGGAGGGAATCGTTAGGAATTGTTCAACGCAAGTTGACGGGGCCGGGTCAGGGTTATCATTTCACACGCTCCTTTAACAGGAAGTACATAGTGGTAAGAGCTCTCTTTGGGTAAGAAACTTCTGTAGTAAATTCCTTTCTTTGATTTTTCTCATAAGACCACCCTCTCAAAGGGCCACACACTTCCCTTGGGGTTTGATGTACAGAATCTCTTTGCTCATTGGTCTGGTTAGAAACCTCTTTTAAAATTGACATTCTTAAGAATTCCTTTACGATTTCGAATCATAAAATTGTTTCTGGTGGGTTCACCCAATTTTCTGCCAAGAGAATAAAATGTCACTGAAAGAGAATGTACTAAATCTTGAAACCAAGGATGAGCAATGAAGCAAAAGACAGTTCCCCTAAAGAAGCACCATGCTATTAATTCAAGCCCTTAATCAGTTTAGTAAGTTCAGGTAGTTGGTGAGTTCTTGATTTCCTGCAGGAAAGGTTTCACAGCAGGAGTTCTTTAGGAGATGGGTGCCTGTGGGGGAAGAAGGAGAAGGAGAGGGGGAATAAGATTGGGGGGGTGCTCCCCAGAGGGAGAGTGCATGCTGGGTCCTTTGTTTTGAGGCTTGTATCTCTCTTTTGCAGGCAGGAATCTTAGAGGAGGGTTTCAGCAGAATATTCATCAACTTTCCTAGGTGTGCTCTTTCAGGGTTGTGGTCTCTACTGATTGGTCAGCATCATGGTGTGGTGGGGGTCCTTACTCATTGTAGCTGATCCTATCATTGCCCACCTGTTTTAGCTGCTTTTCTGGGCCTGGAGCTGAAATATAACTGAGGCCTAGATGTTATCTCTAGGGAGGTGACCTGTATCTGCTGTAAATTGCTTAGCCTTGTTTTACCTGTCTGTCTCAGTTTCCCTCTTCCACTTGTCCTGGCTTACTGGGTTATCTCACTTTAACAGTAGAGTTTGGGGGTTTTTTTGGTCTCTTTAACAATTGTACATAGAAACAAACAACAGTAAAAGAGTACGTGAAGTAGATTAGAAATGGCAGCGGAGTAAGTGGGTGCTGCACTGACACGCTCCCAGGACCAAACTGGAATTACAACTAAAATACAGAAAAGCTTCCTGAATACTCAACGGAAGACAGAAGACTCGTTGGAGAGAACCCTGGTAACCGAGGACCAAAAGTGGAGACCGCACAGAAACTGGTAGGAGGGTCTGAGGCGTGAAAGGGCTGACCAGGCTCCCACAGACAACTGAAGTCCCGGAGAGATATCTCAGCTGTGGGGGGGGGTGCCACTGAGAACTCTGGGGTCTAATTCCCAGCTGGGCTACCCAGTGAGAAGGGTACCCACATAATATCTGGATGTGAAAAGCAGTGGGGTTGCTGTCTGCCAGGGAGACACGGCTGGAAGCTGGCACCCACTTAAAGGGCCAATGCACAAAATTCCCTGTGCAGCCACTCACCCTGTGCTCTGTCAGAAGGAGGGCAGAGTGGACTGTAGCTGTGTGAGCAGAAGCCAGGATCGGGGGCTCTGGGGCTAGAGCTCAGAAGGCAGACACCCCAGTTTCCTGTGGTGAGTCATTCCCTCACAGTCCGGAAGTCATCTTTGTTATACATACATTTGCTATACAGATGGCTTTGCTTGGGGGGAAGACAGTTGACCCACCCTATTGGAAAACACCTTGATGTGGAGTTGCTAAGGGCCATTAAGAGACCAAGAATAACACGTAGCCTCCAGGCAGAAGCAATTGCCCCATCCTATTGAAAAAACTCTCACCACATCTGTGGACGATTGCCTGAGGGCTATTCAAGCCTAAATCCAATCAGTCTGCAAGCAGAGGCGGTTTCTGGAAGCTTTAAGTCTTTGCCTGATCTCATTAGTCAGAAACAGCCTTTGACACTGTTCTGCACTAGAGATTGAAAGGCGTAGCAGATCTACCTAAATCATAGTCACAAACCCAAACAGACAGCCAAAATGAGAAGACAAAAAACAGCTCCCCAATGAAAGAACAAGAGAATTCTCCAGAAGAAGAGATAAATGAAATGGAGATAAGAAATTTATCTAATTTAGAATTCAGAATAATGATGGTAAAGATGCTCAATAGCATGAGTAGATATAGTAACTATGAAGACAGAGTAAAGAACAACATAGCACAAAGAACACATTGGAAGGAATACACAGCAAATTAGGGGAAGCCAAGGATTGAATCAGTGAATTAGAAGATAGGGTAGAAAAAAATCATTCAATCTTAGATGCACAGAAACAATGGAGAGGGCTTGCTTAAGACAAAGATGAACCTTTCACTAAAAAGTGATATGCCTGGGGCAGGATACCCACGATGACCTGCCCAGTTAGGAATTTATGACCAAATCACCCTGTGGGGTTGCTTTCCATTGAACCCCTTATTTTTCTGTCCACAACATGATTGAAGTGTCTCCTTGTAAGTTCTTCCAATAAAATAATGGGTTCTAATCACCTAGATTGTGACTTTTTAACGTAGGGCATTTTGGAAGGTAAAATAAGTTCTATAAAGTTTTTCTTTGGAATAATTACATTTTAAGAAGATGGAGTCACCCTGACCAGTTTGGCTCAGTGGATAGAGCATCAGGCCATGGATTTGAAAGGTCCTGGATTCGATTCTGGTTGAGAGCATGTACCTTGGTTGCAGGCTTGATCCCCAGTAGGGGGTGTGCAGGAGGCAGCTGATCAATGTTTCTCTCTCATCAATGTTTCTAACTCTCTATCCCTCTCCCTCTCTGTAAAAAGTCAATAAAAATATTTTTTTAAAAATAAGATGAGGTATATTTTCCTACTTATTGTTTGCTTAATCCCTTTATTTTTGAGTTTTTGTTGTTACTGTGAACTGACAGTTACTTATATTAGTGATTCTAATAAAAGATTAATAGAGATCATAACTTTTATTTTTATTTTAGAGGAAAAGTATTTTTTGAAATTTGAGGTCTTCATCCCCAAATCACACAAATCATGATTATAATGTATAGTTCAAGATTTCAACTGTTTATTCAATTCCGAACATATTTGGTTGATTAGCTTCAAATCTGCTTACTGGTAAATGAGATCAACTGGGGCACCAAGGAAAACAGGAAAATACAAAAGAAGTTAAGTGGGTGGATCTACCATTTATCAAATGCCAGACCCATGCTGGGTATACATGTGTGTAATTCTCAAAATAACCTCTCAAGGCAAATACTGTTTCATTCATTTAACAGATGAAGAACTAAAGCTCATTGGCAGTAAATATCTTACTCGAAACCCACTTTTAAATGGCTCTAAAGCAAATTCTGCTTCTATTATGCCATTCTGAAGCATAGTCTAGCTTAACTGTATATGAGGCGGGGTTGGGAGGTTTGGAGTAGGTGATTCATGCCCAGTGCTTGATTAAGAAATAAGCCCTATCCCTTCCTTTCTGTCACTCTGTGTGACTGGGGCAGCATGGGAGCGGGGGAAGGCATGAGAACCTCCCCACTGTGGGCTGCTGCTCCAATGAGACGTATGCTCAGAAATGCCGGTTTCAGAACTGGGTGCCACCCTGGCTTCCTGCCCAGGTAGTGGGTGGGAAAGGTCCTGGGCCACTGTCTTCCCGTCACCATGGCTTTCTCCCTGAAGCCATCCAGTTAGCAGTGCAGGTTGATTTGTTATTTAGGTTGGAGCCAGTCCCTTGGTAAAGAGTGTTTTGTGGTTTATTCTTCATTATTTGACATGCCAATAGGACTAACCAGTTCAGTCTTTGAAAAAGTATATAAAGGGAGGCTTCTTGATATGTAAATTTGTAATAATAGAATATATTGTAAGGAGGCAAGTTTTTTGTTTTGTTTTTTAAGTATCACAGCATACTTGTATTAGTGTTTAGTAAACATTTGTGTTGCTCCTTCTTGGACAACATGGTGCTGTCTACATTGCTCTTGAGAGTCTAAAGATCAGAACTATACATGGTGAATGGACACCACATTTTACAGAAAACACAGTGTTTCCAAGTGAATCTGGGGAGGATTGCAAAGCCTACATCTTTAGTTAGTATGGGAACTTGTTTGCCTGAGGCAACAGAGAAAAAATAAATATTATCAATGGCAACAGACCTTTGATCTCCCAAAGGCAGATTACCTTGAGTTCTTGCCAAAAAACACTGTCCTACCAGTGTGGCAGGCGTACACTGATTCAAAGATGGCACAACTGGGAAGCTCAGCCTACAGCTTGATGATGAAAAATAAGACATGTTTAAAATCTTTCATCCAGAAAAAAAATGCAAAATTGGTATCCATCACAGTCAAAAGTTGAAACTATTTGTGCCCGAAATGTTAACAGTGAAGTTCACTTCTTTGAAAACAACAATATATATATATATATCATACCTAATAAAATGGTAATATGCAAATTACCATCACTCGGCTACGCCCATGATTGGGCCAGCTGGAGGCGCGGGGCAGGACTCAGGGTGGCTGATTGGCTGGCGGGAGGAGCCGGGGGCGGGGACTCGTGAGTCCCCGACCCCCGCTCCTCCCGCCAGCTTAAACGGCCGGCGCTGTGGAAGACGCTGGTGGCGGAACTCGGGGTGGCCGATTGCGTGGCTGCTGGCACCAGTTTTCCGCCAGCAGCAGTTTTCCTCTGGCCCCCCGCCCGATCGGAGCGCCTCCCAATTGGAGTTCCTCTCAGGGTGGCCGATCATGCTGGCGGGAGGCGCTCCGATCGGCAGGTGGCCAGAGGAAAACTGCTGCTGGCGGATAACTGGTGCCGGCAGCCAGGTGAAGGAAAAGTCTATTGCACGAAACTTCGTGCAACGGGCTCCTAGTATATATATATATAGATATAGATTTGTGTGTGTGTGTATATATATATATATATATATATATATATATATATATATATATATATGTGTGTGTGTGTATATATATATATATATATATATATATGTATGTATATGTATGTATATATATATGTATATATATATATATATATATATATATATATATATATATATATATATATATATAAAAAAAGCCTAAGTGACCGTCACAACTGAAACAACCAAACGGATGACCGAACAGGCTGCGTGGGGCGACCACGCCGGCAGGGGTTTAGTGAGGGTTGACCAAATGACTGAGCAGCAGGCTGCGTGGAGCGACCAGTCTGGCAAGGGGGTTAGCGAGGGGACGGCCAGATGACCGAACAGCAGGCTGCATGGGGTGACCAGGCCAGCAGGGGAGGCAGTTGGGAGTGACCAGGTCATAGGGGGAGGCAGTTAGGGGCAACCAGGCTGGCGGGGGGCAGTTGGGGGAAACCAGGCTGGCAGGGGGCGTGCAGTAAGAGGCAACCAGGCTGTGGCGGGGAGCAGTTGGAGGTGACCAGACCAGCAGGGGGGAGCAGTTAGGGGTGATCAGGCAGGCAGGCAGGTGAGCAGTTAGGAGCCAGTGGTCCTGGATTATGAGAGGGATGTCCAATTGCCGGTTTAGACCCGATCCCCAGGATCGGGTCTAAACCGGCAGTCGGACATCCCCTGAGGTGTTCCGGATTGGAGAGGGTGCAGGCTGGGCTGAGGGGGACCCCCCCCCCCACCATGCACGAATTTCGTGCACTGGGCCTCTAGTCTATAATAATAAAAGCGTAATGTGCTAATTAGGCCGAACGACCTTCCAGATGAAGCCAGAAGGTCGAAGCCGCAATGGTAGAGGCCAAGGCAAAGGCAGCCACCGCTGCAGCCAGGGCAAGCCCCTGGCATGAATTTCATGCATCAGGCCTCTAGTTTCAATATAATTGCAAATAAATTGCATTTGCAAAAAATTGATTTTGTGCTATTACCTGGACCCTACAAGGTGTCTATCATATTGGGGATAAGGGTACATCTTTGTTTGTTAGATTCCATCCATAGGCTGACTTTGGTGGGCCTCCTGCAGCTTTAGTCATAAAGGATTCTCTAAGGTGGATGAGGGTGCAGTGCTATGGAGTAGACGGGCTGCTGCTGTTGTAGTTGACAAGGGGGAGCGTCCTACTCTGGGGAACAAAGGACACTACATTGAAACAAATGCAGAACGTGCTGCAGGGCAGTTACCCAGAGCGGCCTCATGGGTGATGTAGCTTGGAATTCTAGTTGTACTGAGTTTTGTGCTGTTTGGGGTTTTATGCCTGCCAAAGCGATAGTCTTCAGCTTGAAATGGGATCCTGTGCTTGACTTCAGAACTCGTCCTCAGAATGCAGCCTCCTCTGGACCTCCTGGACGTAGGTTAGTGTCGCTGGGTGTGGGAATCGGACTGGACAGATGGAAATGTGAGATGTCAAAAACTACAAATTTATTTCTCAACCCACGGCCTCTGACTCTACATATTTTGCTTGGTGCCCAGATTGTAAGCATATTTTAACAGTGCCTTTTGCTCCCAGGTTATGTATAATAATGGGTACAATTTTTGGTGCATTATACTGGCTCTGTCTTGCACAAGCGTAATGTGCCATCAAATGCAAAGTTATGGCGGGTTCCTTGGCAGTCATTTTTAGATGGAGGATTACCAGCAAAAGAAGGAACTTACCAGACAGTTCCAAGTGATGTACCCAGTAAAGAACCAAAAGCTGCGATAGCGTATAGACCCCTGGCTTTAGGAAGTAAGCCAATTTCCACTTCCTAACTTGCATGAGGAGGAACCATTTCAGAATGTGAAACCACAACCAGGAAATGACAAGCCCTTATCAAAAGCAGCCTAAAAGTCAACGGAAGCCTGGAGCTAAGAGAGGTGCAAAGCAGGAAGCAAGAAGTGGCCCGAGCACAGGCTTGGCGCCTCTTCCTGCCCTGTTTCTGCGGGCCTCAGCACGAATACTCCCAGCCACCTTCTGGAGAGCCCGCGATAGACCCACAATCACGAGCTTACAGCGGAAACAAAGCAGTCAGACAACTGGAAGAACAAGTAGAAGCTGGAAAACAGCTAAAAAAAATCAGTCGGAGAAAGTTCAAAAAGAGAAAGCCCTTCTCCCGGAACTGGAAGATTTGGAACTGGGTGTTTAAAGATTAACAGGAAGCAAGTTAGTTACCAGGAAGCTCTGCAAACACATCTGTTAAGTTGGTTGCTGTACGCAGAGTATCTGTCTGCCCACATTTAATATTCACCTCTAATTTTAACCATTTGCCCAAGATTCTGCATATGTATCAAATTATTTCATAATGTTTATTAAATTGTTTTTTTGTATCCTGCATTCTATCATGTCAATATGTGATTATAAAAAACACACGTGAATTTTCTAGCTAAGCTTGACAGATTGAAAGACAAATGTCCTCTTTTTAGTAGGGGACGGTATTTGCCATATAAATGAATAGAGACATTTTACATTAATAAAACATGTTTGCATCTGTCAAGAAATATGGGTGGATAGATTTTGTGGGGAATTGTGGGTATTCCTGCCTCTACATTGGTGAGTAGATCATGTGACACTTTTGAATAAGTACCACCCAGGACATGAGAAAAAAGATCAAGAACTGTTTGCAAAGTTCCAGATAGCAACATGTTGCAGGAGTTCCTTATTTCCCATGCAACTAAGTATACGTGAGCAATTTCCTGCTCAGGCAGAACAGAAATGTGCAAAGAACTTGTTTATACAAGTTGTGCTAGTTAATATTTTTATATCCAAAATCTTGAGGGAAAAGTTGAGATTAAGAAGGACATTTTAAAATATAACTTACGCCCTGGTTGGTGTAGCTAAGTTGATTGGAGTGTCATCTGGTGCACTGGTGGGTCTCAGTTTGATTCCCAGTCAAGGCACATGCCTCGATTACTGGTTCAATTCCTAGTCAGGGTGCATGCGGAGGAGGCAACCATTCAATGTTTCTCTCACATCAATGTTTCCCTCTCTCTCTCTCTCTTCCTTCTTCCCTCTCTAAAATCAATTAAAGATAAATAAAATAAATATAACTAGCAACTAGCATATATCCTGTGAAATGTGAGGCATTATAAAGTTATCAATTTATCATACATCCTAATATGTAAAAACCCAGGGTCCATAACATCCAAAACAACCGAAGGCTCAACTGACTGCCGCTACTGCGGGTGCCCCAACAGAGCACTGACTGCCGAGGGGGCTACAGATCAGGCCCGAAGAGAGGCCTGGAGAGAGAAGGAGGGTCTGATCCGTAGCCTCCGTGGCAGCTGTTGATCAGCATTTGCCTCTCTCTTTCACTCCAGGCCTGGCCAGCAGCTGCGCCTCTTTCTCTTGGGCCTCCGCTGGGTCTGCTGATCAGCCCCGCCTCTCTGATCAGGCCCATTAATAGGCCCGGAGATGCTGGCTGGCACAGAAACCAACAGTCAGAACCAATTCTGGGTGAAGTGCAAGGAGCCAGTGGCTGCCTAGGAGGCGGAGCTTTTATGCTGACTGACATAGAAACCGACCAATCAGAACCTACTCTGGGTGAACTGCGAAGGCAGAACCTAAGGTGGGGGCTGAGGAGGGTTTTTAAGGGCAACAGCTGTTTGGTGTAAGGTGTAAGAAAGCAGTTCAATTTTTTAATAACCGGTTTGGCAGGATAGTGCATATGGCTGGCTATCAGTCCAGATATAGGGATTATGTATTTTTGTCTGCCAAGAGCATCTCCTCCTGCTGAAAAAGTCTCTACCCCCCTCCCATTTAAGTAATCCTATCCTATATAATCTATCTATACTAATAAAAGGGTAATATGCCAATTAGACCGGGTCGACCAGCCATCTTCCGGATGTCCACCTTCCTTCTGGACAAACCCATGGTGGTGGGGGCCAAGGCAGAGGCCGTTAGGGGCGATCAGGCTAGCAGGGGAGAGCAGTTAGGGGTGATCAGGCAAGCAGAGGCTGTTGGGGGTGAGATCAGGCCAGCAGGGGAGAGCAGTTAGGGGCGATCAGGCAGGCAGGCAGAGAGGTTAGGGGTGATCAGGCAGGCAGGCAGAGGCAGATAGGGGCAATCAGGCAGGCAGGCAGGTGAGCGGTTAGGAGCCAGTGATCCCAGATTGCGAGGGGGATGTTCCCGATTGGAGATGGTGCAGGCTGGGCTGAGGGAACCCGGCCCCTCACCCCTGCATGATTTTTGTGCAACGTGCCACTAGTATTTATATAAGGTGATTTAAAGGAATAATACAAAAAGCTTTATTTCAGATGTGTGTTTGATTTCCCTTTTTTTTTTTTTTTTTTTTCGGTTTCTCCAACTATGCAATTTGAAGTTTTTTCCTGAAATTCAATAAGCTAGCCTTGGAAAATGTTTAGTAATTTCCCACGTCTGTAGGTATTTGTGGGCGTTCTTAGCAGAGAATGGTGTCTTGGGTCAGAATGACGGATTCGATGCCCTTCCTGGCTCCGGGACCTTGGGAAAGGCCTGTCTCTCATAGGTGGTGAGAAGGCTGCTCGGGATTTGCAGCCAGGTGCCGAGGTGTGGACCCAGCAAGTGGTACATTTTCAGGGAATATGATCATCCCAGCAGTACTCCAGAAAAGCTGTTTCACAGTATATATTCTGTTGTTTCGCAATATCTTACATCATCACAATAGAAGATTTACGTCTGAAATCATTTCTCAAAATGCAGCCATCAATCAGGACAGCCTGTTCTGGAAACTCCTCATCTTTATGTATGCTCAGGTGGGAAGGGTGTATTCCTCTTAGTATTCTAACCCATGTTCTCCTGGGTTTCCACAAACACTGTCAGCACTTGGTCTCCCCGAAGAGCCTGTCCAGAGCCAGACCTCACTCCCATGGGTCAACCGAGGTGGTTCAGTCAGCAGCCTCCTGGCTCCCCCTGGGCATGGGGGCATCAGGAGGAACATGGACCTGGTGCCCCACATCCTGCCCGTCTTGACTTAGGAAAGGGAAGGAGGAGCAGGCATCCCGAAAGAAAGGTGCTGAGCTCCTCCTGCCTCTCTGCCTCTCTCTCCCAGCCCGCACACTGCCTACTGGGTCGTCCTGGGAAAGCTTTCCAGGAAAGACGACGGCATTGCTGTTTGGTGTTAAAAGTTCCCAGCGTTGTGTTTCCTGGAAGCTCTGAAGTGCATTTGGGTGAGAGCTGCTAGGAAAGGGAAGAAAGAGGATGTTTGTAGCCAAGTCATTGAGCAGAGCTGAGGAAAGATCAGGGTTAGATGTCTCCTTGCTGGAAACCACTGTCGTTTGTTTTTTTTTTAATGACAACTTTATTGAGACATAATTTACATCCCATAAAATTTACCCTTTTAAAAGTATACTATTCATTGGTTTTATTCACGAAGTTGTGCAACCATCATCACCATCTAATCCCAGAACACTTTTATGACCCCATAAAGAAACCCCCTACCCATTAGCCCCTGACAAACACGACTCTGCTTTCTGTCTCATGGGTTTGAATATACTAAACATTTCACGTCAAGAAAAACGTACAGCCTGTGGTTTTTTTGTGCTTGGCTTCTTTCACTTAGCGTAGTTTTTGAGGTTCATCTGTGCTGTGGCATGTGTCAGTATTTCATTCCTCTTTATGGCTGCCTGATCCTTCATTACACCAGATTCACTTATCCATTCCTCGGGTGGTAGACATTCGGGTTGTTTGCACTTTCTGGTTATCATGAGTAATACTGCTGTGAACAGTCATATACAGGTTTTGCATGGACCGTAACTTTTTTATTTTCTTGGGTGGCATTGCTGGGTCCCTGCTAAGCTTTTCCAAAGTTACTGCCCCATTTGCCACCTCACCAGCATAATGATACATTTTAATCATTGATTGCCTAATCTTGTTCGGGTCTCGTGGTTTCCATGTCTCCTATTGATTTGTTAATGATCTTCTAGGGCATTTGGTGATGTTTACTCTGGCAGACCAAAATGCATTTCAGTATTAAGGCAAGTGTTTGTTTAATTCGTTCAGGGTTGTCCTTTGTGTATATGAGGGTGACATAAAAGGTTTAAAAGGATAAGCTACCTGCTGGAAAACATTCTTTTTTCTTCTTAAATTATGTCTAACCTGTATTTTCAGCTAGTAGCATAATATCTGATACTCGATTAATTAAATGAACAAGTGAGATTAGGCAAAATTTTGTTAGAAGCCATGGGTTTCTTAAAAGAAAAATCAAGGCTTATGAAAAATTCTCCAATGGAAACATTGAGGGACAACCTGCTGTGTCTGACTGGTGCCAGTGTTGTGAGCCTGGGAAGGACTCGGGGTGGCCCTGTGAGATCAGACCTCACCCTTCCCCTTTCCTCCCCGGGTTCAGCACCACAGGTGCCAGACTCACCATGGAACAGCCAGAGCCTGCTCTCAAGAGGCTGGCGTTCTGGTGAGAACAAAAGCGATGGAACCTGAGCTCGCTCACTGGGGGCTTGTAGGTAGGTAGCAGCTGCTTCAGACGGTCAGCACAGACCTTGTCTTCGACCCCAGACTTAGCCTGTGGTCCTGCAGGGATGCGGTCCCACACACGCATCTCGTGGTTCTGAGTGGATTCCAAGACAGTGCTGTGAGCTAGCCCCTCCCCCAGCCCCAGCCCAGCAGTAGGCTGACCTCGTGAATAAAGCGCCTAGGAAATGGTGAAAGCACTATGTAGCCCTGACGATACTTGACAGTCCCTCGGAGGAGAAAAGACTGGGAAAGTGAGGTGCATTCATTTTGGGTCTAGATGTGTGGCAAGGGTTTAACATTTCCTTCTTCTCTTTGAGCATTTTCACCTTTTACCAAATAACAGTCATGACGAGAAAGGTGAACTGCAGTGTGACTACACTCTTGCCTTTCTTTAAAGAGAGGGCGTAGATGAGTCCAAGTTCCTGGCCCCTATCATGAGCTTATTTTGCCCCCCTATCACCTGTAACATAATAACTCATTCTGTTATTGTTGGCTGTTCCCTCTTCTTTACTTACTTTTAAATTTTTCTGTGATTTCTTTGATTCTCTAGTTTCACTTCTTTTTTCTCCAGACCTCCCCTCTGCCTAATGGAGAAACACCTTGGGGATGAGACCATTGTCCCCAGGCATATCCACAGACACCATCCCCCCACCCCAATCCCACCCCCACCCCCGCCTTTCCAGCACCACCTTCTCAGGGCAGACCCAGGAGCTCAGGCCGAGGGTGTGCCCAACTGCCCCACAGCGCAGCTCCCCAGGACTCTCCCGTCACCCCTCACTTTCAGGACCTCCAGGGTGCTGCGATGCCCAGAAGCAAACAAGAGGCCACTGTAACCCGGATGATACTGTCTTGAGAAAGTCTTGAAGTGTTTCCAGGTTCTGATGGGGTGGTTTGATCTGGAGTTGGCTTCAGCCTGTTGCTCCGGGTAGTAGCCCCTAGAACCTCTGTGCTGTCCAGTGGCGTGGTATGTGCGTGGTGTGTACATGGCATGTGCGTGGCATGGACACTTCCTAGGGAAGGTGGGCACACTGCAGAACAGAGAGCCAACCTTGCCTTGGGCCGTGGAGGGCTCTGAAGAAAAACTTTCTTTTTATCTCACTGGGTTTAAACTATGCTTTGTTGCTGGAAAGTGTAACCTTGAGCAAGTCAATTAACTTGCTATAATTTTTATTTAGACAAATACGGTTATCATGAAACTTAAACATAATACATGTAATATGCTTAAAACAGTCCTTAACCATAATAAAGTAATAAAGTAGCTGTTATTACGTTTATAACTGGATTTCAGGGCCTTCCTATAAAAGATTTTGTGCTTTTTAAGATTTCTAGGGTAATTTTGAACACACATAAACATATTTTTTAATATTTTACTTACTGATTGATTTTAGAGAGAAAAGAAGGGAGAGAATGAGAGAGAGAGAGAGAGAGAGAGAGAGAGGGAAAGGGAGTGGGAGAGGAAGAGGAAGAGGGAGAGGGAGGAAGATTGATTTGTTGTTACACTTATTCAGGCATTTATTGGTTGATTCTTGTATGTGCCCTAACCAGGGTTACATAAACATCTTTCCATTCTTAAATACTTTTTATGTAACCATTTCAATGGCTGTATATTACATTGTGCCGATGTATTGTAATTTTTAAAAAATCTTTATTGTTGAAAGTATTACATAGATCCTCCTTTTTCCCCCATTAACCTCTTCTAGCCCACTCCCATCCCCCTCCCCTCCCGGCCCTCACCACCCCACTGTCTATGTCTATGAGTTATGCGTGTACACATATGAGTTCATTGGTTGGTCTCGTCCATGCCTCCACCCTCCCCTGCCTGCCCTCTGAGGTTTGACAGTCTGTTCAATGTTTCTATGTCTCTGGGTCTATTTTTGATCATCAATTTATGTTGTTCATTGAATTCCACATATAAGTGAGATCACGTAATACTTAACCTTTCTCTGACTGGCTTATTTTGCTTAGCATAACACTCTCCAGGTCCATCCATGCTGTCACAAATGATAAGACTTCTTTCTTTTTTATTGCCACGTAGTGTTCCATTGTGTAAATGTACCATAGTTTTTTTATCCACTCATCTGCTGATGGGCACTTAGGCTGTTTGCAAATCTTAGCTATTATAAATTGCACTGCTATGAACATAGGGGTGCATATATTATTTCTGATGAGTGTTTCGGGTTTCTTAGGATATATTCATATAAGTGGGATCACTGGGTGAAATGGGATTTCCATTTTTATTATTTTGAGGAAACTCCATACTGTTTTCCACAGTGGCTGCACCAGTCTGCATTCCCACCAGCAGTGCACAAGGGTTCCTTTTTCTCCACAACCTCACCAGCGCTTGTTGTTTGTTGATTTGTTGATGGTAGCCATTCTAACAGGTGTGAGGTGATATCTCGTTGTTGTTTTGATTTGCACCTATCGGATGATTAGTGACTTTGAGCATTTTTTCCTATGTCTCTTGGCCATTTGTATGTCCACTTTGGAGAAGTGTCTTTTTAGGTCCTTGCCCATTTTTTAATTGGATTGCTTGTCTTCCTTTTATTAAGTTGTATGAATTCCCTATATATTTTGGAGATTAACCCTGTATCAGATGTATCATTAGCAAATATGTTCTCCCATGTAGTGGGCTCTCTTGTTATTTTGTTTATGGTTTATTTTACAGTGCAGAAGCTATTTATTTTAATGTAGTCCCATTTGTTTATTTTCTCCTTAGTTTCCATTGTCCTAGGACAGTGGTCGGCAAACTCATTAGTCAACAGAGCCAAATATCAACAGTACAACGACTGAAATTTCTTTTGAGAGCCAAATTTTTTAAACTTAAACTTTTTCTAACTCCACTTCTTCAAAATAGACTCGCCCAGGCCGTGGTATTTTGTGGAAGAGCCACACTCAAAGGGCCAAAGAGCCGCATGTGGCTCGCGAGCCGCAGTTTGCCAACCACGGTCCTAGGAGATGTATCGGTAAACATATTGCTACGAGAGATGTAGCAAAATGAGATTTTGGTGCTTATGGTTTCTTCTAGGACTTTTATGGTTTCCCATCTTACATTTAAGTCTTTTATCCATTTTGAGTTTATTTTTGTGTATGGTGTAAGTTGGTGGTCTAGTTTCATTTTTTTACATATGCCTGTCCAATTTTCCCAACACCTTTTATTGAAGAGACTGTCTCTGCTCCAATGTATACCCTTGCCTTCTTTGTCAAATATTAATTGAACATAGCGGTGTGGGTCGATTTCTGGGTTCTCTGTTCTGTTCCATTGGTCTATATTCCTGTTCTTATGCCAGTACCCAGCTGTTTTGAACACAATTGCTTTGTAGTATAAATTGATATATGGTATTGTGATTCCTCTAACTTCGTTCTTCTTTATCAAGATTCCTGCAACTACCTGGGGTCTTTTTTGGCTCCATATAAATTTTTGGAGTGCTTGTTCTAGCTCTGTGAAATATGCCCTTTGTATTTTAATAGTGATTGCATTGAATCCGTAAATTACTTTGGGTAATGTGGACATTTTAATGATGTTGATTCTACCAATCCATGAACATGGTATATTCTTTCATTTGTTTATACCTTGAACTATCTCTTTTTTCAACATCCTATAATTTTCAGAGTACAGGTCTTTTACCTCCTTCGTTAAGTTTATTCCTAAGTATCTTAATTTTTTTGTTGCAGTGGTATTGGGATCATTTTTTAAATTTCTCTTTCTGAGAGTTCAGTATTGTTGTATAAAAATGCATAAATTTTGGGGTGCTAATTTTGTATCCTGCTACATTGCTGAATCCTTTATTAAATTTAATAGTTTTTTTTACAGAGTGTTTAGAGTTTTCTATGTACAGTATCATGTCATCTGTGAATAAAAGTTATCAAAAAAACCTGAATATGCCGATAACTACTGATGAAATTGAAGCAGTAATCAAAAAACTCCCAGCAAACAAAAGCCTTGGTCCAGATGGATTCACAGGGGAGTTTTACCAAATATTCAAAGAAGAACTAACACTTCCTCTCCTCAAACTATTCCAAAAAATTCAAGAGGAAGGAAAACTTCCAAAGTCTTTCTATGAGGCCAGCATTACCTTACCTCCAAAACCAGATAATGCTACGACAAAGAAAGAGAACTGCAGGCCAATGAACATAGACACTAAATCCTCAACAAAATTTTAGCAAATTGGGTCCAGCAATACATTAAAAAGATCATTCACCATGACCAACTTGGATTTATTCCAGGGATGCAAGGCTGGTCCAATATTCGCAAACCAATAAATGTGATACATCACCTAAACCTATTGCAAGACAAAAATCACATAATCATATCAACTGATGCAGAAAAAGCATTGGACAAAATCCAACACCCTTTTCTGATAAAAAACCCTCAGCAAAGTGGGAATAGAGGGATCATACCTCAACATAATAAAGGCCATATATGACAAACCTATAGCCAACATCGTACTCAGTCGGCAAAAACTAAAACCATTTGTCCTAAGAACAGGAACAAAACAGGGATGCCCTCTTCTACCACTCTTGTTCAGCATAATACTGAAGTCCTAGCCACAGCGATCGGACAAGAAGAAATAAAAGACATCCAAACTGGAAAGGAAGATGTATTACCATTTACTGAACAGTCTCTGTCCTATTCTAGTGCAGTCAGGTTAAAGGTCTGTTTGTCTCTGTGTGCCAGTCTTTTCCATCTGAATTGCCACTTCTCCTGAATGGTGGGCCCTTGGCATGAGGAGTGGTGTCTGCTAAGCAGATCTATGTATGACCAGCTCCCTGACCAGGTGCTTGGTAAGTGATGCTTAGTGATGAACACCTTTGACTGATCTCTTCTTTTTCCAGGACAGCAGGGCTTTTCAGTTTGATTGACACTCTGTGGCCTCCAGTGGTGCCTCTCAAAGCACCTGGCCATGGCCAGGCCTGTGAAGAGGTAAGCTCAGCATTTGAGGAAGCCCCCTCCCTCCCCCGGTCGCCACCTGCTTTGGGCCAGGTGCTGCGCCAAGTGCTGCCTCCGCAGTCCACAATCCCGAGAAGCCCAGGCCAGTGAGCATGAGCCAGGACAGAGAGACCCACTCACATCGTTGCAAAGCCCAAGCTCTGGTTGCTTTCCTCCCATGCTTCAGTATATTCTTGAGGTTAATTTATGATGGTGTCTTTAAACCACAGTTGTTAGGGTCATCCCATTAGGGTCAATAGTGAGGGTCTTAGCCTCATACTAAACAAGACACAGAGCACCCCCCGCCTTCCAGTCACTAGCAGAACTAACTCAGTTACCAATTAGAGCAGAAACTCATAAAACCTAATAAATAAAATCCTTGGTATTCGTATAGCCAACAAGTTAGCCAGGAATTTCCATTTTCCTGCCTCCTCATATTATTTATGGTAGTTGCTCACAGGTAGAAAAATTGACTGATTAAAATATGTCCCCTCTTGTCTACCCTGAGCATCCTCCACCAGGCTGGCCAGCACTGCTTTGGGCTATAGTTCCCAACGCTGAAAACTGGGGTGGTTTTGTTTGTGTAGTAGCTGACTTCTTAGCAAAGTGCTAAGAATATGACTCTGTACTGTGCTAGACCAGCAAAATTGCTGTCAAAAATTCCCACTTCCAATTTTTTTTTAAAAAGCTGTGATACATTTATGCAGTGGACTACTACTCAGCTATAAAAAGGAAGGAAATCTTACCCTTTGCAACAGCATGGATGGACTCGGATAGCATTTTGCTGAGTGAAATAAGCCAGTCAGAGAAGGACAATACTGTATGATTTCACTCATGTGTAGAATGTAATGAACAAAGTAAACTAACAAAGAAAGAAGAAACAGACTCATAGAGAACAGACTAACAACTGTGAGAGGGGAGGGGGGTTGCAGGGCTGGGTGCAAAGGGTGAAGGGATTAAGAAAACAAAAAGTCATAGACACAGACAACAATATGGTAATTGCCAGAGGGAGGAGGGTAGGGGAGGTAGAAGAGCGTTTTGGGGGGATAGATGTTGATGAAAGGAAACTTCACTTAGGGTGGTGAACACACATTACAATATACACATGATGTATTACAGAACTGTATACCTGAAACCTATATAATTTTGTCTGCCAATGTCACCCCAATAAATTCAGTTTAAAAAATGCTCATTTCTAGATTATTAGAAATTGTGTTTTAAATATACTTTGAAGAATACATTTCTAAAATGAAATCTGAATCAGTAATAAATTCAAAAGTACAAGATTTTATACTTGGTCCCAGAGATAAACAACATAATCTATTTATTATATAGGTATTCTTATCAGCCTTTCAGAGACAGTGTTCATCTGTGAATAAAAATGTATAAAGACTACATTTTGTATTTGAGTCTTTTAACAATGCATTCACGTTCTACTTCTGTCCCTGTTTCAAACAGGTAAACACTCACCTGCCTCCCAGCTTCTGTTATGTCCTCGTTGCTCATCCCCAACTGGGACAGATTGATATCATTGAAGACCCTGTTTCTAAGCTTTACCAGCCTCCAGTTCCTTGCTCCTTACGAGAAATTCTCCAGGTAATGTCTTTATTCTAACAAAGCCTTCAGTTACTTTTTTTTCCTTAAATTTGTGTGCTTTGTGTGATGTTACAAATCTTTTTCAATGCCTTTTCAGACTGATGATCTTGGTACCCGTTGCAGTTTCTATGCCAGAGTGATTTATCAAAGACCATTGGTAATCTCTCTCTCTTTTTCCCCTCATAACGTGTTATAACGCATAAGGTGTTTTATATTTTATTAAAGGATCATTCATCCCCCTTAGAAATTAATGGAGCATCAAAATAGAAAGGCATTTTTAAAATTGAGTTATGCATGCGTGGTGCTGACGTGGTCCTACATCACTCCTTGAGTAGGTGTGGACTGCCGGCCACTGTATTAAGTACTAAGGAATAGAACAACTCAGGCGTAACCCTGCCCGGGAAGATTCTCGCCCAGTAGCCGTAGTTCCTTTCTGACCCGTGGCAGGTTGTAGAAAAGAAGGAGAAGCTGAAACTTCAGTCTTGGGGTGAAAGCAGGAATCTCAGGATTGAGCTCAGCCACTTCTTGGAACTAACTCTTCAGTGGTCTGCGAGCTTGGACACTTGAGGGAGCCCTGCGGTCGCTCAGGCGTGGGCAGTTCTCGGGAGGGGCGGCCTAGAGGGGCTCGTTGTCCACTTCGCAAGTCAGCTAAGGGTAGATAAATAAAGAGATGCTTTTGGCGCGTTCAACCCATGATGTACGTTTCACAAGAAACCTCTGCTGGGCCTTGACTAAGAGGAACGTGCATATCTCAGTCCCCCGAGAGGTAGAGAGCATCCCATTGCTTTTCTTTCTCTGTTCACCCTTCAGTCATGTGACAGCTAATCAGCGCCCCCTGAGGAATAAGAGGGAGGCTGGCATCAGTCACTCAGCAGTGCTCCTTGTGAGCCGTCCTGCATCTGGCTCAGCGAGCAGGCACAGGCCTCCAGGGAGGACACGGTCTGCTCACCTGATGTCTCTGACTTTCGGGGTCTGAGGCATCCGAACCTGACTGTGCACTCCTCTGCCCATCCTCTGCAGGACGCTCACCTGGCACCTGGCACATTCCTGTCATTCTAAAGTGCATCCAGGTGGTGGGGATGTGGCCTCGGGCAGGGGCTCTCTGCGCAGCTGCTGTGTTGCTGCAAGCAGAATGCTGTCCTGGGGCAGGAACGTCAGTCTCGTGGCTGCTGCACCATGTGCTCCTGCCCACAGAGCCTGGTCTGCCCACAGCTTTGCAGCTGAGACCAGAAGTGGAAGGTAAAGAACGTAGGTGTCAGATGCTCACACCATCACCAGATCTCACCGGCCCACCCTACTGGGAGCCCTAGAGCAGAGAGAGACACACACTGCAGGCCATCTGGTCCCTCCTGTTCTGAGTTTTCTGCCAAGAAATAGGCTCCTGTCGGCTCAAGTACAGCCTGCCTGCAAGCATGCCTTGCAGTGGGTGTGAACCGAGGGATCCATGGTCCATTGGAAACAGTCAAGGCCCCAGAACCCAACCGAGCACTGAACTTCCTCAGTTCACTGGCCTTCTTTATGCCTCTGTCTTCGCTTTGGTGGGAAAGTGAATCACCAAAACCAACTTCCGTGGAGAGGAATTGAAATGCTAAGTCCTGGGCCCGCTATGTGGCTAAGCCCACACATGCGCAGTGGCATTGCAGTGAGTCACTGCGAGACCTGAGCTGTCAGAAGAGACTCGGTTGGAGTAACACTGTGCTAATGATTAATAGGAAAGTGAAAGGTGTTTTTTTTTGTATTTAACTTTTGTTTTCAATATTCAAAATGTTCAGATTCACAGTAATTATAGATTCACAGTAGATTGCATGCACCCTCATGCCATCATCACATACCTGCAGTAACCACAGTACGGTATCAAAACGAAGAAACTGACACTGGCATAATCCACAAAACTGGTTCAGATCTCAACCGTCATACATGTGTATGTACATGTATGCATACTTTCATGCCGTTTTGTCACATGTGTAGCCTTGCATAATCTCCACCACAATCAATATACTCAGCTGTACCACAGACTCCCTCATGTTCCCATTATAGCCACAACCATCCTGTTACCCATCCCCAGACATCAGGCAACCGCTAATCTGTTCTCATCATTATAATTTTATTATTTTATGATGATTACACACATAGAAGCATGCAGTGTACAGGGATGGGTAAAAGTAGGTTTACAGTTATAATACAAATAAATAATACAATAATTAGTAAATGATTACATAAGAATAAATTCTGTGTTTCCTGGACCCACAACTATAAACCACTTTTGCCTACCCCAATATGTATATTGGTATTAGTTTCCTAGGCCTAATATGCAAAATGCCAAAAACTAGATGGCTTAACATAACAGTAAATGGCCCTGGTCAGGTAGCTCAGTTGGTTAGAGTGTCATCCCAATACACCAAGGTTATGGGTTCAATCCCTGGTCAAGGCACATATAAGAATCAACGAATGCATAAATAAGTGTAACAACAAATCAGTGTTTCCCTCCCTCCCTCTCTCCTTTCTCAGCTCTCTAAAACCCATAAATTTAAACCAATAAGCCCTGGCCAGGTGGCTCAGTTGGTTTGAGCATCACCTTTTGCACCAAGGAGTTGTAGGTTTGATTCGTAGTAAGGGCACATACCTGGGTTGTGGGTTCGATTCCTACTAAGGGCACATACCTGGGTTGTGGGTTCGATCCCTGGTCTGGGTGCATACAGGAGGCAACCAATCAGTGTTTCTCAATCAATGTTTGTCTCTCATATCAATGTTTCTCTCTCTCCCCCTCCCTTCTTCTCTCTCTAAAATCAATAGAAACAAACCTTTGGGTGAAGATTAAAAAATAATAATAAAATACAACAGAAATGTATTGTCTCATGCTTCGGGAGGCTAGAAGTCTGAAATCAAGGCTTGGCAGAGCCGTGTTTCCTCTGGAAGCTCTAGGGGAGATTCCTGTCTTTCCTCTGCCAGCATCTGCTGTTTGCTGGCAATCCTTGGCCTTCCTGGGCTTGTTGATACATAACTCCGCTCACATGCCATCTTCACCCTATGTGTCTTCACAGGTTCTTCCCTGTGTCCAAATTTGCCCCCTCCTTTTTTAGTGTTTTTTTAAATTGTTGTTGGTATTATAGATGCCCACCATTTCTCCCTTTTTGCCCCCCTCCACTCAATCCCTACACCACCCCAGGCCTTCCACACACTGTTATCTGTGTCCATGGGCTATGCATATATATTGTTTAATCCCATCACCTTCTATTATCTTCCTCGCCCCACTTCCCTCTGACATTTGTCAGTCTGGTACAAGTTTCCTCTGGTTCCATTTTGTTTGTCAGTTTATTTTGTTCATTAGATTCCACATATAAATGAGGCCATGGGATATTTGTCTTTCTCTGATTGGCTTATTTCGCTTATTGTAATAATAATCTCCACATCCTCCATGCTGTCTCAAAGGGTAAGAGATCCTTCTTTTTTACAGCCATATAGTATACCATTGTGTAAATATACCACAGCTTTTTTATCCACTCATCTACTGATGGACACTTGGGCTGTTTCCAGATCTTGACTATTGTGAATAACACTGCTATGAACATAGGGGTGCATATATTCTTTCTGATTGGTGTTTCAGGATTCTTAGGATATATCACCAGAAGTGGGATCGCTGGATCAAATGACAGTTCCATTTTTAGTTTTTTGAAGAATCTCCATACTGTTTTCCACAGTGGCTGCACCAGTCTGCGTTCCCACCAGCAGTGCACTAGGGTTTCCTTTTCTCCACAACTTCACCAGCACTTGTTGTTAATTGATTTATTGATCGTAGCCATTCTGGCAGGTGTAGGAGGATACCTCATTGTAGTTTTTATTTGCATCTTTCTAATGATTAATGACCTTGAGCATTTTTCTTTTATCTCTTGGTCATCTGTATGTATGTCCTCTTTGGATAAGTATCTATTCAGGTCCTTTGCCCATTTCTCAATTGGATTGTTTGTCTTCCTGGTGTTGAGTTCTGTGAGTTCTTTTTATATTTTGGAAATTAACCCTTTATCATGAAACAGACTGATGAGTCTCAGAGAGAAGGGGTGAGGTGGCTGCAGGAAGAGATTAATCAAAGATCTTATATGCATATATGCATTTCCTATGGACACAGACAATAGGGTGGTGAAGGCCTAGGGCAGGGTGGGAACCAGGTTGACAGAGACAGTGGGGGAAAGAAGGGGACATCTGTATACTCTCAACAATAAAGGTTTTTAAAAATAATAATAAAGAAAATAAATTGGATGCCTTTTATTTCTCCTTGTCTGCTCACTGTCGTTAGGACTTCAGAACTATGCTGAATAAGAGCGGACATCACTGTCTCATTCCTGATCTTAAGGAAAACGCTTTTAGTTTTTCCCCATTGAGTATGATGTTGGCTGTAGGTTTTTCATATATGGCCTTTATTATGTTGAGGTGTGATCCCTCTATTCCCACTTTGCTGAGCATTTTTACCATAAATGGGTGCTGGATTTTGTTAAATGCTTTTTTTAGGTCTATTTATATGATCATATGATTTTTATCCTTTATTTTGTTTATGTGATGTATCACACTTATTGACTTGCAAATATTGAACCAATATTGCGAATATTGCATCCCTGGAATAAATCCCACATGGGCATGGTGTGTGATTTTTTTTAATGTATTGCTGGATCTGATTTGTTAATATTTTGTTGAGGATTTTAGTGTCTATATTCATCAGTAATATTGACCTATAATTTTCTTTCTTTGTAGTGTCTTTATCTGGTTTTAGAATTAGGATAATGTTGGCCTTGTAAAAAGAGCTTGGAAGTGTTCCTTCCTCTTGAAGTTTTTGGAATAGTTTCAAGATCATAGGTATTAATTCTTTGAATGTTGGTAAAACTTGCCTGTGGAGCCATCCTGTCCAGGAGTTCTGTTTGCTGGGAGGTTTTTTTTTATTGCTGCTTCAATTTCATTAGTTGTTATCAGCCTATTTATATTTTCTGATTCCCCGATTGAGTTTGGGAACATCATCTATTTCTAGGAATTTGTCCATTTCCCCCAGGTTGTCTAGCTTGTTGGCATATAGTTGTTCAAAGTATTTTCTTACAATCCTTTGTATTCCTGTGATGTCAGTAGTTACTTTGCCTCTTTCATTTCTGATTTTATTAATTTGGGTCCTCTCTTTGTTTCTTGATAAGTCTGGCTAATGGTTCATCAATCTTGTTTACCTTTTCAAAAAACCAGCTCTTGGTTTCGTTGATTTTTTTTTAATTGTTTTTTTAGTATCTATGTAATTTATTTCCACTCTGATCTTTATTTTATTTCCTTCCTTATACTTACTCGGGGCTTTTCTTGTTGTTCTCATTCTAATTCTTTTAGAATTAGTTGTAGGATAAATTGTTTATTTGAGCTTTTTCTAATTTCTTGAGGCGGGCCTATAATGCTATGAACTTCCCTCTCAAGACTGCTTTTGCTGTGTCCCAGAGATTTGGCGTTGTTGTGTGTTCATTTTTGTTGGTTTCCAGGAAGTTTTTTCTTTCTTCCTTGATCTCATTGGTAATCCATTCATTGTTTAATAACATGCTATTTAGTCTCCAGGTGTTTGAATATGTTGAGGGTTTTTTACTGTAACTGATTTCTAGTTTCATGTGATTCAAGAATATGCTTGATATGATTTCAATCTTCTTGAATTTGTTTACACTTATTTTTGTGTTCTAACATGTGGCCTATCTTTGAGAATGATCCATGTGCACTTGACAAGAATGTATATTCTGCCACTTAGGGATGAAATGTTCTGTAAATATCAGTTAAATTCATCTGATCTAGTGTGCCGTTTAGGGTCGCTGTTTCCTTGCATTTTTAGTCTGGAAGATCTATACAGTGGTGTCAGTGGGATGTCAAAGTCCCCTACTATGACTGTATTGCTATTTCTCTCTCCCTTAAAGACTTCTCTTTTTGTATAAGGTGTGTGGTTTAGGTCAAGTTTCATTTTTTTGCCAATGGATGTCCACTCATTTCAGTGTTATTTGTTGATAGGATATTCTTCCTCCATTGACTTCTGCAACTTTGTCAAAAAATAATAGAGTATTTTTGTGTAGAAGAGATCTGTTTTTAATAAAATTTTAGCAATAAGATTGATAGTACTGTGATGAATTAATTGGGGTAGGTTTTTTTTTTCTTTTTCAGAGGATATTATTGTTACTGACTTTGTTCAAAACCCAATGGTAAAGATGATTTGATAGTTAATTTCAAAGGAAATTAGACCATTTTGGTTCCATCAGGAGACTGAAAAAGAGACAATAAGCCAAATCCAAACTATTTACAGAGAGTATATAAAACTTTTAGCTTCAGATAATCTTTTTTTTTTTAATTTTTATTTGTTGATGAAAGAGAGAGACATCAACTTGTTGTTCCAACTATTTATGCATTCATTGGTTGATTCTTGTATGTGCCCTGACCAGGGATCAAACTCACAACCTTGGCATATCGGGACAATGCTATAACCAACTGAGCTACCCAGCCATGGTAAATAATCTCATAGAAAAAAATCTTTGGCCCTGGTCCGTATGCTAAGTGGTTAGAGCATCTGCCTGTGCAGTGAAGGATCACGGGTTCAATTCCTGGTCAATAACATATATCTGGGTAGTAGGTTCGATTTCCCGTCCAGTTATTGTAATGAGGAAGGCAGTTAATTACGTCTCTCTCACATCAATGTTTCTCTCACTCCCAATCCCCTTCTCCCTTCTTCCCTTTCATTGTCTCTAAAAAAAAAAATTCAATGGGAAAAATGTCCTCAGGTTGAGGATTAACAACAACAAAAAATGTTTGCCCTTCCTGACATATATACCATTTTTTTAAATGTGACTTTGGCCAGTTGTTCCTAAAAAGCTAACTCCATGTACTTAGTTGTCATGACTCTTGACTTTGATAAATTTGAAGAATAGAGGCCAGTTACCTAATTGAATGTCTCTCCATTTCTATTTTCCTTTTGTTATCTCATGAATAGATTCAGATTATGCATTTTTGACTGGAATACAACATAAACGTTTTGTTCATGTCAGGAGGCACACAGTAGACTTGTGCCAGTGCTGTGATATTTTATCAATTGATTAAGATGTTATTTTCCAGGTTTCTCTACTATAAAGTTAACTAATAAATATTTCATAGTAATTATTTAGTAACTCTCTAACAAATATTTTGTAGGATGACACATTGAGACTATGTAAATATCCTACTTCTTATTAAACTTTTATCCACTCATTTTAACATTCCTATGATTCATGCCTGGATTATTACTCTGATAGTGGCCAAATGGTAATTTTCTAATTCCAGCATTCCTTCTACATTAATGTATTGGCATGTGGATATAAATCTTTTCATTTCCCTGATTCACGTATTTACTTACGTATATCAGTATGGACCAGTGGATTCAATTTCATAATCTGTTACTATAGTTTATTTTAATGTCCAGATTTTCCAGAGTCAAGCTGGCTCCTGTGATGCTTGCATTATTCTTTGAGTACTTCCTCATTTTCTGACACAATAAGGTGTTTCAGACTGATTTTCTCTGCTATGAAGTCAGCCGTGGTTGATTTTTAAAGGAGAATGGCTTTTTGTTTGTTTGTTTTGTGTGTTTTTTTTGAGAACGGCTTTTAGAAGCCACAACACTAGGTGGGCTCATTGCTGCCGGGCCGTCATTGGCTCTCTCAATGGACAGAGCAAGGAAATATATATGAGTAAACTCATGCACACATATATATAAGTCCAAATCTATTTCTTTCTGCCTATTCATCTCTCTCCTGATTTTACACCAGTGCCTCCAACTCTAGAACTTTACCTCAGAATTGACTCTAGGGTTTCCTATTTCATATTTATTCAGCAGTGAGAAACCTGGCTCTCATTTTGTTCAATTTAACTTTCTCTAATTTCCTGTAAATAATCAGCCTCCCAACCATGTGAGCTGCCCGGTCCTGTCAACTAGCCATGTGGACTCCTCATCCTCATCCCACCATCCACACCAGCAAAGCCAACGGGACCTCACGCCAGCAGGTTCCCTGGCCCAGCCCCACAGAGCGCCGGGGTCCTCCCCGCCAAACCCTTGACCCCATTTGCATCTAGAGAACCCTAAACTTTGATCAAGAGGAAAGGGCAGAGTGCCATTATCATAAACTTGAAAAGGTGTTATAACTTTTGCAGATAAAAAAAAGGAAAAGGGAAAAGAATAATGAAAGGAGAGAAGAAAGAAAAAAGAAAAATAAAAACAAATATTTGAGACCTGCTTTATACCAAACCTGAGAGCAAATAAGATGTAGTTCTGTCTTTCTCAGCTTGGGCTTCTGTAGCATGCCGTAGGGTGCGCGGCTTAAACAGCAAACGTGTTCCTCACTGTCTGGAGCACGGAAGCCTGAGGTCACGGTGCCCGCGTGGCTGGGTTCTGGGTGAGGGCTCTCCTCTCGGTTCACGAAAGGACGTCTCCTGTATCTCCACAATGTGACCTAACTGCCTCCCAAAGGCATCGCCTTCCACGACCATTACATGGGGGTTAGGACTTCAACATATTACTTTGGTGGCGGGGGTTATAATCATTCAGCTCCGTGACATTTCCTAGCCGTTAGGAAACGTACCTGTAGCAGGACAGGAGAACGTGTATGTACTTAATGTAAGACAGTGTGGTAATGAGCACCATAGGGACACAAACATGGGATCAGGAGGCAAAGCACACGAGCTCTCCCTGAGCAGGTCAGAGGACACCGAGAGCAGTGCCCGGAAAGGGCGGATGGGACCAGAGCGAAGGAGCCCGTTACAGGTGCGAGTTTGGGGCTCACGGGGCACAGCCCTGTCAATGGGGCTAGTGAGCAGGACATGACACGTCTTGTATGTTTTTAAATATGTGTTGAAGTGATCTTAATGTAAACATGTAATAATGTTAATATAAATGATGTTCATTAAAGAACAGTCACCTAACATTGCTTTAAAAGTTATTTTGATGTCAGAGTAGCTATCAAGTTCATAGTCTTGACTGTGTCTCGTAGCTAAGCAGTTTGCTTCTTCTGGAGCAAAGGGAGATTTGGCTGATGGTGACTGACGTCACCCTGCAAGTGCAGGATGAAAATCACTCTGGCTTCCCCAAAACGCTGCCGGTCTGTGTGACCTCCTCGTGTGTGCTGGGCCAGGAAGTCCTGGAAGAACTCGCCAAGGCTGCCCCCCACAGCTTCTTCTTCAGAGACGCTCTCCGGGACCAGGGTATGCTTTCTTCCTCAAGCTGTGAGCCAGTGGTGACGTACAGAGTCCAGACCTTGGCTTTGGGGCTTCCAGGTCCTGCTCTGGAACTGCTGGGCCACCACTCAGCCCTCCGCAGACAAGGCGTGTGGCGTGCAGAGGCCGCTGGTGCCGCCCAGGCTCTCACTGACCATGCCACGGCTGCCTGGACAGAACCAGAGCCCCTTGCACTACGGACAAACCCTGTCCGAGGTGCCAGTGGTCACTCTGAGACTGTCTGTTGGTGGCAAGCTTTACAGGTGCAAGAGCCACTTTAAGCCATTGCCTGAGACATTTTTTAAAACAAATGAAAAGCCACAAATTGTAAACATGTACACTTAGTCGAGGAATCAAAGTAGGAGCCTACCTCAATTGTATATGTATTTTCTTTATTTTCTTGAGGTATAATTTTCATACCGTAAGGTTCACCTTTTGCATTGAAAATGAATGTAGTATTTGTGTGCGTTTTCAGCTTAGCACACTGGCGGCTTTGGGCTTCCTTTCTGCACAGTGCGTGTCCCCGGACACAATGAATGGACCCACAGTTGTGCCCCGTGGCCGCCCGCTCATAGGAATCTAGCAAAGGACAGTGCCGTTCCTGGCAGGACTCCCTTTTCTCCTCAGCGGTTCAGTCTGAAATGTCTCTCTTGACAGGTCGGATTGTTTGTGGTGAACGAACTGTCCTCTTGCTCCCAAAGCCCCCTTTGGATGTGGCCTCGGGCACCCACTCCTGTGAGCTGCCGGGCCCTGTGAAGCTCGATGGCCTGGATTCCGTCACTCAGGCCAACTGCATTTGCGGCGTTCAAGGTGGGTAGCCGATCTTATTGGAAACGGTATTTGTTTTCTTACATATCACACCTGTCAACAAGTAGTTGTTGAGTACCTGACACGTTCCAGACATTGGATACACAAGGAGCAACATCAGGAGAGGTTCTCGCTTCTCGATGTGTAGTCTGTGTAGAAGGACGTCAGTCAGATATGCTCACCGCCCGGTACAGAGCCTCCGCATCCCCGGGGTCCAGGGCTGCTCCCGGCACCTCCCCTGGCCAGGGCGGTCACTGAAGTCTCCAAGGGCAGGACGGAGCTAATGAGGTGAAGCGGGCAGGTTGGGAGGAATATCTGGTGGGGAAAAGCAGGACTTACAAAGGCTGCTGGAAGGACAGAGTGGGCAAGCCCCGGAGTCGGAAGGAGGCCAGAAGGCACCTGCATAGAGGGAGTGGCCTGCGACAAAGCAAGAGGGCCAGCTTGTGCAGGCGAGTGGGCTCCGCTGTCAGGACCTCCCAGAGAGACGGCATGGTCCAGTCTCCATCTCTGCAAAGCAGAGGAGGAGCTGGGCCTGGGGTAGCAGCCAGCAACAGGGCGAGCACCGTCTAAAGCAGTGGTTCTCAACCTTCCTAATGCCGCGACCCTTTAATACAGTTCCTCATGTTGTGGTGACCCCCAACCATAAAATTATTTTCGTTGCTACTTCGTAACTGTAATTTTGCTACTGTTATGAATCGTTATGTAAATATCTGTGTTTTCCGATGGTCTTAGGCTGTACAGCAGCGGCTCTCAACCTCTAAAGCAGTGGTTCTCAACCTTCCTAATGTCGCGACCCACAGGTTGAGAACCGCTAGCAGCGTCGCCTAAGACCATCGGAAAACACAGATATTTACATTACGATTCATAACAGTAGCAAAATTACAGTTACGAAGTAGCAACGAAAATAATTTTATGGTTGGGGGTCACCACAACATGAGAAACTGTATTAAAGGGTCGCGGCATTAGGAAGGTTGAGAACCACTGGTCTAAAGGGTGAGTAAATCCAGGAGTAGACTTCGTTAAGAGGGATTGGCAGGCTGGGTAATGAATTTGGTACAGAGGGAGCAAGGCATATGCGGAGGGAAGGGCGTGTGTGCTGACCCCTAAGATTCTGGCTTACATGACCAAGCGGCAATGGTAGCGCTCCTCAGTGAAGTGGAGCGTGGCAATTCTAGGTGTCTTGCCTTCCATATCAACTTTAAAATCAGTTTGTTGGTATCTACAAAATAACTTGCTGGGATTTTAAGTGGGATGGTCTTGAATCTGAGTATGGAATATCTATTAATTTTAGATCTCTTAGTTCTTTTAGCATAGTTCTGTAGTTTTTCTCATATGGATCATATAGATACTTTGTTATAGTTATACCTAAGTATCTTATTTATTTTAGCATTGATGTAAATGGTGGTGTGTTTTTTATTTCAAATTCCATTTGTTCATTGCTAATATATAGGAAAGCAATTTACTTTTGTATTTTAACCTTTTATCCTACAATCGTACTAAAATTATTTTGTAGTTTTAGTGTTTTTGTTGTTGATTCTTTGGGATAGTTAACATAGAAAACTATGTCACGTGGACACAAGGACAGTTTATTCTTCCTTCCCAATCTTTACACCTTTTATTTCTTTTCTTTTTTTATCTTACTGAATTAGCCAGTACTTCCAGTACTATTTTTAATACAAGTAGTGGTAGGGGACTTTCTTGCTCTGTTCCTAATCTTAAGTATAAAGTATCTACTTTCTCACCATTAACTAGGATGTGAGCTGTGAGGGTTTTGTAAATTTTGTTGCTTCTTGTTTTATCAGTTAAACATGGTATCTCTTTATTCCTCACTTTGTAGGAAGCAAATATTAGCTCTCTGGCCCTTCTTTTACTGCTCTCTTTGTACCACCACCATACAGCTCTTTCTGTATATTGATGAATGATAACTTATTCATAATCATAATTAAGCCTTGCACACCTGGTCTACAGATTGATTCTCAAAGATGAAAATCAACAAATGGTGTTTTTATTATTATGATTATACATTTTTTGACAAATGGTATGAACGGAAACAGTGTTATATAATAAATAGAATGTACCGAAAGTAAACATAGAAGATGATCTTGTTGTAAATTCTTAACTGTACACTTCACATCACTCAACTCTTCACTCCTCTCCTCTTCACTCCACTCCACTCCTCTTCACTCCACTCCACTCCTCTTCATTCCATTCCTCTTCACTCTACTCCTCTTCACTCATCTCCTCTCCTCTTCAATCCACTCCTCTTCACTCCTCTCTCCTCTTCACTCCACTCCTCTCCTCTTCACTCCACTCCTCTCCTCTCCTCTCTCTCCTCTTTACTCCTCTGCTCTCCTCTCCTCTTCACTCCACTCCTCTCCTCTCCTCTTCTCTCCACTCCTCTCCTCTCCACTCCTCTCCTCTCCTCTTCACTCCTCTCCTCTTTACTCCACTCCTCTCCTCTTTACTCCACTCCTCTCCTCTTCACTCCATTCCTCTCCTCTTCACTCCACTCCTCTCCACTCCACTCCTCTCCTCCACCTCTCCTCTCCTCTCCTCTTCACTCCTCTCCTCTTCACTCCACTCCTCTCCTCTCCTCTTCACTCCACTCCTCTCCTCTCCTCTCCACTCCTCTCCTCTTCACTCCACTCCACTCCTCTCCTATCCACTCCTCTCCTCTCCTCTCCTCTCCTCTTCACTCCATTCCTCTCCACTCCACTCCTCTTCACTCCACTCCTCTCCTCTCCACTCCTCTCCTCTCCTCCACTCCTCTCCTCACTCCACTCCTCTCCTCTTCACTCCACTCCTCTCCTCTTCACTCCACTCCTCTCCTCTTCACTCCACTCCTCTCCTCTCCACTCCTCTCCTCTCCTCTCCACTCCTCTCCTCTCCACTCCACTCCTCTCCTCTCCTCTTCATCTCCTCTCTCTCTCCTCTCCTCTCTCCTCTCCTCTCCTCCTCTTCACTCTCCTCTCTCTCCTCTTCACTCCACTCCTCTCCTCTCCACTCCTCTCCTCTCCTCTTCACTCCTCTCCTCTTTACTCCACTCCTCTCCTCTCTCACTCCATTCCTCTCCTCTTCACTCCACTCCTCTCCACTCCACTCCTCTTCACTCCACTCCTCTCCTCTCCTCTCCACTCCTCTCCTCTTCACTCCACTCCTCTCCTCTCCTCTTCACTCCACTCCTCTCCTCCACTCCTCTCCTCTTCACTCCACTCCTCTCCTCTCACTCCTCTCTCTCTCTCTCCACTCCTCTCCTCTCCTCTCTCTCTTCACTCCACACCTCTCCTCTCCACTCCTCTCCTCTTCACTCCACTCCTCTCTACTCCTCTCCTCTTCACTCCACCCCTCTTCTCTCCTCTCCTCTTCACTCCTCTCCTCTTCACTCCACTCCTCTCCTATCCACTCCTCTCCTCTTCACTCCACTCCTCTCCTCTTCACTCCACTCCTCTCCTCTCCACTCCTCTCCTCTCCTCTCTCCTCTTCACTCCACACCTCTCCTCTCCACTCCTCTCCTCTCCTCTTCACTCCACTCCTCTCTCCTCTCCTCTCCTCTTCACTCCACTCCTCTTCTCTCCTCTCCTCTTCACTCCTCTCCTCTTCACTCCACTCCTCTCCTCTCCTCTTCACTCCTCTCCTCTCTACTCCACTCCTCTCCTCTCCTCTTCACTCCACTCCACTCCTCTCCTATCCACTCCTCTCCTCTCCACTCCACTCCACTCCTCTCCTATCCACTCACTCCTCTCCTCTCCTCTTCACTCCACTCCTCTCCACTCCACTCCTCTTCACTCCACTCCTCTCCTCTCCACTCCTCTCCTCTCCTCTCCTCTTCACTCCTCTTCACTCCACTCCTCTCCTCTCCTCTCCACTCCACTCCACTCCTCTCCTATCCACTCCTCTCCTCTCCTCTCCACTCCACTCCTCTCCACTCCACTCCTCTCCTCACTCCACTCCTCTCCTATCCACTCCTCTCCTCTCCTCTCCTCTCCTCTTCACTCCACTCCTCTCGTCTCCACTCCTCTCCTCTCCTCTCCTCTTCACTCCACTCCTCTCCTCTCCACTCCACTCCTCTCCACTCCTCTCCACTCCTCTCCTCTCCTCTCCTCTCCTCTTCACTCCTCTCCTCTTCACTCCACTCCTCTCCTCTTCACTCCACTCCTCTCCTCTTCACTCCACTCCTCTCCTCTCCTGTCTCCTCTTCACTCCACTCCTCTCCACTCCTCTCCTCTCCTCTTCACTCCACTCCTCTCTACTCCTCTCCTCTTCACTCCACTCCTTTTCTCTCCTCTCCTCTTCACTCCTCTCCTCTTCACTCCACTCCTCTCCTCTTCACTCCACTCCTCTCCACTCCTCTCCTCTTCGGTACTCCTCTCCTCTTCACTCCACTCCTCTCCACTCCTCTCCACTCCTCTCCTCTCCTCTCCACTCCACTCCTCTCCTCTCCTCTCCTCTTCACTCCACTCCTCTCCACTCCACTCCTCTTCACTCCACTCCTCTCCTCTCCACTTCACTCCTCTCCTCTTCACTCATCTCCTCTCCTCTTCACTCCTCTCCTCTTCACTCCACTCCACTCCACCTCACTCCTCTCCTCTTCACTCCTCTCCTCTTCACTCTACTCCACCTCACTTCACTTCTTAACACTCCCCAAACACCAGCTTCCAGAGTATTCAGGCACTTCCTTCCAGTTAATTTTCTGGGGTAAAAAATTTTTGCATCATTGATTTTATCTTCTTTGTATTGCTCACCACTTGTGTATACATTCAATGCATGTTAGTGTATAATGCTCTTACTTGCCATGGTCGGAATGGATGCAGCAAGCACACTCTGTGTCTCCTTGTAAAGTGGTGGCAAAGTCTTGGCTTCGGCCTCTAACTAAAAGAAAAATATCTGAGCCCCAACTTCTTTCTGTCAAAAAGGTGGGAGTAGTGTGGCAGAGTTCAAAGTATCTGAAGAAAATTTTAAACCAGGCTTACAGTGCCAGGAAAACCCAGACTGTCCATAGCACGTAGCTGTTGTGTGCCCCAAAAGGAAAAAAGGATTGAAGCACTTCCAATAAGACCTTTTTAAAGGACCTTTTAAAAAAAAGATGTTTTAATAAATATGTGATATACCTTTCCCAAGCCTAATTCTAAGAGAGTTCGGTAAATAAGAAAAGGAAAGTAAAGGTTTTTAATAGCAAACTGCAGTCAAGTGATGCGTGTGGCGACACACTTACAAACTCTAACAAAAATTGTTTTTTTCCTGATGCTCGCTTAAGTGAATGTTCTAGATGCTAACAGGTTAATACACTTCCCAGGCATCCCTTTGAATTCATTTATGGCTGCAGAAGGGATTTCCAGTGGTGTACAGATCCCAAATGAAATACATTTCCTCAACTCTTGTCCTAATTGGATGGAAGTAACTTAATTCCATATAAATGTAAATGCTATTAACACCCCGAGATATCCTGGGATCAAAAGGAACTTTGATTGGTAGCAGTCTCCTTTTCATTAATCCATTTAGCAGACACCAGCTACTGCCGTGAGCCAGGCTCTCTGCTGGGCACGGGGCCTGGGGAGAGAGCCACTCCCTTTTTGCCTGTTGAGAATTAGTCGACCCTCCTTTCTGGCTATGTTATAAGCTCTTATTGACTGTGATTTCTGTCCCTTTAACTTGATATTCATTAGATTTGCAAGAACAATGAAATTAGCTGGGCAGCTTTTTTAAAATCAAGATGTGTTACTTTCATTTTTAGAAAGTCATTCAAGTATGTATCACATGAATATATTTTAATAAATCAAACCTGCTTAGTTCTCATAAACCTGTTTTGCCCTCTGCAGTTGAATTTTCTTCTAATACTTGTTCTAGTGGGAATGCAAGTCTTCCCCACTAGAGAGTGGGAGGGTGGCTAGAAATGCAGGTCCCGTCTTCCTATTATTCAAATGTCTCATTTCACTTTCTACAGGATGATCTGTGATTAACAGAATATCTACAATGCCTCACACTCTAGGAAAATTAGACCATCTCAGTCTTGGTCTAAAATTCCTCACTGGCTTCTCATCCTTCCACAGTCAATCTAAAAGCCCCAGCAAGCCTGGCCAGTGTGGCTCAGCATTTGAGTGTCAACCTATGAACTAGGATGTCACGGTTCAATTCCTGGTCCCCAGGGGGGGCATGCAGGAGGCAACCAATTGATGATTCTCCCTCATCATTGATGTTTCTATCTCTCTCTCTCCCTCTCTTTTTTTTTCTGATTTTAGTAAAAATATATTTTTAAAAAATAAAATCCTCAGCAAGACCCTGAATAATCATTAGCCTGTTACCTCTACAGCCACTTGACCTGCCTTTCCTTTATGCCCGTTTGGCCCCAGGAAGCAGTGCAGGCCTGTGCCCCACCCCCACCTGCATCCCTATCTCAGTTCCCTTCTTTTATGAAGCCTTCCCTGACCTTCACGCCCGCTTAGTGGGCCTCTCTTCTGCACCTCTGAAGGGTCTATTCCATTTCTCAATTTAGCATTTACTTATGGTAGTGTTAAGTGTACAGCAAAAGTAAGCAGGAGGCACAGAGATTTCCCTTATTCTCCCCCCCCCACACACACACACACACACACACACACACACACACACACACGGCCTCTGCCACTATCAGCATCCTCCATCAGCATGGTACATTTGCTACAGTTGGGCACATCCTACGCCCAAGGCCATAGTTTACGTTAAGGTCAGTGTTGGTACTGTCCTTTATTTGGGTTTAGACAACTGCATGACACGTACCCACCATTACGGTACCCTGCGGAACAGCTCACTGACGTAGAAATCCTCTCCACGCCCCTGTTCATCTCTCCCGCCCAGCAACACTTGGCGGCCTCTCATCCTCTGTTTGTATCGTTGTGCTTTTTCCAGAATGTCCATGTATAGTTGGAATCATAGCTTTTTAAAACTGGCTTCTTTAACCAAGCAACGTGCACTTAAGTTTCCTCCATGTGTTTGCATGGCTTCATCGCTCATTTTTAGCGTGAATAATATTCCGTGTCTTGATGGGCCACAGTTCGTTTATCTGTTCACCTCCTGAGAGATATCATCATTGCTTCCCAGTTTGGCCATTTGTGACCAGAACTGCTGTAAACATCTGTATTCGGGCACTTGCGTGGACTAAGCTTTCAGCTCCTTTGGATAAATACCAAGGAGTCTGATTGCTGGATCGTGTGGTGAGAGTGTGTGTAGTTTTATAAGAAACCACCAAACTACCTTCCAAAGTCGCTGTGCCGTTTTGCATTCCCAGAGGTGAGAGAGGGTTCCTGTTGCTCCCCGTCCTCACCAGCCTCTGGTGGTGTCATTCTGGACTTGGGCTATTCTAGTAGGGGTGCAGTTTGGCATTGAGTTGTTTTAATTTGCATTTCCCTGATGATATAAGATGTTAGACATCCTTTCATATGCTTATTTGCCATCAGTATATCTCCTTTGGTGAGATGTCTGTTAAGGTCTTTGACCAATTTCTTAATCAGGTTGTTTGTGTTCTTACTCTTGAGTTTTAACCTTTTGCACTTGGATGTCGAGTGTGACTCGACACGGTTAGCATTAGAATAAAGGAATCAAGAAAAAAGCAAAGGAATGCAAAGGGTTAAAAGTTTATTTTATACTAGAGACCTGGTGCATGAAATTCCTGCACTTGGGGGGTGGGGGTCCCTCAGCCTGGCCTGCATCCTCACACAGTCTGCGAGCCCTGCGATGGCTCCGCAGTGGGAGGCCCCACCCACCAAGTGCAGCACCGCCGCAGGGTGACCTGGTCCTCCCTCTGCGGGGCGATCATGGGGTGATGGCTGAGCCCCCAACCAATCGCATCACACCCGCCTTGGCTGGCCTGGTGCCAGTGGGTGTCATAGCATGGTCCCCGATGGTCGTTCCGCTGTTCAGTCGATTTGCATGTTATGCTTTTATTATTATAGACTAGAGGCCCAGTGCATGATTGAATCATGCACGTGTAGGGTCCCCTACACACTTTCACTTTCAATCGCGGGGGAGCTGGGTGCCTGTCCGCTGGTGCACCAGGCCTTTCAGAAGCCTCCGGCGCGGTGCATGATTGAGGCTTCCGAAAGGCCTGGTGCCAGAGCAGACAGGCACTCAGTTCCCCCGCTTTTGATGGGCCACGGAGGGACGTGAGCTCGCTGCCCCAGAGGCCCCTTCTGTGCCGTAGCACAGCCATCGCGCAGGCACTGAGCTCACACCGCCGCTGGCTCAGCGTCCCGCCGGCCCAATCAGCTACCCCAGCCACCCTGAGTCCCGCCCCCTGTGCCTCCTGCTGGCCCAGTCGTGGGCGTAGCAGAGTGATGGTAATTTACATATTACCTTTTTATTAGGTAGGATTGTGGATATTAGTCCTTTATCAGATATGTCCTTTGCAAACATTTTATCCCATATTTCCTGGTATTTTTACTCATTATTTGTTTATCTGGATTGCAGCATTCATCTTTATGTTTTTAGTGCTACACATGTATCCCACACTAAAGAGCATTGTATACATGTTTGTTTGTTGAAAAAAATAAATCACAGATGTGGGAATAAAGAGAAATAGGAAACCAGGGAAATCACAGAATAAGAGATACTAACAAACCAATAGAATATTTATGTTTCCTTATCAAAGGAGTGGAAACCAAGATAAGGAATTCTGTTGTGCCTGTACAGGAGGCAGATACTTAACCTTTTGCACTCGGATGTCGAGTGTGACTCAACACGGTTAGCATTAGAATAAAGGAATCGAGAAAAAAGCAAGCGAGTGCAAAGGGTTAAAGTGGTATCCACACGCAGTGGCGTGAGACCGCGCTCTGCGAGGGGAGGGGAGGTGCTCAGAGACCTTGTGGGAAGCACCTTCGAGAGGTGTTTCTCTCCTGCTCACAGTAGTTCTGCTTCTGGGAATCCATCTTAGGGAAGGGGTCTCGGCACATAAAGGGCCTCAGCAGGAAGATACCACTGCTTAACCGCCAAAGGAATTCAGAGCCCACGTGTCCAATTTGGAGAATGGTTGGGGGAACTGGGACACATCACCTCGATGGAATATCAGTAGGACAGATAAAACAATTCTTAATAGTACATAGCAACCTAAAAGGAGGATGGGACGTGGCACTGATGATTTGCTTGTAAACCCCAATACGTGTGCATCTGAGAAAAACTAGAGAGATCAGGCACAAATGAAAACACTCAGGTAGCAATGTGGGCAGGTTTTTTGTTTGTTTGTTTGTTTGTTTGTTTTTTAATTTAATAAATCTTTATTGCTCAGATTATTACAATTGTTTCTCCTTTTTTCCCCCATAGCTCCCCTCCACCCGATTCCCACTCCACCCTCTACCCTTACCTCCCCCGCACTGTCCTCATCCATAGGTGTACGATTTTTGTCCAGTCTCTTCCCACACCCCCCACACCCCTTTCCCCCTGAGAGTTGTCAGTCCACTCCCTTTCTATGCCCCTGATTCTATTATATTCACCAGTTTATTCTGTTTATCAGATTTTTAATTCACTTGGTTTTTAGATTCACTTGTTGATAGATATGTATTTGTTGTTCATAATTTTTATCTTTACCTTTTTCTTCTTCTTCCTCTTCTTAAAGAATACCTTTCAGCATTTCATATAATACTGGTTTGGTGGTGATGAACTCCTTTAGCTTTTTCTTATCTGTGAAGCTCTTTATCTGACCTTCAATTCTGAATGATAGCTTTGCTGGGTAGAGTAATCTTGGTTGTAGGTTCTTGCTATTCATCACTTTGAATATTTCTTGCCACTCCCATCTGGCCTGAATCGTTTCTGTTGAGAAATCAGCTGACAATCGTATGGGTGCTCCTTTGTAGGTAACTAACTGTTTTTCTCTTGCTGCTTTTAATATTCTCTTTGTCTTTTGCCCTTGGCATTTTAATTATGAGGTGTCTTGGTGTGGTCCTCTTTGGATTCCTTTTGTTTGGGGTTCTGTGCGCTTCCTGGACTTGTAAGTCTATTTCTTTCATCAGGTGGGGGAAGTTTTCGGTCATTATTTCTTCAAATAGGTTTTCAGTATCTTGCTCTCTCTCTTCTTCTGGCACCCCCATAATTTGGATGTTGGTACGCTTGAAGTTGTCCCAGAGGCTCCTTACACTATCTTCAACTTTTTGGATTCTTTTTTCTTTTTGCTTTTCCGGTTGAGTGTTTTTTGCTTCTTTGTATTTCAAAACTTTGACTTGATTCTTGCGTTCCTCTAGTCTGCTGGTGGGTCTCTGTATAGTATTTTTTATTTCAGTCAGTGTATGTTTAATTTCTAGTTGGTCTTTTCTCATAGCCTCGAGAGTCTTGTTAAATTTATCGGCCTTTTCTAGGAAATTCTTGAAAAACCTTATAACTGTCGTTTTGAACTCTATACCCAGTTGTTTGTTTTCCTCCATTTCTTTCGTTTGTGATCTGTTTCCTTGTCTCCTCATTTTTTGCTGCTTCCCTGAGTTAGTAGGGTGGCTTTGTGTGCTAGGTGTCCTATATGGTCCAATGGGTCAGCCTCCCAGTTACCTGAGGTAGACACTCTTGATGCACCCCTTTGTGGACTGTGTGTACAGCCTTGTTGTAGTTAAGTCTTGATTGTTGTTGGTGTCACTGGGAGGAATTGACCTCCAGGGCAATGGGCTGTGAGGACCCGCTGTGTCTATAACGGAAGAATTGCTGTGCTGGAGACACGCTTATGGGGCAGGACTTGTTCCAGTAGGGCTTTGGCGCTCACTGAGTCTGCCTCTTGAATGTCTCCCTTATGAGAGTGGTTGAAATCTGGTGTCGTCTCACACAGACCACTAGATACACTAGCTTATGGATCTCCAATGGGGTGCAGGTCAGCTACTGTCTGAGGCCACCCAGCAGGAGCTACAGCAAGAACTAGTTTTCTCCTCTTTGCTCGGGGTTTGGAGGTTTTGGAGCTGTCTGACTGGAGCTGCAGTTAGTTTGGTTAAGCTGCAATAGGTCAGGCCATTTATATGCAAAAGCCGCTGTGCGGAGCTCTGGTGTGTTTGTAGTTTGTGCAGGGTGGAGTCTCAGGGAGTCACTAGGCTAGGGCATAGCAAACGGCAATGGCTGCCAGTCAGCCTTCTCTGCGTTTCCACGTTTCCAACGTCCCGCGCTCCAGCGCAGTAAACAATGATTGCTGGGCGCACCTCTGTAAGAAAGTCACCCTCACTTTCCAACCCGATGGCCGACAGTCCATCCTCTCCCCGTAGGAGTTTGGGTCCCCCGTGTCTCCCCAGAAACTGGAGTTCAGAGTAATCGGGAGCTTGTCTCCTTTCGGGTTGGAAAAAAGCAGCACATCCAATCGCCCGCCACCAGCCCGATTCGCACACCTCTGTACCTCAGCTTTTCAGCGCTTGTGCATGTCTCAATGCTCTTTTCTCTTTCCTTCTAGTTGTAGAACTTCCACTCAGCCAGCTTTCCCGTGGTTCTGGGTGATAGACATTTTGTCTTTTAGTTGTAGTTTTGAAATTGTTGTGCAAGGCAGCAGTTTAGGTGTTTACCTACACCGCCATCTTGGTTTCTCTCTCAATGTGGGCAGTTTTAAAACTTACTTTTTACTGTTATAATGTTGTCCAATACGTGGAAATGATAAAAATCTTAGGAACATTCATACAAACTCACAAGTGAGAGGAAAACCCGAGGCCCTTGTTGCCCTCTGCGCCCTGCGGAGCACAGACAGGCTGAGGGCAGGCCCCCGAGCTGGCTCTGTCTCCCCACGTAGGCACGGTGACCGCTGTGGACGAGGGGACGGCCTTCTCCTGGCCTGTGTGTGACCGGTGCGGCAGCGAGAGGCTGAAACAGAGCCCAGAAGACAGGTAAGGGGCAGGGGCCCCCTGAAAGACCCTGGGGCGGCAGCAGCCCAGTCCCAGGACCCCGCCTGCCCCCTTCCCGGGGCAGCTCCCCCGCCAGGCCCGGCGGGAGCTCCGAGAGCACAGGGTACCTGTGCTGCGAGGCGGAGGCTGCGGACACGGTCTCCTCACGGTGGGGTTCTCCGGCTCCTGCAGCTCTGTCTTGTAAAGAGGAGCCAGGTTTGTCCTCGGTTGGTTTGTTACCTGGGGAAGCAAAAGCCAGGGTTCTCGTGAATAAAGACTAATGTGGCACCTTACAGCTTGTCCTCCATGGGCACGGGATTCCTGCAGACCAGGGGGCAGCTTGGTGCACGGCCGCAGGGGCCCAGCACCACTCCTCCCTTGCGGGGGTCTTTGTGCAGGCAGTTCTCTGGCCTCCCACGTGGACTCTGTCACAGGACAGAGAGGAGGGGGCTCCTTACTCTCCTGCTTCGTAAGAAGCCCAGGGCAGATGTCTCCTTGGCACATCCTGGCCGGATGGCATCGTGTACAAGCAGGTCATCGCCGGGTCGGCCTGAGAGGCGGGCAGAGTGGGAATCCCGGGGACTTGGCAGCAGGAGGGTGGTAGATGCTGATGGCGGAAAGCAGGTTCCCCATCGGGCAGGGAGGAGCGGCCTCCCCTCGCGGCACAGGCTTCCCTCTGATCGCGGGGTGTGTGCTGCCTCATGCCCGGCTGGGTGAGGCGTCATGCTGAGTGCCCTTCCCTGGTTCATGCCACACACCATCCGCCCAAGCGGGGAAGCTGACCTTTGTCCCTCAGCACGGCCTCTTTCAGGAACTTGGTTTTGGCGGAAACCCCCTGCCGGCTCAGCACTCGCTCCTTTCGGAAAAGCGCCTGTCCCCTGCCGGGCGCTCACCCGTGTGTCTGGCCCGTCCTCCCTGTGTTTCCCAGCCACAGGGGCGCCTTTTCCTGTGCGAACTGCTCCCGCGTGGTCACCGCTCCTGTCCTCCGACGGCACCTCCAGGTCTTCCTGGCCTGCCCCGCGCGGCCCCGGTGCACAGTGAGGGTCAAGGTGGGTGCGCGCCCCCGTCCCCCGCGGAGCCGCCCTGGCGCCCGGCCTGGGGGGGACTTGCATCCATTGCTCTTTCCCTGGGAAGAGGTGGAGGACTCACCCTCAGGAACACAGTGCTTCCATGTCTGTGACCTGAAAAGTCACATTGACTGACGGCTTTGAGGTCAGAGCTACTAAGGGAGACAGTGGTTCCTGTCCGACATGCTAGTCTGCAGGCGTGAGCGTTAGCTGGCGTCAGAGCTCACAGCGGAGCTGTGACCCGCCTGTCTGTCCTTGCAGCTGACGCAGAGCAGTATCTCCTCGCTCCTGAGGTGCGCCGCCTGTGAGGACGGGGTAAGTGCCGGATGTGTGTTCTGTGCCCCCAGCCCTCAGCTGGCAGGTCACCCCAGATAAAGCCCCTGCGCCCTGTGCTCCCCGTCCGGCGGCCCGCGGCACACCTGTGCGCGTGCTGAGTGCCAGGCCTGGCTCCCGGCGCTCCTCAGGGCGATGCCCACGTCTGCCGGCAGGGCCTTCCCTTTGGGGTTGGGGTCATTCCTGCTCGGTCTTAGAGGAGCATCAGGAGTCTGCCCCCAGGCCTTGGATTATAGGAGAACAGTACTGAGATTTCAAGTCCGTGGTTTCACACTAGGAGAACAGGATTAACTGAGATTCACACCTTTTTTTCCGTTTGAGTATTGGGTAACGAGCATTATTTCTGAGAGTCACTGCAGTGTGACTTAGCAAAGCGCTGTGCGCCTCCCAGAAAGCCACCACCTGAATACACCTCAGGGGCCGAGTTCCCCTCTTCACAGGCGGCCTCACGCCAAGGCAGGCTGTCCCGGAGGCGCTCCGGCGGCGCAGCCACTGACAGGCACCGCGGTGGCGCGGAGTTGCTGAGCCCAGAGGAGGGCACCGGGCTGACCACTGAGTGGTGCCAGGCACAGCCCCCTGGCTGGGGCCGGGGTCCACATCAGGCGGGGGGAGGCAGACTGGCCAGCTCAGGAGGTTACGGGGCCAGGGGTCCGATCGGGCAGAACTCCTGGCGGGCTCTCCTGGCCGAACTCCAGCTCTGATTCCAGCAGAATCAGGCTGATGTGGTCCATCCTGTGGAGGCTGCCCTCAGCCCGCCACCTGCTGCCCCCACTCCTGCCCTCAGAGCGGGCAGCACCAGGACGGGAGCAGCGTCCCGTTCTTCCATCTGAACTCTCCGAGTTCGGATTACATGGGGATGGGATCCGTCCACGCACAGAATCTGGAAGAATCACTGGTCTGACTACAGTTCCCGCTCGGATTTCAGGGTAGTCGCCGGTGTATAAAAGTTTCTGGCTCCCGCCCTAGGATAAGCCCACCAGCCTGGGCCTGTCTCTTTAAAGCAACTCGGTGACACCCCCTCCTCCCCCCACACCCCTCACCCCTGCGCTAAACAAGGGGTTGCAGTGCCAATAGGGGTTGATGTTTAGGCCGGGCTGCAGGAGGGCTTATAAAAGGTATTCCCTGGTCGTTTCAAAGTAGGGTGTAAGTAGGTAAGTAGTGGCCCAGGAAGGGCTCCTTGCTTTCCTCCCGTGGCCTATTTCACCTCCCGACCACCCAGGGCGGCTCCACACGCCCGGCCAAGGAAGCACAGGGCGGCAGGCTCACAGCCCGTTTTTGTCGGATGCAGAGAGAGAGGCCTCCTTAGCCCCACGAGTGACCACTTAGCAGAGGTAGTAGCCAGCCCAGACTGGGGAGTGGGGTCGGGAAACAGGGACTCGTGTGTGTTCCTGTTCTTAGTGGGGTCTGTGTGTCTAATGGGGATGAGCCAGCAGTACCTCGTTGCCTCATCTCTCAGTGCCTGGGGGAGAGAGGAGAGGAAGAGAGAAGGGCGTGGGCCTGGTAAGGCGGGGATTGGAGGTTTCCAAGGCGGGGCTTGGAGCGGGCGCTAAAGAGAACAGAGCTGGGTATCGGGGAAGTGGAGAGTGGTGGGGGGAAGTGTTGGTATCACTCCTGCTTAAGGAGAACACGTAGGAAAATGAACCAAAACCCACAACCTAAACAAACCAAAACCAGCCACACTTGGGAGTGATGCACAACTCAGCTGCCGTTCCACCCAGACGGGCACAGGTTCGCCCGCATTCTCCAGGCGGCCTTGGCCAGGCCCCGCCTCCCACTTGGTCCTGCGGCTCCCCACCCAGTGGCCTGCCTCCTCCAGGCAGCCTGCGGGATGGACAGCCACTCTCAGCAGGGAGCGGGGGACAGGGAGGCCTGCAGGAATGCTCTTCTCCGTTGATTTCCTTCTGATGGCACCTCCCACACATTAAACTCCGCAATTACAATGCTCTCATGTAAAATCCTGAAAGAGCTCAAAAGAGCATGTGTGTGTACTGGAGTGTTCATGTGTGTCTCATACAGCTGTGTGTGCTCATGTGTACATGGGAGTGCTAGAGTGTGTGCATTGGATGAGGGCACCGGTGTGATAGCTTCAGGTGCCAGCTTTGCAGGCTCTCTGTTCTCAGAACTGGCACCAGGAAAGTAAGGTAAATGCTAAGCCTGCGGTTCATTTCCGTGCACTCTTCCCCCCTCCCCCAGCGTTACTCACAGTGGGTGACCAGCGCTTTACATCCAACCGGAAGGCAGCTGGAAGATGGGAAATAGAAAGAGTTGTGTGTGTGCCCTGGCTGGTGTGGCTCAGGTGGTTGGAGCATTCGATTCCCAGTCAGGGCACACACCTAGCTTGTAGGTTTGATCCCCAGTCAGGGGCGTATGGGAGGCAACAGGTCCATGTTTCTCTCTCTCTCTCTCTCTCTCTCTCTCTCTCTCTTTTCCCCCCCTCTCCCCCTTCCTATCTCTAAAATCAATAAACATATCCTCAGGTGAGGATTTAAAAAAAAGGAATCTTAAAAAAAAGGGACTTCCGTGTAGACATCAGCCATGTGTTTTCCAGTCTGGATTCTGTTTTCTGGGTGAATGCACATTTGCCAAAACCCAAAGAATCACATCGGACTTTCTATGGAACCATGACGCCATGCCCTGGGACGAAGGCACCGCCTCTGGGCAGGATGCACGAGGGCACGTGTTGCGCCTTCACACTAATGGGGTCCAGCTGCAGAGGTGAAAGCAATGGCATTGCTGTCCGTGTCCACTCTGTGCATTCACTGAACACTGCAGTGATATGAAACTTGGACTTTGTTTCCTTAGCTTTCAGAAAAAGAAAAGTTAAAAGAACATATATTGTACCTTTTAAAAATAGACACATTTTACACTTACGCACATACACATTTATATGAGAGGACATATGTGATTGTTTTTACCTATCTGTACTAGTTGTCACCAAATATAAAGTATGTATAATTTAACCTTTGTTTATAAATGATAGTCGTTATTGAAGATAGTAGCTGCCAAACCTGACATTTTTTAAGTGATTTTTTGCTGACTTTTTTCAAGTCAGAATTCCGTACTTTCACCCCAAGTAAAAGTGAAGGAATGCCTGGGCCGTCTATGTGTCACACACACACACACACACACACACACACACACACACACACACACACACGCAAGGCGATTAAGTGGCAGAGCCCACAGAGAAGGGGCTGCTGCCCGTCTCCCTGCCCAGCCGGGCTGGTGGCGACCTCTGCACATCCTGTGCTCGCTCTCCGACGGGCAGGCTGGCAGCTCCCTGGTCACCGCCATCTCAGCGACAGGCCCTCACGGCCTCGTAGTGAGCCCTCAGGGAATGACCAGGATGGGCCATAAAGTGATGTCTGTGTCACACATGATCCCAAGTGCAGAAAGGCCTTTGCTACCATTGTCCTCAGATATTTTAGCTCCATCACTTCCCCCGTCTTGGCCAGCAACTCTCCCTCCCCTATCACTCCATTCGATCACTCTGTCGACCTTGCACGAACTTTTACTGAGAATGAAACTCGTTAGAGATCGCATGAGTGGGTTAGGCATTCTGCACCATGCCCCTCCTAGCAGAAGGAAGGGATGACAGTGAGCCGCCATTAGAGCCGGGCTCACACCGACTGATCCCGATACTTCCTGCTTCCAAACAAACATCTCACAGCTCAGTGGCTTCCACACTTACTGTGCACAGGCCTGTGGGTAGGACCGGGTTCTACCAGGACAGCTCGTCTCGCTCCAGTGGGCGTCAGCTGGTGGCCAGAGGCTGGGCTGGAGTCCCAGAAGGCCTTCGGTCCCCCACTGGCTTTTGTGCTCCGATTGGCTGGGACCTGCCCGGCTCTGGCCAGATACCCACACAGCACGTGTCTGGGTCCCAAGAGAGGCAGGCAGAAAAAGCTGGGCACCTGGCCTGGCCACGCTTGGGACTAACTCAGTGCCCTGTCCACTGCACTCGGTTCCTGAAAAGTGTCACTGAGCCCAGCTCAGACCCAGTGAGGGCACCGCGAAGCCACAGACACGTGCCTACGTTGTAAAACATACTGAGCAGAGCTCTTGTAGAGATCTGTCAAGGGTCTGGCTCAGAGAAGTGAGAGATGCTCCTGATGTTGCTCTGCAGGTGGCAGCAAAGGAGCTTCTGAAAGAACACGCTCCTCCTAGGGCAGTGATGGCGAACCTATGACACACGTGTCAGCACTGACACGCGTAGCCATTTCTGATGACACGCGGCCGCATGCCGAGGATGAAACATTTGCTGCTCCTGAGGATGAAACATTGGCGACTAGAGTCTTGGAGTTAGTTTTTTCCTCAAAGTGACACACTACCCGAGTTATGCTCAGTTTTTTGGCGAAGTTTGACACACCAAGCTCCAAAGGTTGCCCATCACTGGGAGGGCTTCCGTCTCCAGGAAGGCAGAGATGATGCATCCCAGTGCGCCTTAGCCCACCTCGGCCCCGGAGAGGCAATGTTCTGAGGTTTGATCTAGAGCAAGCATGTTAAACTCGCGGCCCACAGGCCACGTGCCTCGTTTATTTGGCCCGTGTTAGCCCTTGAGTTTGACATGCTTGATCTAGAGAGACTAATGAGGGCATACCACACCTTCCTAGTCTGTGTTTTCATCAAGAGATGAAACTTGGCCAAGATGAACTGATCACCATAAGATGTTCGCCAAACGGAAGGCAAATACAAAGCTTTTTGCAACACCCAGTGTAAGTCTAGAAGAAATAGTACCCCATTGAAGAGGGAAGTTTTGGGGCAAAACACCAGAGAATCCTTTGACCAGAAGTGTTGCTAGATTGGGGAAGTGTCCCAAAGGAAGTGGGAGGCAGCTGCAAGCATGATTCGCGCCCAGCCCCAGCCTTTGCAGCTGATAAACAGGGCTTGTCCCCCTGCAAGTCCTCGGCTCCTCTCCCAGGGCAGCCAGCTGAGAGGCTTATCGCTGCATCCACTAACCAACATCAGTAACCTTTCAAATGTTCTTGTGGAAAAACATGATTCAGTTTTCAGAAAAAATTAGTTCCTTCACTTGCCATAATAAATCACAGCCCTTTTTTTTTCCTTCTTACCCATGTTGTTCTCAACTATGTGAAGTCGTGTTCTGTGTCATTGGGAACAAAACTTGCAGGGCTATTTGCTTTAACCAGCATGCCTTTTATCACTGCAGGCCTATGAAGTGAAGAGCGTCATCGGAAAGGAGGTGGGGTTGTTAAGTTGTTTTGTCCAGTCCGTAGCCACCCACCCGACCAGCTGCCTGGGACTGGAGGAAGTCGAGCTGCTGAGTGCAGAAAGGACCTCTCCAGGCACCACTGCTTGTCCTGGGAGCCTGTGAAGTCCGAGGTGGCTGCCAGGGTGCTGCTGGTGGCTTGGTAGTTGCTTGTTAACTGGGCAAAGTGAATGTATTTTATGATCTTGAAATGGAACTTACAATTTTTCTGGGGCACATGTCAGTAAAATGGTTTTGTAAACTATAAATCAAAATACTTTTTTCTACTATATATATATATATTTTTTTTTTACTACCTTCCTGCAAATTTAGGGACATAACTGTTAATAAAGCTTACATAAGCTTGAGGTCTTCGTTTTGTATTTACCTTAGGCAATAATATTAATGTAGCAGGAGAAACTATAATTGCAATTTTAGAGTTTTTTAAAATTGAAATTTTACCCTCCTTCACCTTGTTTTCCTTGTAGTTTTTGTTTAATATTGCCCCAAAGACTACACTGCAAAGTTTAACCCTCTGTCCTATATTGTTATATTACTGTTCTGCTACAATAAATGTCCAATCTAAGCATTTTGCACTTCAGGGTTTTTTGTTTGTTTTTATTTGCCTCTTAGTATTTGGGGGGGGAATACTTGAGAGAACTTTATCAGAGGTACAAAAACGTTGTCCATAGAGTGTGAACAAGTTAACAAGTGTGGTTATAGGGACACTGAACAGAGGATAGTTAGCTCATGCAATAGCCGGGATGCTGTGCGCAGAGCGAAATCACAGACTGAAGGGGGGTGGGTTGTTAACATTTGCTTTGTGGGGAGAGATTGGAATTAAAAGCATGAATTTATTAGCTTTGGACACCGAAGGTTTTGTCTTCTCCCTTAAACGACATAACCCAGACGGGCCATAGTTAATTACGTAATATAGACGCAGTACCCGAAGTCGTGCCCACGGTCACTGGGGAGAGGCGAGGGCTCTATTTGTCCAGATGAAACGACATAACGTTGTGGCGGCCCTTCTCACCTACACGACGCTGTGCGTTCGTGCGCACTTGGAAAATCTACCGAAACGGTCCCTGGGACGGAGGAAAGTGAAAGTCCCCGGAAGGCCAAGGAGAACTCGGACACGCGCGTAGAACAACCTGAGCCGCCCTCCCCGCGCCCCTCCAGCAGCCCACTCCACTCGGGGAGCCCCTCGGCCGTCCTCCGAGTCCCCGGGTCCGCGGAGAGGGCGGCGGTCAGCCCCTCCCCAAGTCGGGGTCCCGCGTCTGCAGCGCCTTCACCAGAACTTGCCTGCTGAACGCGTTTAGTCGCGCTCCGCTGGGCTTAGGCCAGTGGAACAGAAGGTGTGGACGGCGCCGCGGGCGCGTGTCACAGGCAGAGCAGCCCCCGCACAGCCCCGCGGCGCTCGGGTGACACACCTGGGCCCGCGCGGCCTCCCGGTGCCGCCGCGCACCTGGGACCGGGACGCGCCTTCCCGGCGGGCAGGAGTCACTGCGAATACAGGAAGCAGGCTGCTTTCAAATACTCCTTTATTCTTACAAATGCTGTAAAAATTAATATAAAAAAGTGAGCATGCTCCGTCTTTCCCTCTCGTCTACAATACAAAGGACTGTCTTAAAAGTCTTTTTTAAAGTACCTTGGCTGCATCAACAGGGGTAAGATGTAGAAAAAGCCACCGTTATAAAAATAATTTAAGGGAAAATGAACAAGTATCGCTTCTCTGGAAGTCCAGTGGCGGCAAGTCCAGGCCGCAGCTTCCCTCCCCTCGGGTCCCGAGAAAGTGCGGCGCCGGCGGCTCGGGCCGGGCAGGGCGCGCTGGGCTCCGCGCGGCGGGTCTGAGGTGTCCGTCGGTGTCTCCCGCGCCCCCGCCGGCCACGCGTCACCGGCCGTCGGCGGCCCCGGCCGGCAGGAAGGACGCGCCGGGCAGCTGCTTGAAGAACTGCCGGAGGCCGGCCAGGTCCCGCGTGAGCTGCTCCACGCGCTGGTGCAGCTTCTCGTTCTCGGCCGACAGCTCCACCAGCTTCTGCTGCATCTCCTGGTTGCGCCGCTTGGCCTTGTCGCGGCTCTTGCGCACCGCGATGTTGTTGCGCTCGCGCCGCTGCCGGTACTCGGGGCTGCCGCGGTCCGGGCCCCTCTTGCCGGCGCCCTTCTCCCGGGCCGGGCCGGGCGCGGGACTCGGCCCCGGGCTGCCCCGCGGCGGCTCGGGCGACGTGGGGGGCGTGGGCTGCGCGGCGGCCGCCAGGCTCACCACGGTCTGCGCGCAGACGGCCACCTGCGCGGGCAGCAGCGAGCCCGCGTCGCCGTCGCCCCAGTCGGGCTCGCGCTTGAGCGGCCGCGGGGCGGCGGGGCCCGGGCCTGGGGGGCGCGCGGGGTGGCCGGGCAGCGGCTCCGGGGCGCCCGCCGCGCCCGCCTTGTGGTTGCTGTTGAAGAGGTCGGCGAAGAGCTCGTCGTGGCACAGCTCCAGGGTGGGCACGGCGGCCATGGAGTCGATGTAGGCGCTGAAGTCGATGGCGCTCTCGTCGTCGTACATGGCGGGGGCCGCGGCGCCCGGCTCGCTGGCGCGGGCGGGCTTGCAGGTCCGGCCCGGCTCGTAGAAGGGCGCGGGCTCCGCGGGCCAGAGCGCGCCGCGCGCCGGGCCGTCCAGGCTGAAGAGGGCGGCGCTCATGGCGGCGTCGGCTGGGCTCCGAGGGCGAGCGCGGCTGTCACCCGGGGGGCCGGCCGCCGCCGCCGCTTTTCTACCCGAGCGGACGCGCAGGCCCCGCCCCGGCTCCAGGCCGCGGGGCGCCCGGGGGCGCGGGAGGGGGCGGCGGGCGGCGGCCTGGGAGCCACCCCCGGAGCCGCCCCTTGAACCTTCGCCCGCCGCCGCCTCGCTCCCCCAGCTCCCCCCGCACGGCGCTTCCTCCCGGCCCCGCCCGGACCGGCCCGGGCCGTCCTGCTGGGAATGGGCCTCCCTCCGCCCGCGCGGGGCGCTCCCCGCTTCCTGTGGGTGGACTGGGCGCTCCGCGTCCTTCCGAGCCCGAGTGCAATCAGCACCAGGCCGGGCCGGGCCCCAGAGTCAGAGGCGGGAGCCGGGGGCGGGCGGCCCGGGCCGGAGGGCCGAGCAGGGGACCTGCGGGCGCGGGCGTCGCTCGGCTCCGCAGCTGCTGCCTCCGGACCGCGGGGAGCGGGACGGAGCGCGGAGGGGTCGCGTCGCAGCCCAGGCCGCCGGCCGCCCCGTCGGCTGCAGCGCGAGGCCGGGCGGGACCGGGTCGGCTCCGGACCGCACGAAGCACCGAGGACCGAGGAACCGCACCGCGGGCGCGCCCCGCTCCAGGCCCGCACGGCCGCTGCTCCTAGAACGGAAGCAGTGCCGTCTAGCGGCGGCGTCTTCCTTCAGCCCGAAGTTCAGTTTCGGCTTTTCTCTCCCTTCAGCGTTTCAGACAGACGTTCTTCTGACCGAAGCAGCTGGGCCCTCTTTAGGAGAGAAGGTTTACACCAGCAGGTCTGGCGGGGTATTAAGTCCGTAGCCCTGCACATTGGCAAACGCTTGAAAAGACGGTACGTATTGTCTTAGGTCGCCCAGTTTCCTGCAGTTGGGGGCAGGCAGCTTTTATCAATTCCTTTTTACTGCCCCTTTTCAGACCTGGGCTGCAGCTCACATCTGTTCTTGGCTTCGGCTTCTCATTCACCACGCGTGGGGTCCAAACACCAAGTGATCCACAAACTGCTAGAGCTTCTGCCTTCATCCCAGAGGTAGATTCTAGGCACACGCTGGGGTGTTGGATAGGTTTTCTAGAAGAACAAGCATGTGCTTTAGAATTACTCACGGAGGGTACACAGTGTTGGTGTGATACCATTAATCGCCTATTAAGGGTAAAGACCAGGAATACACATAATGTGGGTTCATGCCCACCCAGGGAAAAGGCCTAGGACAAATTTCTTAGTTCTGTTTATTTAGGAAGCCCTAAAAACACTATAAAGCCTTCTCCAGTTAAATTAGGAAATGAAAAATGTATGTGGAAGGACCATATTCTCAAAAATAACTCAGTGAGATGATTAGTACATTCAGATATCAGAGTAAATATATTTGCTAAGACGAAGTTGAGTTTACAAGGTAATGCTATTGAAGAAAAACTGTTAGAATGCCCTTTGACATTTTGGGATTGAGCTTGAAAAAATATGCTAAGCCTACATTTTCGTACTTAAGAATTTTCTTCCCGCCCAAACACTAATTTGAAAGAATAAATGCGCCCCTATGTTTATTGCAGCATTATTTGCAATAGCCAAGATATGGAAGCAACTCAAGTGAATAAGAACGTTGTGGTACACATGTACAATGGAATATTAGTCAAGTATAGATCTAGAGTGTTACTCTAAGTGAAATAAGTTAGAGTAAGAAAAATACCATATGATTTCACTACGTGTGGAATCTAAAGAACAGAACAAAAAAACAAAATTTAAGCAGACTCATAGACACAGAGAACAGACTGATGGTAGCCAGAGGGGAGGGGTTTGGGGAGGGGTGGGGAGGCGAAGGGATTAAGAATACAAATTGATTGTTGAAAAATAGTCACTGGGCCCTGGCTGGTGTTCTCAGGGGTTAGAGCATTGGCCCACACACCGAAGGGTTGCAGGTTCGATCCCAGGCACCTGGGCAGCTCTGGTGCGGGAGGCAACCAATGATGTCTGTCTCTCTCCCCTCCCCCTCCCTTCCACTCTCTCTAAAAACCAAAAGAACAAATATCCTCAGGTGAGGATTAACAGAAAAGAGTGAAATGGCTGTGAAGCACAGCATAACGAATATAGTCAGTAATACTTTAATAACTATGGTGCCAGAAACTGTCAGGGAGAACACTTTGTAAAGTATGTGATTATCTAACCACCATGCTGTACACTGAAACTAACACAAAATAACACTGAATGTGGACTGTGATTGAAAAATAAAATTATTTAAAAAATAAAATTTAATTCCATTTAATATAAAGAATTTTCTTGCCTTTTCCAGAAAAGGGGGGAGGAGAGATTATAGATCCGCAATAATGGATTTGTTATGACATTTGAGGGCAAATTAAAGACTTTTTTAAAAAATAATAAGACAACTTAAAGTTTAGTTTCTGTGACAGTAGTTCATAGTCACTTCTTTGAATGTCTCCACTAATAATTTATTCAAGATAAAGATGAAGTTGTTCTTGAGCATTTCTCATGGTTAGAGATCTGCTTCCAATAATTCTTTGACCCTTCTCTGACTCTGGTATTCCGAGTAGAACCGTCACAAGGAGGAATCAGGTGAGAAAGCATTCCCGTTGGGAGCTTTGGATTTCCCTGTGTTTACAAGGACATTCCTATGTTGAGCACAGCTGAGTTGTACACGCGGACTTTCTAAACACATCAGTCCTTAGAAATTCAAGCAGCTCAAAATGCTTAAAATGTGCTCTACGATTACTAAGCGCCACCAGGGTTAGAAGAAACAACTGGGTCTTCCCCTGCTCATTCGTAACCTGGAGTGACCACAACTCACTTATATGTGGGCTCCTTCTGGAGTGCTTCAAATGGGCAAGACACTAGGCAAGAACAATCGTTCGAATTAAAGTCTAAAACAATGAAAATGGCTTTTGAGCAGTGCTATCGAAAACAAAATGAAGTTTCAAGAAGAAAACTATTGACGTTAGCACCCTCTTCTCAACTAGCAGATTAGATACTTTCATTAAACTTCTGCTTGGAGCTAATTTTAACTTTATGGTATATTTCCATGTGTCTGTGTCAGACGATACAAATGCAGTCTTTTTTTAATAAACCTTATTCCCAATGTATGAGTTTGAATAAAGGAAGACAAAGGTAAAAAATAATAAACCCAGTGGGTGTTGGGGTCACACATCCTTTGCACTGTGAGCGCCTGTGTGCTTTATCAAAAACTGGGCAAACATTTCTGCATTTACTCCAGCCTCTGAATCGAAGAGACTGAGCCCCCGGATTACGAAGCAACCAGAGCTAAACACAGGTATTTGATTGTGCGGGTCAGGTGTCCAACTTCCATATTCTTGCTCACCTTCCCATTAATAAAACACGAAGGAGAGGCAATTTGTCTTTCTAGCCCACATTCTTGTCAAGTGGGTTCCTCCTTCCCTTAGCTCACACCTTGTCAGCCCCGCCTCCACCTCCTGCCTCCGCCCAGGCACTTCCTGGGTGGCACTTGTCACACTTGCTCCCCCAGGAAGGGCACAGCAGGCTTGCACGCACGCGTTCCCCACCCAATCCATTATCCAGATGGCTGCCAAGAGATCTTTGAAGAGGAAGGTTCTGTTCCATAAAATACTTGAGAGGTTCTTGGCCAAGAGAATGGAGTTGCAGTTTTTACGTGTGAGCCCTCAACTGCCCAGTTCTTTACTAGTAAATCTGTTTCCTACCACAAGCAACAGATGCCCGGCTCAACTCTGAATCCTCCCACAGACCTACCTGGCCCCTGTTTGTGATGGTGACGGTCCAGGTGAGAGCACTCTGCCTCCCCTCTCCTGTTTGGCTGGCAAGACCTTCCACCTGCCAGAACCTTCATAAAATAGCACCTGTCTGTTGCCTTCCGTGACTTCAGCCACATTAACCATTTCCATATCGGGTTCCTCAGGATAATTCATCTCACATATTGCCAAATATCAAATGCGCATTTTTTCATATTTTGTTGAAATTTGGATGCATATGCCAATCACCATTGTCCAAGGTGCCAATTACAATACGTGGCCTTGCCTGCATGTGCGTGTAAGGGGATGGGAGTGAAACCCTAGGGATAATAGTGGGGAGCTCTCTTCTAAGAAATTCTACATCACCAACTCTCTTGATCAAACAGAGAGCAGTATTGGGTATAAAACCCAAATAGCAACATCTCTGATTTTAAAAGTGACTCAGAGGAGGGAACCTCAAGATGGCAGCAGAGTAGGTGGAAGCTACACTCAGGTCCTTTCAGAACCAAACTGGATTTACAACGAAAATAAAGAACAATCATCCTGAGTAACCTACTGAAGACGAGCTGGACAGAAGCCTCATAACCGTGGATCTACAGCAGCCGCATCGGGACCAGTAGGAAGGGGGAAGATGCAAAGAGGACTGGCTCTGCTCCCGCAGGTGGAGGATGCGGTTCCAGAGAGGCATGGGGCCTAAGCCCCAAGCCGGGTTCCCCAGCCGAGCGCACCGGAGCCTGTGGAGGTGTCCACCGGGGAGAGACTGAGTCTGGGAGTCTGTGGGAGACACAGGCACCCTCTTAAAGGGCCAATGCACAAAATTTTGTACACAGCCACTCACACTGGGCTCTCACAGAGGGAGGTCAAGGGGGACTAGAATCACCTAGGGAAAGTCTAGGAATTGTTGCTCTGGGAGGGAGCTGTGCTGAGTCATTCTCCCATATCAAAGGTGCCATCTCTCTTGAGTGGAGCACTCCCCTCCTTGTGGCATCAGCTTGAAGGAAAGCAATAGCCACACCCTCTGGACTCCTTCTGCCCGCCCGCCCCCCCCCCCCCCCCCCCCCCCCCCCCCCCCCCGTGGAGCTTGTGCCCTGCTGAGGAGTTAGCTGCTTTGGCCAGAGTGTAGGAGTCAGGGAGACTCACAGGGTGCCATGACTGAATGGTCTGACTTTGGGGCAGAGGCCATTACCCCATTTTCTTGCGAACCTGATTGGCACTTCCTCACCATGGGAAATCCAATAGAACCACCATCCCAGTTTCCCACAGATCCAACCAACAGACTCTGGAGGCCCCCCCTGCCTGAATCCTCGTGGCTTCACCCTGCCAAAGTCAGGAAAAAATTCAAGACAGACTGAGTCTTCTAACTCTGGAGTGAGGTCCACACCCACCACCATCCCTGAAGCCAGGCCAGCACCTCCCCCTTGCAGGAAACCACTAGTCCCAGTCTCCCAAATCTGCCAGGGGCTCTCTCAGTGACTGAGCCTAACAGGCTGTCCACAGGAGAGGCAGGTGGAGGCGGGTCTCAGGATGACTTGGGGCTTTTGCTGATCTGCCCCTGGAACCGGTACTGGAAAAACAGCCCACCCTGGGGTGCAGTTTGGTCCTTCCCATGTGCACCAAGACCAGCAGAGACAGCCACAAACTATGGGTCACCTGTAGCTCCAAATAGCTCGCTCAGGGCCAGCCACAGATAGCATCTGACATCGGCCTGCACCAGTCCCCCCCAGAGGGTCAGCACCCACACAGCCCGTGGCCAGCTTCAGACAACGTGAGAGCAGGATCTAACAAGCTTCACAAGCAGCACATCCGAAGGGCGATCTCGGCAGGCACCAGGACCTGCCGAGGCAAATTCTGCTTCCTGTGGTCACATCCGCACAGCAGCTCACACACCACGGCCAAGGCTGAGCCTCACAACCAGCCAGCCTGAGGGTCAATAAAAATCAACAAACAGCAAGTGTTGGAAAGAATCTGGAGAGAAGGGAACAACACTCAGGCACTGTTGGTGGGGATGCAGATTGGTACAGTCACTATGGAAAACAGTATGGAGTTACCTCATAAAAATGAAAAATGGAACTGTCTTATGACCCAGCAATTCCATGTCTGGGAATATATCTGAAGACACCAGTGACACTAATGTAAAAGCATATGTGCACCCCTATGTTCATTGCAGTGTTACTTAAAATAGCCAAGATTTGGAAGCAGCCCAAGCGCCCATCAGTAGATGAGTGAATAAAAAAACTCTGGTACATTTACACGATGGAATATTAGCCGTAGAAGGACATTTTACCACTTGAGACAGCATGGATGAACCTGGAGAGTATTACGCTAAGTGAAATAAGCCAATTAGAGAAAGACAAATACCATATGATTTCACTTATATGTGGAATCTAATAAGCAAAATAAACTAACAACGTGGAGAGAGCCTAGACCAACAGCTGTCAGAGGGGAGAAGAACCTATAAAAAAAATCCCATTTACTATTTCAACAAAAAATAAGGTATCCCTAGGAATAAATTTAACAAAGGAGGTCAAAGACCTATACTCGGAAAACTCAGGATATTGAAGAAAGAAACTGAGGAAGATACAAATGTGTGGAAACATACACCGTGTCCATGGGCTGGAAAAATTAACATCATTAAAATCGAGGCCCCGCCGTCTGGCCCCCGCGGACCTGCAACCCGCGATCCGCTACCGACCAATCTGTCCGGCACTCGCATGCACCATGTCTGGCTCCCCAGCGTCACTGCTATGAAGAAAGTGGTTCAACAGCTCCAGCCGGAGGCCGGGCTCAACCGCGTGAAGGTTTGCCAGGCAGCTGCAGATTGGCAACAATTCTGTCTGCAGAATGCTCAACATGACCCCCTGCTGACGGGAGTATCTTCAAGTACCAATCCCTTCAGACCCCAGAAAGTTTGTTCCTTTTTGTAGTAAAACGAATTTTGAAGGTGTTCTAAACCACTTTTCTTGAACCGGTGAATATTCAAAGAGAGCTAAATCTGAAACCTGTACAAAAAGTTTACCCTATAACATGTGCCATACTATACAACCTTCTGCTTTTGTCAGTCCTTAACATCCACCTCTCTGAATTTACATGAATTTCTATTTCACAAGAATGATTATTTTATATACACTGGCAGCAGCATACAAATAAAATACTTAGTATAAAAAGTAAAAATTTAAAAAATAAAATAAAATAAAATAAAATCGATACTGTTCTGGCCAGTGTGGCTCAGCTTGTTGGAGTGCCATCCTGTGCACCAAAAGATGGTGGGTGATTCCCAGTCAGGGCACATACCCAGGTTGCAGGTTTGATTCCTGGTTGGGGTGCATACAGGAGGTAATTGATCAATGTTTCTCTTGGAAAAAAAAAAGTAAAATGTCCACGATTACCCAAAGCAATTCATAGATTCAACGCAACTCCTAGTAAAATGCCAATGGCATATTTCACAGATCTAGACTAAACATTCTAAAAATTTACATGGAACCAAAAGATCCCGAATAACCTCAGCGATCTTGAGAAACAAGGACAAAGTTGGCGGCATCCCATACAAGATAAACTATACTGCAGGCCATTGTCATCAAAGCCTGGCAGCGGCACAGACACAGTCCTACAGATCAGTGCCCAGAAATAAGAGCCCGGAAAGTAAGCCACGTCTATATGGTTAATCAATGTTTGACAAAGGGGTCAGGAGCATACCATGGGGTAAAGGCAGTCTCTTCAGTAAGTGATGTTAGGAAAATTACATAGGTACATGCAAAAAAATGAAACTAGACCACCAAATTACACCAGACACAAGAACAAACTCAAACCAGATAAAAGGTTTAAGTGTACATCTGGAAACCACCGAAGTGCCCATTAGTAACTAAGGGGATAAAAAAAAATCGGTGGTACATTGACACAATGGAATACTATGAAGCAGTGAAAAAGGATCTCTTATCCTTTGCAACAGCATGGATGGACCTGGAATTATTATTCTAAGCAAAATAAGCCCATCAGAGAAAGACAAATACCTTATGATCTTACTTGTATGTAGAATCTAATGAGCAAAATAAACTGATGGACAAAATAGAAACAGAGGCATGGATACACGGAACAGATTGACAGCTGTCAGAGGGGAAGGGGGAAGTGGACACTGGATGACAGAAGGCGAAGGAATTAGCCAAAGAACATAGATGCATAACCCATAGTCAGGGTGACCAGTGTGGTGATGGCCAGGGGGAAGGGGTTTGGGGGCTGGGTGGAGGTGGGCAAAGGTGGCATGAGAATGGAGACACCTGTAATAGTGTCAAGAAGAAAAATAAAGTAAAAAACAAAACAAAACACAGTTTAGAGAATAACTGGAGTGTTGCTCTAGAAAATGTTCTAGAGAATAATCCTTGATTGTCTAGGCCTGGTCACAGGCAGCCTCTCCTAGGGCCAGTGACTCCCTCGCTGGACATTATGGGGTGTTTGTGTACAAGTACTACATTTCTCAGTTGTAAATCTTTGCAGTTGGCTTCTCAATCAATTCATCTCTGTGCCTTACCCAGTGATCTGCAAATACATATAGGAACTCAACTCAGAAGTTCTTGACAACCATGAGTAAAAGATGATCATCTCAGTGGTGTCACAGACAATGCCTTCGCAGGACCCTCCAGGAATCAGTACCTCCACTGAAGCAACCAATAAGCTGGCCAAAAAAATGACAGAACCTACATTTGTTGAACTCTGGATTTGCATCCAATACTCACAGAAACAGGGTGGTGCTCCACAAAGAGGCTGTGAAGATTTTATGTGCTTCAGTGTTTTTACTTCCCTACCATCCCCACCTCCCAGCTTTCAGAAGTAACCATAGCGATAGATGTTCTTGGCATGGCTCACTGGTGCCAAGGGAGAGGGCTGGGGCGGGTACAGATGTGGACCTTGTTTCAAAAATAACTGCTTGTGCCCTTCCCCGGTCTGGCAGTGACCTGAGGGACCAGCGCTGTTTCCTTTTGTTTTGCCCCTCAGCTCAAGCAGCTTCCCAAGAGGCAAGTGTCAGGAGCATTTAAACACCTACATTGCCCATGGGTTCTTGGTGAGGAGGGGAAAGATGGGAGAGTAGCAGATGGGATCAACAGTCTGCATAGGAGCAGGCTGGGAGGATGCTTGGGGTTCGAATAAGGGCTTTACAGGCCTCTCATGTCAATGTACACGCCAAGCCCTGAGAGAGCCCTCACCTAGATCTATAGCTAGTTCTTGGGCTCCAATAGGAAGGGAAGGCCATAGCGGTGGTGCAGACAGCCTGGCCGAGCATTCAAAGGAGTGCCCCAGTTAAAAGCCAGCCTGCAAAGTGCAGGAGAGCTTTGTTTTTGTTTTCTTTTTGGTGCCAGATGTTTAAGCTAAACAGGGATTTTGGTGATCACATATGACAAGGAATACAGTCTTTCGAAAAACAAAAAAATAAAGAGTTTGGAAAAGCCAGTCATAAATGGACAATTACAACCCTCAAAAAAGCAACAGCAAACTGTTAGGGAGGGAGGAAAGGTGATTTCAAGAGTTACTGCATTACGATATTCTAAATGTTCAATTTTCAGCAAAAGATTACAAGGCTTACCAAGGAACACAGGTGAAAGAGGCTACATAACTAAATACTGGCTTGTAACTGTTTTTGATTATGTGATTTAAAAGACAAATGTATAAAACAGTAATTATAAATCTATGTTGATGGGGATACATTACACAAAGATGTAATGTGTGACTACATAGAGTGGGAGAGAGAATGGGTCGTTATAGGCGCAGAAACTAAATTAGTATCAACTCAAAACATTGTTATAAATATAGGATGCTAATTATAATCACCAGGGTAACCACTAGAAAAAAGAACACCTTAAAAACATACAAAAAAAGAAATAGGGAATTCAAGTGGTACCTTAGCAAAATCAAAAGAAAACAGTATTGGAAGAATGATAACATAGAAGACAGACAAATGACGGAAGTGTAGAAGTGTTTCCTAATCAGAAATCACTTTAAATCTAAGGATTAAACTCAGCAATTAAAAGGAAGATAGTAGCAGAATGGATAATAAAAACATGATCCAATCATATACTATTTGCAAGTGACTCATTTTAGAGCCAAAGTTAAAAACAGATTGAGATTGACAGGTTGGAAGAATATATTTCATGTGTTAATAACCAACAATAAGCTTGTATGGCTACTAATACTAGAAAATAGATTTTAAATAAAAACTTGTCATGAGAGACAAAGAAGACATTTTATATAGATAAAAAGGTCAATCCACCAAAAAGATATAACAATTATAAATATACATACACCAAACAGCAAATCCCCCAAAATCTATGAAGCAAACACTGACAGAACTGAACCACAATAAGAGTTGTAGATACCAATACTCCATTTTCAATAATTGATAGGCAGAACATCTACAACAAAGAATAAGAAAATAGAGGACTAACAACACTTTAATGAACACTCCACCCAACAAAAGCAGAACTAACATTCTTCAAAGTACACATGGAAAATTCTCCAGGAGAGGCCACTGAACAAGTCTCAATATATTGAAAAAGACTGAACCCTTACAAAGTATCTTTTCTAACCAAAATGTAATGAAGATAAGAAATCAATAAAAAGGAAAAGTGAAAAATTTCAAATATGTTGAAATTAAACAATATACTATTAAAACAACCAAATCAAAAATGAAATCACAAGGGAAATGAGAAAATACTTTGAGACATCGAAAACAAAACACAATATGCCAAAACTTAAGGAATGTAACAAAAGTGATGACCACACTTGAATGCTTACATTAAAAAGAAGGAATACTATACTGCAAACAAATAACCTAACTCCACACATTAAGGACTAGAAAAGAAGAGTAAACTAAGCAAACTAAACTTAGTTTCCAAAGCTAGAAAACGAAGGAAATAATAAGATTATAGCACAGAAGACTAGGTACCAGTATCCCTTATAAGTATTGATTAAAAAATCCTCAACAAAACACTAGAAAACAGAATTCAACAGCATATTAAGATTACTCTCCATGGCCAAGTGGGATTTATCCCACCAATGCAGGATGGTTCAATATCTAAATATCAATCATTGTGCCCTAACCGGTGTGGCTCAGTGGCTAGAGCGTCGGCCTGCAGACTGAAGGGTCCCGGGTTCGATTCCAGTCAAGGGCATGTACCTTGGTTGCGGGCACATCCCCAGTAGGGAGTGTGCAGGAGGCAGCTGATCGATGTTTCTCTCTCATCGATGTTTCTAACTCTCTATCCCTCTCCCTTCCTCCCTATAAAAAAAAATAAAATATATATTAAAAAAAAAATAAATAAATAAATAAATAAATAAATATCAATCATTGTAATACACAACATTAACAGACAAAGGAGGAAAAAAACACAGGTTCATTTCAACTGATGTAAAAAAAAGCATTTGACAAAACCCAACAACACCATTTTATGATAAAAAAAACATTCAGCAAGCCCTAGCCAGTTTGGCTCAGTGGATAGAACATCAGCCTGCAGACTGAAGGGTCCTGGGTTCAATTCCAGTCAAGGGCACATGCCTGAGTTGCAGGCTTGATTCCCAGAAAGGGATGTGGAGGAGGCAGCCAATCAATGATTCTCTCTCATCATTGATGTTTCTCTCTCTCTCTCCCTCTCCCTTCCTTTCTGAAATCAATAAAAATATATTTAAAATTTTCTTCAGCAAACTAAGAATAGAAAGAATTTTCTTCAACACGATAAAAGCCACTTATAAAAGCCGACACTAATATCGTCCACTTCCACTGCTGCTATTCAGTGCTGTGCTGGATGTTCTAGCCAGATGAATCAGACAAGAAAAAAAATGCCTTCAAGTGGTGAAAAAAATAAAACTATCTTTATTCACAAACAATATAATCCTACATATAAAAAATCCTAAAGAGAACACAAAATAAATACTAGAAATAATAAATTAATTCAGCAAAGTTTCATTAGAAAAGGTCAACTCCGTCAACTGCATACCAGCAATGAATAATCCAAAAGGAAATTTAGCAAAAACAATTCACTTACAGTACCATCCAAAAAGATAAAATACCTAGGTATAAATTTAACCAAGGAAACTGAAACATATACATATCAAAACCAGTGAAAATTACAAAACATTACTGAAAGAAATAAAAAACATAAAACGAATGAATTGGAAGACTTAATATTGCTAAAATGCCCGTACTACCCAAAGCAACCTAAGGATCCAATGAAATCCCTATCAAAATTCCAATGGCTTTTGCTTTTCCAAAGGCCAATACTTAGATTCTCCAGTTTCATAATGTTCAAAGAGAAAAGTGCAGCCCTGATAGCTGAGCTTTCACTTCATCTCATGGGCAATATTCTGAAGTTCAAAAATATACATTTTAGCAGAAGTTACTGGCTTCAAAATTTCTTATAGGCTGATGAAATAATTTTTATTTCTCTTAGTCTATTCTTTCTCCATTATTTTCTCATTTGTGCTATTTGCAGGCACTGAAGATGGTGAGAGAATGATTATGACATTGCCCCTGTAATAAAGGAAATTAGGACAGGCTTGGTTTTAATTTGATAAAGTACTTAAATTAATATTCATAAGCATGGATTCATTCACGTCTTTTTCATTATGTTTTCATATAAACATTCCCACGTTATTTTGGAATTAAAAAACAAGTTTGTTTCATATGCAATCATAATATAATGTCAAAATCTATTTACAATGTAAATATTACCATTATATTTGTAGAACTTAAATAACTTCTTGAACACATATAAACAAATTCAGTGCATTTTAAGTTTAGTTATTACTTTTTACTAAAGCTTCTCCAGCTCTTTCAGGCCTGTCTCATCTCTTTGGCACACAGCACTAATAAAGTACTCAAGCACATTGCTCTATCTCCTTAAGATGTGATGTGAGGTGGAGAATATGGCTTAATCTGTCCTGTTTCTGGGAAAAAAAATTCTTTGCTTGTCTTTAAACTCTCATATTTCTGAAAAGGTATGTGGCTTCTACTTTTTAAAAGTCCTTAACAAAAGTAAGTTTCTTAATAAAATATTACTTTTTCTTTTTAAAAAAATATTTTTATTTATTTCAGAGAGAAGAAGGGAGAGGGTGAGAGAAATTGAAACATCAATGATGAGAATCACTGATTGGCTGCCTCCCACATGCCCCCCACTGGGGACCAAGCCCACAACCTGGGCATGTGCCCTTGACCAGAATCAAACTCGGGACCCTTCAGTCCACAGGCCAACGCTTTATCCATTGAGCCAAAACGGATAGGGCAATAAAATATTCTTAATATTATTCATATTTTCTTATAATTATAATCAGTAGAGATGTCTTATTTTCTGGTTTCCAAACCAAATATATTTTTCAATTAGATTTATTGGGTGACATTGGTTAATAACATTATATTTCAATTGTACAGTTCTATAATACACTACGGGCCCGGTGCACAAAATTCATGCATGGGGGGGGAAAGTCCCCCTCAGCCCAGCCTGTACCCTCTCCAATCGGATATCCCTCTTGCAATCTGGGACTGCTGGCTTCTAACCGCTCACCTGCCTGCCTGATCGCCCCTAACTGCCTCTGCCTGCCTGCCTGATTGCCTTTAACTGCCCTCCCCTGCCGGCCTGATCTCTCCCCCAACTTCCCTCAACCTGCCAGCCTGGTTGCCCCCAACTGCCCTCCCCTGACGGCCTGATCTCACCTCCAAATACTCTCCCCTGCCGACCTGATTGCCCCTAACCCCTGCCGACCTGATCTCGCCCCCAGCTGCCCTCCCCTGCCAGCCTGATTGCCCCTAGCTGCCTCTGCCTCAGCCCCCACCACCATGACTTTGTCTAGAAGGAAGTCGGATGTCCGGAAGATGGCCAGTCAACCCGGTCTAATTAGCATATTGCCCTTTTAGTCGTATAGATAGATTATACAGGATAGGATTGCTTAAATGGGGGGGGGGGGGAGCCTTTTTCAGCTGGAGGAGATGCTCTTGGCAGACAAAAACACATAATCCCTATATCTGGACTGATAGCCAGCCATATGCACTATACTGCCAAACCGGTCATTGAAAAATTGAACCGCTTTCTTACACGTTACACCAAACAGCTGTTGCCCTTAAAACCCCTCCTCAGCCCCCACCTTAGGTTCTGCCTTTGCAGTTCACCCAGAGTAGGTTCTGATTGGTTGGTTCCTATGCCAGTCAGCATCAAAAGCTCTGCCTCCTAGGCAGCCATAGGATCCTTGCACTTCACCCAGATTTGCTTCTGATTGGTCGGCGTATATGCCAGTCAGCGTCTCCAGGCCTATCTCTGGGCCTGATCAAAGAGGCGGGGCTGATCAGCAGCCCACGAGGAGGCCTGAAGAGAAACAGAGGCGCGTCTGCTGGCGAAGCCGGGAAAGAGAGAGGCAATGGCTGATCAACAGCTGCCACGGAGGCTGGGGATCAGACCCTGCCCCTCTCTCTTGGCCTGATCTGCAGCCCCCTCGGCAGTCAGAGCTGGGTCGCTGCGCCGGCACCGGTGTTCAGTGGAGCCTTGGTCATTACAGACCCTGGCTCTTTATATATATATATATATATATATATATATATATATATATATAAATCTACATATTGCATTGTCTGATTTTCACCCAAAGCCTTAGTCTCCCTTGATCACCATATATTTGACCCCCTTTACCCTCCTACTACTCCTCCAACCTTCTTCCCCTCTGCGAACCACCCTTCTGTTGTTTATGAGGCAAATCAACTGTCTTTACTCAGCAAGAATCACAGGGTTGAAGTCTGGATCACAGGTATGAGGCAGACATGCAGTCCCTAAGTGTGTAATGAGGACATTTACTATCCTGAGCAACTGTGCAAGTGTCTTATGAATACTCTACACTGAAACTATTTCTTTTTTATTGCATGCTCATGGTTTCTAAAGGAATTCCCAAGCAGACAGCTTTGAAATGGGACTCATACACACAGTCATCTGGTAACAATGAACTTTAAAAAATTTTTTAAATTATTATTTAAAGTATTACATGTCTCCTCTCCCCCCTCCCCCATTGACCTCTCCCCAGCCACTCCCACCCCCCAGCACATGCCTTCACCCCCCTACTGTCTGTGTCCATGGTTATGCTCATATGGATGCATACAAGTCCTTTGGTTGATCTCTTACACCCTCAACTCCCACCTTCCCTCATAGGATGGACAGTCTGTTCAATGCTTCCCTGTCTCTGGATCTACTTTTGCTCATCAGTTTATGTTGTTCATTATATTCCACAAATGAGTGAGATCATGTGATATTTATCTTTCTCTGACTGGCTTACAATATTTTGCTTAGCATAATGCTCTCCAGGTCCATTCATGCTGTTGTGAATGGTAAGAGTTCCTTCTTTTTTATAGCAGCGTAGTATTCCATTGTGTAGATGTACCACAGGTTTTTTAAAATATATATTTTTATTGATTTTAGAGAGGAAGGGAGAGGGATAGAGAGATAGAAACATCAGTGATGAGAGAGAATCATTGATTGGCTGCCTCCTGCACGCCCGCTACTGGGGATCATGCCCACAACCCGGGCATGTGCCCTTGGCCAGAATCGAACCTGGGACCCTTCAGTCCACAGGCCAACGCTCTTATCCACTAAGCCAGACCAGCTAGGGCGTACCACAGGTTTTAAATCTACCATATTTTCCAGCGTATAAGACGACTGGGCGTATAGAAGGTTTTCCTGGGTTAAAAAGTCGTCTTATACGCCGGAAAATACAGTACTCATCTGCTTAATGGACACTTAGGCTGTCTCTAAATATGTTTCAAAAAAACAATAATAAAAAGCTCAAGCCAATCTGAAACAGTCCCAGGTGTGTGGAGGTATTAGAGGAGGCTGAGACTGTGAGTGGAAAGCCATTTTTGTATTTCATAATTTGATCTTGCTGTTCTAAAATGCATGTTTTGTTTTGTTTTAAATATATATTTTATTGATTTTTTACAGAGAGGAAGGGAGAGGGATAGAGAGTTAGAAACATGGATGAGAGAGAAACATCCATCAGCTGCCTCCTGCACACCTCCTACTGGGGATGTGTCCACAACCAAGATACATGCCCTTGACCGGAATCAAACCCGGGACCCTTCAGTCCGCAGGCCAACGCTCTATCCACTGAGCCACGCCGGTTTCGGCTAAAATGCATGTTTTCTCTCCAAATGAGGAATCTATTTCATACAGGGATTTGTTTTCCTAGAACTGCAATACTTAGTGCTATCTCTATAACCATATCTGGAACGCTGAAGTTATCCTGAGTCTACCTTTCTTCCCACTGGAGCAGGGTAGCAAAAGTGAGTGCTAAGACTAGGTTTTTTTAAAAATATTTTTTATTGATTTTAGAAAGAGGAAGGGAGAGGGATAGAGAGATGGAAACACTGATGAGAGAGAAACATCAAATGCAATAATTTCTAAATATAATAAGCCACAGCTTTACCTGTTTTTGTTCCTGTACTGCTAATTTAAGGTAACGGATCAGTCATGCTGTTGGCTTTACGCTCAGACTTAGTGATGAGGCTTCTGGGTGTTATTTCCAATATGCCATAATTACCGTGAGACACTGGATGGAATTTCACACTATACCATTTATTAAGATAGCTGGTTTGTCTAAGGCATAGCACTTGTAATGTGCTATAATCTTTATACGTGTATGAGCCTGGATATACATTTTTCTATTAAACGTCTATGATAACCTTAACCCAATCATTCATTCATTTCAATATTCACTTATTCATCACGATCTTTTCTTCTCTTCAGTGCTTCAGGAAAATGGGCTCATTTAAGGTTTAAACGCTTTCATATTTTTTACCTGCTGACTCCCCGAGACCTCACATCCAGGGCTCCCACCCTTCCCAAGTTCTGCCCAGGATGTTGGGGTCTGTTGCCTGGTCAATCAAGCACTTCACTTGAGCCTCTTCTGAAAGCCCACTCTCTGGTTCTTGGGCACGAATGTTGTGATCCTTGTTTCCTCGTGCGACAGCAACAAAATCATCAAAGGCAGGTTCCTTCTCGTGGCCCAGACGTAACTCATCACTGGGAAAAATAGTAAACAAATACAAAAGCATAAACCACTCATTATTTTCCCTTTGTTGCCTGCGTTCCTAGCTATCAAGCATTCCCTCTCATCACTTATAGAATGTTTCTGTTGCTCATAACCTTGAAGTCAAGAGACTCAATTTGTAGAAAAACAGAACATGAATAATGCTGCTATCAATGTGTGTCTACAAGCTTTTGTGCTGGTATGTGCTTTCATTTCTCGGGTGAATACTGAAGAGACAAACTGAAGAGTTAAATGGCAATTCTATGTTTAAATTCTTGAGGAACTGCCAGACTGCCATTTTCCACAGCAGTTGCACGATTTTACCTTCCTACCAGCAACATACGAGGCTCCAATTTCTCCACATCCTCGCCAACTCTAGTTATATGTCATTATTTTCATTAGTGGGAGTGAAGTGGTATCTCTTTTGCATCTCTCCGATGACTAATGATGTTAGGCATTCACTGGTAAGGTGAGGATAATAGGGCTCCATCACAGACTAAATGTAAAGTTCTTAGCACTTTATACAGTATGTAGTAATTCTTCAGGAAATGCTAGCAGCTGGTGTTTTTGTTTTCCCCCACAAATGATAATCTTACCAAGTAATAACTGCTGGATTGGCACCTGTTAACTTTCTCTTAGCATAATATATTTTCTGCCGGGGATACCAATTTTTTTCTGTTACATTTATCTCTCGAATCCACGATCCTCCTTTTTTCAGCATTTTCTGTTCAAAATTCTAAAGGAAAAGAACATGATTTTCTTTGCTTACTATAAGAGTACATTGATCACATCCAAACAGATAAAACAAGTAATGATCTTAAACTAAACAACTCTGTAACTGGGAGGAGCTCTATAGCTTTTTATACAGATTCTAATGGTAGTAACACAATAGTGACAATGATCTTGAGGAACCATGGTGAGGCTTAAAACATCACTCCTGCCCTAGCCCGTTTGGCTCAGTGGATAGAGTGTCGGCCTCTGCACTGGAGGGTCCCAGGTTCGATTCTGGTCAAGGGCACATGCCCGGGTTGCAGGCTCGATCCCCGGTGGGGGGTGTGCAGGAGGCAGCCAATCAATGATTCTCTCTCATCAATGATGTTTCTATCTCTCTCAATTCCTTCCTCTCTAAAATCAATAAAAATATATTTAAAAAAGAAATCACTCCCTATGTAAAGGGTGCCATTGTTAAGCTTCATTCTTTTGGGACTGCATAGTAAAGAACCCTTGAGATTTAAGAAAGTACTGTTTGTCTTTATGATCAAGGAAGGCCTCGTATGGAGCAGGTTTTAAAATAAAAGCTGTCTCCAAGAGAAATTGAACCCACCATTAATGGGTTCATACTTCCTCTCTTAGTTAGAAATACTCAATTGAAACAATAGCTTTGTTCAAATAAAGGTTATGTTTCTTTCTTATTTTCAAGCCAAATGATTTCCAACTGTTAATTTCGTGAAATGCTCTAGAAAATCATGTGAATATTTCAGTAAACACATCTTGATGCATTTCCATCATCTCAATTACTAGCACATTATAATAAAAGTGGAAGTGCATGTAAACAGCCCTACTTTCCAGTCGAAGGAAGGTTCCTTTACAAACACGTCCATGGTGGTCGTGAGCAGGTCGGGGTGTGAGCGGAAGGCTCTCAGTGCGTGCACCATGACACTGTACATAACTCCTGCTTCTTTCATGGGTAACATCAGATTGATAAACTGGCGAGTTAGACGAAAAGGCATCAGCTCAGGGACTGGCAGAAACTAAAGAGAAAAACATACACACAAGAAACAGAATGTATTCACTAGAAATCTAAAAGTAACAGCACAAACCAAACATCTTCCCACAGTTACTATTCTCATTTAGTGAGAATATGAACTCCTCTTTTCTCAAAATCAGATCCACAGATATGAATGTACTGTGCCCACGAGTAACCAACAGTCATCCCTGCAATGCAACCCCCTCCGTGCACAGAGCACGCAGCCTGCAGACCTAGAAGTGCTGATTAAAACAGAGTTAACGTCAGAGGAAACACTGGCATCATATCTTGCACAAGACATGCCGACTCTGAAGCTTCATAAAACTCCCTTAGAGTCGTCCCTTTTTATAGGAGCACATTTTATTCTTAGTTCTGATGACAATTTGTCTCCACACCTTGTATAACCTGTCAGCACCGGGCTGAGAACATCCCTTTCTGCAAGGAAGTTAAGCGTAACATTCACGACAAAGCTGACCCACTGACCCAGCGCTGTCACTGCTTCTTTGAAAACTATCCATTTCCGAGGGCGTTACAAGGTCCTAAGACAGCGGTAGATTAGCCAAGAACAGTGAGAGCGAGAGGAGCACACCTGCGTAGCGGATCCAAAGGCATGTCCAAAGTCAATTCCGATCACGCCACCTGTCTCCATGTTCACCATGAAATTGTTCAGATGTCTGTCTCCGATGCCCAGAATCCAGTGGCTGATGCACATCAGGGCATGAGAGCTGGCAAAGTGGGAGCGGAGCGCCAGGAAGGCCTCTGGGCCGGTGCTCATCTTCAGAAAGGCACACCTGGGAGAGGGGACACAGCTGGGGGGTCTCTGCTGTGCTACCAGCGCCTGGGAGAGGGGACACCGCTGGGGGGTCCCCGCTGTGCTCCCAGCGCCTGGGAGAGGGGACACCGCTGGGGGGTCCCCGCTGTGCTCCCAGCGCCTGGGAGAGGGGACACACCGCTGGGGGGGGGGGGGGTGTCCCTGCTGTGCTCCCAGCGCCTGGGAGAGGGGACACCGCTCGGGGGGAGGGTCCCCGCTGTGCTCCCAGCGCCTGGGAGAGGGGACACTGCTGGGGGGTCCCCGCTGTGCTCCCAGCACCTGGGAGAGGGGACACCGCTGGGGGGGACCCCACTGTGCTCCCAGCGCCTGGGAGAGGGGACACCGCTGGGGGTGTCCCCACTGTGCTCCCAGCGCCTGGGAGAGGGGACACCGCTCGGGGGGAGGGTCCCCGCTGTGCTCCCAGCGCCTGGGAGAGGGGACACTGCTGGGGGGTCCCTGCTGTGCTCCCAGCACCTGGGAGAGGGGACACCGCTGGGGGGGACCCCACTGTGCTCCCAGCGCCTGGGAGAGGGGACACCGCTAGGGGGGTCCCCGCTGTGCTACCAGCGCCTGGGAGAGGGGACACCGCTGGGGGGGACCCCACTGTGCTCCCAGCGCCTGGGAGAGGGGACACCGCTAGGGGGGTCCCCGCTGTGCTACCAGCGCCTGGGAGAGGGGACACCACTGGGGGGGTCCCCGCTGTGCTACCAGCGCCTGGGAGAGGGGACACCACTGGGGGGGTCCCCGCTGTGCTACCAGCGCCTGGGAGAGGGGACACCGCTGGGGGGTCCCCGCTGTGCTACCAGCGCCTGGGAGAGGGGACACCGCTGGGGGGGTCCCCGCTGTGCTACCAGCGGGGGAGACAGCCAGAAGGATACTTACTTCAAGAGAGCAGCTGGCACTTTACTTTCTCTTTTTCTGAAAGATGTGACTGTTTCAGTACGACTGGCTCTCCTAAGATTTAACAATAGAAAATGTCTGAATAGAACAAACGTCTTGTGATGGGAAATTTAAAATTCTTGGTTTACATTGAAGCTTGGATATCAAGTAACTAGATTTTGATGATTTCTCTGAGGTAAAAAACCTTCTAAGAAACAAAGGTATACATGCAACTTTGAGAAGCACGAACTAGTTACAAAAAGGAAAATCAAAACACTTACTTATACATGAGCATGTAAGCGCCAGTGCCCCGCTTTCCGGACGTCTTTGCCAGCCAGTCTCTATATTCAAATGGTGGGGCTCGGGGGTCACTAGCAAATAGGAAAAAGGGGTCAGCATTGGGGAGATATTCAGCATTATATGCTTTTAGAGGCAAAGACCACCACGAATTCATTGAGAAACAGTGAAGAGGCAGGGAAAATAAATATGATTTTAATCATATTTAATATTAACACAACCCATGTTACTCTGGATCTAGAATTGCAATGTCATTATTCATCCTTAATTTCTAAAGAACCAAAGCTATTTCTTGTGTAAAAGTTTAGGCACAAAACAAACAAATACAATAATTTTTCCATGTTATACAGAGAGAAACAAGATGACCTCAACATAAGTGTCTATGACCTTGGCATGTGTTCTAGAATCCTGTCCGGGAAAAGCACCGTAACAACAGGAACGGCACCGCATGCAACTTATTAAAACAGGCAGCCATGTTACACGGCAAACAAAACACCACAAACCACTTGGAGGCAGATGAGTCTGTTGCTGTCATTATTTAAAACCTGCCTTACTCTTTCACCATTCCCAGGTTGCAGATACATAGGAAATCCACACTAAGAACAATAAAGTATTTTCTTAGAAGACAATGGATTTGAATGGAATTGAATTTGAAAAGCTGTTTTCAATGCTTCTTAGGCAAAAGGCAGCATCTGGGCAGCTGGAAACAATGGGATATTTGTATGTTTAGCCACTTCAGGGGTTTGTGTCAAAAGTTTTAACAAATTTTCCTAAAAAAATACCTAAAGATAGAACGATTTTGCAACGTATTACTTAATAGTTCGATCACTTAAGTTGAATCTTTTCTGAATTGCTACTAAGTTAATTTCATAAATGGACACTCCAATTTCAACTGAATTCTCTCCTAGTTTCAACTGGGGTGAAAATCTTTAGTGTGGAAAAACTGTAACTTGTAAAGAAAAGATAGCAATGATTTTTAGTAATGGGGGTGGAAGTGCCTTGTTTTAAAAAGGGAGAGGAAAGGAGTTTATATAATTTCCTATTTGAAAAGCACTTTGAACTCTGTTGATACCTACGCTTCCTTTACGTACTTTACATCACTGTCCCATCTTTCAAAGGAGGCATGGGAATAGGGAAAGGTAGGTCGGAAACATGGCCGGTCAGTCAGTACCTGAGCCAGCTTCGGATTTTCTGACTCTGGGAAGTACTGTTCATCAGCTTTCCTGTCTTCAAGGTAGAGACAATTCCAGACAAAGGACTCAAAGGATCGGAATTAAAAGTCGGTAAACACTGTCCTGTGTAGCAACTATTACCCACAAGTAAGAGTTTGATCAAAATGATTAATTTTACAGAAACTGTTCCTGACTGGTGAGACTACTGCTCCTCTCAAAATACTTTCAGGAAAGAATGGAGTACAATGAAGAAAAACAGGTCTGTTTCTTCTTCCTTTATTCTATAGCTTGTTATCAAAGCTAGTTAACTGTTACTTCAAAATGTGTTTCAATATTGTCCTTATTTTTCTTTACAGAAACAAAAAACAAAGAAAAAACCCTTTGATTAGCTCTATCACTTACATGCTGGGTAACCTAGGACAAGTTGCTTAACCTTTCTGGGCCTCGCCTTCCTCATCTGAACAGAGCTAGTAACGCTCACCTTGCAGGTTTTTGTGAAAAAATAAATGAATTCATTAAGAACTGAGAATAGTGCCTAGCACACAGAAAATGTTTAATGAAATGTTAGCTGCTATTCTTATTTATTTGTTTTATTTCTTTCAAGATTTTCCCTTTTTTCCCAAAGTTAATACTTTTTTTTGCTTTACAGGCAGTTCTCGGGTTACGTCGGACTCGACGTACGTCGTTTCATGGTTACGTCACCATCTCCCTTTTTTTTATAAAAAAAAAAGTTCCGTCATTTCAACGTATGAACATATGTGCTTTATGTTTTATATTATTTATTTACCACAAGGTCAAGAACTGTTAACTTTCTTTTAAATTTTTGTTACTGTTTCACTTCATCACTGCTGTGTATGTGCTCCATGTGAGGGACGTAGGTGCTTATGTAGGTGGGTTCCGACTTACAACGAAAATCACGTTACATCGCCGTAGGAACGGATCTCCGACGGAACCCAAGGACCTATTGTATTGTGGTAAAATATATGCAACTACGGTTTAAACTCCTCTACTCCATTTAGTTTATTCACCTAACCAGAAGCAGATTAAAGACTAGGCCAGGGCTGGCTGAGAGCACCAATAGGAAGGGGCCCTAAAATGTGACTAGAAACATGGGGTGGAGGAAACGGAATCTGAAACAACTCTACTCAGGGAGAATATTATGTCCAAGGAGCAGCAGCTGGCTGGGGTGCACCAGGGCAGGGCTGGAGAAAATATTGAGGCTCCACGTTACCTTGTATAAGCTGCTTTCTCCTCTTGTGACATGTTACTCAAAAGAAGTTCCTTTAAGGTAAAAGTATTTTCAATCCATTCAATTAATCCTAATCTGAAAAGGAGAACAAAAGGTTTGTGAATACAAACCAAACCACTCGTTCTTTACTAGAAAAAAGTTCTATAGAATTAAAGCAAAACAGTTTTTTTGTTTTTTTTTTCACATCAATTCTTCACTTACTTGCCCCACATTAAGATAAAAATCATAGGTTTAGAGGTGTTTATTAGTTCTGGCTACGTTTCTGACTTTGTGAAATCTAAAACACTAAATTGTCAAGTGACCCCATCTCAGCCAATTGAAGCAAGGATTCGGCCCAGTGCTGAAATTCCCATTTACAAAATCTACTCTGGAATGACCACAGGCGGTCATACCTGGAGGTCATGGGTATGACATGGTATGTCTGTAGCTGCATGTTTCTCTGACTACAGGCGGCATCTCGGGAGAGGATGACATTCATGACCTCAAAGAGCTGCTCGATGCGCTGGTCCTGCCGCAGATCTTCGCCCCCTTTCACCAGGAAAGGGTAGTCTCGCTCATCATGGCCTCGGATGATGATGCGCTTTGGTTTTCTGATAGAAGCCATTGTTTTCACCTTTAAAAAGTAAGAAAATATTTTTAGGTGCAGTCTAAAACACTGAGGGAGCAGCACATCACTTCATCATCAAAAGGGGAAAAGTGCCCATCTGGTGTGGCTCATGGCTGAATATCGACCTAGGAACCAGGAGGTCAGGGTTCAATTCCTGGTCAGGGCACATGCCTGGGGTTGCGGGCTCGATCCTCAGTAGGTGGTGTGCAAGAGGCAGCCAATCAATGATTCTCTGTCATCATTGATGTTTCTATCTCTCTTTCCCTCTCCCTTCCTCTCTCTGAAATAAATAAAAAACATATTTAAGAAAGAGGGGTTGGGGAAAGTAAGGCTGGTTGGTACACATTGCTCAAAGAGAGATCTCTCTTTGAAGACAAGTGATATAGAGAAAAAAAGAGATAATCAAGGGTCAGTGAAATATTTCTGTTACCTGTTCACACCATACTACTGTACCTACATAATTTCATATTCCTGGTTAAAAGAATTGCTAGTAAATGTGGATGTTCTTAGCAATAAGCAAGACACAACTTTCTACAATTACTTAAATTACATATATTTTATAATGGATACACATATATAGTTTACTCTTCAAGTTTATTATGTCCTTAAATATGATATATTAAAACATTGGAGCAGTGTGAGGAGACGAGATCGACCCCCGGACTGAGTAAGGCCCGCACGCTGCTGCATCCCTGCGTCCCGCTCGGACGTCCCGCCACCATCGCCATCATGCCCAAGAGAAAGGCTGAAGGGGATGCTAAAGGAGATAAAGCCAAGGTGAAGGACGAACCACAGAGAAGATCTGCCAGGTTATCAGCTAAACCTGCTCCTCCAAAGCCAGAGCCCAAGCCTAAAAAGGCCCCTGCAAAGAAGGGAGAGAAGGTACCGAAAGGGAAAAAGGGGAAAGCTGATGCTGGCAAAGATGGGAATAATCCTGTAGAAAATGGAGATGCCAAAACAGACCAGGCACAGAAAGCTGAAGGTGCTGGAGATGCCAAGTGAAATGTGTGCATTTTTGATAACTGTGTATTTCTGGTGACTGTACAGTTTGAAATACTATTTTTTATCAAGTTTTATAAAAATGCAGAATTTTGTTTTACTTTTTTTTTTTTTTTTTTTTTTAAGCTATGTTGTTAGCACACAGAACACTTCATTGTTATTTTTTGGGGGAAGGACATATAGTACTAATAGAATGTCTCCAAAGCTGGACTGACATGGGGGGGAAATACCTTTCCCTTCTAGTTTTGAGAAATTTCCTCTTGGTTCCTGGGAGGAGGGATCTCTTGATGTTGACACACATTAGCCATCTTGGCACAAATACTTTGTCGTGTGGGAAAACTAGAATTCGTTTTTATGTCCTTTTCTCCCTCTCCACTTTAAGCATAGACTTCGGCTGTCTTAAGCCCAGAGACCTATTGGGACCTAACCCCAAAAAATTGATTTCCAGTATGTTGGGCAATCTGGACTTTCCAGTGTCACCATTGAGATGGCATTCCTCAAAAGAGCAGCAGTTCCTTTTTAGATTGTGGATCTACAGATTGATATTCTCTGCCATTTTCATTTCATTTCCTGAAAGTCAGGGTCGGCTTGTGAAAAGTTGTTAAACAACATGCTTAATGTGAAATGTCAACCCTCACTCTAAACTTTCCCTGTTCAGAGCATCAGATTAAGACTTCATTGGGTTTTATAGTGGCTTTCTGATTTTGGTAGTTCATTGAAGAAGGGAGTTTGAAAATTGTTGTATACTGTTAACGATTGTCTGCCCATGTCCTGCCTGAAATACCATGATTGTTTATGAAAAGTATCTTTAATAAAGCTGGATACAGTTTGGCTTGGAAAAAAAAACAACATTGGACACATTAAGAAATTCAGTAAAGAATAGGATCATAAAACTGCATACATTTTAGACCAACATAGGAAGTTAATTGTCTTTTCTTTGGTACACATAAATATTCTCAAATCTGAAGAACTAAATGCCACATACTAACAATCCTAACTCTGGTGACTGGTCACAAACACCGGTACCTACCCGCTCATCAAACCCCGCGATTCGTGCGTGGTATTCTGGCATTGGCTTTCCTTTGCCATCATACTGACCTAAGACAAAACAAAAAAGCCTTATTTAGATAGAGCTTGTTACAGATCCCTGTATTTTAAAACAGCTGCTGCCCTGGCCAGTGTGGCTCAGTAGTTGAGCTTCGTCCCATGCACTAAAAGGTTGCCAGTTTGATTCCTGGTCAGGGTATACGTCCAGGTTGCGGGCTTGATTCCTGGTAGGGGGTGTGCAGGAGACAGTCAATCTCTGTCTTGCTCTCACATTGGTGTTTCTCTCTCCCTTTCCCTTCCTCTCTCTCTAAAAATCAATAAAATAAAAATAAAAACTTGAAAAATAGTTGTGATCTAAGTAAAAAGTTAACAAAATTTTTTACTAAAAGTTTTTATTTAAAGAAAGTGGATTTGCCCCTAACCGGTTTGGCTCAGTGGATAGAGTGTTGGCCTGCAGACTCAAGGGTCCCAGGTTTGATTCTGGTCAAGGGCATGTACCTTGGTTGCGGGCACATACCCAGTAGGGAGTGTGCAGGAGGCAGCTGATTGATGTTTCTCTCTCATCGATGTTTCTAACTCTCTATCCCTCTCCCTTTCTCTCTGTAAAAAATTAATAAAATATATTTTTTTAAAAATAAAGAAAATGGATTTTAAAAAATCTATTACAGGGGTAAACAAAAGTAGGTTTACAGTTGTACAGTATGCAGTTTATTTTGTGTTATTACTTATTAATTATTGTATTATTTATTTGTATTACAACTAGAAACCCACTTTTGCCCAACCCTGCATTTCTGAATTTGACTAAGGGAAGAACTTCAAACAGGAAAAATAATGCACTGTGATAGAACACTGTATGATTTCAACGAGAATCAAGCTGCATATTAGGAGGCTTTGGTCTCAAATAATTTTCTTGAAACTGCCTGTATGCAACACATAGCTGTTAATAATAACAAAGAAAAGTATTTCTCCAAATGTTTTTTATATCCAGTGGATATAACCATATTAAAACATTTTTATTTTGGTCTGGTGAATTCCAGGGTAAAGAACATGAAATGTACAAAAATTGTCTTTGAAAAATCCTGTGTTCACATCTGACCAACTTGTCTTTATCCTCAATGTCACAATTCTTTTTCTCAAAGGTAAGTTATTTATCATTATCTTGTCACTTTGAATGGGTCCAGCATGTACATCCCAAGAAGGGATTTGCATTTATACCTATATTATATTTCTGAGAAAAAGGTATTCAGAAGCAAAGCATGGGTATGTTTAGAAGAAATTACATTATCATTATTATTAGACAGGAATCTGAACACTTGTTATAATCAGGAATATAAGAAAACTATAATCTAATTAGACATTGAATAAAGTATACTGATTCGTAGTAATGATAAAAATATGACAAGAATTTAAAATAAAAATAACTGTCAAAATCCTGACATTATTTTAGAAATCACAAGTTCTTGCTACAGCACTATTCTCCTTAAAGTAGCTTTGCCACTTCTGAAGGTTCGCTCACCAGGAATCTCCAGCTCATTTCTCAGGAATTCCACTCTGAAGTCACTCATCCAGGGTGAGCATTCTTTCAGGTTCCCGGGTGGCTTAGAGTCGTCACGCATTTTTAAAAGCAGTGTGTTGGTAATGTCATTGAAGTCATGAAGCTTCATTCCAGGTAGCTTAGAACCTCCTTTCCCAAAGTGTTTATCAAATTCTTTTCCAAAAGCCTGAAATTAATAATAACTTATCTTAAATATTACTGCATAAGGTAAATCTGAACGTTGGAGATAGGACAGTTAGTGCACCTGCACAACTATGATCAGGACCGCATCGGCACAGAAGACGGCAGGGAGAGAAAACCTGGATACATAAAGAAGCACAGACCATTCAATAGGTGACAATTTCCATCTGCTCCCATGTGCCTAGAAACTTAGAGAAAGTTATCACTGTTTTCACCAAGAGCCTATGTGGGGCTTGATTTAGCCTTCATCCACTGGCTGGAATGGGGATTAGGATTTGGTAGAAAAATACCCTGCTTCTGATTTTTAAAAAAGGTAAGATTATAAATCTCTGTATTTGATTGTATGAACTGTATTACTAGGTTCCACACCATATCAAATCTTCCTCTGTCTCACAGAACTGCACTAACTGTCCTACCTCCATGTCACTCTATGGTTTTATAACCTTTTCTGAGGAAAAGTTATTCAGAAGCAAAGCATGGGTATGTTTAGAAGAAATTACATTATCATTATTATTAGATAGAAATCTGAACACTTGTCATAATCAGGAATATAAGAACATTATAATCTAATTAGACACTGGATAAGATATACTGATTCATAGTAATGATAAAAATATGACAAGAATTTAAAATAAAAATAACTGTCAAATCCTGACATTAAGTTAGTGCAGTACTGTGAGATAGTACTGCACTAACTATCCTACCTCCATGTCACTCTATGGTTTTATAACCTAGCACGGTATGCTTTCAATTTATAATGCTTTAAGAACAGCTGAAAAGATCTGAATTTAATTCTTCAAACCTTGAGTGCCTACTATTCGCTGGGCATAGTGCCTACTATTCGCTGGGCAGTGATTATGCTGGATCGGAGATACATGAATGGTGCTATTGAGGTGAGTTTTCCTCCCAAGTGGCAGGAGGGTGTTTGCTGGGGATTAAGAGAACCAGTTTCTCCTCTACTTCTACCACTTGGGGTAGGTATGGAACTCGGGCCCTGAGAACAGATGCTGTGTCTCTTCTGACAAGTGCTGCCAAAGTATTTTCTAAACGCTGGGAATCTGTTCCACAATCCACATAGTGATGTGTCTCCAAGGAGACATGGTATGTGGCCAATACATGAGATCTTAACTGAAGTTCTCATGAAGATCACTATGTTGTACACCTGGACACTGGGCAATGTGCAGAAGTACACACAGGAAAATGGCCGTCCCACCTCTGCCTGCACTGTCACACTCACCAGCTGCTCGCTCCAAGGTGGAGTGAGGGAGACGTTAGCTGTCACATATGACCCAACCACTGTGTTCACACACTGAACTTGGCTGGACAGGCTGGCCACTGCCACAGAATAGAAGTGGGAGTCCCTGATTTTCAGGGTGGCCTTGACAGTGAGGATTACAAGGGAGTCCTGCTTATTAAATGTGACTTTCATCTCGGATGCCGTCGTTGTCCACAAGGACTGAATTTGGAAATAGGAAGAAAATCACTAACCCAAATGCCAGGAGACAGAGCAGGACAGACAGGACATGCTGCTTGGTTCTCTGAGCGCACAATCTCTCGTCACTGTGGGATCAAAGCCACCAGCTCATTTACTTGCTCTGTTGGATGTAGCCTGTCCCTGGGCACAAGAGGCAGGGGATGCTGTCCTGCCCAGTGAACTCCACGTAGGGGAACTGGGCAATGGCATCTTCTTGCTCCTGTTCACCCAGCATATCCTCTCTGTCAGCTTTCACTTGCTTGTAGGAAGGAGGGTGAGCCAAGTCGGAATGCAGGGATGTTGGAAGCCGCCCACTGTCCTCACTAGCAGAGAGGTGTGGACAAGGAACCCGGAAGGCCGGAGACCTTGAGCTCTGGAAGGTCAGAGCTCTGCACCCAAGGTTTAGTTGAGACAATGGAGCTGAAGCAACTTCCACCTTTTAGTTTTATGTAAATCCTTGCTGATTGGCTATTATTGGAATTGCCTGCCTAAGGGCTATGGGTGGATCCCAAAATGTGAATAAAAGGGATGGCAAGGCCAAAGCAAAGGGGAGTCCTTCCTCTTGAGCTGGGCTCTCGCCTGGCCCCCAATATTTCCAAATTAATATTTTCTAGTCTCTTTCATTTGCGTGCGGCCTCCTCCAGCGCCCGAACCCTGAACCTGAACCCTGAACCACACGGGATGGGGGGTGGGGGGACACTCGCACAGGGACCCGTGGCCGGGATGTGCCACCTGTCCATTCTGCCTCTTGGGTTCTCAAAGCAGCCCGCACTCGGTGCGCATGCATGATTTTATCTTGACTTTCAGGAGACAAACCCCTTGTCACATTTAGCCAATGACAGTCCTATAGATTCTTATATTCATTCATACCTTTAACTAAAACTACCCTAAGTAGGAATGACCCACCAAAATCTATCTCTACTTATCAGAACTATACCATTCCTGCATCTAATTAAAGATGCCTATTTCACACCCAATGGTATTATAGGAAGTGAAAAGAAAAGATGAAAATCTCTGTCCACAAGTCTAATTTGAGAGGCATAAATTAAAGAATTAAAGATAAATATGGCTCTAGCCGGTTTGGCTCAGTGGATAGAGTGTCAGCCTGTGCACTGAAGGGTCCCAGGTTCAATTCTGGTCAAGGACACATACCTGGGTTATGGGCTCGATCCCCAGTAGAGGGGAGTGCAGGAGGCAGCCAATTGATGGTTCTCTCTTGTCACTGATGTTTCTGTCTCTCTCTCCCTCTACTTTCTGAAATCAATAAAAAAATGTATTTAAAAAAAAAAAGATAAATATGGTTTTCTGCTCCTGAGGAATTTGCCAAGAGAACCTGTATACTGATGTTCACAGTAGCACTATTCATAAGAGCTAAGAACTGGGGAAAACTAAATGTCCATCAGTTGATGGAAGGATAAACAAAATGTGGCATAAAGTGGAATAATATTCAGCAATAAAAAGGAGTGAAGTACTGCCCAGCTCATTTGGCTCAGTGGATAGAGCGTCAGCCTGTGGACTGAAGGGTCCCGGGTTTGATTCTGTCAAGGGTACATGCCCAGGTTGCAGGCTTGATCCCCAGTAGGGGTGTGCAGGAGGCAGCCGATCAATGATTCTCTCTCATCATTGATGTTTCTCTCTCTCCCTCTCCCTTCCTCTCTGAAATCAATAAAAAAATAAATAAAATTTAAAAAGGAGTGAGGTACTGACACATGCTACAACATGGATGAATGCTAAGAGATGTGCATGTAGGTGCTTCAGGCAGCAGAGAGGAAGGAACACCTAACTCTTGGGGTCAGCAAGGAGAAGGAGGTTCAGAGACGGGCTCTAAAGGAGAAATGATGCACAGACACATCTCTCAGGGTGAGCTATCCAGCTGGACGGGGCAGGGGAGAAACTCATGTAGAGGGAGCAACAGGCACAAGGCATGTGGTGTGGAATCTGGACATGGCAAAGCTCTTGGATCTCCACTTGTTCTAAGAGGAATTTTGTGACTCACTCCAAACTGAGGTGTGAAGGTTCTCTTTCTTTCAACTCTAAAACATCTTTAGAAATAGGTCTCAGATATCACATTTGTCCTGAGGCTACAGTTCTTTACATACAGTACCTGCCAACAATTCCTTTGAATTCAGAAACAGGGTCAATCTTCTCTTTGTATCGCCTCTAACACCCAGTAGAGTGCCTTGAACAGAGGTAAGTGCTCAGCAATGGTTAACCCAGTGATGGGCAACCTTTGAGCTTGGTGTGTCAAACTTCTCCAAAAAACTGAGCATAACTCGGGTAGTGTGTCACTTTGAGGAAAAAACATTATTTCGCAAATGTTTCATCCTCAGGAGCAGCAAATGTTTTATCCTCGGCATGCGGCCGCCTCAGCGGCCACGTGTCATCAGAAATGGCTATGCGTGTCAGTGCTGACACGCGTGTCATAGGTTCGCCATCACTGGGTTAACCTATATAAAATACAAATATTTATTGATCCAATATTCAAACCATTCTAAGACTTAAAAATATTAAACTACATGTGACCTTCATATCTAAGGATCTGAGCATGAAGAACACAATGTAATAAAACCCCCGAGATTTTACCTATTGACCCCCCTTTGCTCTATATGACCTAAAAATATGCCACTAATATTTCAGAGAAAGCATCAGATCTAAAGACAGCTTACAAATGCCACAGCCATTTTAAAACCAGAATTGCTAACAAACCAGCAAACGTAAGTACTGATCTTCACAATGATTCCATCTTAAAGGCAGGCTGCATCACCCATACCTGAATAAACTTCCTTCTAAAAGCACCAAGGCCTGCAGCCTTTGAGTCTCCCAAGGCTGCATACATTCTTTCATACATCTTTTCAATGGTTTTTTTATTTACGGGTTTTTTTGTTAATTCCACTTTGATATCATCAGTCCAGTCCTGTGCAGGGGGGAAAAAAAAGAGAGAAAAATCAAGCTAGATTGTAAGTATATTTTTACCTAAGTTCTATGTTTTATGTGTTAGAAGATGTAATATTACCTTAAAGATCATTTCTGGATTAGAGAGTTGTTCTAGGGCATTAATAAAATCTTCAATCACTCCTCCTTGATCCAACTTAATTTTAATCCTATAAAAAATTACCAAGTTTAGGTAATCAAACATCTCCCATAGATCAAGGCCTGTAATTTATAATTATTTTTACTTATATATAAACCTTAATAGAACTAGGGAAGAAGCAATTTACACATTCTATCTAATCCTATCTAATAAAACAGTAATATGCAAATCATCACTCTGCTACACTCACAAGCCACGCCCACCAGCCAATCAGAAAGCGAATGTGCAAATACACCTAACCAAGATGGCTGCAGCCTCGGAGAGCGGGGGTTGTTGGAACTGGGATATTGGAGCCAAAGATCAGAGGGGAAGATCGGAGCCAGCGGGGGTCCCCCACAGGCGATCAGAGCCAGCTGGGGGTCCCTGCCCAGGGCCCTAGCCTCAGCCAGAGGCGGCATTGGCTGGGGGCGGAGCGGGCGATAGAGCCAGCTGGGGGTCCTGCCCAGAGCCCAAGCCTTGGCCATTGGGGCGGAGCCTGGCATCGGAGCCTGGCGTTTGGAGCCAGCTGGGGGTCCCTACCCAGAGCCCAAGCCTCTGCCAGAGGCTCTAGGCCTTGGCTGGGGGTGGAGCCCACGAGCGGAGCCAGCTGGGGGTCCCTGCAGGCGACTGGAGCCAGCTGGGGGTCCCTGCCCAGGGCCCAAGCCTCAGCCAGAGGCTTGCAGCCTTGGCTGGGGGTGGAGCCAGGCGATTGAGCCAGCTGGGGGTCCCTGCCCAGAGCCCAAGCCTCTTCCAGAGGCTTGCGGCCTTGGCCGCTGAGGCGGAGCCTGGCGATCAGAGCAAGCTGGGGTCCCCTGTGGGCGATTGGGGCCAGCTGGGGGTCCCTGCCCAGAGCCCAAGCCTCTGCCAGAGGCTTGTGGCCTTGGCCGTGGGTGGAGCCGGGCGACTGCACCAGCTGTGGGTCCCTGCGGGTGATCAGAACCAGCTGGGGGTCCCTGCCCAGGGCCTGAGCCTCAAACAGAGGCTTGAGGCCTTGGCCAGGGGCGGAGCCTGGCGATCCAGCTAGCTGGGGGTCCTCTGCCAAGGGCTGGAGGCTTTAGGCCTTGGCAGGGGCAGAGCCGGAGATCACAGGAGATAGGTGTGAACTACAGAGGAAATACCTTTTCTGACCGCTCATTGGCTAAGCTCCCTGTATGCCACTGGTAATATTCTTAGTAACTTGGGTATAAGAATCCAAAAAGGTGATCTAGGGCTTTTCCACCACACTCCTAGAGAAAAAAACGAAGGTCTGCTGCTGGAGGGCTTAGAAATGTCATAACCTGCCCTACACGGTTTGGCTCAGTGGATAATGCCTAGGTTTGCCAACCGCAGAGTCCAGGTTAGATTCTGATCAAGGGCATGTACCTAAGTTGCAGGCTCCTCCCTCGCTGGGGCCCAGGTCAGGGCTCATGAAGGAGGCAAGCAATCTAAGTATTCCTCTCACTTTGATGTTTCTCTCTGTCTTTCCCTTTCTCTTTCACATTCTCTAAAAGTCAATGGAAACATATACTCAGGTGAGGATAAAAAAAAAAAAAGAAAGAAAGAAATGTCATATTCTATGAAAGACACATCTTGAAAATGCCTAAAGAAAGGTCATTTTTCTTGGTGAAGGGACTGGAGTCCGTGTTGATGAAAACACCTTGGTGGCTGCGGTGACTTGCAGTGGCTCCAGCAGCGGGGTGATGGGGCTGGTGCCTTTCCCTGATCAGCCTGGTTGTCTCTCACAAAGGGAGGCCAGACTGCGGCTTAGGCCCACTCCTTACGGGGAGCGGGCCTAAGCCGTCAGTAGGACATCCCCTGAGGGCTCCCAGTATGTGAGAGGGGGAAGGCTGGGCTGAGGAGACCCCCCCACCAGTGCACGAATTTTGTGCACCGGGCCCCTAGTCTATAATAATAAAAGTGTAATACGCTAATTAGACCGGACAGCTGAACGACCTTCCGGATGTCATTCCAGACATCCTTCCAAATGAAGCCGTGGTGGCGGGGGCCAAAGCAGAGGTGATTAGGGGTGATCAGGCAAGCAGGCGAGCAGTTAGGGGCGATCACATAGGCAGGTGAGCAGTTGGGGGTGATGGGGCAGGCAGGTGAGTGGTTAGGAGCCAGCGGTCCTGGATTGCAAGAGGGATGTTAAACTGGCAGTTGGACATCTGCCGAGGGGTCCCAGATTGCGAGAGGATGCAGGCCGGGCTGAGGGACCCCCCCTGCCACCCCTGTGCATGATTTTCATACACCGGGCCTCTAGTATTAGATAAAGAACAAAGTATGTACCATAGTCCCCTCTTATCCACAATTTCTGTGGTATCAGTTATCCGGGGTTAACAGTGGTCCAAAAATATTAAGTGGGAAAATGCAGAAATAAACAAATCATACATTTTATATTGCATGGCATTCTAGTAGTGATGAAATCTGGTGCTGTCCCACCTGGAACATGAATCATCTCTTTGTCCAGCATATTCACCCCACTTCATCTCATCACTTAGGCACTGTATCATCTCACATTATCACCAGAAAGGTGACTACAGTACAATAACATATTTGTGAGAGAGACCACATTCACATAACATTTATTACAGTATGTTATTATAATTGTTGTTTCATTATTATTGTTGTCAATCTCTTAATGCACCTAATTTATAAATTAAACTTTATATAGTTATGTATCTATAGGACAAAACAAAGTATAAATAGGGTTTGGCATAACTGCAATTTCAGGCATCCACTGAGGGTCTTGGAACATATCCCTCATGAATAAAGGAGGACCACTGCATTCTATAAAGAGGTGAGATTCTTAGATAAGTTAAAATTAAATTTTCTTGCAAATAATGTCAACATTTTGATGTATACAATTTGATACATACAGTTCTGAAGTTATGTTATGAAAGAAAAGGCCACTTTCTCGACAAATTTTTAAAACGTTTTCCTTTCTTTCTTTTAAACTAGTTAATCATGTTGCAGCTGACTGCTGAGAGACCATGGGGTGGGGCACCAGCAGTGGCAGATGGTGTGTGCAGAGCCAACCCACTGACAAACCATGATAAAAGCTATACCTAACTCTACTGTCTTCTCAGAAACAAAACACTAAATAATATAGCAAATCAGCTCCTAACAACAAAAAGCTTTTGATAGGGACTGTCTACTAAGATACCATGCATTTATAACATACTAGAGGCCCAATGCACGAAATTTGTGCTCGGGGGTGGGGGGGGGTGTGTGTGTGTGTCCCTCAGCCTAGCCTGCAACCTCTCCAATCTGGGACCCCTTGGGGGATGTCCGACTGCCTGTGGGATCAGGCCTAAACCGGCAGTCGGACATCCCTCTCACAATCTAGGACTGCTGGCTCCCAATTGCTTCCCTGCCTGCCTGCCTGATTGCACCTAATGGCTTCTGCCTGCCTGCCTGATCACCTCCTAACACCTCCCCTGCCAGCCTGATTGATGCCTCACTGCTCCCCTGCCGGCCCGATTTCCCCTAATTGCCCTCCCCTGCCAGCCCAATCACCCCCAACTGCCCTCCCCTGATGGCTTGGTCATCCCTAACTGCCCTCCCCTGCTGGCCTGATCGTCCACAACTGCCCTCCCCTGCCAGCCATCTTGTGGTGGCCATCTTGTGACCACATGGGGCAGCCATCTTGTGCAAGGGCATGACAGTCAATTTGCATATTTCCTCTTTATTATATAGGATTCTTGCAAAAGTATTACACCATTGCTAGTTATAGCTCCACTTATAATCAACCAAAGAAGTGAAAGGAATGACACTTCAGACAGCCTACTGAGTCCTAATTAAGAAGAGGAGCTTCCTGGATATTTTCAATTAAAGAAGAATTTCAAGAACTGATTTCAAAAGCATTTCATCTAGTCTGTTTCAACCAACAGATTGCTATTAGCATAAGGGTAGAATGCTCCATGAATAGTATTCTGAAATGAAATGTATTTTAAAAAAGAATTTCTAACAAGTAACATACCCAGGGTAGGTACATTTAACAAAGATATCTAAGATTTTCTACTCTTCAGTAAAAGCTCTAATTAATTTGAAGACAAATATAAGCTTCCATGTGTTTGCTTTTACCATACACATACTAATAAAAGAGTAATATGCAAATTAACCATCACTCTGTGACAAAATGGCGGCACCCATAGCAGCCAGGGCAGACGTTGGCGAAGTTGCCCCAGCAACACAAACCCAGAGTCCGCTCCTTGGTCGTGGAGGGAGGGGAAGATCCTCTGGCCAGAGCCCAGCGTCCCCACCCCAGCCGCGCGGAGAGAGGGGAGGACCTAGAAAAATGGATCTTCCCAGTTCCTGACACTGTGGGATACCTATGGGTGCCGGGGTCCTCCACCTGCAGCCCCCAGTCGCAGCCTGGTAGCCCCAGTCACAGATGGGAAGGCCCCTGCCTGCAGTGTGGATGTGGCCAGCGTGGTGCTGCAGCGGGAGGGGGGGGTGGTTCAGCGGGCGAGCTACAGACATCAAATCACGGCTGCTGCGGCCACCCTCCCCCTCCCCCCGTGCTCGCAAGTTCCTGAAGCGCGGCTCCCATGGCAGCTGATGCACACCACGCTGGCAGGGAAGCGGGATCTGGGAGCCCAAGCACCCGAATACCTGAGCTGCCAGGTGTTGTGGGCCGGGGCCCTGAGGAGACCCCAGCACAAGCATCTTCCCAGAGGCTGCGCAGAGGGAGGGGAGGAGCCTCTGGCTAGAGGCCGGGGTGAGGGATGCTGGCGTCGTTGCAAGCCGGGCTGAGGGACACCTCCCCCTCCTTGCAGCCCCCGCCGTGCACGAATTTCGTGCACTGGGCCTCTAGTGTTTTATAACTGTAATATTTAACTACAGCAGAAATCAACCCAAATTTCTCTGCAATATCACCTTGCCACAAACTCCTTATTCTTATGACCAGTAGAAGTATCTCTGAAGGAATAGCTTTCACTGCTTATTATGAACGGGTAGACAATGGCCTGGGGGTAGTGATCAGCGATCTCCTCCACGGTGTGCTGGATGGCTACGGCCTCCTCCTTGTCCAGTAAGGCCAGCATGTGGCTGATCCAGCCAATGAACTGCCAGCACGGAATGGAAGAAATCTAAAACACAGAGAGCTGTAACTTAATGATGAATAAAAATTAAACGCTTTATTATAAAAGCAATGTGTCCAATATAAAAATATATATATTTATAATAAAAAGTATCAAAACCGACAAATACAAAATACAGTCTTCCCTCCCTCAGCTCTCTCAATTCCTGTTCCACTGAGAACCATTCGATTCTCCCAGACATTTTCTAGGCATGTACACACATATCCTTTCCGTACAAGACTGGAATCAGACTAGCCATACTGTTGCTGGTTTTTCGTAGACAGATTTACCTCATTCCTTTTAACTGCAACATAGTATTCCATTTCATTTAACGACTGCCCTAAAATGAATTTTTAGAGTATTTTCTAGTTTTTGCTATTACAGATAATGCTATAGTGGACATCCCTATTGTATGTGCGCTATACACCAATAGGATAAATTCCTAGAAGTAAAATTACTGTGTGAACATTAACAATGTAAAAAACATTGCTAGATCTCTCTCCAAAAAGACTTTTCAAATCTGTATTTCTAAAAGTGAATTACGCCAGTACCATGCTGTTTTGATCACTATGGCCCAGTTGGGTACTGAAAATATCAGGGGGGACACTTTGTAAAGTATGTGATTGTCTAACCACTATGCTGTACACCTGAAACTAGTATAAAATATTATTGAATGTAAACTGCACTGAAAAAAACTTTGGACACAATCAATTTTTTAAAAATTCATTATCAATCTGAGAAGGGAAAAATCTAATTTTAATTTTCATGTTTCATTATTAATGAGGCAAATCAGCTCATAACAACAATGTGTGCTGCCTCAATAATCACGTGTGCATTTCCCTTAACCATTCTCGACTGCTCTACTGATGGTGTAGAGTGGGCTCCTCAACCCCGTCTCTAATATGGACTGAAAATATTGTCCTCCCAGCTTTTTAAACTTTGTGTATGGAATATTTTCTTTTCCTGTCAAATCATTTTTCTTTATGGCTTCTGGTTTTTGTTTCTTTACACCAAGACCATTTTCAAAATTTATTCAAAATTAAAATGCTTTTTAAGGTGTTAATTTTAATATAAAATCTGACATACTTGGTATATTGGCATGAGGAGTGAATGTGGGCAAGCTGCATAACTTTACCCATAAGTGAGGGAAGAGCAGGGTGTGTGAGCATAAAACGTATCAGAATACACAGCCACAGGGAGCACACAGCAGAGGTGAGCTGCCCATCTCACGTGTCTCCCCAGTGTCATAACATTGACTTAATCCCTTACTTATTTTCTCAAAAAGTGAAAATGCTATCTTCATTAAATATATAAATAAAATAACTTAAAAATGAAATTATAACTTATTTCTTCACTTGTCTTTAGGAAAAGCACACCTATAGTGCATTTCTAAAATTAATCCGCTGTTTAAGACCTACTCAAACAACCCCACTGCTCCCAATCCATAGGGGTCAGAGGAGTGGGAAAGCCCTGGCCGGCCCTGCGTCTCAGCTCAGAGAACTGCACTGTTAAAAAACCTACTAAGATGGCTAGTAGAGTATTATATCAGTGTTTCTGAACTATTATTACGTTTTCAGCTCAAAAGTTCGCTATTTTCAGTTAAACGTCTATAAAAGTCAATAAGGAGCCTTCCTTTTACAGACGTGCCTAACACAGGAAGGCAGCAGGATGACGAAGCCCCGTGTGGGGTGAGGACAGCAGGGACATACAAGCTGGTGAACAGAGCACGTGTGGGACTGCAGGCTGCTTCTGTGCGCCCACACACGTGAGCTGCACACGGTGAATTCGGATGCCCCGGGGTCCCTCTGGACACGGCGCTGCTGCAGGCACTACAGTCACTGGGGGTGGAATGCCAGCTGAAATGTACTCCTTTCTCCCTGGACTAAGTAATGCACTGAGCACAGGCATCAGCAGGTGCTAAGACCACAGCTTTGTCTTCATGGACAGTAAACGGTACTCCAGAAAATTCCCATCTCTGTCCCAGACATACCTCCTCCTCTATTTCTTGGGGGGTCCTTGTTCAGACAGAGTTATCAACATCCACTAAGGAAAATGGATAAATGTGAACACTCCTTTATACAGTTTTAAATTACACATGTTCTTGGAATGTAGCAAAATTAGATGCTTGTTAGGAAAAGCTAAAATATATGCATTATACACATTAATGTGCTTGGATAGAAACGGGAATATGTCTTTAAGTTCCACAGACTGAAGACACTCACCTCTTTTGTCATCAGGCTCAGGGTCTCCTCTGGGTACCGCTCTATAATCTGCAGCAGTCTGGGAAACTTCAGCCTGGCTTCACTGGAATGTAATTTTAAGGCTTTCAACATTTTGTCCACCACAAGGGCAGGATACGTCTGCAGTTCTACGGACTCAGTAACTAACATGGACAGGGATAAAAACAGCATGGTCAATATATCCACTTACACATAAATTATAAATGTAACATGTAATTCTAGTTTCCCTTTTGGCTTATATTTTGTAGTATGTCATTTTTCCTCCCTAACAACTTCTTTAAAAGACCAGAAGCAATTTTGAACTACACATACAAGTTTCTACCTCGAAGCTGAATTTTCTATGACATTATCCATTCTGCATGAAGCACGGTTTGTTTCCTGGGCTGGAAACATCAAGGGCAGCTGCTAGTTCCTGAATTAATTCCAGGAACAAGAGTCAGGACACATAAGGCCAATAATACCAAACAAGCAAAACATGCAAGTGGAAGTGAAGTAAATGGAGAGCTGGAAGACAGCTGGACTCCAGGAGAGAAGATAAGCTGGTCATGTTGCTTGGAGATGTCATTCCCTCTTAAAAAGGCAAGACTTTCCTCATTTAAAACAAACACAAATAGGAAACCAAAAATATGTACAAAGTTCTTAAGACTTTACAGTAACCTAATGGGACACAATTTTCTTTTCTTTTGTGAGTCACCTGATGCAGTCTCTTCCTCCTCCCGGAGCCGTTGGTCACAGAAATTCACCAGCGCCATATAAGCATCTACCACCCCAGCTGCGGGCTGTGGGCCCCGGCCAGAAGGGGTTTCCTCCTCAGCTGTCCTCGTGGCCTCGGAAAGGTGATGAAACGCTCTCTGGTGCAGCGCTGTGACCACCTAGAATTCACAGAGGTCTTAGAAAACCTGCCAGCGGGACTCAAGTTTTGTGGACAAACTCTACTTTCTACTTGTGATGATAAAGGTAGAATACTTGTAATTCATTAGTAATCTATCCTGTATAATGAAAGCCTAATATGCTAAGTGTCCGGTCGTCCGGTTGTCCATCCAACCAATCAAAGTGTAATATGCTAATGATATGCTAAGGCGGCTCAACTGCTCACTAAGATGTGCACTGACCACCAGGAGGCAGTCGACCAGTCCACCAGTCCACCAGTCACAATGTCATGCACTGACCACCAGGGGGCGGACGCTTCAACCGGTAGGTTAGCTTGCTGCTGGGGTAAAATAATAAATATAGGTGGAAAAGGGAGAGTCTGCCCTGATTGTCAAAGAGTAAGCAATTCCAGTAAGATCCCGAGTATATAAAATACAACCAAATAAAAAAGAATAAGCCATGTGTGGGCCAGATTGTCCCCTAGTCACACAGAGTGGGCACCGAAAGTCCATGTGGATCACACAACCCGTCAGGAATTGAAGAGCTGGAAGTTGGCTCCTTGTGGCCAATGTCCTGCACAGATGTTGGAACATTGTGAAAGAAGAAGGCAAGGCTACACAACTAAAATGAGGTGGCTCCTGGTGAGATGAGGAGCGGCTGGTAACTATGAAAATACAAAATGATTTTAAAAAGCAGGCACTAAGTAAAAAAGTGAAAGGGGCTGGTTTGTCCCACAAACTAGTGGGAAACCTGAGTGGGGACAGGTAGTGAAACTCCATTAACAAAAGTCACGGAAGAACCGTCCACATCATTTCAACACAAATTTCCTATTTTTAAATGTTGAAAAAAGTGAATCCTATATAATAAAGAGGTAATATGCAAATTAACCCTTGCACCCTCCCAAGATGGCTGCTTACCACCAGGCTGGCAGGGGGGTTAGTGAGGGACGACCAAATGACTGAACAAGCAGGCTCCGTGGGGCGACCAGACCGACCAGGTGGGGCCTGGGGGACCTCAGGCCATGCCTCCTGTCCTGGCACCAGGCCAGGGGACCTGAGGAAACGCCCCCTGCCTAGCAGGGCTTGACAAGGGTAGGACTGGCTGGGTCTGGATCTAGCCCAATGAGAGGGGTGGCCAGGTCTGGGTCTCACGCGATTTTGAGGTGCGTGTGGGTGGCGGGGACTTGACTCTGGGTCCCATGGTGAGCCCCAGACTCTGACAGGAGGAAGGTTTTCATATACATTTTACTAATTTTCTTTCATCTCTGACACTTCTATTATAAAGGGCAAATAGCAATATTAAATTATTTCCTCTAATTAATCCCCTTTTAATGTGCACGAATTTCGTGCACTGGGTCATTAGTATATTATAAAAATGCAAAGTAATGCTTATTATTTATTTACTAGAGGCCTGATGCACAGAATGCAAGAGTAGGCCTTACTTCTCCTGGCTGCCGGCACCGGCATCCCTCTGGCACCCGGCACCCGGGCTTCCCTAGCAGTCCTGGCTTCGACTGGAAGGATGTCCAGTCTAATTAGCATATTATGCTTTTATTATTATAGATTTTCTCTACTTGTTCCTTTTTAGTTTTTAAGGTCCAGGTCAAAACTAACCCTATCTAGGATCCTGAAATAATGGCTCTCTCATCTCAGCTATCAGAAAGCATTTAACCTACTTCCTAAAGATTGGGAGTGCATTTCCATAATTCATTCTTTTGAAAACTGGTATATGATTATTCAAATAACATACTGTTTTTTTAAACTGTCCAATGAATCTTCATATAAGTAGTAGTTGATAAGCAATAAAATGGAACAAAGTAGAATAAAGAAATTTCAGAGCTCTATATTTTGCCCCAAAGCTGTAGTATCTCTTTCTTGTTTGGTGCTTCACTTAGTAGAAGGATAATCCATGGGCAATCACATTCCCCCTTGGTATCAGCAAAAGGGACAACTATTGAGAATTCCCACTGACTAAAGGTACTGGAAGTATATCGCAAAACCTTAAAGATTAAGAGTTTAAGCCTGGCAGGCGTGGCTCAGTGATTGAGCATCAACCTATGAATCAGGAGGTCACGGTTCAATTCCCAGTCAAGGCACATGCCCAGGTTGCAGGTTCGGTCCCCAGTGTGGGGTGTGCAGGAGGCAGTCGATCAATGATTCTTTCTCATCATTGATGCTTCTAGCTCTCCCTCTTCCTTCCTCTCTGAAATTAATTTTAAAATATATTTAAAACAAAACAAAACAAAATCTTATTGTGGCTTTAATTTGCATTTCCCTAATGACTAATGATGGGCATCTTTTCATTAAGTCTACTGGCCATCTTTGGAGAAGGCCTCTGCCCATTTTTTAATTAGATTTTTTTTGGTGTTGAGTTGTATGTGTTCTTTATAAATTTTGGATATTAACCTATCAGATGTATCATTAGCAATATCTTCTACCATTCAGTAGGTAGTCTTTTTGTTTTGTTAATGGTTTCCTTTGCAGTGTAAAAGCTTTTTAGTCCAATGTAGTCCCATTTGTTTATTTTTGCTTTTGATGTATTTTCTATAGGAGACATATATCCAAAAATTATTGCTAAGACCAATATAAAATAGATTATTGAATGTTTTCTTCTAAGAATTTCATGGTTTCAATTCTTAAATTTAAGTCTACAGTCCATTTTATTCTTTTCATGTGGTGTAAAAAAACTGGTCTAGTTTCTTTCTTTGGATTTATCTGTCCACTTTTCCAACACCATCTACTGAAGAGACTATCTTTTCCCCACTGGATACTGTCTCCTTGGTATAGCTTAATTGAACACATAGGTGTGATTTTCTGGGCTGTCTATTCTGCTTCATTGATGTACCTCTTGTTTTTATGCCAGTATCATGTTGTTTTGATTACTATAACCTTGTTGAAGTCCAGTTGATGTGGCTCAGTGGTTGGGCGTTGTCCTATGAACCAGGAGGACATGGTTCAATTCCCAGTCAGGGCACATGCCTGAGTTGCAGGCTCGATCCCCAGCAGGGGGCGTGCAGGAGGCAGCTGATCAATGATTCACTCTCATCATTGATGTTTCTATCTCTCCCTCTTCCTTCCTCTCTGAAATTAATTTTAAAATATATTTTAAAAAAAAAAACAAAATCTTACTGCATAGTTTGATATCAGGTACAGTGATACTTGTTTTTCTTTCTCAAGATTGCTCTGGCAATCTTTTGGAACTCAATTAATATATTAGGATTATTTGTTCTAGTTCTGTGCAAAATGCCATGGTATTTTTTTCAAGATTACATTGAATCTGTATTTTCCTTCCAGTGTTATGGACATTTAAATGATACTGATTCTTCCAAACAATGAGCATGGTATACACTGAGTAGCCAGATTATTATGATCTCGGAACGCATAATAATCTTGCCACTCTGTGTGTGTGTGTGTGTGTGTGTGTGTGTGTGTGTGTGTGTGTGTGTGTATTAGAAGCCAGGTGCATGAATTTGTGCATGGGTGGGGTCTGGCCAGCCTGGCCAGGGGGAGGGGACATGGGCAGTTGGCTAGCCTGCCTGTTGGTCGAACTCCTGGTCGAGAGGACAATTTGCATATTAGCCTTTTATTATATAGGATATATACTGAGTGGCCAGATTATTATGCGTTCAGAGATCATAATAATCTGGCCACTCAGTGTATATCTTTTCATTTATTTGTATCTTCTTCAATGTATTTCTTCAATGTCCTATCATTTTCTGAGTAATAGTCTTACCTCTTTGGTTAAAAATTTATCCCTCGATATTTTATTCTTTTTGATGCAATTGTAAATGGGACTTTCTTAATTTCTCTACTAGTATGTTATTGGTATATGAAAGTGCAATTATTTCTAAATATTAATTTTATATCTTGCTACTTTACGGACTTCATTAATTAGTTTTAACGCTTTCTTAGTGAAGCCTTTAGGGTTCTCTCTAGATAGTTATCAGGTCATGGGAAAGTAATGAGAGTTTTACTTCTTCCTTTCCAAGTCGAATCATTTAATTACTTTTTCTTATCTGATTGCTGTAGCTAGGACTTCCAATACTGTGATGAATAAAAGTGATGAAAGTAGACATCCTTTTCCTGTTCCTGATATTAAGGAAAAAACTTTCAGCTTTTCACCACAGAGTATGATATTAGCTGTGGGTTTGTCATATATGGCCTTTATTATGTTGAGGTATGTTCCCTCTATCCCCGTTTTTCTGAGAGTTTTTATCCTTCTGTTTATGTGGAGTAGCACCTTAATTTGCAGATATTAAACAAACCTTGCACCTTAGAATAAATCCCACTTGATCAAAGTATATGATCTTTTTAATATATCCCTAATTTGGATTGCTAATAATTTCATTAGGATTTTTGCCTGTGTTTCATCAGGGATATTGATCGGTAATTTTCTTTTTATTTTATTTATTTATTTATTTTTAATATATTTTATTGATTTTTTACAGAGAGGAAAGGAGAGGGACAGAGAGCTAGAAACATCGATGAGAGAGAAACATCGACCAGCTGCCTCCTGCACACCCCCTACCGGGGATGTGCCCGCAACGAATGTACATGCCCTTGACCGGAATCGAACCCGGGACCCCTCAGTCCGCAGACCGATGCTCCATCCACTGAGCCAAACCGGTTTTGGCTTTATTTTATTTTTTAATGTCTAGTTTTGGTATCAGGGTAATGCTGGCTTTGTAAAATGAGTTTGGGAACATTTTCTTCTTTAATTTTTTGGAATAATTAGAGAGTAGGCATTAATTTTACTTTGAATGTTGGTAGAATTCACCTATGAAGCCATCTGGTCAAACACTTATTTAGTGGGTGTTTTATGATAACTGATTCAATTTCATTACTAGTTATCATTCTGTTCAAATTTTCTGTTTCTTCCTGATTTATATAATTTGTTGGCATATAACTGTTGAATTTTCTTATAAACCTATGTATTTCTTTGGTGTTGGTTGTCACTTCTCCCCTTTCATTACTGATTTATTTGGGTCCTCTCTTTTTTTCTTGGTGAGTCTAATTAAAGATTTGTCAAATTTGTCTTTTCAAAGAGCCAGCTCTTGTTTTCATTGATCTTTTCTATTTTTTTTTAAGACTCATTTATTTCTGCTATAATCTTATTTCCTTCTTTCTACTCACTTTGGGCTTTGTTTGCTCTTCTTTTTCTAGTTCCTTTAGGTATTAACTTTAGATTGTTTGACATTTTTCTTGTTTCTTGAGGTAGGCCTGTATTGCTAGAGATTTCCCTCTTAAGAAATGCTTTGGTTATTCTCATACTTTGAGTCATTGTTTTCATTTTAATTTGTCTCAACGTATCTTGATTCTTCCTTGATCTCATAGTTAATCCATTCATTAATTAGTAGCATGTTGTTTATCTTCCATGTGTTTGTATGTTTCCCAGTTTTCTACTTGAATTTCATTTCTAGTTTCATATCATTGTGATCACAGAACATGCTTGATATTTCATCCCCTTACATTTATTGAGTCTTGTTTTGTAGCTTAGCATATGGTCTATTCTGGAAAATGTCCCATGTGCCCATGTATATTCTGTTTTGGGGTGAAATGTCTAAAAATATCAATTAAATCCATCTGCTGTAATGTGTCATTCAAGGCCATGATTTCCTTGTTGATTTTCTGTCTCCCTCTTCTCCCCCACATGTTTTTGTCATTATATTTTACCTCTTTGTGTGTGTGTATTCCTATTATATTTCCACATAAATTCACTTTTGACTTTTTTTATTTATTCACTGTTCTTACTAAGTATTTGCCTTTGTGAGATTTTTTTTTCTGTTCTACATTTTATCTTTTTTATTTTTCTACTTAAAGAAGTTCCGTCAAGTTTCATGTTCTGCTAATTTGGTAGTGATGGATTCCTTAATCTTTTGCTTGTCTGGGAAAATATCTTTCCTACAATTCTAAAAGATGACCTTGCTGGATAGAATAATCTTGGTTATAGGTTTTATCTTTTGTCACTTTTAATAGAACATGTAATTGACCTTTGGGCCTGCAAAGCTTCTGTTGAAAAATCATCTGATGTTCTTATGGGAAATCCCTTGCATGTAAGATGATGATTTTCGCTTCATACTTTTTGTATTCTCTTTGTCTTTAATCTTCGGCATTTTAGTTGTAGGTCTCTTTGGGTTCATTTCTTTCCCCCTCACCTAAGGATATGTTTTCCATTGCTTTTTCAGAGAGAGTGGAAGAGAGGGAGGGAGATGGGGGTTGGGGGGAGACAGAGAGTAAAATATCGATGTGAGAGAGACACATCAATTGGCTGTGTCCTGCTTGCTGACCAACCGGGGGAAGGGAGCAAACCGCAACCCAAGCATGTACTCTTGAGCAGGAATTGAACCCGCAACCCTTCAGTGCGTGAGCGAACGCTCTAACCATTGAGAAACACCAGCCAGGGCTAGGGCTCTTGGATTCATCTTATTTGGGACTCTCCACACTTCTTGTACCTGGAAGTGTATGTCCTTCAAGAGTTTAGGAAATTTTTCAGTCATTATTTCTTCAAATAGGATTTTAATACCTATCTTTATCTCTTCTCTGTCTGGGACTGCTAAAATGTAAATGTTGGTGCCATTAATATTGTCCCCACAGGCCCCTTAAAACTATCCTCATTATTTAAATTATTTTTTTCTTTTTAGCTGTTCTGGTGTTTTCTGCTACCTTGTCTCCCAAATTGCTGATTCGATTCTCTCCTTCATTTAATCTGCATAGTCTTTATTGCAGTTATTGTAGCCTTAAACGCCGATCAGTTCTTTATTATATTTTCCATCTCTTTAAGTTCTCCTTGAGTTCTCCCATGTTCACTGAGCATAATTATAACCAGTGCTTTGAACTCTTTACCTAGTAGATTGTGCTTGTCTCTGTTTCATTTATATTTTTTTCCTGAAGTTTTGTCCTGTTTTATAGTTTGGGGCCTGTTGGTCTCCTCACTTTTGCTGACTCTCTGTGTTTGTTTCCATGTATTAGATATATCTGTTCCATCTCTCATTCTTGAAAGAGTGGCCTTACTTAGGAGGTGTCCTGTGGGATCCAGTGGCGGTCTTCATTGTCTCCTGAGCCAGGTGCTAGTGGTGTCTATGTGGGAATTATATGTGCCCTCCTGATGTAGTTGGGCCTCAATTGCTGCTGGAATGCCAGTGGGTGGGGTTGGCACTCAGAGTGACTGGCTGTGAGAGCCATCTGTGACTTCAGTGGATGAGCTGTTGAGCAGGGGCTGATTCCACAAAGTGGGAATTGCTTTATGGGGCTCTGGTGCCAGCTGACACTGTCCAATGGCTGTGTTGTGTCTGGAACCTCTTGAGTGGGACTTTGGTATGGGTTAGGGTCAGCACAGCTTGTGCCTCGTTTGTGGTCACTTGGTAGGAGCTACAAATTGATCTGCAGTTGGTAGCTGCTTGTGCTGGGCTTGGAAGTGCATGAAAAGAACCAAGCCAGCTATTGCTTTTGCTGGGCTTGGCACCCTTTGGTGGGCACTACGATGTAAACTGAGGCTGGCCGCTGCTTGTGCTGGGCTTGTGGCTGCTCAGTTGGATCTAAGACTGACCAACACTTATACAAAGTTTGGGGCCACCTAGTGGGAGATGCAATGTAAGCTAAAGCTGATGGCTATTGTGCTGGGCCACGTGGCAGGAGCTACAATGCACATTGATGCTGGCTACTGCTGGTGTGAAGCTTGTGGACTTCTGAGAGAGTCTGATGCATGAGCCAAGGCTAGACAACACTCTTGTGAGGTTTGTGGATTTTTGGAGAGTTTGCAATATAAGCTAGGCAGGCTGCTCATGGAGACAAGCAGATGAAAGAGGCTAGGGAGGGCCCAGTGATCAAGGGCTTGGGTTATCAGGAAAATACTGGGGTAGGGCAAATGTTAGCCAGGTTCATGGAGAGCACAGATGTGGTACCCACCTGTGCTGGTCCAGTTGGCTGGGAAAAGGAGTTCAACCAAGGAACAATGGCATGCCTACTAGTGTTTCCATTCCCTGAGAGGGTTACCCTGTTCCCTAACCCTGCAGCCCTCTCCCTGATGTTACTCAATTTAGATCCTCTCCATGTATCTGAGGCACTTTCTGAGCTGCTGCCCCTGTGCTGGAGCTTAGAGCAAGTGAATTTCTGCAAGGGCCCTTTAGAAGTGGCAATTCAGTCTCACAGAGCCATCTGCCTCTCAACATCATCTCTGTTGGCTTTCAAAGCCAGATGTTATGGGGACTCCTCTTTCCAGCACAGGTGCCCTGGGCTAGGGAGGCTGGTGTGGGGCTGAGACCCCCTTGATCCTCAAAGGGGCCTCCAAAGCCAATCTATTCCTCTCATTTCTTAATTGCCACACTGTGCATGTAAGACCTACCTGCTCCGCATCTTTACCCCCTACCTGTCTTGATGTGGCTTTTTCCTTATATCTTTAGTTATAAGCATTCTGTTCAGCAAAGGTTCAGGTGGTTCATTCTATCACTGAGTTGCAATTATGATGTGATCTCAGGAGGCGGCAAGTTCAGTTGACCTACTTCACCATCTTGACTCTGCCCTCTACCAATTATTTCTTTCATGCAACCAAAAGATTGCACATTAAAGACATACAACATGCAAACACGAAAAGCTCATTCTCGTAATAATCATTACCTTTTCTACATTCTCTGAAGTGGATCCAGAAAGTTCCAAGATTCTTCTAGCCTTGCTTTCCTCAATTTCAGCAAGGCAGCTTGGCTCACTGCTGAGAGCATTAGCTATGATCTGGTAAGTTGTACCCAAGAGAACATTATGGTCACGGAAAGCCAAAATATTTTTGCTTAAGTAGCTTGATGTGTTCTCACCTATTGGATTAAAAACACACACATAAAAACTCACACAGGATTTCTTTCAGAAGTAAATGAATACCATAAAGTAAAAAAAAGTTTATAGTATATAAAAGTTGTTTACTACTAAGAAATTAACTAAAATAAATCTTGATGTTATAAGAAACTAACTTCAAACACTGATTAGGTAGTCTTGAACTAATATTAATGAAAAATGTTCTTTGTTAGCAGTGACCATATCTAAGTACACAGAGGCTAAGCAAATAAAATACTAACTTTTATTCAAGTATCATCATTCTGCATTTTGTCAAAGCACCTAATTCTATCTGTTACAAAGAATAAGAAATGCATTTATGCATATCCATGAATAACCCATAGTTTTTTTGTGTTTTTTCCTTTTTCTTTTTTTTAAAAAAATATTTTTTTAATTGATTTCAGAGAGGAAAGGAGAGGGAAGGAGAGATAGAAACATCAATGATGAGAGAGAATCATCTATTGGCTGCTTCCTGCACGACCCCCACTGGGGATCAAGCCCACAACCCGAGCATGTGCCCTTAACTGGAATCGAATCCAGGACCCTTCAGTCCACAGGCTGACTCTTTTTCCACTGAGCCAAACTGGGTAGGGAACCCATAATTTTTTAATTGATACTGTTACCTGTTGCTGATAAAGCAACAGAGACTGCCACATTTAAAGGTCTGATTCTTCCCATTAAAAAAAAAAAAAAAGCTGAAGGAGCTTATCACCATCAAAACAGTATTACAATAAATTATAAAGGGAAGAGGAGGAGGAGGAGGAGGAAGAGGAGGAGGAGAGGAGGAGGAGGCGGCGGCGGCGGCGGCGGAGGAGGAGAAATGAATAAAAAATATTGCAAAGAAAAAATTCTAACTGACAAAAGCAAACATAATAAAATCAGTGAATCAATGAACACTAAAGCTAGTATAAAGGCAAAAGTAGGAAGATCATGAGTAAATACAACAGTAAATTAAGGGATACACACAAACACACGCATAAAAGAAGTAAAAAAATGATGACAAAAACTAACGTGAAGGGGGTAAGTAAAAATGGTAGTGATTTTATTATGTCTTAAAACTTAAGCAACCATCAACTTAAAATACACTGCCATAAACACAGCATGGTATATATGAAGTACAAGGTAACCACAAAGCAAAAATGCACAAGAAATGTACAGGAAATAAAGAGAAAATCCAAATACAATACTACAGAAAGTTATCAACATATGAGAGAAGAGAATAAGAAAGGAACAGAGAAGAACTACAAAAACAATTAATAAAATGGCTATAACTACATACTATTACTAGTTATTTTAAATGTAAATCGATTAAATACTCAAATCAAAAGACAAAAGAACAGGAGCTTTCCAAGATGGCTGCAGAGTAGCTGGGAGCTGTGCACACTTGCTCCCAGCCCCAAACTGGATTTACAGTGAAATTACAGAGCAATCAAGTTGAAAAACCAATTGAAAAGTAGATGATCAGAAATATTATAGGGAAGGACTAAAGAAGCCACATAGAGACTGGTAAGAAGGGTAGACACAAAGGAAGGGAGGAGCCATACACACACCACACACACACACACCACACACACACACACACACACACACACACACACACACACACACCACACATCACACACACACACACACCACACATCACACACACACACACACACACACACACACACACACACACACACACACACACACACACACACACACACACACACACACACACACACACACACACACACACACACACACACACACATACACACACACACACACACACACACACACACACACACACACACACACACACACACGCACGCACGCACACACGCAGGTGCTGAGAAGCCGGAGCAGTTGTGGAGGCCCTTTTCCCTAGAAGGGTGGGGTCTCAACCATCACAGGTATCCCCAACCCAGGCATCTGATGGTGGGAACTGGCAGGGATCTGCCCTCCCAGGATTGGAATGCGCCATCAGGGGAAGGAGCGCTCCCACTGTCCAGCAGGAGCCTAGAGAGTTCGCTCCGGACTGCAGACTGCGCTGCTGGAGAGGCCACGCGGCCCTGCTCAGGTCCTGCGGAGAGGTCTGCTGGCTGCACAGCAGTGGCTTAGAGGGGCCCTCTATTCTCAGGAAAGGCTTTGGGCACAGACCTAGTCAGTGACTAAACTGTGTGGCTTGGGAAAGTGGAACAGTCTCCCCCACCTCAGGCGAACAGTCCGCCGCCCTCCCCGCACCTGCAGAGCTGCTCAAGCTGCCCGGTCCTGCTGGATTTGTCAGTGCAGGGGAGCTGTGCGGGATTTGGCAGCCTGCGGAAGCAGTGCAGGGCTGGGATTTTTGGCCCATAATGCTGGGTTTGATGGTGTGGGGCAGCTGGACTTTCAGCCCATTCTGCTGGGTTAGCAGCCCGAGCAGAGATGGGACTGTAAGCCCCACCCTGCAGAGACCAGCTGTGCGGAGAAATCAGAGTCTGTGCAAGGCTGACTTTTGGCCCCTCCCTGGATAGGCAGCAGAGGGCTGCAGCAGAGGGCTGCAGCAGAGGGCTGCAGCAGAGGGCTGCAGCAGAGGGCTGCAGCAGAGGGCTGCAGCAGAGGGCTGCAGCAGAGGGCTGCAGCAGTGGGGCTGGGCAGAGCTGGGATTTCTTTCTGTCTCCCAGGAGGCTTCGGTCTGGACGTCCGGGTGCTGGGCTCTGGGTCTACATTACCGAGACACAGGTCCAGGCTTCCCCACAAGTTCAACCCGTGCTACCCCTGGAAGAGGAAGTGCCCACCCTCTTCCTATACATTGCGGAAACCACCCCCAATGGGAGACTGAATGGATCAGCCCTACCAAGCCCCAAACACGCCTGCTGGGCGCAGTGCTGTGGAAGGAGAGGAGAGCAGCTCAGAGCAGGGACATTCAAAGTGTGAGACCCTCGGTTACCGTCTGGGACTGGGAGGAAGTGCTAAACCACCCCTGCGAGCTAGGCTGGCATCATCCTCAACAGGAGACCCTTTTGATCTATCCCCTGAGCCCAGGGCAGCTGAACTTGCGCTGGCTGTACCCAACCTGAACCTGCAGTGAGACCACCTAGGGGGAACTAGAGTTGGAGTCTCTGGCAGAGACTGAGGGATTTGGCTTTGAAGCCAGGACTATTTTCCCTTCATTGCGTGCCTGACTGCCTGACCCCCAAGTAGGGGACCCACTAGGCCTATCTCAGCTAACCTGGGTTCATCCCACAGTCTCTCTTCAGAAGGCGAGGGAGGATGACCAGGCAACCTCAAGGGAAAGGCGGGGAAGCTGACAGGGAGGCAGACCTCGGGGAACCTCGGTCTTATCACAGATTTGTTCCCAGCTCTAAGCTGGACGAAGCCGACCCTTGTACACAGATTAGCCCTCTCACATACACACAGGTCCAGTAAGCACAGACGCCAACAGTGAACAGCACTATAGCTTCAGAGAGGTAGCCCAAGGCTGGTCACACACAACGTCTGACAGCAGCCTGCACCTAAACCCCATCCAAATGGACCCAGAACCAACACAACCAGTAAGGAGCTTCAGACCACACTAGAGCTCAACCAAACTAGCTACACAAGCAGGACACCCCAAGGTGGATCCTGGCAGGCACCAGACCATGCTGGGGACAACCCAAGCTCAGGGAACAGCCCTGCAGAGAATATCACAAATGGTAATCATCTGTAATCACCAAGCCTGAAGGGTCAACTCCACCCACAAAAGGGCCAACAGCAATCAAGCCTCAACTACAACAGGGGGGACACACCTTTCACAGGAGACTTTCCTGGAGCATGGAGCTCAGATGATCGGGAAGACTGTGCCACAGCCCAGCAAGAACCTCAATACTGCACCTCTACAGCAGCTTGCACACAGTCAGCCAGCCTGAGGGGAGATCCCACCCATGAATGGGCGAACGGCAATCAAGACTCAATTACAAAAGGAGGGAGCACATAACACACACAAGAGACATTCCTAGAGCATCCAGCTCAGGCGATCAAGGAGACTGCTCCACTGGGACCCATAGGACACACTACATAGGCAACCCCATGAACACTGGGAGTCATAGCAGTTCTACCTAATAAACAGAAGCAAACACAAAGAGACAGCCAAAATGGGGGCACAAAGAAACAGGTCCCAAATGAAAACACAGAGGAAATCTTCAGAAAAAGTTTAATTAAATGGAGACAAGTAAAATATCAGATATATAATCCAAAGTATGGTTCTAAAGATGCTCAAGGAACTTAGTAAGAGCTACAATAGTATGAAAAAAACATAAAACCATGAAAAATAACCAGTCGTAAATGAAGAGTACCATATCTGGCATCAAATACACTGGAAGGAATAAAAGGTAGGTTAGATGAAGCAGAGGATTGAAGCAGTGATTTGAACAAGGGAGAAAAAAACAAACCAGAGCAGCAAAAAGAAAAAAGAATTAAAAAGAATAAGGACAGCCCTAGCTGGTTTGGCTCAGTGGACAGAGTGTCGGCCTGCAGACTGAAGGGTCCCAGGTTCGATTCCGGCCAAGGGCACGTGCCTGGGTTGCGAGCTTGATCCCCTATAGGGGGCGTACAGGAGGCAGCAAATCCATAATTCTCTCTCATGATTGATGTTTCTATCTCTCTCTCCCTCTCCCTTCTCTGAAATCAACAAAAATACATCATAAAAAAAAAAAAAAAAAAAGCTTAAAAAAAAAAGAATAAGGATAGTTTGAAAGAACTTTGGGACAATATGAAAAACCTAACAATATCTGCATCATAGGGATACAGAGGAGAAGAAAGCAAAGGAGTTGGGTTAACTGGATGAAGGAAGGTGAAGAGATTAGTCAAAGAAGATATATGCATCGCCTATAGATACAGACAACAAACAGTGTGGTGAAAGCGTGGAGGGGGGGCGCGCATGAGGGCTGGGTGAGGTGGGAAAAGGGGGGATATCTCTAACAGTGTCAACAATAAAAATAAAGAAAAAAAAAAGACAAAATGATAAAGACGATGTGGTACAATATACCATGATTATTCAGCTGTGAAAAATAATGACATCATACCATTTGCAACAGCATAGATGAACCTAGAGGATACTGTGCTAAGTGAAATAAGTCAGACAGAGAAAGACAAATACTATATGATTTCACATATATGTGGAATCTGAAGAACAAAATAAATGAACTAAGAAAACAGAAACAAACTCATAAATAACAAAACAAACTGATGCTTGCCTGATGGAAGGAGGGCTGAGGCTAAATGAAAAAATGAAGGGATTGAGAAGTACAAAGTGGCAGTTACAAAACAGCCATGGAGATATAAAGCATAGTGAAGGGAATATAGTTAATAATATTATAATAACTATATATGGTGCCGGATGGTGCAAGACTCACCAAGGGAATCACTTTGTAAATTATATAAATATCTAACCACTATACTGTACACCTGAAACTAATATAATATTGAAAGTCAATGTAGTTAAATTTTTTAAGTAAAGGTCTGGTTTTTCATGTTATTGTGTGGCTCTAGGAAAGATGATCCACCTTGGATAATCTTGCAGCGATGTGGAAGGTGGTGCGAAAGATGTGAGAGATGTGAGAAGGTGGGGTAAAAAAGAAAGGGTGATCTCTCAGCAAATGCCATCAACTACACCACCTGCTCATCCATGGGATGACCATTCTCTGACAGATTCCTCTCACATACATGACCATAGCTACTGGCTCTGCTTATTTCACAAGGCTGATTCAAAGTCAGCCAAACTATAACTACAAAAACAGTAAAATTATTTTTATAAGTACCAATTTTTATCTTCATATCAGCACACTCCTCCTATCCCTCATCCCCCTCAAAAAAAAAAAAAAAAAAAAAAAACCCACATAAACCATTAAATATTTAAACCACCATAAGGATGATTTTCTGATCCTGGGACCAATATAGAAAGACTGTTTTTCTTGTCTGCACATTTACTGAGACGGATACTCTGATATTATACCCTGTCCTGCTGAAAAGTCAAATTTGGAGATATAATTGGGAGCATGTTCCATAATGGTGCTCCTATGTACCTTTGAATATATGGTAACCGAGCTAGCATACCAGGTCCAAAAAATAATTAAGAGAAATGTTTTCTCCCCTGAGTCTTAACAGGTATATTGTTATGAAAAGAAGACCTGAAGAAGAAAAAAGCTTTTTAATGTCTTATTTTACAAAGTAATTCTTTTATGTAAACCTAAAGACTCACAATTTAACTAAATATGAAAAAGGCTTTTACTTTCAATTCCATGTTATAGATACAGAAATAAAAGCTCCAAATGTCATATTCACTAGCAATACTAAACTACAAAGTACCTTGGCTCCAAATATTTAATAAAATTATAAATACTTAATTCCCAATGTCAGATAAATCAACACAAATAATAGTTTTAGAAGACTACAGAGATGTAATATAAAATAGCATTCTTAAGCTTGTATAGATACAGCAGTTTCATACCCAACAAAGAGACTGTTTTCAACACAGAAAGAATCTGCTCAGGACGATTCTGGGTCTGGCTCTGGCTGTGTCTGAGCCGACAGTAGCTATGCACCCATCTCACCAGCCACTCATCTCTTGTTTTTGATTCTTTATGCAGGTCCTTCAATAGCTTCATGGCAAGCGAGAAATTGTTCTATATAATAGAAGAGAGAAAGGAGTACAATGACATAAATGTAAATTTAGAAATAAAAGTATTTTACAAAAGAAGTTTTTCGTTAATTGGCCTGGTTTCCTTTATGTATGGCACAGTTCACCTTAGAGTAGCTAATCCATCTCCTTAGCTTACATTAAATGTCTTTTTATTTATCACGTGTATATGATTCACATTTACAATATGCAATTCAGTGTCTTTTAATATATTCAAAAGTTGGGCAATCACCACCACTGTCTAATTCAGAACATTTTCATCAACCCCAAAAGAAACTTTTGATGTCAGAGGAATCGTGGCACGAGAGGTCCCCTTGATCTCTCCCTTGAAGTTACAACAATTTGAACAGTTACAAGTTTAATAATGAATGTGCTGCTCAACACAGAAACACATATGAGCGATTCGTGTATTGAAACACTGTGAGGTAAGTGGGAAGGGAGAACTGCTGAGACGGTGTCAGGGAGGCAGCCTGGAGGTCGCTGCTGGTCTCAGGAGGGGAAGAATCAGGTTGCCACTGGCACTCCCTTCAGCCAGGACCAGGAGACGGATACAGTGAGCACTCCTGTGGGAATGGTTGGATGCATTGCAGCTAAACCCAGTGACCTGGGCAGGGAGGAAGGACAAAGGTACAGCCACAGCTGTCTGGCAACTGCCAACCCAGGCAGAAAAACAAAGCCACCAAGCCTGGCCATCTCGCCCCAGGCTCCCAGAGCTAGCAGGGGACTGCGGAAGAAGCTGCAGCAGTGAGTGCTGGGACAGAACACATCATCGACAAACCTGAGAACGGGAACCACAGAGACATTTTCTCCCTGAGTGACAGGTGCACTCTGGGGCTAGTACCAGGGATGGATGGATATACAGAGGAGAGGCTGCTGAGGTATGCCAGTCGCCATGACTGAAAAAGCAAAGCCACAAAGGGACCCGCCAACCTCTCCCAGCTCACACTAGCACACCCAGCGTGGCTGCGTGGCTGGTGGCATTGGGATGTAGGGGACAGCACTGGCATTTCATGGATTTGAAATCAGACTGCCCACCACATTCCCATGCAGGGTTGATGCCTTGGGACTGAGGCAACCTGGTCACAGAGCAGATGCTGACTCCCCAGGGAACACAGGACTTCTTTTACTGCCCCACAAAGATCTGAAAAGCCATAGACATACCAAAGAAACAAAAAACCAGTGGCTTCAGTGCCGCCTTCTGGAAAACAATAGCAAGACTTCTTATCAATCTACTGGAGTAGTGATTTTCAACCTTTTTCATCTCATGGCACACATCAACTAAATTACTAAAATTCTGTGGCACACCCAAAAATATACTATATTTTTTGCCACTGTGGTAAAAAAAAAAGGTAGAATTTTTATTCATTCATACTGAAGTACTATTGTTGTGTTCGCTGTTGTCATTTTTTTTTTTTTTGACAACCTAAGGAAAAAGAGGTGAGTGCCGCTGACTAAATAGTCAGGTATTGCATGTTTAAAAAATTCTTTAGACATACCAGTTGAAAATTGCTATCCTAAATAGTGCCACTTAGTCAGGATCTATGAAATACTATGAATAACCAAGGTGATGAGGTAGCTCAGAAAGAAAATAAAGAATCTCCAGAAAATAAACTTAAGGACATGAAAATGTGTCATTTAAATGACAGAAATTTCAAGATTGAAGTTCTGGAAAAAATGCGATGAAATACAGGAAAACACTGACCAAAACTTTAATGGACTCAAAATAAAATCAACACACAAAACCAGCACTTTACTAAAAAGAATAAAACTTTAAAAAAGAACCAAATAGAAATTCTGGAGATGAAGAACAATAAAGAGATAAAGAATGAACCAGTGAGCTTAGGAAACAGCTGAACCGATGGAGGAAAGAATCAATGATAGCAAAGATAGCAATCTAGTAATGATGCAGATGGAAGAGAGACACTTGAGAGAGAAAAAAAAGAAAAGAAAAGAAAGAAAGAACTCTATGAGAACTATCTGACTCCATCAGAAAGAGTAATATACGAATAACAATCACACCAGAAAAAGAGAAGGCGAAAGGAACAGAGAGCCTATTCAAACAAATAGTTGACAAGAACTTCCCAAAACTATAGAGCCAGATCCTTGAATCTAAGAAGCAAAGAGAACAGCTAATTATCTCAATTTTAAAAGTCATTCTACAAGACATACTGTATTTAAATTGCCAAAAATTAATGGGGAAAAAAGAATTCTCAAAACAGTCACAGCAAAGAACACAGTAACCTACAAAGGAATCCCCATTAGATTATCATCGGATCTTTCAGCAGAAACCAAACAAAATAGGAGAGAGTGGAATCAAATATTCAACTACTAGTAGAGAGAAATTACCAGCCAAAAACAATATATCCAGCAAAGTTATCCTTTAATATATGGAAGAAAAATAAAGACTTTTCCAGACATACAGAAACTGAGGAATTTTATCACCAGAAAAATTCCATTGCAAGAAATACTCAAAGGGGTTAGTCTACCTGGAACCAAGAACAAAAGGACACAAAACTATGAGTAATATCACCAACAGGCAGACAAGTGCAGAATAATAGAACTGTTTTTCAGAAGAGGGTAACATACACTTAAATATTACATAAAGGTTAAAGACGGGAAAAACATTTTAAAAGAGAGAGGAAGACAATAGCTATTGCAATTTGGAAATGAACTAGGCATAACAGACATAATTTGCGAGAACAAAAACTTAAAGAAGGGGTTAAAGGTCTGAATTTGCAAAGGAGAATGGAGATAAGATGCATTCAGAGGAAAAAGGACTACTCTACATATGCAATTTTCTTTTGCGTAAACCTAATGGTAACCACACACACACACACAAACAAAACTAAGACACAAAACTTAAAACAAGAGTAAACAGGAGAAATTTAAAAATACCACCAAACTAAAACAACAGACAGAAACAGAAGGGAAAAGAAACAACGAAGGCACGGAGCTGCCAAAAGAAAAAAAGGTAAAATGGCTACAGGAAATCCTCAAACATCAACAGTCACTCTAAATGTAAATGAACGGAATTCACCAATAAAAAGGCACAGATACACAGATTTGGAAAAAAAATAAAACCCAACCATATGCTGCCTTCAGGAGACACATCTCAGCTGCAAAGACAAATATATGGTGGGGCAAAAGTAGGTTTATAGTTGTTCATATGGAAAATAACACAATAATTAATAAATAATAATTATACAGTCAAACCTCAGTTCTAGAACATCTGCCATCTTAAATAATTTGCTTCTCAACCTGAATATCATTTCTTGCTGATAACTGTCTGATCAGTCACGCGTCTCTCAGGCGACAAACAACGGAGAGAATGCACAAATGAGTCAGTTTACTACTAAACCTCACATTGCTAGCTTGTCAGGAAATAGTGCTGTGAATATTTTCATTTTTTTTTTGCTTTTGTTGCTGCTCATTACTATTAAATTTTTTGCTGTACATTTTATTTCCTTTTTGTTAAATTTTCATTTATATTTCATGTTCTTTTTGTTTTTAAAATATTTATACAGTACATTAGACATGTATGGTATATAAGAAAGGTTAAAACAAGGAATCATCTGTGGGTACGGAAAGAACTAATTCAATTTACATTATTCGTAATGGGAAAGAATGATTCGGTTTTTGAACAGCCTTTGAGAATGAATTAAGTTTGAGAACCAAGGTTCCATTATACAAGAATAAACTGTTTCATGTACTCACAACTGTAAGCCCTATTTTTGCCCTACCCTGTATATGAAGATTAAACAACCTGGTACAAAAAAACAACTGTGTCAAAGATGAACTAAAAGGTGAGATCGAAAGACATAGAAAGAAAAATGACAATGACAATACAATATATCAAAGCTTCTGGGATGCAGAGAAGTTTATATCATTACTAGAGGCATGATGCATGAAATTTGTGCAAGGGCCTTGTCCCTGGCCCCCATCCACCGCCACCAGGGTCTCTGCTGCCTCTGCTGCAGCCCCTGCCCACTGCGGCTTTGTCTGGAAGGAAGGATGTCCAGTCTAATTAGCATATTATGCTTTTATTATTATAGATAGGCCTACTTCAAGAAACAAGAAAAATCCAAGTAAACAACCTACTAACATTATATCATTATTTTTCCAAAAATTTTAAAATGTTTTTATTGATTTTAGAGAGAGACAGAGAGGGAGACAGAGATAGAGACATCGATAAGAAAGAAACATTGATTGGATGGCTTCTGCATGCCCCCCACTGGGGATCAAGCCTGCAATCTGGGCATATGCCCTGACTGAGATTTGATCCAGTGGCCTCTTGGTTCATAAGTTGCACTCAATCACTGAGCCACACCAGCCAGACCTAACATTATGTCTTCAAAGAAAAGAAGAACAAAAACAGCCTGAAGTCAGCAGAAGACAAGAAATAATAAAAATCACAGCAGAATTAAGAACAAAACTAACTGTATAAAAAACTAATGCAACAAAGAGCTGGTTCTTTGAAAAGATTAACAAAATTGACAAACAAAATTGACAAATCTCTGGCTAGTCTACTAAGGAAAAAAGAGAAAAGAGTCAAAAAATCAGAAATGAAAGAGGAAAAATTATCACAGACATCACAGAAATACAAAGGGTCATACATGAATACTATGAAAGACTATATGCCACCAAATTCAATAACCTAGAAGAAATGGATAAGTTCCTAGAACTATATAACCTTTCTAGATTGAAGGAGAAAGAAATGGAAAAATCTAAATAGACTGATCAACTATGAAGAAATTAAAACAACCATCCAAAAACCTCATAAAAAGTAAAAGTGCAGGATCAGATGGCTTCACTAGTGAATTCCAGCAATCAAATAAGATGTGACAGCTATCCTTCTCAAGCTCTTCCCCAAAAACTGAAGAGGCAATATGTACTAAGACATTTTATGAGGCCAGCATCACCCTGATACCAAAACCTGCCAAGGATTACACACACACACACACACACACAAATACAGACAAATATCTCTGATGAATACTGATGTAAAAATTCTAAACAAAATACTAGCAAATCAAATACAACAATACATTTTAAAAATCCTACCTAATAATAGACAAATATGCAAGTTGACCATACCTCTGACACACCCACAAGCCACACCCACCATCCAATCAGAGCGAGTATGCAGATTAACCCAAACCAAGATGGCTACAGCCACAGAGAGCAAGGTTTCCTAGGTAACAGAGGAAGCCAAGCTTTCCGCCTGCCCTGGCCAGGCCTAAGCCTCCACTCAAGCTACAAAGTTTCAATTATAGAAAGTAAACAAATTCAAACAAATGGCGGCAGGATGGAGCTTGAGAGAGCAGGCCAGGGTTGCTGCTGGCAACAGGGGAAGCAAAGCTTTCCGCACACCCTGGCCCGGCCCACCCGCTTAAGGCAACAAAGTTTCAATTATAACCCCAACACAAATGGCTGCCAGCCTTGGAGGGAGCCCCAGGCTTGGCTCTGCTCCAGGCTACAAAGTTTCAATTGTAGAAGGAAAATAAATTCCAGATACCAGGGCCTCTGCTTGGGTTGCCAGAGGGCGTAGTCGGCCTGCAAACCACCACAGGCCCCTAGCTCAGGTTGCCCCATGCCCCAAGGGAACCCCACCCTGATCCGGGACACCCTTCAGGGCAAACCAGCTGGCCCCCACCCGTGCACCAGGCCTCTATCCTATCTAATAAAAGAGTAATATGCATATTGACCATCACTCCAACACACAATATTTCTGCCCCCATGTGGTCAAAGATCCTGCCCCCATGTGGACACAAGATGGCCACCACAAGATGGCCAGCAGGAGAGGGCAGTTGTGAGGGACCAGGCCTGCAAGGGAGGGCAGTTGAGAGGGACCAGGCTTGCAAGGGAGGGCAGTTGGAGGTGATCAACCCTGCAGGAGAGGGCAGTTAGGGGTGACCAGGCTGGCAGAGGAGGGAAGTTGGGGGCAAACAGGCTGGCAGGGGAGCAGTTAAGCATCAACCAGGCTGGCAGCAGAGTGGTTAGGGGGTTATCAGGTTGGCAGGCAGAAGCGGTTAGGGGCAATCAGGAAGGCAGGCAGGCAAGCAGTTGGTAGCCAGCAGTCCTGGATTATGAGAAGGATGTCCGACTGCCCGTTTAGGCCCGATCCCCCAGGATCGGGCCTAAACGGGCAGTCGGACATCCCTCCAGGAGTCCCAGATTGGAGAGGGTACAGGCTGGGCTGAGGGACAACCCCCCTCCGTGCACGAATTTCGTGCACCGGGCTTCTAGTACTATATAACAATCAAGTAGAGTTCATTCCAGGGGCACAGGAACGGTTCAACATATGCAAATCAATGATTTGACTCATAGCCTATCTAATAAAATGAAAATATGATAACTGACTGTCACGCCCTCACAAAGATGGCGGCGCACACAGCCAATAAAGAGGAAATATGCTAATTGATGTCACGCCCTCGCCCTCAAACATGGCGGTGCCCACAGCAACAAGATGGCAGTGCCCAGTCCCCTCAGCCCTGCTGGGGCGGCAGGCATGCCTCTGGAGTCCCCCAATCCCCTCAGCCTCCAAGGGCCGGCCCGAGGTGTAGGCAAGCCTCGGATGGCTGCCCAGCTGCCCAGGGCCGCCCGAGGCTCAGGTAACCAGGGCCAGCTGAGGCTTGCGCTGCCGGCAGTGGCAGCAGCAAAGGTGTGATGAGGCGTTGCCTCCTGCCCCTGAGGGCTCATGGACTGTGAGAGGGGGCAGGTCGGGCTGAGGGACCCCCCTCCAGTGCATGAATTTTCATGCATTGGGCCTCTAGTATGGAATATAAAACTGAAACCTACAAATAACAAACAAAACAAAAACTCACAGACACAGACAATAAACAGTATGGTGGTTACCAGATGGAAGGAGGGTGGGGGCAGGGAGGTAGTAAAGGGGAAAGTAAGTCAAATACACGGTGACAGATTTGACTTTGAGTGGTGGACACACAACTCAATATACAGATTATTTATCATAGACTTATACCCTTGAAATCTATATAACTTCATTAACCAATGTCAGCTAAATAAATTTATTTTAAAAAAGAAACCTTCTGTTAATTAGCATTCACTCCCCATTCCCCCCAATTCTGTCCACAGTGGCTTTACCATTTACATTCCCATGAGCAATGTATGAGGGTTCCAATTTCTCCACATCTTCACCAACACTTATATTTCTTGGATTACAGCCATCCTATTGAGTGTAAAGTTGTGTCTCATTGCGGTTTTGATTTACATTTGTCCAGTAACTAATGATGTCAATCATCCTTTTATGAGCTTGCTAGCCATTTGTTTATCTTCTTTGGAGATGTAGCTATTCAGATCCTTTGCCGATTTTTTAGTTGGGTTGATTTTATGTATTAGGGATAGCAGATCTGAATCAGATATATGATTTCCAAATATGTGTCCCTATTATATTTTCTCTCCCACTTTCTTGAGTGTGTCATTTGAGGAATAGAAGCTTTTAATTTGATTGCTTGCTATGTGAATGTCTTTTTTAAACCTACACCTCTAATTCTTCCTTAATCTTCAAAAGACATTTTATTCAAACCTGTACCTTCCTGATTACTACTCTTTCAACCATCCAGGCTAAAAATCTGAGTCATCCTCGACTGCACCCTTTCCATCATTCCTGTTATTTCAGGTCTTCTTGTGTCTGCTCTTATAGAACGTCTCTCATTGTTTTCATTCCCACCACCACTTCTCTAATCCGAGACTTTGTGGTCTCCATTTTTTCCCCTCAGCAAGCTTCCACATAGCTTCTCACTTAGCCAGCATGCTTGAAAAACCTTCCATGACTTCCTAATTCTTGTAGGATAAATTCTTTAGTCCTTACTTCAACATCCAAATGCTTCATGATCCACCTATAAACAGCCATCATGAGACACCCACCCTGACAATCTTTCTGTTCTGATCAGACTCTGCAGTTCCCAGTTTCTCATCTTCTTGATTTTGTCTGACTATACCTTACTCATACAATACCCTTGTCTCCTCTCCAAGTCCATTCCCATTCCCAATGCCCATTCCAAATGCCTCCTTCTCCATAAATTCCAGGCAGAATTTCTCTTCTTCCTTGTGCTGTTCTAGCATTGTTGACCCTCTTTTCTTCGCCCACCTCTTGCTGTTGTTAGTAGTAAATTAGTTCGCACTCTGTCACTAGACAGTTATCCTGAGGACAGGGATAATACCTTTCCTTCTTAGAATGCTGGGTGTAGTTTCTTAGCTATACACCATGGTCCTCATATTATCCAAAAACTCCCTCACCACTAAATTCTTAAATCAAAACCATCACATTCTGACCACAAACCTTCTTTCCTATGCACCAAATTCCTGCTATCATAACTTTATAATCTACTTAAGACCTGCCTTCTTTCTGCTTTTACTTCCTTCCATGTCCAACTAAGCAAACCCATCATCCCACCATTCTCTTAGCGATATTCTCAGATCATTAGCCTTTAGGTGTTATTTGCCAGGTGTCACACCTCTCTGGCAAAACCACACTCTGTGTTCATCAAAATGCAAGCCTTTTCTGCTCTTACACGTGCAACGCCACTGCAGATACCACCAGCCAGGTTCAGTGCTATCTAAAAATCCCAGTGTGCTGGTCAGCTTTCCCCACACAGTCCAGAGTCATCTTTAAACCTCCTCACTTTCCTCAGTTCTCCTTCCTGCTCACTCGCTGCAGTTGACTTCATCTCCTGCTTCTTAGAGAGAACAGATGAGATCCCTCACTCTTCCTCACATGGAAGCTCATTCTTCCTTCCTGCCCTCCATTATGAGAGTAGACTCACCTTTGCCCCGAGTCCTGTCCCCACCAACCTCCACAAGGAATCTTATTTTACCAGTGATTCCTCTTCTGTATGTCCAATCTCTCCTGATTAGTTCCTTCCATTACGATTTAAACATCTCCCGTCTCTTTTATCCTAAAAAAAATAAATTCCTCCTGACCTCCCTTGCTTCTCCTTGGCATGGCTTCTTTAGGAGAAGCCTGTGCTCACTGTCCCTATATTCTTTCCTCCAACTTTTACCCAGTCCACCATCCACTATAATCTAACTGCTGTTACTCCAGTGAAATAGTTCTCACCAAACTCAACAGCAACCTCCTTATTTTAAATGCAAGGGCACTTTTCAATCTTGAAAACTTCACTCTCTTTGGTAACTGACACTGATAATTTCTGGTTCTTTCCCTGTGGTCTCACAGTTCCTTTGTAGGCTCCTCCTCCTGTGTTCACCCATAACTGTTGGTCTGTTCTGGGGACTGATCCTGGTTATCTTATCTACTTCCATGGTTTCAATGACTATCCACATGCTAATCACATTGAGACCTCTATCGCTAGCATAACTCTTTTTTTCCAGAGCTTCAAATTTCTTATGTACAACTCAGTTAAGGGAAATTACAACTTGTTTGTCTTCAAGGCCTTGCAAATTCAACATGTCTCAAACTGAAGATATCATCTGCCTTCTATATTCCCACCCACCCAGCTTCTCAGGTTAAAAACCTGGATATCATCCTTCCTCCTCACAAACACAACTAGTCATCATGTCTCATTTGAGCAAACCCTCTCAATTTTCTTAAATGTGCCCACTCACCTCCATTTCCATGACCTCTAACCTAGATATGGCCACCATCATCTCTCATATGGATTAATATAAAAGCTTGGTAATCCTTTGCCCTTTCTTAGATAATTTCTTCTCACTACATCCAAAATGCATTTTAAAATTGCACATCTGATCACTTGGATTGCAGAGCTTTCTTGCACAAAGTTCCACAGCCATTTAGTAGGGGTTGAAATTTAACCTCTGCTCCACTCAGGAAACCAAGTGCTCAGCATCATTCCTGGGTCTTAAATGTTATTTCTGCTACCCTGTTTCATCCTTGAGTTCCCAACTTAGACATCACCTTCTACCCCAAGCTTCCTTTATTCCATAAGGCTGTCAGGTGTCCTTCCCGTGTGGTTTTTAATACTATGTATTGTAATTGTTTGTCCATTTGTCTATATTTTGTTCAACGTGGTATCTCTAGCACCTAATGAAGTGCTTGGTAATAAAAAAAAGACAAAACTCAAGTTTCACTTCTGCTACTTTTGACATTTTGAAGAGTATGGGAAGGTAAATTGAAATAAACTGAAGGTTTTATATCATCTGATGACTAAAATTATTCCTTTTCTCTCCATCTCCAACATTACTGGTATTGATAACTAACTCTATTTACCCCATTTTTATGTGTGAATATTGCAGATAAATTCTGAAAAGCCAACGTGCCACATGAAAGATATTTGGGTATTTTGGTGATTTTCACATATTTCCAATTAATACATTTATGATCCATTTCTTTCCTTCTTTTTTGCTCTTCATGCTCCCTCCCCCCCACCCCCTGCCGTGTGGGGAACTTTGAGCAGCAGTAGAGAGCATTCCTTGTCTCTCCATCTGGGATGAACACGCTGACTTCCCACTAAGAAGCTACATGCACCCCTCCTCAGCCATGTGTCATGGATGGCCTCTCCTGCTTGTAATCCAAGCTAAAGTAGTGGGAGACAATGGCTGATGCTTTCTGGAAAACAAAAAAACAAACATGCTTTTTTTGTTTTGTTTCGTTTTTGCCAAGAAATAAGAGAAAAACCGTATCCAGGAAGACGTGGTATGGAAGAAGTAAGATATAAAACATTCGCAGCTATTTCCAACCACAAAGGGTGAGCCTGGAGCTGCCAGCGAGTGCCGCTCTGTAGAGTCTGAGCACTGAGCACTATGGTGGGAGGGAGAACCGACCGAGAGAAAGCAGGTCCTTGGCGATGGTCTTTGAAAGCTAGCTCTTCTAGGCTTTCACTTATGGGTCCTAACAAATTTCCTTTATTCACTTGGGCTGCTTTGGGTGGGCTTTCTGTTATTTATAATATAAAGATTCCTAAATGATACAACATCTGTCTCAAAGAAAAATCTATACGTGAACATAAACTTACAAAACAGAAATATTTATTACCTCTACTAGAAGTAGAAAGTAATATTCTTTGCTTTATAATAGCAATCAATTTAGGGTTACTAAAAAAACAAGCTCTCCCAGTCTGTTCAAATATGATTTGATACACTTAAATAGTTTATATGCAACTTTTAAGTAAAGCATGATCATATATTAAAAAAGGGTCGAATTATCAAATGCTAGAATTCTACTAACTAAATCTAAATATAATTTGTAACTAAGTGCCAAGCATTCATTTTGCTAAAGCTCAAACCTGATATTAAGCTTATTTCCTTTTTCAATAAGAGAAAATAATTATTTTGGTTGTTTGTTTTTTAATCCTCACCCGAGAATATTTTTCCGTTTAGAGAGTGGAAGAGAGAGGGAAAGATAGAGGGAGAGAGCGATGTGAGAGAAACACATCAACTGGTTGCCTCATGCACGCACCCCAACCAGGGCCCAGGAGGAGCCTGCAACTGAGGTATGAGCCCTTGACCAGAATCGAACCTGGGACCCTTCGGTCCGCAGGCCAACACACTATCCACTGAGCCAAACCAGCTAGGGTGAAAATAATTATTTTGAAATGATTAACAAGTATATAAAAACTTCAGAGGCTTTCTGGACAATTTTAAGTAAGTGTTTATTTTCTTACAAAGAGGAAAAATTAGTAAATACTCAATTATCTTTAAGATTCAGATTTTTTAAAAAGCTAAGTTTTAAAAGAAGCTAATTTAAGAAAATCCTGTGATACAATAGAGGATGTAAATCTGAGTACCTACCTGCTTTCTTGCGCTCTCTATCATCTTCATTTTCATTGAAAACTTACAGCTCTTAACCAGAGAGCAAATGTCTTCTTCCTGCTCCCGCCCTTCCATCCTGTCACTGGAATCTGCATCCCCATCCACGTCCATACTGTGATCATCTGGAAGAGTAAGTTTCTCCTCTATTTTGCTGAGAAAGAAACATCTACACAAAACAAAGAAAAATGAGAATTTACGCCTCATGAAAGAAATCTTTGACATATAGGACACTACTGGATAGCATTCACAGACAAAAATTTTATATTTATTAAATGTTTGCTCATTTTCTTGACTGTATATGTACACTCTAGGTACTGGATTTCATCTTCATCTTAATTAACTCTTTAAACATCACCAAGGATATTTCACAGAATTTTCCAGATATAATTCATTTTCTCCACCTCCACAAAAAGAAAGCATTTAAACTCACAATTTTCTCTTAAAGGACAATATACCGTGTTGAGCCAAAAGTCCTTTTTCTCCTTATATCTCCCAATCTAAAGTTCTACTCTCAAAGGTGAAAAATGTAAAGCAGCAAACAGGTTATAGTCACTGAAAATATTAAAAAATAACACTGTATTGCTATAAAATCATTTTTATTTGTATCACAATTTACATATTTGACTTTGTTCTAGTGATTTTATTTTCATTGTTAGCAATACTGGCAAACATACAAAATTCACCACTGCTCAAATATCAACTAATTTCCTCTTCATCTAGGAACTAATTTCAATTTTCTTAGGAAAACTGTGGCCAGATAAACTAGTATGTCTCATATATACCTTTCTTTTGTTTCTTTGGTTATCCCAAAGATACAAGCCTCTCTAATAATCTATCTGCTTCTGTGCTCTTGCCCCCTACCCAACACAAGGGCATTCCCTCCCTCCTAAGAGCTGCTACTGTTTTTGTAAGTTTTGAATTTTTAATTATAAGAATAAGCAAGTAAAAGTAATGGAGGAATCCCACTGGTGTAATCCAATAACAACACCATTACAAAAATTCTCTTCCACTGGTTCACAGATCTAAATGTAAGAACTACCTAAAACGGTAACATTTCTAGAAGAAGAAAAGACATAGGGGAATAATTTTGCACACTGAGCCTGGAATATCAGCTTGAAGGAGCTCTTGCTAGTCAAATGTGAGACAATTTGAACATGAAATAAATAAGGACAATAATGGATTACATTCCATTAAATAAAACTGGAGCCCTAGCTGGTTTGGCTCAGTGGATAGAGCGTCAGCCTGTGGACTGATGGGTCCCGGGTTCAATTCTGGTCAAGGGCACATCCCCGGGTTGCAGGCTCAATCCCAGTGGGGGACTTGCAGGAGGCAGCCGATCAAAGATACTCTCTCATCATTGATGTCTCTATTTCTCTCTCCCTCTCCCTTCCTCTCTGAAATCAATTTAAAAAATTAAAAATAAAAGTAAGTAAATAAATAAATAAATAAAACTGGAGTCCATGGTTCCATATTGATAATTAAAATTTAAGTAAACAAATAAATGAACAGATGGGGGAGAAGGGAGGGCTCTTCCTTATAATAGGAGGTAGACCGATAAACATGGAACAAGTAGTGGGAAAATTATCACCTTGCAACTAACATTGTCAAGATTGGCTTGAGCTAAGAGCAAGGCACAGGTATGAAAGTAGAGGGTTAAGTCTTATGAGAAGCAGGATATATGCAAGTCTCAAAGTATCTCCCACACTGCTTATAAGCTGCAAAGGAAATAAATAGGCATTTACACTGGAGAGACCAGACAATATTTTAACTAGGGAATCAAAATTACTATTATCAGTAAAAGGCAGATGGATACTCTGTGCTTCCAGATGTGATAGCCTGAGAACACTTCACTACAGTGGTATTCTGGCTAGGGACGCATCATCTGAATGCAGCTAACCATAAGGATACACACCGGTAGACAAATAAACTGAGGAACCTTCCACAAAAGTGCCAATGTCATGAAAAAAGTCTGAGGAACTGTTCAAATTAAAGGAGACTAACAGATATACCAACTAAATGCAGTATATAACTCTGGACTGGATCCTGTCTTAGAAGAGGAGAAAATGCTTTAAAAGGCTTTACTGTGACAACTGACAAAACTGAAATTGAGGCTGTAGATTAAAAACTGTAAAGTTATTCTTGCACTATGATTACTCTTTGAAATAATACATTTTTTAAGAAATGTACACTGGTAAGTAAAGAGGTAAGGGTTCTTATGTATACAACTTATCTTCAAATGGTTCAGAAAATAAATGTATATGTAGAGAGAGAATTAAAAAGATAACGTGGCAACATGTTAAAAAACAGTGAATCTGAGTAAAAGGTACACAGAAGAGTTCTATTTTTCTTGCAACTATTCTATAGATAAGAACTTACCCCAAAATAAAAAGTACAAGAAGTATACAAAATCAAAAGTATAAAAAGTAAATTAAAATATAATGGCAAGACTATCACATGAGGGGTCAGAGTCCTTGAATCCTACTTACTGTATATATTTGCATAATTTACAACCTCTCTGGATCTATTACCTCCTCTCTTAACCCTCTGCACTCGCTTGCTTTTTTCTCGATTCCTTTATTCTAATGCTAACCGTGTCGAGTCACACTCGACATCCGAGTGCAAAAGGTTAAATATATGACTAATAACTGCCTTCTGGATTACTGGATTACCCAGGGTTGTTAAAGGATGAGGAAAAGAAAATGATCTCAGGCCTGGTAAGGTGATACACACACACACACACACACACACACACACACACACACACACACACATATATCCTATCCTATATAATAAAAGGGTAATATGCAAATCAACTGGTCACTATGAAAGAGCTCAACGCAGGAGCTGCCCCCTGGTGGTCAATGCACTCCCACAGGGGGAGCTCCACTCAGCCACAAGCTGGGCTGATGGCTGGTGAGCTCAGTGGCAATGGCGGGAGCCTCTTCCTCCTTCACGGCAGCATTAAGGAAGTCCGGCTGTGGCTTAGGCCTGCTCCCGGGGATGGGGGTGGGGGGGGGGGAGGGTAGCGGGCCTAAGCTGCAGTCGGACATCCCCCAAGTGCTGCCGGACTGCTAAAGGGTGCAGGCCAGGCTAAGGTCCCCCCCCCCGCCCCCCAGCAATGAACGAATGTCCTGTACAGGCCTCTAGTATATATACTAATATATAAAATTATGTAATAGAGTTGGTAGCAGGAGGCAAGAAAGTTATGAAAATAGAATAATAAAAAATCATTAAGCAGCATTCTCTTGGTTGCCACATCACTACCTAATATTTAGCCCTGAGACAGAAGCACACGGACCACTGCCCTGCTGCTCCCTGGCCTTCTCTCATTGCCAGAGATGATGCTTATAACCACCCCCTAGCACAAGATGAATTCAAAGGGAGCGGGCAGCAATTCCCCCACAGGGGACAAATGGAGGCAGAGGACATATTGCCAACATGGAGAGTTTTGTTAGAACAACTTAAATGAAAAGTTGAAAGATGACAGATATCTACACTAGACTCAAACCCCACATTTTTCTAAACCACAGTCTTGGAGAAAAATAGTTCTGGCAATTTCAGAAAATAATCCATATTCAACTCAAAAGGATCACATCTTACCGATTTTCGATGGTCAAGGGCATTATATTGTCATCCCCCGGTGGGGGGTGTGCAGGAGGCAGCTGGTGTTCATTGGGTCCATCTTAGCATCTGGATATCTGTTTGTCCAGGTTTTTAGAAGTCTCTTAAGGGGAACTGGAGATGACAAATTACCTAAAAATAATATTATAAGATGATTTTATCTACAGCTCAATGACAAGACAAATTTACAATGTAGGTAGAAACTTACTGTCCCAATTTTTATTGTCCCAATTAAAAAATTTTGTCTCTTCTTTCACAACAGGAACACAAAGTTACCATATTAAATCTAATATATTCTGACATTAAAACTCAACCTCTTAAGAATATGGAATAAAGTGGGGAAATAAACATACTATTTAGTAAAGATCTACTTCATCCACAATTCCAAAATCAAAAAAGCACTGAAAGTTAAAAAGGTTTTCACGAGGTTGCAACCAATTAATTGTCTTGGCAAAATGAGATCAGAATTGGCATAGGGCTACTTATAGGTCTTTGTTTATGCCATTCATGTGAATATTCACCACTTACGGTAGATATGCATGGTTGTACTTAATTATGGAATTCTGCCCCTGGCTCTAATGTGTGCAGAAGGTTACATAATAATATCTGAAACTATCTGGCTTCAAGGTGTGGCAAGATAGTAAGAAGCTAGGAAAATTCCTGGTCAAATGGAATGGGGAAAGTGAGACGAGAAAATTAAACAAGGCCCAACAGTTTGGGCAGTTTGCAGCCAGCTTGTGAATCGCAAGACCTTATTTTCACCCAACAAAGACACTTGAAAGTTAAATGGTTTATACCTCTCCTTCCTAACCAGAGAATACATAGCTTAAATCACCCTGGCCTGGTTAAATAGAGAACAAAGACACAATTAATGCCATTTGTGCCAGCTAAAACCAAGACAAATAAAGTCTGGGGAACATACAACAAAACCCCAAAAGGATTTGGATGGTATTACTTGGGGGATGTTAGGCAGGAAAGATAACTGCTAGGACAGGAAAGAGGGGAGGGGGAATTAAGGAGGAATTTTATCTCACCCACTAAACAAAGAAGTTAGCCACTTTAGGACTTGTCAAACAAGATGACCAGATATATATACAAATATTCTGAGATAAGTCACAATAATGTAGAAGGGGACTCTGAAACCTAATCTGCTATCCAAGATACTCAGCAGGGGAACTTTGAAACCTGCAGAGGGAAGGGTATAAAACCCCTTGAATCCCCCATTAGGCAGTGTGCTCAGATTAGCTGAGTTACCCACTTGTGTTTTATGTCCAGTGTATTCTTAATCTGCTTGCTTTGCTTCAACACTGCTGTCTGTCACTCATCTGAAATCTTTCTTGTGAGACTGACAAGAACTGAGGAACCGAGAGCCACGCCCTCTGATTCAGGGGCTGCCCAGTAACAAAGGGTTTTGGAAAAAGGGATTCATAATAATTATCATAAAATTAAATTTCACATTGCTAATGTTTAAAGCTTTCATTTTCTTTCTTTCTGTTGGTGGAAAGTAGTGGTTAAGAACACAAGCTTAAATCAGATAGTTCTAGGTTCAAAATCTGGATCTTTCACTTTAATAGTGTGGGGAAAATTTAATCTTTAAGCCTCTATAAAATGAGGAGATAGAATCTTCATCTCATAAAGCTGTTATAAAAACTAGATAATATAGAAAAGAGAGATTAATAGCTCCTGGAAAACACAAAGCACTTAATGAATTATTAGTACTCTGAAAAGTTTCTTTCATATTATTTTTAATTATTTAGGGCAAAAATTAAAATTTAGATTTACAAAGAAGTACTCTGGGTGGCCTCCTATCAGCACCAGGATGTAATCCACTTGGTGGTGGCGAAGGCCACTGTCTGAGCCCGCAGCCTCCCTCTCTCAGGCCAGGGCACCCAGTCACAGACCTGGGGCGGGGCGCTGCAGGCTTCTGCGGGGCAGGCATTCGGCAAAGCCCCTTTCCACCTCCAAAGTGAGTTCAGGCCCTTCCTCCAGGAGCCTTGTGCACCCTCAGTCCAGGGCAGATTCTGTCATCTAGTTTCCTATGCCCACCTCCACCTCAGCAGGTATCACATCATATTGAAATTACTCCACTATTTTGAATGCTTCTTCAAGCTGGGCAGTCTGTTTTTCATTTGGTTTTATATCCCCAATGTCTAGAATACTGTTTGACTATTTTATATATTCATTTCAATATCAAAATATATATTTATAGAATGAACTTAAAGTAGTTTCTAACCCATATATTAAAAAATATATATACTTCCAAAAAAGTCTGAGGAACTGTTCAAATTAAAGGAGACTAAAACATATACCAACTAAATGCAGTATATAACTCTGGACTGGATCCTGTCTTAGAAGAGGAGAAAATGCTTTAAAAGGCTTTACTGTGACAACTGACAAAACTGAAATTGAGGCTGTAGATTAAAAACTGTAAAGTTATTCTTGCACTATGATTACTCTTTGAAATAATACATTTTGTAAGAAATGTACACTGGTAAGTAAAGAGGTAAGGGTTCTTACGTATACAACTTATCTTCAAATGGTTCAGAAAATAAATGTGTATGTAGAGAGAGAATTAAAAAGATAACGTGGCAACATGTTAAAAAACAGTGAATCTGAGTAAAAGGTACACAGAAGAGTTCTATTTTTCTTGCAACTATTCTATAGATAAGAACTTACCCCAAAATAAAAAGTACAAGAAGTATACAAAATCAAAAGTATAAAAAGTAAATTAAAATATAATGGCAAGACTATAACATGAGGGGTCAGAGTCCTTGAATCCTACTTACTGTATATATTTGCATAATTTACAACTTCTCTGGATCTATTACCTCCTCTCTTAACCCTCTGCACTCGCTTGCTTTTTTCTCGATTCCTTTATTCTAATGCTAACCGTGTCGAGTCACACTCGACATCCGAGTGCAAAAGGTTAAATATATGACTAATAACTGCCTTCTGGATTACTGGATTACCCAGGGTTGTTACAGGATGAGGAAAAGAAAATGATCTCAGGCCTGGTAAGGTGATACACACACACACACACACATATCCTATCCTATATAATAAAAGGGTAATATGCAAATCAACTGGTCACTATGAAAGAGCTCAACGCAGGAGCTGCCCCCTGGTGGTCAATGCACTCCCACAGGGGGAGCTCCACTCAGCCACAAGCTGGGCTGATGGCTGGTGAGCTCAGTGGCAGTGGCGGGAGCCTCTTCCTCCTTCACGGCAGCATTAAGGAAGTCCGGCTGTGGCTTAGGCCTGCTCCCGGGGATGGGGGTGGGGGGGGGGGGAGGGCAGCGGGCCTAAGCTGCAGTCGGACATCCCCCAGGGGCTGCCTGACTGCTAAAGGGTGCAGGCCAGGCTAAGCCCCCTCCCCCCCCCCCAGCAGTGAACGAATGTCCTGTACGGGCCTCTAGTATATATACTAATAAATAAAATTATGTAATAGAGTTGGTAGCAGGAGGCAAGAAAGTTATGAAAATAGAATAATAAAAAATCATTAAGCAGCATTCTCTTGGTTGCCACATCACTACCTAATATTTAGCCCTGAGACAGAAGCACACGGACCACTGCCCTGCTGCTCCCTGGCCTTCTCTCATTGCCAGAGATGATGCTTATAACCACCCCCTAGCACAAGATGAATTCAAAGGGAGCGGGCAGCAATTCCCCCACAGGGGACAAATGGAGGCAGAGGACATATTGCCAACATGGAGAGTTTTGTTAGAACAACTTAAATGGAAAGTTGAAAGATGACAGATATCTACACTAGACTCAAACCCCCACATTTTTCTAAACCACAGTCTTGGAGAAAAATAGTTCTGGCAATTTCAGAAAATAATCCATATTCAACTCAAAAGGATCACATCTTGCCGAAATCAATAGAGCGTCGGTCACACTGGAGGGTCCCAGGTTCGATTCCAAGGGCATGATATTGTTGACATTGGGGGGTGTGCAGGAGGCAGCTGGTCGATCCTCTCTCATCGATGTTTCTAGCTCTCTATCTCTCTCCCTTCCTCTATGGAAAAATCAATAAAATATTAAAAAAAAAAAAAAAAGGATCACATCTTACCGATTTGTGATTATGTCATCCCAGATGTTCATTGGGTCCATCTTAGCATCTGGATATCTGTTTGTCCAGGTTTTTAGAAGTCTCTTAAGGGGAACTGGAGATGACAAATTACCTAAAAATAATATTATAGGATGATTATATCTACAGCTCAATGACAAGACAAACTTACAATGTAGGTAGAAACTTACTGTCCCAATTTTTATTGTCCCAATTAAAAAATTTTGTCTCTTCTTTCACAACAGGAACACAAAGTTACCATATTAAATCTAATATATTCTGACATTAAAACTCAACCTCTTAAGAATATGGAATAAAGTGGGGAAATAAACATACTATTTAGTAAAGATCTACTTCATCCACAATTCCAAAATCAAAAAAGCACTCAAAGTTAAAAAGGTTTTCACGAGGTTGCAACCAATTAATTGTCTTGGCAAAATGAGATCAGAATTGGCATAGGGCTACTTATAGGTCTTTGTTTATGCCATTCATGTGAATATTCACCACTTACGGTAGATATGCATGGTTGTACTTAATTATGGAATTCTGCCCCTGGCTCTAATGTGTGCAGAAGGTTACATAATAATATCTGAAACTATCTGGCTTCAAGGTGTGGCAAGATAGTAAGAAGCTAGGAAAATTCCTGGTCAAATGGAATGGGGAAAGTGAGACGAGAAAATTAAACAAGGCCAAACAGTTTGGGCAGTTTGCAGCCAGCTTGTGAATCGCAAGACCTTATTTTCACCCAACAAAGACACTTGAAAGTTAATGGTTTATACCTCTCCTTCCTAACCAGAGAATACATAGCTTAAATCACCCTGGCCTGGTTAAATAGAGAACAAAGACACAATTAATGCCATTTGTGCCAGCTAAAACCAAGACAAATAAAGTCTGGGGGACATACAACAAAACCCCAAAAGGATTTGGATGGTATTACTTGGGGGATGTTAGGCAGGAAAGATAACTGCTAGGACAGGAAAGAGGGGAGGGGGAATTAAGGAGGAATTTTATCTCACCCACTAAACAAAGAAGTTAGCCACTTTAGGACTTGTCAAACAAGATGACCAGATGTATATACAAATATTCTGAGATAAGTCACAATAATGTAGAAGGGGACTCTGAAACCTAATCTGCTATCCAAGATACTCAGCAGGGGAACTTTGAAACCTGCAGAGGGAAGGGTATAAAACCCCTTGAATCCCCATTAGGCAGTGTGCTCAGATTAGCTGAGTTGCCCACTTGTGTTTTATGTCCAGTGTATTCTTAATCTGCTTGCTTTGCTTCAACACTGCTGTCTGTCACTCATCTGAAATCTTTCTTGTGAGATTGACAAGAACTGAGGAACCGAGAGCCACGCCCTCTGATTCAGGGGCTGCCCAGTAACAAAGGGTTTTGGAAAAGGGATTCATAATAATTATCATAAAATTAAATTTCACATTGCTAATGTTTAAAGCTTTCATTTTCTTTCTTTCTGTTGGTGGAAAGTAGTGGTTAAGAACACAAGCTTAAATCAGATAGTTCTAGGTTCAAAATCTGGATCTTTCACTTTAATAGTGTGGGGAAAATTTAATCTTTAAGCCTCTATAAAATGAGGAGATAGAATCTTCATCTCATAAAGCTGTTATAAAAACTAGATAATATAGAAAAGAGAGATTAATAGCTCCTGGAAAACACAAAGCACTTAATGAATTATTAGTACTCTGAAAAGTTTCTTTCATATTATTTTTAATTATTTAGGGCAAAAATTAAAATTTAGATTTACAAAGAAGTACTCTGGGTGGCCTCCTATCAGCACCAGGATGTAATCCACTTGGTGGTGGCGAAGGCCACTGTCTGAGCCCGCAGCCTCCCTCTCTCAGGCCAGGGCACCTGGGGCGCTGCAGGCTTCTGCGGGGCAGGCATTCGGCAAAGCCCCTTTCCACCTCCAAAGTGAGTTCAGGCCCTTCCTCCAGGAGCCTTGTGCACCCTCAGTCCAGGGCAGATTCTGTCATCTAGTTTCCTATGCCCACCTCCACCTCAGCAGGTATCACATCATATTGAAATTACTCCACTATTTTGAATGCTTCTTCAAGCTGGGCAGTCTGTTTCATTTGGTTTTATATCCCCAATGTCTAGAATACTGTTTGACTATTTTATATATTCATTTCAATATCAAAATATATATTTGTAGAATGAACTTAAAGTAGTTTCTAACCCATATATTAAAAAATATATACTTCCAGTAAGCAAAAAAAAAAAATTTTTTTTAAATCCGATAAAATTTTTCCATAATTATAAAAAATAATGGTACATTTAAAAAATTACCTTGTTTGCTTATAAAGTTGATGAATTCCTGAATTTCAATTAAAGTTTGTACAGACTGCAATTTGGTAAGTCTACTTCTGTGTAAAAGCACATCAATACTAGAATAGCTCTAGAAAAAAAGGCATTTAACATTGTTTACAAATCAATTTAAGACTTTAAACTTTAATACAGTTCTATAAAACGTAAAATACAGCAACTGCCATACAAGTACATCACACAATGTGGCTCCGTGTGGTTAACAATGAGGTCATACAAGAAATTAACAGGTAATATAATTAACAGGTAATATAATTAACAGGTAATATAATTTTTTTTTAAAATATATTTTATTGATTTTTTACAGTGAGGAAGAGAGAGGGATAGAGAGTTAGAAACATCCATGATGAGAGAGAATCATCGATCAGCTGCCTCTTGCACACCCCCTACTGGGGATGTGCCCGCAACCAAAGGTACATGCCCTTGACCGGAATCGAACCTGGGACCCTTCAGTCCCCAGGCCGACGCTCTAGCCACTGAGCCAAACCGGTCCTGGCACAGGTAATATAATTAACAGGTAATATAATTAACAGGTAATATAATTAACAGGTAATATAATTTTTGAAAATAATTTAGGTTGAAAACCCCTTTTGAAATCAATAAAATCAATATAAATGATCTATCATTGCCTCTACTTGCCAACACTTTTTAAAAATCACAACAGCCTGTCCTGGCCAGTGATGCTCACTGGTTAGAGTGTTGGCCTGCACACTGAAGGGTCAAGGGTTTGATTCCCAGTCAAGGGCAGGTACCTGGGCTGTAGGATCGATCCCCGGCCCTGGTCAAGGCATGTATAGTATGAGATGTGTCTCTCACATTAATGTTTCTCTCTCCCCCTTCCCTTCCTCCCTTCCACTCTCTCTAGAGATCAATGGAGGTGAGGATTAACAACAACAAAAAATCACAACATCCACCCAGGCAGCACAGCATACTTCAGTGGTTGAACGTTGACCTATGAACCAGGAGGTCACAGTTCAATTCCCAGTCAGGGCACATGCCTGGGTTGTGGCCTCAATCCCCATAGGGGGCATTCAGGAGGCAACCGATTAATGACTGTCTCTCATTGATGTTTCTATCACTCTCTCCCTCTTCCTTCCTCTCTGAAATCAATAAAAATATATTTCTAAAAATCACAAAATCCTCTAATGTAAATAGCTAAGTACAGAAGCCAATTCTTTCTTCAATAAAATTTCTTGAGTGTATTAATCAACTTTTAAAGTTTAAAAATAAAAGACAATTGCTCTGGCCGGTATGGCTCAGTTGGTTGGGTGTCATGCCACACACTGAAAGGTTGCGGGCTCGATCCCCAGTAGTGAGTGTGCAGGAGGCAGCCAATTAGTTTCACTTTCACATCAATGCTTCTCTCTCCCACTCTAAAAAATCAATTAAAAAATATTTTTAAAAACTCAGGAAAAAATAAAAGACAATAAATGACTTTGCTTCTAATGATCACTGTGTGCCAATGATAAATGTTGTTAATAGACTCTATACAAGACACTGACTTTAAAAATAAACAAACATCAGAGGAAGATTCTCCAACAAGCAAAAAGGTAAAATGGCAGAAAATAAACAGGGAAGATTCATAATCTTCCCCACCCAGCAACCAAATTTCTATTTACCTACTCCAAATATAAAAGTCGACTCTCAGGTGTTTCTTTTTTTTTATTAGCAGTGTGAGAAAAATAAAAACTTAAGGTAAAACGAAAAATAGAACTTCTATAACAGGAAAAAAACTTTTTAAAAGCATTAAGACAAAACATAAAAACAGAGTAAAGAGAGCTATCAGAAGAAAATAGAAAAAAAATGTGTGGTATTAAATAGTACATAAAAATGTTTTATTATTTTTTTATTCACTAGTTTACTGACTTTAAAAATATCACAGCCCTAGCCTATTTTTCTCGGTGGTTAGAGCATCAGCCCTGAGACTGAAGAGTCCCAGGTTCAATTCCGGTCAAGGCATGTACCTTGTCACAGGCTCCATCTCCACCTGGGCTAGGGCATGTGCGGGAGGCAACGAGTAAATATGTCTCTTTCATATCGGTGTTGCTCTCTGTCTCTCCCCCTCCCTTCCACTCTCAAAAAATCAGTGGAAAGAATATCCTCGGGTGAGAATTAACAAAAAGAATAAATCACAGTAATAGTACATTTCAGATTAGTGTATCTGTATTACCTGTATAAAAATTTGAATGCATTTTTCAATATAATACTTGGCTCTGTCAATATCATTTTGTAAGATATAAAGAAGACTCAATTCCTGACTATAATTAAGCTCTATAATGGACTTTTGGAGCTCCTTATTTACAGCCTCATCGATAAATGTCAGCAGGGACTGGTCATTCTCTCCTTGAAGCAGTAACTTCAGCTTGCTGCGGATCATGTAAGGTAGATAGGTCTCCTACGGAACATCAGGAAGACAATGTGAGTTATGCCTAATCATTTTATTACTATAGTATAAATTTATACCTTATAGTTCAAGATTTAGAGACAAAGTGATTATGCTCGATACTTCAAACCTAAAAACTATAATTTTTAAGACATGCTCATGTAAACTTGCTCATTATGTAACCACAAAATATATAGGACCATGTCCTATAGAAAGTGGGAAGTGCGTACTGCTAGCTGAAATTCAGCAGATGTTACATACAAAGTGAGGAATCTTTAAGCATAGCCAGGACAGCAGCATTGTGAGAGGGGCCAGGAGAGCAGCCTTGTTCAAGAATTGGGGTGAACCTGTGAGGGGAGCTATCTTGCTCTGGGAATTGGGGCATGCCCATGTGTTGCCTGTGACCCAGTGCAAAGAGAACAGAAAATATTCTTCCATGTCATCATACCAGAGATGTTATGTTAATATGCCGGGAACCAATTCCAGCATGTAATAATTACAAGAGTTCTGTCAAAAGGTTGATGGGACTTGGGGGGCTCAACAAGGGTGAACCACATATGTAGTTTACCTGTTGGAAACGGTTAAATGGTTAAATGGCACTTCCACCAAACCTGAATAGGATTATTGCTTGCTGCCAGACAGCTCAGGGCACTTTATTGCCTCCTGTTGGCCAAACACCTGAACAGCTGTAGGCTATTCCCCAAACTGATAATGCTTCTGTATTCTACCCTTTGAAACTCTACCCTCTGAAGTATGTATCTCCACCTTGCCTTAGGACAAATTGTGTTAAATAAATACCACAGGGTCCTTAGACAAGGGTGAGTCTTTAGTTCCTTTAGCTGAAGATCCTCTGACCCTCAATGCCTTTCAAAATTATCTTTCATCTTTGGACTCCTTCTTAATCATCTACAAGCAGCCCCTTTCTCCAGAATGCTGAACCCTTTGTAAGGCTGGGAAAAGAACCCTGGCATTAATATTTATTTTTATTATTAGTTTTTAATATTTTTTTTATTGATTTCAGAGAGGAAGGGAGAGGGTGAGGGAGAGATAGAAACATCAATGATGAGAGAGAATCATTGATTGGCTGTCTCCTGCACGCCCCCTACTGGGGATCAAGTCCGCAACCAGAGCATGTGCTCTTGTTTGGACCCTTTAGCACACAGGTCTGCGCTCTATTCACTGAACAAACCAACTAAGGCAACATTTATTTTTAAACACATGCCATTTCTTCTGAAGGAGTTAACTAAAAGTGATAAGAGATTTAACAATACTATGGAGTTTGTGGGGGGAGTAAGGATATATAAATATCCTAATGCTTCACAACTACTACTGTATTTTTTTAAAGTTTTAAGCAACTTAATTACTTAGAGAACACCTGACCATCTAAAATATTTATTTCAGCAACTTCTAAAATTATTCTACCCACCTGATAAAACGGGTCACTCCACATTTTATTTAGATCTGGAGGGCTCTCACTGTCAACACTGACTATAGAACAATATGCCAATGATTTCCACTCAGCAAGTTGGTTATAACAATCAAGGGATGCAAGTTCCCAAAAATCCTTCTCGGCTTCTGTAGGCTCACCGTCCTCCCACTCTTGTTTATTGAGAGCCTGGCAAAGAAAAGTTCCTAAGGTTATGTTACAACGTTCAAAAGCATACAAATGAAATAATGTAGGTAGTATAACATTCATTTTCAGATTTATGATAAAGGGAAAGAAAAGGGAAAAGAAAGTAACACTGAATGGGAGAATAAAACATACAAAAGGAATGTTATAGTAACAAATTAATATAAAATCCTAACCAAGAGAAAAGCCATTTTTCTGAGAAACTTACCAATGAAGCCAATTAATAAAATGAAGACTTTAAGTGACCCTTAACTAGATTTAAGTCAATACTGTGGGTTATTTATTAGTTATAAAGTTCTTAGAATGAAAATTACAATAGGACATTTACAGGAAATTGCAGAGAATTTTACAACCTGAATTGATCACCCAAGAGTCTCACAGGTCACAGACCCTGAATTTCAAATAGTTGCTGGGCATTTACACTTGGGAAAGCCATTGGCAACTCAAAACAGAAAATATATAAAATAGAATTAAAGTCATTTTCCCAAAACCAATCTCACTTACCTTTCATACATTTTTATTGTCAAAGAAAAGCAAACTATTACATAGAAATTAAGTATTCTAGCAGATATTGAAATAACTTACAGTATTTCGTAATTTATGAAATGCTTTATCTGTTATTCAATGATGTTTTCTTAAAAAGGGTAAGAGAAACAGCAATATTTTGCTTATTATGAAACCATTCTCTGCAATTTGTGTAAAAATCCTATCTAATAAAAGATTAATATGCAAATTGACCATCATTCCAAGACACAAAATGACCGCCCCATGTGATCAAAGATGGCTGCCCCCATGTGGAAACAAGATGGCTGGCAGGGGAGGGCAGTTGTGGACAGTTGAAGGTGACCAGGCCGGCAGAGGAGGGCAGTTGGGGGAGACAAGGCCAGCAAGGGAGGGCAGTAGAGGGGGACCCAGGCCTACAGGAGAGGGCAGTTGGGGGTGACCAGGCCTGCAAGGGAGGGCAGTTGGTGGCGATCAGGCCAGCAGAGAGGGCAGTTAGGGGTGACCAGGCCGGCAGAGGAGGGCAGTTGGGGGAGACCAGGTCAGCAGGGGAGGGCAGTTGGGGGGGAGCAGGCCTGCAGATGAAGGCAGTGGGGGGGGGGCAGGCCTGCAGAGGAGGGCAGTTGGGGGGGGCAGGCCTGCAGGGGAGGGCAGTTGTGGGGGACAAAGGCCTGCAGGGGAGGGCAGTTGCGGCGATAAGGCCAGCAGGGAGGGCAGTTAGGGGTGACCGGGCCAGCAGGGGAGGGCAGTTGGGGGGGACCAATCCTGCAGGGGAGGGCAGTTGGGGGGGACCAGGCCTGCAGGGGAGGACAGTTGGGGGTGACCCAGGCCTACAGGGGAGGACAGTTGCGGGAGACCAGGCCTGCAGGGGAGGGCAGTTGGGGAGGACCAATCCTGCAGGGGAGGGCAGTTGGGGGGGGGACCAGGCCTGCAGGGGAGGGAAGTTGCGGGGGACCAGGCCTGCAGGGGAGGGCAGTTTGGGGGGACCAGGCCTGCAGGGTAGGGCAGTTAGGGGTGACCAGACTGGCAGGGGAGGGCAGTTAGGGGTGATCAGGCCTGCAGGAGAGGGCAGTTAGGGGCTATCGGGCCGGCCGGGGAGCAGTTAGGCGTCGATCAGGCTGGCAGTGGAGTGGTTATGGGATGGTCAGGCTGGCAGGCAGAAGCACTTAGGGGCAATCAGGCAGAAGCAGGCAAGCAGCTGGGAGCCAGCAGTCCTGGACTGTGAGAGGGGTCCCGATTGGAGAGGGAGCAGGCTGGGCTGAGGGACACCGCCCGGGTGCGTGATTTCGCGCACCGGGCCTCTGGTGGGCTAACAAGGCATAACGCTGAAGCAGTATGAAGCTCTAAAACTTAAAACTAACCAAGTTCCCATCCAGAGAACAAAAATGTTTAATCGGTGACATTTGCTAGAGATCGATTTTACCTCATTATACTGCTTAGCAGCTGCAAAATAATCACTTCTGGCTTCTTCTAATAATGCATTCTGCGTGACTTGCTTTGTTCCGATCTCACTGCTAAAAATGCCACGGAGGACATCATATTCTCCAATTGATCTATACAGTCTATAAAGCAAACCAAGGGGGGAATGTCCAAATCAATGAATGCCCCAATATTTTAAAGTATTTATTACAATAAAATGATATTAAATCAAGATGTCACATATTATATTAACTAAAATCTTACTTCTGTTTTATAAAATCTTTAAAATTTTAAAGTTGCCATTAAGTTTTGCTACATCAATCATAGAGAAGACAGAAATTATTCTAAGGTACATTTGAAAATATGAAAATGTAGGTTAACAATATGTTAATTATGTCATTAAATAAACTTGTTCCACGTTAATGGTACCATTACAGTAACATTGTACATATCTGTGGGTGACCCATTTAGAATCCTTGTCTTGCTCTAAAATTTGGAAGGTAGTCAAGAACCCAGAAGTGAGTAAAAAATTAATCCAGGTTTTATTGGTGCCATGCTTTAATCTGAGTTCTATGGACAATCTCAATGTTATTGATAAGTAATTTCTTATAGCTTTAATATTTGCTTGAGCATTCTTTATCTTTTCAACACATTAGCACAAATCTGCTTGATTCCACCAACCAAGCTTCCCCTTTTAAGATATTCTAAGGTAAATGTTTAGTAAGCTTGTTCCCTTCCCCCTGTAATGTTTTTCCCCATCTTTTAAGTCTCCACACAAATGTCACTCTTCCTGAATCTGCAGTCACCTGACCAGCCAGGCAAGGATGGCTTCCTCCTTGGGTTTCCTCCAGTTTAGTCCCTTCACAGGTCTGACATCTCATGTATGTACACCAAAAGAGCCCATGAGCTCTCTCTCTCAGAGCCTACTGTTACAAATTTAGATTAAAGCTTTACACATATGGCTCTCTTATTTCCACATCCAAAAAATGGTTAAAGGTACAAAAAAAGTAAAGGTAAACTTTAAACTTTAATAGCTCATGGCCCAAGAGCCCAAAAGGAGATGAAGCTACAAACATTTTTCAGGAACTCAGAAAAGAGGCTACCCTACACTGACCCCAAGATCTCTAGATTATGTATACTACAACATGGGCAAAACCATGACTGTGACATATCAACAAAAGGCTAAATTATATTCTTGAAAGTGTTTGACCAGGCTGCTTAAGTATATGCATTTACTTAGTATATGCACATTAGATGAGTTCTCACTCCCTGAAAATACTAAATGCACAAATTGTTAATTATTGTTCCTATACAGGGTGAGGCAAAAGTAGGTTTACAGTTTATATGGAAAATAATAGAATAATCCTATATAATAAAAGCCTAATATGCAAATCGACTGAACAGCAGAACTACCAGTTGGCAGGGGTTGGGGCCAGCGAACGGGCAATGCCAGGCCAGCCAAGGTGGGTGCCAGCGGGCAAAGGGAGGGGATGGTGATTGGGGGGCGGCGGGGACCTGCAGCAGTGGGGCAGCGCCATCCCCAAATCGGCCTGCCGGTTGCCTCCTGCAGAGGGAGGCCACCAGCAGTGGTGGGGCAGCGATGGGGATTGGGGCCAGCCGCTTGCTGGCTGGTGCCATCCCTAATCTGCCCTCCGGTCACCTCCTGCAGAGGAGGCCACTGGTGGCGGGGCCGTCCCCCGATCTGTCTGCTGGTTGCCTCCTGCAGAGGGAGGCCAGACTGTGGCTTAGGCCCGCTCTCCCTGGGGAGCGGGCCTAAGCCGTCAGTTGGACATCCCCTGAGGGCTCCTGGACTGCGAGAGGACGCAGGCTGGGCTGAGGGACCCCTCCCCGAGTGCACAAATTTTCGTGCACCGGGCCTCTAATTAATAATAATACAAGAATAAACTGTGATTCACGTACTCATAACTGTAAACGTACTTTTGCATCACCCTGTACATCTGAAAGAAGATAAAAAAGCCCAGGTGCACTCTCTGAACTGTACCAGGATGTATCTTGCCACTTAGAAAACTCATCACCTCCTACTTCATATTATGGTTAGTCATGTATATAAGTGCATATGGCTAGTTTTGTGAGCCTGTGAGAAATGTCTAATTCTTATTTTAATTCTTCTCAGCACCTGAGAATGACTTACTTACTCAGAATCCCAACTGAAAAAGAAAGATAAAAATGACTATAAAATAGTGAAAAGGATAGGAGTCCGCGCCCTTACTTTTACTTTACCCTAGAACTTGAAGATCTAAAAATCAGTGCTATAAAATGGAAGTTCAAATTAAAATTCAACCTAAACCAAGAGACGTCTCAGAATCGCTGACTCTCTTATGATGAAACCACCACTAGTGAAAGAAACAGACATAACACAAAACAGAATAACTACACAACAAAATCCCCCCCCCAATAAACAAAATAATTGGACTAAATTGTTCCTAAAAATGTGAATCCTGCTGAAAATAACAAATCATCCTCTATTCAGTATAGCAAAGCAGCAAACACATTCAAAATACTAGGAACTGTAAGTTATAGCCACACTTATAGGAAATAAAACTTAGTGCATAAATATCCTGAGTCCAAAGATTGTATAGTGAAATAAATTATCAGGTTTAATTAACCTCTTTCCTTGGGCAAGATATGCCTTGTCATCTCATGGAATGGTACTCTACCTGAAAGGTTTTTCAAAAATGTTTATAACAGTGTTACCATCAACTTTACTTGTTCATTTTCTGCCAAAATGAAATTCCCTGTTCTCTCAACAGCGTCCGGATCACAGAGCTTACTTAGCAAGTTCCATCCATCTGAGCACATCAGGAGAGAGGCGGGGCCTCCCTCGAGCCCGCTTGGGAGGTGGCTCTTGAGGTGCCAAGTGGAGCAAGGCCTCCTCGAGCAGGCGGATGCCCACAGGCTGCTGAAGGCTGGCCAGGCAGCCAGCACCGACAGAAGCTGGGTCAAGGCTCAGCAAGTCCGCGTGTTGGCAACTGATTTCCTGTGAAACCACAAACATATAGAGCTGTTTAGCTTGCAGTACATTGACCACGCCTTCACAAGTGAATAATTCATTCTAGTAGACATTAAAAAAAAGTTTTGATGTAAGTAGTGATATAACTAAAAGTTTCTCTGAGTAATTCTATTAAATTTTCCTCAACATTCCGTTTGCTCAAAGGAGGAAATGACCTGTTATTTTTACATTCTTTTTTAATTTAAAGAGGAAAATAACACCCACTAGAAAAACTGAAGATATGTATATATATTCTATAGAGACAAATAACAATTGCAGTTGCCAGGAATATTTAGCCTGAATTGATGAGAAAAGCAGCTAAGTCCTGGCCAGGTGGCTCAGTTGATTGGAGTATCACACTGTACACCAAAAGGTTGTGGGTTTGATTCCTTGTCAGGGCACATACCTAAGTTTTGAGTTCCATCCCTAGTCGGCACCTATGGGAGGCAACCGTTCGATGTTTCTCTCACATCGATGTCTTTCTCTCTCTCTCAATTTCTCTAAGAATCAATAAAAACCAAACAAACATATCCTCAGGTGAGGCTTAAAATTTTTTTAAAAAAAGCAGCTGAAACATAGATTTCTTATCTGATCACCAAAAAGTAGGTACACTCAGCTCCAATATTCTATTCAAAACCTTTTCCCCGCCCATCTTTTTCAGTCATGAATTATTATATTGACCTTTACTTTGTAACTCTCAATTTGAGAGTCCTATGTTCACCAAAATCATGAGAAATAAAGCCCAAATCAATATAGAGAACAATATGAACAGCTCCTCCCCATCCACACCTCTTCTCAACTCCTTCATGGCTGTGCCATGCCTGGACCACTTGCTAAGTCTGACTGAGTTTCCACCAAGCCAACGTAAGCTCTACATTAGGAATCTTGGAAGAATACAGATTCTCCAAAGTAAGCAAACAAACAAAAATGTATGTCACTCTTAGAAGGAACCTAGTGGTAAAGAAAATCCAAATAAAATTCTATTTTAATTAATAACATAGCAAAGGCTCTTAGTTAAGATGTCAGATTTTGATATAACATCTTCTAATATGGAGAAGGAAGCCCAGAAGAAAATATTGTAAAATGAATATATTTTTAATTTTCAAGCAATCCCCTCATTCTATAAATATTTATTGAATGACTTCTATATTCCAGACACTATGGTAAACAATGTTGTTTCTGACTGTATAAATTTTAAGATTTATTCCTACTTGCCCATGAGATGTCTTTCTCATGAGATGGTTTTAATGAACAAACAATTATTATTGGGATATCATTTCTTCATAAGTAAATGTGCCCTCATAATTTAGATGAGATCTGTAAGTCTGTTTTCAGGACACTTGACTGTTCGGTATAATCTTGTTGACAGTATCACTTTACTTTATAAAGAATTAGAGGCCTGGTGCACAAAATTCGTGCACAGGGGCAGAGGGTCCCCAGTTCCTCTAGCAATCCAGGACCCCTCAGGGGATGTATGACTGCCGGTTTAGGCCCAATCCCTAAACCAACAGTCGGACATCCCTCTCGCAATCCAGGACCCCTGGCTCCTAACCGCTCACCTGCCTGCCTGATCACCCCTAACCACTCTGCCTGCCTGATCACCCCTAACCACTCACCTGTCTGCCTGATTGCCCCCAACTACTTGCCTGCCTGCCTGGCTGCCTGATCGCCCCTAACTGCTCGCCTGCCTGCTTGATCGCCCCTAACCGCTTCTGCCTTGGCCCCCACTGCTGCAGCTTCATCCAGAAAGATGCCCGAAATGACGTCGGAAGGTCATTCGGCTGTCTGGTCTAATTAGTATATTATGCTTTTATTATTATAGATGATCTGCTAAGCAAAAAACTTTAGCCATTCAATTTCACTCCTTATAATTCTAAAACAGAACAAAGTAATGAAGCTTTATTTTTAAAAGGTTATCTACCTTTATTAATAAAAAATACTCCTTGTTTTGACCTTTATCTAATTGTATTAGGTGAATGCAGGCAACATTTGTTTCAAATATTCCTTCGTTCTTTTTTATTTTAATCTTTATTGTTGAAAGTATTACATAGGTCCTCCTTTCCCCCCCCATTAACCTCTTCCAGCCTGCTCCTGTGCCCCATCCCCCACCCTCCCAGGCCCTCACCCATCCCACTGTCTGTGTCCACGCGTTATGCATATATGCATACAAGTTCATTGGTTGATCACTTCCTATCCACCTGCCCCTGCTTTCCCTCTGAGGTTCAACAGTCTGTTCATGCTTCTATGACTCTGGGTCTATTTTTGATCATCATTTTATTTGGTTCACTAGAGTCCACATATGAGATCATGTGATACTTATCTTTCACTGACTGGCTTATTTCACTTAGCATAATACTCTTCAGGTCCATTCATGCTGTTGCAAATGGTAAGAGTTCTTTTTTATTGCCACGTAGTATTCCATTGTGTAAATATACCAGTTTTTTATCCACTCATCTGGGCACTTAGGCTGTTTCCAAATCTTAACTATTATAAATTGTGCTGCTATGAACAAAGGGGTGCATATATTCTTTCTGGTAAGTATTTCGGGTTTCCTAGGATATATACCTAGAAGTGGGATCACTGGATCAAATGGGAGTTCCATTTTTAATTTTTTAAAAAAATATATTTTATTGATTTTTCACAGAGAGGAAGGGAGAGGGATAGAGAGCTAGAAACATCGATGAGAGAGAAACATCGATGAGAGAGAAACATCGACCAGCTACCTCCTGCACACCCCACACCGGGGATGTGCCCGCAACCAATGTACATGCCCCTGACCGGAAACGAACCTGGGACCCTTCAGTCCACAGACCAATGCTCTATCCACTGAGCCAAACTGGTTTCGGCCCATTTTTAATTTTTGAGGAAACTCCATACTGTTTTCCACAGTGGCTGCACCAGTCTGCATTCCCACCAGCAGTGCACGAGGGTTCCCTTTTCTCTATATCCTCGCCAGCACTTGTCGTTTGTTGATGGTAGTCATTGTGACAGGTGTGAGGTGATATCTCATTGTTGTTTTGATTTGCACCTATCGGATGAATAGTGACTTATGAGCATTTTTCCTATGTCTGTTGGCCATTTGTATGTCCACTTTGGAGAAGTGTCTATTTAGGTCCTTTGCCCATTTCTCAATTGGATTGTTTGTCTTCCTTTTGTTAAGCTGTATGAGTTCCCTATATATTTTGGAGATTAACCCCTTATTGAATGTAACATTGGCAAATATGTTCTCCCATGCAGTTGGCTCTCTTGTTATTTTGTTGATGGTTTATTTTGCAGTGCAGAAGCTATTTATTTTAATGTAGTCCCATTTGTTTATTTTCTCCTTAGTTTCCATTGTCCTAGGAGATGTATCGGTAAACATATTGCTACGAGAGATGTCTGAGATTTTGGTGCCTATGGTTCTTCTAGGACTTAGGTTTCATGTCTTACATTTAAGCCTTTTATCGACTTTGAGTTTATTCTTGTGTATGGTGTAAGTTGGTGGTCTAGTTTCTCCATAGTTCTTAAATGGAGATTTGCATATAGAATATCCTCAACAAATGTTTTTATTTTTAAAAAATCAAACTTTTATATAAAGTTCAAACAAGCAATGAATAGCGTAAATGTAGGGCACCAAATTAAAGTCTGTTTGCCAGTCACTGACTATGTCATGGGAAAATGGCCAAATGGATTTTTCTTTTGTTAAGCTACATCACAGATAAACACCTTGTGGGAAGTTCTGGTGAAGCAATAGTACTTCAAAAGAGACAGTCATCCTTGCTAGAAAAGAATGCTATGCCAAATGTAATATGATTTCATGGAGAGAAAAAACAAATCATAGTTTTGGATATGAACCACAAAGAAAAAGTCATCACAGCGAATGCTGCAAACCACAGGCACTGACTTCCATTTGTGCTGCTTTTTTCATGGTCAATGTCAAGTAGTAAGCACGAGGGTGAGTGGAAGTTGTTTATGTAATGGCAGTTAATGACTCTCCTAAATAACAATGAAAAAAACTAGTGTTTTAAACAAATATAAAAACAAAACTAAAAATTCAGATTTTAAAAATCACTTCAGAATATAATGTGAAGAAAAGTTACTTTGAAATACTGACTGATTCGATACAATTACTCAAACTTTATCTTTAATGTGGCCAGGAGAAAAACAATAAAGAAATTCTACTTGTAAATTATAAACCAACAAAATTAGAACTAATATATTAAAAAACTATATTAACAGTTTTATGCTACATCAAAAAGAACAAAACAGAAAAACCAAGTACTTCATCTCAGGAAATTATTACCTAATTAGTTTGCAAACCAAAGCTACTAATAAATAATATTAAAGAATATAATTTTAAAATTATTCTAGGGAGGTTACAGATAATACTAAAACAAACCAAAAAGATTTTCTATAACAGACTGATTAATGACCCATGTTTTGAGTGGCAAAGAAAACATTTCTTACATAAAAAGTAGTCTTCCAATAAGTATGTTTTAGTAATAACTGAAAGTACGTCTATATTAAGTTCACTGCTCAAACCGCCTTAGGCCTTTTCTGACACACCATCTAAGAAGTATCTACTAGTATAGCAGTACACACACCCCACCCTGATCAAAGGGCTCTTACTCACCTGCCTCGTTACTACCCTGCATTACTTTAGTTAACTTCTATACCACTCAAGTTCTATGATACCTTCTACTACCTCATGTTATCTTCCTATATTTGCCTGTTTATTTTTATCTGTCACCCATCCAGAATGTTCTTGGAGAGCAGAAATTTGTGTCTCTGCATCATTGTGTCCCCACCACTTAGATCAAAGTCAATCAACATCTCTTGAAGGAAGTCAGGAAGCAGGAAAAAATTTAGTGAAATACTACCTAAGGAAAAACATGTCAACACTGTGCAGCAGGCAACCAAAACCTGCAGGGCATGGCTCATTACAAACCAAAGCATTTTTATGCCAAGTTTAATTTTGAACTTGCCTGTCATATTTGTTTCTAAGTACAAATAAGTTACATCTACCCATCTGTAAGCAGTAACCAAACCAGAGCACATTTCCTCTGTTACATGTCTTGTGTTTAAACCTGGGAAACAAATGAAGTTTGTTTTTCTAATTTAAATTTTTTATTGTTGACACTCAAATTTAGTTTTGCAGATGTCCCCCAATTCCTCCCCCAGCAAAAGAAGTCTTATAGTCATGCAAAGTAGATAATGCATCTTACGTAGTGTGTATAGACTTTTACCTGGATACAGGCGACGAAAGGTGGAAAGAAAGAGTACGTGGTGGTGAGAAAATGATTGAAGTCCTGGAGCAACTTCTGAGTAATGTTGTTTTTCTCAGATATGGTCTTGTATTTATCCATCTCTTTTATAATCGCAGAAAACAAGCTGCCAAAAAGTTGCTTTGCAATTATTGGGTCTCTCTGTGAAATATGCAAAAGGAAAAGAAATTAGGAACTGAAGTAAAAATTCTTTAATTTACCAACTATCAAAGCTTTATTTGAAAATACAAACTGTTGCAAACCTATCTACTGAAGATCTCATTTCTATTTAGAAACTTTTAACAGACATTGGCAAGGGGAGAATTTGGAATTTAACCAAAGATATGTGCCTTAGGAAAGGCATGACAGCACAGATTTTGGACCCAGAGATAAAAATTTAAAAGCTGGAACCACATATCTTAACTCCTGTGTGAGTCTGGGCCTTCAGATTCCTCATAATTAAAATGGGGATAACAGGACACATCTCATAGGGTTTTGGTAAGATTAGCCCAAGATAAAGTATGTCAAGTGCTCAGTGCAGTAACTGATAAAATCTTGGAGAAAATTTAAATTAAATTTTCAGGTATTATCTTCACATGAACATCATTGTAAAGCTTAAAATAACTAACCGATGAGCTTAAATAAAATGCCAATTTTAATTTTCAAGGTACCATCACTTTGACCATTCAAACTATTAAAACCATTAGTAGCTGTTTATGTGTCTTTCAAATTTGGGCTATTTATCTCTAATGGCTCTAACTCTCATACTCCACGACCACGGGAACATTATCCTTTATTTGTGTCTATAACACCAGTATTCAGAATAATTTCTGGCATGTTGTGTCTATATTTTTTTAAATGAAGGCATGAGAGTATGAATAAATAAAATTTTTAAATTATTTTGTTGATAAAAGCTGTGTCTGAAGAAAAAGTACAATTTGACTAATACTTTGCTTATTAATTTAAGCAATGTATTTGTCTTATAAAAAGTAGTAATAGTTGCTATGTAAGATTTTAGAAAATATGGATTAGGAAAAAAGAAAACAAATATCACCCATATTATACTACATTTAGTCACTGTCATGGCTGCTCTCGTACTGAAATGCGCACTCCTGTTTGGTGACCTGCTTTTTTCACTTAACATGTAGTCAGGTTTCCATATCTACAAGGCACTGGTTCTTGTGTACAAATTCCTTTATTTTCCAAGGAGTCCCACATGCTCATTCTGTTACAGTAACTGCAACAGTAATTAAGACAATAATGTCTCCAGAGCAATAGGATGCTGCTGCTGGGCATGTACGGCTGGCTGACATGCTCCTTGTTAGCTCTGTCCACACATGAGGCTTCTAAGGCAGAACGGCAGGGCCAGGACAGCCACGGAGGCCTCTCTGTTACCCACCACTGCATCCAAGTGCTGAGAACAGGCCCTAGCAGATAGGCGGTGTTACTCCGTATATTAACATTTGTTGAATAAAGTATTGGAATTTGAAGAAGTAAATAAATTCCTCCCTAAAAAATAAAAAAATAAAATAATCCTGCTTTTTCAAAACAGTATTTACCATCTTTATTTTTTCCAAGCACAAATGAGATGAACTTATTTGGACATGGGTGTCTCAACAGTTCTAGGCCTGCTAACCTACTACCATCATTACATATCATGTACCTCTCCAGTGTGGAGAGAAGCAAGTCATGCCTAGGAGAGCAGGTGTCAACATCATTTTTGAGGCAGTGATGTGAGCACATGTGTGCAAGGCGCTAGAAAAACTGGGTAATAGTGGCAATGTAGAAAAAGCACTGAGCCAGTCATCAAACAGAGAGAGCATTGTCCTTATGTCACAACGAGGGAGGCAGACAGCTTTAACCATTCTTTGCTAACCTTCAATTCTTCATCTGTAAATGTATCTAGTCATTGCCTCAAGGGCACAAAATTACTGTGAGAATCTAATGAGAGAAATGTGAAAGCACTCCCTAATAACCAAGAACTACTGCAAGGGTATCTAACTGGATCTATACATGGGATAAAAATGCACAGAATTTCACACACACATAAATGAAGAGGAAAATGATGAAAATGAACAAAGTCTGAAGTCTAGTTGACACTATTGTAACAATATCAATTTATAGGTCTTAATGATGTACATGATTAAAACAAAAAGAAAAAATAATGTATACAATTATATAAGGAGCACTACTGAAGGTAGCTAGATGAAGAGTACACAGGACTATGTACTAGTTTTGCTAAATTCCAGTCAAACTATCATCATTTAGATTCAATAAAAAGCTTAAAAGACAGTAAGGGGCTGTGCAGATATAACCTATTATTATAATCAGCATTAGTACTGGAAACTTAAGTACAATAATATATAAAGGCATTATATTTCACTAACTAGCATACTATATACTCTAAGCTCTTTAATTTAATATTTATTTCAATAAAAGTCAAAGGAATAATATCAGGCTTTTGGGGGATAAATATCCTGTTTTTGTCAAAGAATTCTGATAGGAAATTTCTACTCTGACATCCTAATGACTTAGAAAAACATTTCCAGTCCTCTGCAATCAAGAGAATTAACAGAGAAGGAAGAACACTGATCCCACCGATAAACTGAAAATCTCCTGATTCCACGCCTCCTGCAAAGGATTTTAGATAAGCAATTATTTAAATAGCTTAGCACCTTGAAGTTTACAATGACTTTTTGCACATTACTGCAGTCTAACATTGTTGGTAAGAAAATTAGATATCATTCTCTGATGTCATGGATGAAAACATGACGGCTCAGAGCACTAAGTGTCTTGACAAGGACTCCAACTGCAGGGATACCTTCCAGATGACAAGTCAGAGTCCCACCACGTGAAGAGAAGTTTCAGCCTCAGGAAATGGCAGAGCAGACACTTGGATCAAGGTCTTTAAATCAAGTCCATTGTTTAGGACAAATCAACACCTCATTTATGATACAGTGTAGCCTCAACCATTTTTCTTGTACACAGTAGACCCCTGGAACGGTTATACCAGTTTTTATGCATCTACAGAAAATGCAGTTCTCAAGGACCAACCTGGGCCACAGCTTGCAAGGGGGTGATCAGGCTGCTGTATTTAATCTGAATGTCGGGAAGGTCTCCTTGACGGTAACTTCTGTACAAAACGACTTGGGCATCGTGCTTCATTTTGAACTCACTCTTGATTTCCTATAATCATTAGAACCAAAGAAGATTTGAAATTTGAATTGTAATTAAGAAAATCATAGTACATGAGCTATGAAACTGAGAGTACCCATCTTTAACATAAAGGTGAATCAGTGACAATTTGTATCCAAAATGGTTTAGTCACTATCTTTTACCAGTCGATGAGAGATGATAAATCCAAAAGAAAAATCACTATGGTGAAAAGATTACTTAAATATTTACTACAAGTAATCTGAATATTTGTAAAATCAGAGGACTTGATTGAAAACGTCTTACAGCCATAAATCAGAGAGCTGTATTTCCTTAATTACCTTGAGAATAAACTTGGCTATAAGGCCCAGGGTGATCACTACAGCCCCTCCTGTGATCGCCCAGGTCCTCCAGGCCCTGCTCATCCACAAAGGCCAGATCGGGCCTTCCAATAAATCCTTAATCACTCCCAAACCCAACTCTCCCCCATGCAGGGCCATGGTTCCCTGCTCGTCTCTTTGTCTAGAATGTCCTTCTATAGCTTTCACTCATCGTTTGGCTGTCATCTCAGATACCACCTTTTCAAAAAGGCTTCCCTCACTACTCCTCTCCCAGACATGCTCATTTCTTGGTTAACTTGCGACATCACACACGTTACACTCACCTCTGTGCCACTGGCATTGAGCAGAGCCAGATATTGAGCACAGTGCTCCAACAAACAAACGACCACAGTGCATGGCTCTCCCATGCCTGACTTACCACGCGGTTCTTGTCAAGTGGTTGGCCACTTCAGATGAGACACCTATATCAGAGGGCAGGCATGGCCTCCCACAGCAGGCCATCCTATGTTTCCTAACTACTAAAAAGGCCTTTTTCTCAGGCCAAAATACCTCCCTGTGATTTATCCAACCATCTTGGTTTTCTCTCTTCCTTATGCTGTCTAGATATTATTACTTCCTTCAGACATGCCTAGTGAGGTTTCAGGTTTAATTAGGAGCCCACAGCTACTTCTGTGAGTGGGCAAAATAAAAGGCCCTCCAGATGTGATGGGGCCAGTGAGAAGGAGCAGGAGATAAACTTGAGACAATGATGTTGGACCCTAGTCCTCAAAAGAATAGTTGCAGTTACAGAGATAAGAGGAAGATGAAAAGTACATTTACTTTCCACAGAAGATACAGTGAAACCATGCAACCACTTCATACTCAGGTGTGGAAGTTAATTAAGTGATTAAGGATTTAAACTGAATTAGAACAAAGATGGGATTTTTTTATTCATAATCTTAAAAATTTTATCATAATTACTGATTTATAAGATTAAAGCTATGGCTGAAAAAACAATTTCATTATTTTCACATTTTGAAAAATGTTTATCTATTAACTCATGCCACACTTACACCTTAAATCACTACTTTCAGCAGATAGCTCTGATCTGCCTGCCTAGCCCTGCCCACCCCTTCCTCTGGGCCCACCTTTCCCTCCCCATCATGTACCTCCAGGAAGTAGCTGGTTGTAACATGGCCTCAACCCCCAGCCCCCTGACCATAGATTAGTGGTCCCCAAATGGCCCCCAATCTGAGGTGGGTCAAGACTCTGGCCTTGAGGCAGAGAGTGGGGCAATCCCTTCTCAGCAGCTACAGTCATAATGTGTAAAATTCAGGAGTAATTGGTGGCCATGGTTCCACCACACAGAGAAGGTCAATCTGTTCAGAGAACAAATCAAGCTGAAGAGAGGCTGAAAGAAGGGGCAGCGATGGGGCCCTGCCAGGGCCTGTGAGCCAGGACACACCACAGGTTCAGGGGAAAACCCACACGTTTCATTCCAAGATACCACAACTCCTCAGTGAGTCATGAATGCCCTTTCATTTACACTAGTCAGAGGAGACTTTCGTTCATAAATAACTTCAAGTCAGATACTGCTGCTTCTCTGATTGTGGTTTATAGACCAATATTAGAACCAATATCTGGCAGGAAGCTTGTTTCCTTAGTACACATAAATAAAACGTATTTCAAACCAATCAAATAATTGAGAAAGATACAAACCTTCTTTCGTTTTTGCTCAGCAATACCTTTTTTCGCATAAATCAAACTGATCTTTTCTTGGTCCTTTAAAAATCGTCTGCGTAATCTTAATATATCTACCCGACTGTCTGTACCTGAAGAATAAAACGCAGGTTTGTTATAATTGGCCACTTCAACACTTGCCTCGTCTCCAGAATCTCCTAAAATAAACGTGAGGTTGTTTGCTTACCTCCATTTTATATTTTATTTAGTTTTTCTTTTCTTTCTCTCTCTTTTTTTAAACGACACAAGCCTATGCAAAGAAGATGATTAACTAGTTTAGAAGCTATAGAACAGAAAATTGAAGTAACTCAGTCCTAGAGCTGCAGTAGAACAATGATGGGGGAAAGGACTTGGAAGGCTGGGCCCTGGCAGCACCAGGTCCTCCAGGGAAGGGAGGAGAGGGGGGCTGAAGCAGGAGGTGTGGTGCGAAAGCGCAGCCTCCTGGTGTGGGTGTGGAGCCGGGGTAATGGACAGAGGGTCTCTTGAGTAAAAAGGGCCAGCCCGGCTGGAAGCAGAGGAAACAGTGACCAGTAAGACATAGGAATAGCCTGAAGGTAAGACATACGAGATTTTGCCGCTGGATAACCAACCAGCACAAAAGAACAGACAGAGATATCTACATGTTTCAATGGCCCAGTCCAGCCGGATATTGCTGAGTGGAGACCACAGTCAGCATGCACGCCCTTTTGTAAGCTATTCCAAATGCCTTTTTAGTGCCCTACTTGGGAAAACATTAAAAAAGTAAAACATCATCGAGTATTTTGAGGAAAGCTTCAAATATGAAAGACAGAAACCAAAATAAGTAGGGATGAGCAGTTGCTGAAATCAGATCATTCAGGAAAATTTTTTCAAAAATTATCATTTATCATCAAGGTAAGAATAGATAGTGCATCCATGGATCAAGGACTTAAGGGATGTTCAGGGAACAAAAATAGCTTATGGAAATTAAAAATATGATATCATAATATAAAAGCGAGGGTTAGAAGATAAGATAGAAGAAATTTCCCAGAATATAGAGCAAAAAGGACAAAATAACAAGAAGAAAATTAGAAGGATAACCATAAGATCTGACATGCAAGCAACAGGATTTCAAAAAGAGAAAACTGAGATGAGGAAATCATCAACAAAATCACCCAAGAATATTCCAGAACTAGAATATATGAGTTAGCAGCCTGACAGGGGCCTAGAAAAATGGACTAAAATAGACCAAAGAATACTTTTGTGAAATTTCCTAAAACTGGTTTAAAAGAGGAAGATCCTAAGAGTGTCCATAGAGAAAAGATCAAGTTCTTACAAAGGATCAACAAAGAGATGACATCAGGTTTCTCAACCACAGCCCTGTGGAACAAGAAACTTCGACGAATTCACACTCAGAATTCTATAGCTAAATCACCCATTAGGTGTGAGTGCTACCAAAAGCAATGTACGGCATCTAAGTATCAACAAGAAGCATACTGCTTCTGATCCCCTTTCTCAGGAGGCTACTTGAGGAGGTGTTAGACCAAAAGAAGGAACTAAACCAAGGAAGAAGGATCAGGAAGGCGAACAGACCTTCAGGCTGTGGAGGTGGTCTCTAGACAACAGCTAAGCAGAAACCCCACCCAGCCAGCTCAGAGGCTCCTGGAGAGATTTCTTTAAGAATCTGAGACATTTATATGTTGGGATACAATAAAACTATACAACTCAGAGGAAATTTGGTGAAAAATATGTAGAAATCTGAGCATCTCAAACAAAATAATTATTAATGCCCAGGAAAAATTATTGTGTGAAAAGTTTAAGTAATGATAGAATTACTCATGGTTCAGCCACAAATACTATTTATGTAGTCAAGATAAAAGGAAATTGAATATCGATGAAACAAAGACTAAGACATTGTTGTATTGTCAATCAGCGAGCTAGATACAAGATGCCTTAACAAGCCAATTAATTAGGAGTCGTTAATTGCGTGCGGGTTCAGAGCAGAATATCTCTGTCAAATTCTGAACAAACACAGGAAGGAGTATTTTCTTTTTATATCCTTCCAGGTCTTTGTGTAAATTATTTTTGTAGTCAGCTTGGAACCTTGAGTATATATCATATCTAACAAACATCGGTCATATCTATACAGACAACTTGTAACCTTGAGTACATATCATATCTATACAAACACCTGTAACCTTTGATACATAATGAACAAACACTTGGCATGAGACTACGGGAATTATTATCAGTATCAGCGTATCAGCCCCTTTAGATGGCTAGCTTGCAAGGTCAGTTAAGTTTATCTTTTCTATTATTTAAGTTAAAAAACAAAGTTTATTTTTACAGAATAAGAGACGGTCTAAAAATAACAGAGTTGACATATGGAACAAGGGACTAGCAAGAAATAGCAGAGAACTTCAAAACAGCAGTTTCAAACAGCAGTTTTCCCAAAGGAGGGATCATTACTATGCTTCAACATAATTATATCAGAAGATGAAGGCACAGGAAGAATTCATCATGTGTGTGTGATAGATGGGGGTGAGCGACAAGAGGGAGACAAATTCTAATGCCCATAACATAAAGTCAAAACCATGACTAATACTGAAAAAAAAGAAAGGTGGCAATATAAAAAAGACTGTTTGGAGAGATGGAAGCAAATAGCAAAAACTTGACTAAAAGGATGAAAGTGGTTGCATCTGTCACTTCTAACAAGCTGTGGAAAAGTATTTGACTCTTTAAACTATATGCATGAAGGAAATTAAAATAAAAAATTAAATAAAATGATAGAAAAGTGATATTTTAATTAGATTACAACTTTAAATTTTTAAATTGCATTTCCTTTTAATGATAATAAACAGTAACATAGTAAGTACTAACTCACTATATATTATGAACCTCCAAATGTTCCTCTTCAGGCAAAAAAATACATATACCTCGAAGAAGACAAGATATGAAATATTTGAAATCGATAAAAGTACCTGGAGAGATTCAAGTATATTAATTAAATTACTATAAGCATTTATTTACCTACTCAGTTCTATGGCTGAGTTTTTTCAAACCCATATATAAAATGTCTATGGGAAATAGTTTAAAAATTAGATTTCACCTCTTACCTTTATTATTTTATATACATGGTTCCCCAATTCTACCTACATCATCCATGACATATTTTCACTCTAAAAATGTAGAAAGGGAAAAACTGTGCAACAATTTGAATTGTGGACAGTAACTCCTATCACCCTTAGCAACTGCATTTGTTTCTGAGCCTCATCCCTATTCAATAAAGAAACCAGTCCAGTTGGTCATCAGCAGTCACCACACATAAATGGAACTGCGGACTGTCGCAAATGCACACCAACTTTTCACAATTCTACAGAAAGCTGCACATGCCCACGGGTTTAAGATAAGCAATCGTAAAGGGTCAGAGAGACAACTTAAAAGCAATGGGAAGGTGACAGTCACTTTGAAATTTCATTTTAACTTTGGGGCTTTTCACAATCAAAGTTACAGGAAGGACAGAGAGCCATGCACTCTTGCTGGATCTTATACTGGTTTGATGGGAAAACAGAGGAAAAGACTGTAAATAAAAAAAGCTGGCTGGAAGTGGTGAAGTGTGAAGGAAAAGACAGAGGAATGGGTTTGCTGGCCCTCTGTCAAATGCACAGTATGAACTAAAAGAAGGCTACACAGATTTGCCTTTCTATATTAAATGTAGAGAATGGTCCATAGCCACAAATTTGCTACATGAAAGTGTGAAAAAGAGTAGTTGGGAGTAAAGAAAGTATTTTGTGTATTTTTATGTTCCTACAATTAAATAAAAAGAAATTTAACTTTGCTAATTTTACTTCTATTTATCTAAATCCGTAAGTTGGCATTTTCCCAGAGTTCTGTCTTGGGACCTTTTCTCTCTTCGTATTTTCTTCCTCTGGGTTTTCATTCACTCCCAGCGCTCCAGTTCTCGTAAGGAGCTAACCTTACTGACCTCTATCTCAGCCCTCTCAGCACTGGGTCTGTGAGCCCTGCCAGCATTATCCACTCGGCTGTCTTAGCATCACCCGTGGGCTCACCCGGTCTCTCAAACCCCACCCTCTTCCTTTTTGAATTGGAGACTTAGCTTACTAATCCAGGTCAAGGTGTGGCTGCCTTTGACCTCCACCTCTCAGTCCTCCTCAGGCACTCCACATGCTGTTCCACACAAACCACCCCAAGAGGTTGTTCGGAGACCCTGTGCCTATCTCTGCTTGGTTCACTACCTGAAGCTGTGTGGTTCATTCCTAAAGCCACACCCCCATACTCCCAAGCCTGCTTTCTCAGCATTCTTTACTTCGCTCCCAGTGTGCTGAAGCATCTGCTTAACTGGACTGCTACAGAGCACGCTAGAGTGGGCTCTCACTCAATGTTCACTGAGCTGAACGGAGTCTCTCCCACCACCCAACACATTCCCTACTTCTCCCTCTCCCCACATCCTTTCCCTCCCAACATCTCAATCCCCCAAGGCTAGTCTCAAAGGCCACCCCCTCCACCAGGCCTTTCCTGAGGCTCCCTCCATTCTCTACCTGGATTTAAATCGGAGACTTAGCTTACTAATCCTGCCTCAACTCTTGATTGCCTACCCAACCCTATTGTTCTGGAAAGTCACTAAATAAATGGATTGAGTTCAATTTATCCAACAGCTTTTCTGGAACACATAAAACTATAATTTCAACATGGTAAATGCCCAGACAACATTTACTGAATTAAATTTTAATGGTATTGATTACAGATTATAATATGTGAATACAATCAGAAATGTCCTTTCTTTATCTAAGCCTCTGCATTGATTTAGAGGGCAGGTCATTTTTTTTTTTAATGTGGTTATTCCCTTTTTAAAAAAATATATTTTATTGATTTTTTTACAGAGGAAGGGAGAGGGATAGAGAGTTAGAAACACCGATGAGAGAGAAACATCAATCAGCTGCCTCCTGCACACCCACTACTAGGGATGTGCCCGAAACCAAGGTACATGCCCTTGACCGGAATCGAACCTGGGACCCTTGAGTCCACAGGCCGACGCTCTATCCACTGAGCCAAACTGGTTAGGGCAAGGGCAGGTCATTTTAAACACGTCAATAATCTTACTTTACCTTTTGGTGTGTTATCCACCGTGTCCCCTGGGAGGGCCAGCCTTTTTTTCCCAAAGTCAGGTCCCACTGACTTCAAGGGTGCTGTCTTTAATTTCTCACTCCTCTTGTGAGCAAACAGTAAGGAGGAAGACAAGGAATCAGATGATGAAGAAACCGTATAATCCACCAGCGGGTCAATACTGCTTCCAGTCAGCCAGTTAAAGGAGCTTCTTCCATCTGCAAAAGGCACAACCAGTGCATTTCACAGCAGCTCAGAACGGCACACCTTGCAAGCCCACCCTACCCCACTGCAAAGAGCAGCTCCAACCGCCACAACACACCGGGTGAGACAGTGGGGATCGTCCTAGTGGCAGCTGGGGCCTCTGCGTGCTCACCTGCAACAGTGACTGGGAACAGTCTCTCCAGGGATACAGTCATGTCACAGCAGGAGACATGGCGTGGAAGCTCCGGGAGGTCACGCGTGGACAACCGAGGCAGCTCAGGTGGCTGGGCCTCAGTGTCCTCACTTAAGTATTGAACATGTCACCTGTTCTTTCAAGCAGCCGTAACCACTCCAGGAATGATGTTTTGTATCTACTATAAATTACTAAGATCCTTGATTTCTAATATTAGTGTCATAAAATTTCCATTATTCAAATTAGTCCTATTTCTAGAACCAATAGAATGTGAAAAAATTCATATAAAGGAAAAATGTTGAAGTGTTTTTATGAAATAGTTTAGATATTTTACTCTAAACTTGCACTTTGATGATCAAAAAAAAGTTTAACCATTTAAGGAAAAAAAAGTTTAATATACTATAAACATAGTAAATAAAGTTGGTTTGCCTCTACTTTGCTTCTGAGATATAAGGTTTTAAATTTGATGCACTAAACAGATTTTTTTTGGGGGGGGAAACAAAACATAATGTACTAAAACTTTTCCTCTTTTTTCCAGTCAGAAATAATCCTTTTCCCCTTTTCAAAAATATTGTTGTAAAATATTTATAATATCAAATCGACTATTTTAACCACGTTTAAGTCTAAACCATGTACTTGGCACCAAGTACATTTACCTGGTTGGGCAACCATCACACCATTGTTTCCAGAACTTGTTCACTGTTTCAAACTGAAGCACCACACCCATTAAACACCAACTCCCCGCTGTCCCTTCCCCAGGCCCTGGAAACCACCCTTCAACTCTCTGTCTCTAAGAACTTGACTATTCTAGGGACTTCAGTCCTTTTCTCCTTTGACGGACATATCTTTTTTTGTGGTTCTCATCACTTTTTCCTATTATCTTTTCACTTCTCACAAATGGTCAGTGTTTTTACAGTTGAGGCTGTTTCCAAGGTAACAGTGCGCGGCGCACAAGAGGCAGGCATTCAGATGGAAGGTTACCTATGTTCTGTGTCGGTGTGAAATCATACTGCTGTTGGGTGGCCCGTATCTGCCGAGCCACAGCCCCTTGAACAGAGAGGGATCCTTCCTGCGACCAGGTCTGGAGAGCACTCTGAGAAGTCTGAGTCTCGATAAACATAGGCGTGAGGACGGTACTTCGAAAACGCCAGTCAGAATCAATGGTGTATTCCTGCATGTGAGAGAATGTCAAATACAATGACAGTTCTTTAGCAACTTGGAAATATTTTGATTTAAAATCCAATGGTACTATCAGCAAGTATGTACTATAACTTCATATCTCTGTGGGAAGCAGCAGAAGAATCTTTTCTGACCTAAAACTTTTAACTAAATAACCAACTAGAAAAACTAATTGGTACTGGGAAAGAAAAACCGTTTTCCTACTCTTTAATATTCAATGCCATAGTCAGTAATATCACAACACAGCTGCAACAAGTTAAATGACTCAACTCCTTCCTAAATACTCACCGCGTGCCCAGCACTGGGCACGATATTAGGAATACAAGTGCGAGCAGAACAGATCAGGCTCTGCTGCCCAGGAGCTTGAGAGAGATGAAGTGAACTCTTTGTTTAATGTATAAATCACAGTTGTTAAGGCTGCCAGGAGATAGCATAAACTCGACATGTACAGGGTGGATAGGAGGAGTGATGAAAAGGAGAGAAGGCATTATGGAGAAAGGAAAATTTAAGGGGAGGTTGAAATGAGAAGTGTGAGCTGTGTGCAGGGAGTGTAGGCAGAGGTGGGTAGAGTAACTGTGTTTCAGAAAGGAATGTGTGAGTATTCCAAATTTTTTTAAAAAGCCAACATCACTAATCATCAGGGAAATGCAAATCAAAACCACAAGATATCCCAATTGTCAGAATGGCTAGTATCAGGAAGACACATAACAAGTGTTGGCAAGACTGTGTGGGGCTGGCTGTGGGAGTGTACTGACCACCAGGGGGCATGAGTGTCTACCCCCTGGTGGTCAGTGCGTATCATAGCAACCAGTTGACTGGTTGTTTGGTTGTTCGGTCGCTTAGGCTTTTATATATATAGATAGCCAAGACATAGAAGAAGCAACATAAGTGTCCACTGATAAAACACATGTGGTGTATATATGTACAACGGAATATTATTCATCCATAAAAAGAAGAAAATCTTGCCATTTGCAACAACATGGATGAACCTTAAGAACATTATGTTAAACGTAGTAAGTCAGACAGAGGAAGACACATATGATCACTTATGTGTGGAATCTAAACAAACAAACAAACAAATAAAACACAACAAAACAAAACAAAAAAATTGAACTGATAAAGAGAGCAGATTGGAAGTTGCCAGGTCGGGGTGAGGGATGGGCAAAATGGGTCAAGGGGGTCAAAAGGCACAAATTCCAGTTATAAATAAATAAGTCATGAAAAGTAATGTACAACATTGTGACCATTATGACCGAACAACTGGAATGATTGGTTGACTGGTCGCTATGACATGCACTCCAATGGCCAACCTCCCACAACTGGCCAACCTCCCCTAGTCCCCCCCACCACCAAGCCGGCCAACCTCCCAAAGTCTTTACCCTGTCTTTACCCGCCTGCCAGCAGGCCCCAATAAGAACTGGTTGAGACAGCCACAATCAGCCCTGATCGCTGGCCAGGTCTAGGAACCCCACCCATGCACAAATTCATGCACCAGGCCTCTAGTAGTTTTACATACTGTATAAATTTGAGAGTTGCTAGGAGAGATCTTAAAAGGTCTCAAGAAAAAAAATTTGTATTGTGATGGATGTATATACAAATATCAAATCGTTATGTTGTATACCTGAAACTAATGTTACATGCCAATTACCTACATATATAAAGCCCTAATATGCAAATAGAACGAACAGCGGAACAACCGAACAAGTGGTCGCTATGATGTGTGTTAACCACCAGGTGGTTACTGAAAATTCTTTGCTCCTGCGTGCCATGGTCCCACCTGGTGCTTGCACCTGCTGCCGGCGCCAGCCCTGACCACTCGGCACCGTCAGCAGTGACTGCCATCACAGTCAGTGGGTGGGAGTGGCGGTGGTGGCGGGAGCGTGGCTGCTGGCAGAGAGGGGGCCGGGAGCCGCAGCAGGAGGGGCCAGGCAGGGGCATGGAGGATGGGCTAAGACCTGCCCCTATACCCACTGAAGCCTCGTGGCCCACAGTTCCTTTCAAGGTGCACGAATTCGTGCACTGGGCCCCTAGTATCTCCATAAAAAAGAAAGCCAAGTTAACACTATTAGAAACATTTGTTGACTAACAGACAGGGAAAGCTTATAATATTTATTATTACAGAGAGCACTTCACCTGAAATTTGCATTCCGACAGAGGATGCTCAAACATAGGGTTTAGGTAATCTGGGCTCATGCTGGTCATTTCAAGGAGAAAATCTGTTGCTAAACTTAAAAAGTGCATTTCTATCTTAGGAGTATATAAGGAATTTAGTGCCAATAACCGGTCCAAGGTATTTGAAGGTAACCTAGTTTCATGGCTCCAGAAATTTCGAATAATTAATCTGAAAAGCAGAGAAGAAGAAAAAAGACATATTGCTCAGATTATTGGCAAATGAAACTGTGGAGAAGGCACAGTTTTTCATTTAAATAAAGCTTAACATAGAGGGAAACCACATTCAAAATTTATAAACAGTATAATCTGAATTAAGAAAAATAATATGCATTAAAGGAAGAAAATATTCTAAAACCTTAGCATATTTAACAAAAGAAACTGGGTGATATTATTCTCATCTCTATTACCTGGGAAGATTTTAATGATAAGTATTATAATATTAACTATTTTGAAACTGAGAAAACATCTTAAAAAATTATATATAATTCTTTACTGCCTTGCTAAAACAAATGGCTCCAAAAATTAGTGCCATAATGCCCTAGCCGGCTGGGCTCAGTGGATAGAGCATCAGCCTGCCGACTGAAGGCTCCTAGGTTTGATTCCGATCAAGGGCACATGCCTGCACTGCTGGCTTGATCCCCAGTAGGGGGCATGTGGGAGGCAGCCGATCAATGATTCTCTTTCATCATTGATATTTCTATCTCTCTCTCTCTCTCCCTCTCCCTTCCTCTCTGAAATCAATAAAACTATATCTTTTTTTAAAAAATTAGTGCCATGAAAATATTCAAAATTTAAACTAGTTAAACACAAGCTTAGGCTTTATAATTTATAAATGCTTACATAATACAAATACAATTTTTAAAGGCTCAATGAACTTAAAATTGCATCAGAATAGAAAATTAGCCAAAACTGGTTTGGCTCAGTGGATAGAGCGTCGGCATGCGGACTGAAAGGTCCCAGGTTCGGTTCCGGTCAAGGGCATGTATCTTGGTTGCAGGCACATCCCCAGTGGGGGTTGTGCAGGAGGCAGCTGATCGATGTCTCTCTCATCGATGTTTCTAACTCTCTATCCCTCTCCCTCCCTCTCTGTAAAAAATGAATAAAATATATATATTTTTTTTAAAAGAATAGAAAATTAACTGATATATAGAATCATAAAAATGTTTACGTTCCTTTTTATATAACTAGTACTTGACAAAACACTCATATAACTGATTAAGGTAGGCATTTTAAAGAAGAATAATCATCACTCATATTTCCATGTATAATTAATATTATAGTTTCCTCTTATCTCTAAGGTCTCAAATATTTCATTAGATATTAATATGCATTGTGTGCTTGCAAGGATGGGAGTTAAATGGAAAACGGTAACTGTCAGTAGATTTCCCTTTCATTTTGAAATGCTTTAATTCACTGCACAGCAGAGACAGCTTTACCACACCACTTTTTAAAGAGATTTATGTTAAAATAACTTGTCGGGATTTTTAAGTCTCATGTGATTTAAAATACATTTTTATTTAACATCATGAATGCAAGAGGCAGAGAAAATGCTAATACTGCAAACAAAAAATGCTGAAAACTACATGATGCTAGTCTAGGAAAAAATACCCCTGAATTTTTTTGTCCTGGCCCAATTATTCAGGAGGAGCACATACTGAAGCCCGAGGTTCTCATCAATTAATCCCTGAATCAATACATCTTTTGCCAACTTAAATATTTCCCGGGAGTCATCATCTGCTTGGCTTTCTGGGTCTCTGAGAAAAATAATAAAATGACAAAACATTAATACTCTCTTGTATCACTTTTGTTTAAACCCAGTAACATTGTCTAGAATTAAAGTTTTTAAAAAAAAAGATCTGGCTTTTCCCATGGAACTTAAATTCCAAAATAACGCAGAACCTATCCCATGCCAATGTGCCCCAACTTCCTCCTTTGGTGCCTCTGCGAGCCCCTTCAAGTGGCTCTTCTCTCTTAAGTGCAGGGGAGGAGGGGTTGGTGGCAGGAGCAGGGCTTCGGATGGCTCCCTGGGATGCTAAGAGCTGGCCCAAGTCCCCTGGGAAGGAATGTGTGGTACTCTTGAAGGATGAAGACATCTCAGTCAAGTTCATTTCCTTTATCTTGTCAGATCTTAAAGGGATAACTATGAAAACAAATTACACTTTTACCCCTCCCCCCTAAAAAAAGAGAAAGAGCTCATGGACATGGACGACAGTGTTGTGACTGGGTGGGGAGGGCGTGAGCGGGTAGAGGTAGGAGAGGGTATATGGAAGATAAATGGTGATGGGGAAAAAATAATAAAAAATGAAAACAAATTATACTTTTAACTCAACCAACAATTTCATGCACCAAATATTTCCCACAGATACATGAGTTAAAATAAGAATACATTTCAGTATACAAAAATAAACTTGTTTTATTAATCATGTTTAAAATGTTTTTTATATTTATTATAATCTTTTCCAGATTACTAAAGGCACCCAAATTCTCCCTTAAGAAATGTAATACAAAATGTCAATGTAGAACTTACCGATAATTGTCATGAATCCACATAAGAATATTATACATTTGTTCCCTACACACCGGAGAAGGATGAGAAATGAATTCTACAACAGGATTCAGAAGTTCTCGAAGTTCTACTGGCTTCAATTTTGCCATCATCTTATAAATTATGTCTAAACACACTTTTTGCCTTTCATCATCTCTATAAAAAGAGAGATTTGTAAAAACACAATTTTAATAGTTTTTAATATTGCATTTTCAGATATAATAGGTTAACTTTTTTGTGCTATTCTGTATTTCAAAATTTGTTATAGTAGACAATACTACACTTATATAAAAATTACATTCTTTTTTTAATAAAATGTTTATTCTCTTAAATCCAATGCATTCACAGAGCATTAACACTTTAAATGTTTATAATTTCCACCAACTGCAGCATTATCTAAGTCAGTGGTCGGCAAACTCATTAGTCAACAGAGCCAAATATCAACAGTACAACGATTGAAATTTCTTTTGAGAGCCAAATTTTTTAAACGTAAACTTCTTCTAACGCCACTTCTTCAAAATAGACTCGCCCAGGCCGTGGTATTTTGTGAAAGAGCCACACTCAAAGGGCCAAAGAGCCGCATGTGGCTCGCGAGCCACAGTTTGCCAACCACGGGTCTAAATAAAGCAAAATAAGCACTTTATTATAGACAGGTAGTTTTGTTTATTTCAGTTCTAGATGATTTTAAAAGATAATGTGTAGAAATTATTCTTTTTACTTAAATGTATTATGTTATCTACCCACCAAATCAAAATCAAAAGCATTTTCCAAGTTGAATAAGTTATAAAAAAATAGTAAATCTTGCTTGTACAGAAATGTGCAGTGTTTTCAAAGCTCTGAACAGTTGCCTACTAATACAAATCTCCACAGCTTACCTTAGAGTTGGAAGATGAGTTTCACAGTAATGTAGTTTTAACCTCCATTTACATTCATGTTAATATATTACTAAGATGTTTACTCTATATCACAATGGTGCTTTCCAGTGTTCACAATTTACAGTTTCAAATTATACAAGTCATTCTCTAATATAAGGGACAGTTATTACTTCTACAAACTATCCCTAAAAACAAAACCCCACCTTACATAGACTCTCTGAAAATTTTATGACTTAAAACATTAATTCAACATGATTTTTAATATTTTAGCCATCTTCTAAACACCAGCATGTAAACTTGCCTATTTAATATGAGAGCTACAACTTGATTCACTGAGATATTATGTAATAATTTTCTTCAACTATCTTTCTCACCTTAATGCAAAAATCTCCTGACTTGCTGGCTCTGTTTCTGTAAATTCCAAACTGATTTTTTTTTTTTTAATATTTTGGAGAAAGGGAAGGAGGCAGGTTATGATAAATACACTGAAAACAGAAAAGGCTGCCCCTGCCCCAAAATTAGGCCTTTAAAAATTATTTTTACTTCTACACTATTTAACACTTTGAGAGTCAATTACAATGTTTCATCTTTAACACTAACACAAATAAATTACAGTCTGCTCTACCATTCTGGGATCTAAACTTCTAAACACATGAGCAGAAGAGTAAAATACTTCACTGTTCAATTCAGAAATTTAGAACAGTTATATGATTTGACTAGACTGGTCAAGGTGGTTAGAAACATACAATTATGTGGGTGGGTGGTTAATTTGCTTCTGGGGGGTGGTAGTCAAAGAACAGAGAGTAGTGAATGAAGTAACACACAAAAATTATTTCCTATTTGGGGGGAAAGGGAATTCGCAGGCCAGTTTAAACCTCTGAAGGCCTTTTGACCTACCTCCTCGGATCTAAGACAGATCTTTCAATTATCTGAATAACCCCCATTCTTTCCGTGAGTATCAAACTGACTGGCAGTCACATCTCCAAGTACAATCAAAAGTTTGTTGAATGAAATATTAGTAAGGTCAAAAGGAGACTACATATCAAACTGGAAAAGTAATCTACTCAAGTACATATTACATTCAGTTTTCAAATCATTTACTAACAATTCAACAGATTTGAACACACACACACTAAAACAGGCACCCCAGCCACTGATCTGCTTTGCAACACAGGCCATAAAGGCAGAGATGGCATTCTCTAAGCCAAACTTTAAACAGATTTAAAAAGTAATTCCTAATTTTACAGAAATGCTTCTTCAAAAAATATTTTCTCTCACTCCCTCATCTCCTATACTGAAGGATGTGTAATATGTTTTTTCCCCAAGCTAAATCTGAACCCTCAAAATTGATTCCAGGCAGATCTCTGCAAATTAAAATAAAAAAGAATATGTACACATCCTATCTAATAAAAGAGCAATATGCAAATTGACTGTCACTCCAACACACAATATGGCTGCCCCATGTGGTAAAAGATGGCTGCCCTCATGTGGACACAAGATGGCTTCCACAAGATGGCCAGCAGGGGAAGGCAGTTGGGAGGGACCAGGCCTGCAAAGGAGGGCAGTTGGGGGTGATCAAGCCTGCAGGGGAGGGCAGTTAGGGGTGACCAGGCCGGCAGAGGAGGGAAGTTGGGGGCAACCAGGCCTGCAGGGAAGGGCAGTTGGGGGGGGACCCAGGCCTGCAGGGGAGAGCAGTTGGGGGGGACCAGGCCTGCAGGGGAGGACAGTTAGTGGTGACCAGGCCTGCAGGGGAGGGCAGTTAGGAGTGACCAGGCCTGCAGGAGAGGGCAGTTAGGGGCAATCAGGCTGTCAGGGGAGCAGTTAGGAATCAATCAGGCTGGCAGGGGAGTGGTTAGGGGGTGATCAGGCTGGCAGGCAGAAGCGATTAGGGGCAATCAGGAAGGCAGGCAGGCGAGCAGTTGGGAGCCAGCAGTCCTGGATTGTGAGAGGAATGTCTGACTGCCCATTTAGGCCCTACCTGGATCGGGCCTAAACGGGCAGTCGGATATCCCTCAAGGGGTCCAGATTAAGAGAGGGTGCAGGCTGGGCTGAGGGACACATACCCCGTGCATGAATTTCGTGCACCGGGCCTCTAGTCCTATATAATAAAAGGGTAATATGCAAATAGACCGAACGGTGAAACGACCGGTTGCTATGATGCACACTGACCACCAGGGGGCAGACGTTCAACACAGGAGCTGCCCCCTGGTGGTCAGTGCACTCCCACAGGGGGAGCACTGCTCAGCCAGAAGCCGGCTGATGGCTGGCGAACACAGCACACTAAGGATGTCCAACTGTGGCTTAGGCCCGCTCCCTAAGCCGGCAGTCAGACATCCCCCAAGGGCTCCCAGACTGCAAAAGGGCGCAGTCTGGGCTGAGGGACCATTCCAGCCCCTCCCTACCATCCCCCCAGTACACGAATGTCATGCACCGGGCCGCTTGTGTGTGTGTGTGTGTGTGTGTGTGTGTGTGTGTGTGTGTGTGTGCGCGCGTGTGTGTGTATATATTTATACTGACTGTAATCCTCCAGCATTTTAAAATCACTTTGGAGATTAATTTTGGGATTCTACTGCTCACAACTCCAAAATCTATAATGATTTAAGGATATACTTCCTCTTGTTTCCTTCCTGTTCACCCTCTCCCCTCCATAACAGTTCAATATAGCCACGGCTCAAGTTAAATGGGAAGAGAGAGAAGTTTTTGAATAGTTTTTGTGTGTTTGTTTTACTTTGGTGATCTGGGTGGCACATTGTGTACATTGTGCTCTTTGCCATTAAGTCGAGTCACTCCCTTTGGCCAAATTGGTGTCTCTGTTCCCTGATTTTTCCAGCTACTCCCCTGGGAATGGTATTGCCTTGGAAGCCAGAATAATCCTTACTAGTCCTTGCTTCTGGCTTCTCATGTGGTTTCTCAATGGACTTTTCAGGAGCTCCATTCTCTTCATTTTTGGTGGGAAACACTACATTGGAGCAAAGTTCTCGTAGCGGCTGCACAGGAATTGGACATGGCTATTTTGGGGGCTTCTGGCACACTTCATCATAACTTGGCTTTCAGTGTTCCTGTAGGGCCACAGTTATAGCTACATTTATGTTATTATCACATGGTGAAGCAGTATTTGTCCTTGATGGCTTTGCGGGATTTGGGGGAGAAACTGATATAGTTGTCAGGTGGAGAACATCCTTCTGAACAGTGGAATCCTCCACCAGATCCTTTTCTATCTGAGTTGTGCTCAATGTAGGAGGCTCAGCTGTGCATGAAGGACCGGTACTTATATTGAGTAGCTGGGCAGCAGTACAGTCAGTCTGTTCATCCTCTGCAGGCACTGGGCAACTATCCCCTTTTCTTAACTCTTCATTATCCTTTTCTTTGTAGACACCTTTAACAACATCAGACATCCCACTCTCCAAAACAAGTTCACCTGGTGTTCTTGATGAACTTCCAGGTAAAGGAGGAAAATTTGAGGCTAACAAGTCAAACTTTGGTGTTGGTGCCTTTGCTTCAGCTGTCAATGTTGGGGTCTTGGGATACAGTCATCTTCTTGTCATCCTCGACCTCTGAAGAGCGTTCTCCTGCCCCTACCATAATCCCCATTGTGTTCAATCTGCAAAGTTGGAGTCTCTTTTGGAAGGTAGCTTTGCTCCTGATGCCCTGGTTCTGTAGGGTTATGCTGTTCAGTTGGAAAGTTCCTTGAACCAGATCAGTTTACTGGTCCATCCCCCAATGATACAGATCCCTCTGTTGAATGTTCTGAACCACTTGATGACCTAAAATGAGGCTTCACACAATTTTTTTGGAATGGTCGACCCATATTCACAGCAGCAGCCGTTGTTTTATAAAATACTGGAGAATTAAAGCCATTCACAAAACTGTTTGGAAAGGGAGCCAGTGGTGTTTCAAAGTAAGGTGAAGGATTTGGAGACCAGACTGAGGCACAACACTACAGATGGAGTACTGGTGGTGAGGACTATATGCAGGCTGCATAAAGACTGGTGAGGCATACTGTGCTTGAGTTTGAACAGGCTGACTATACATACTAGAATCCATTAAGTGATAACCATTCTTAGCAAAAAAACGTATTGATGGTGTTTATCCTTGCCATGATTGGCTTGCCCTGAAATGTTTTAACTTTTTCTCTCAAATATTTAAAAGCCTGTTGTGCAACTGTGTCTCACTGGAAAGTGATATACCAATTGCCATTGTGTGCAAACTCACAGCTTATCACCTTGGGGCAGTTTTCATTCTTGAGCAAAGCTTTCACTTCCTGTATTGGTGTTGTTTCAGGAATCTCTCTAAGAATCACATTACAATGCTCATGACTTGGTCTCACTTTCTCACCCTTCTCACCAACTTGTACCATGGGAGAAGATCTCAATACTTCAAGAATTAGATCGGGGTCTGTGGTTAGTTTTTTACTTCTTCCATGTTGGCAACTGTCTAAATTGGAATGAATTGATCACTGTCCATTTGAGATATCAGGTAAAGATCCTTTGTCAAATTTTCTTGTGAGAAACAGAATTCTAATTGTTTCTTCAGGCATTCTTATAGGTCTTCTGTAGAAATTGCTGAACTGCTTTGTCAGGAAACGTCATATATTTGGTAACTCAGACCTTCATATTCCTTATACATATCATCTGAAAGCTCTGTATTAGATAAGACCCTGATGTGGCTGCTGTTTCATGCCAAGAGCTTTCAGTTTCATGAGTTACTGGTGTGGCATCAGTATTTCCACGAGGAATTTCTTGCCACACTTTGGCATTAGGATTTAAACCAGTTCCATTAGATGTTACCTGCTCCAAAGCCATGGCTCAAAGTGTCTTCCCTATCTGGAAAGCCTTCATTAATCAATCAACCTTCTCTCTCCATAAGATTTTCCCAAAGACAGTGCTCCCCACAGATCTCGTCTTCATCTCTCTTGTTAGCACTCAAACATTCTAAAAATTACATTCTTAAAAACAATTATCATGGACTAGATTATTAAAAATAAATTAATTCAATGTGGAATCTTGGACTGATCTTGGAATAGAAAAATTAGTGGAATCCAAATAAAGTCTAGTTTAATTACTAGTAATGAACTACTGTTCATTTCTTAGTTTTCACAAAAGTACCACAATTATGTAAGATTAAAAAATTGAGTAAAGGGTATATGGGAGCTATGTGTACTATCTTTTAACTTTTCTGTAAATATAAGGTTATTCCAAAATTAAAAGTTCATGTAAAAAAAAACATGAAAAAGTCAAGCAAAATAAGCCAAGTATAAAAAATTTCATGATTTGAAAAATTGATTTCAAGTGTTAGACCACCTGCCATGTCATACAGCAGGATTAAGTGTAGTCTGGGTCCCAGATAAGGTGTTATCATTTCCTCCTTAAAATGCTTTACATGCAATAGTTTAATGTTTATGTAAAACACAATAATACATTTTTTTCTTGCTGGCACAGCACACATTTATCAATAAATTATCACCATGGAAAGATAGGAACACATACAAGACAGGGAAAAGAGTACAGGGAAATAAGAATATTTTAAGTAATCAACAGCATTCTCTTTTAACATTTATAGGGAGATTGCATTTTGAAAATAAAGGAACAATTTTAACAAACGAATTAAAAAAAAAACCACAAAAAACTCTTACCTGGCAGGATAGGTACAAAAACTCAACACCATGCATTTTACATCGGAAAAGAGCCTTAGACAGTGCCTGTGTAGCCTCCACAAGGTGCCAGGTGAGAGGAGGCAGGATGGCCAGGCCCCACCAACCTTTCTTCTCAGATTCAAATGTAACAATACATATTTTATGAAAACTACAAGCTCTTTCTGAGCTGAAGGAAATAGCTGGACAAATCAACATTTTATGAGCCTGCTGCACCAGGAACATGAGGCTGGTTTCCCACTCACCTGTGTCTCATGACTTGAATGAAATCCTTGCTCTTCAACTGTAAGTACAGATCTGTTATTGCCTCTGAACGACACAGCACCACTTCTAGACAGAGAGTCTTCATCACTCCATGAAATTTTGGCAGCAGGAAGAACACGGTGCTCATGAACCTAACCAGTGGACATGGCCAGTGAGTGGCAGGGCAGTCTCAACCATCCCCGCCATGGACATTCACCACCTCAGCATCTTACCTATCGGCCAGTGGAGGGAAGTTTTTCACAGCTTTGTTCAAGCACACGATAAATTTGTCCTCCATTGTATTCTGATGATGTTTCAGCTGTTTGACAATCAGTTCACACACAGACTCCTCCAGTATCTGAAAAAATCAAGTTTATTTTCCAATACACACAAGTGGAAACTTAGGCTACATTTCTGAAAATAGGTTTATCTTGAATAGTTGAGAGTCCAGTGCTATCATCTCCAGTGTTCACCAGGTGAAGCCAGGAGCACTCGTGGGCTGACACTGACCACTGAGTACCAGCAGAGGCTCTGGAGCCGTAAGTTTGGGTGAGCCAGGCTGCGTCCCAGCGCTTGTGCTGCGAGCACTTGGCAGTGTCAGCTCATGTCATATGTCAGATCAATAAAAAAATTAGTGCTGCCCTAGCCAGTTTGCTCAGTGGATAGAGCGTCAGCCTGCAGACTGAAGGATCCCGGGTTCGATTCCGATCAAGGCACATGCCCAGGTTGCAGGCTTGATCCCCAGTAGGGGCATGCAAGAGACAGCCAATCAATGATTCTCTCTCATCATTGATGTTTCTATCTCTCTCACCCTCTCCCTTCCTCTCTAAAATCAATAAATTTAAAAAATAAAATGTCAAAAAAAAAGAGAGATGGGCAAAATAATTGAAAAGATTAAAAAAAAGATTAGTGCTTCTTCTGACAATGAAATATGCCAACAAGTCATTTAAGAAGCGAAACTAAAATTTGTGATTAAATATGTTTAAGACACATTTTATGGTGTCAGTGTTCATATCTGTGGTCAAATATTCTCACAAACCACAATTTTCAAGCAACTCTATCTCAACTATCACTGTCTATCTCCCTATACCTTGCTATCTCATGATCACATACAACTGCCTACTATGATAGATTCGTTTGTGAATTATCTGTCTCCCCTCACCACATGCCAGCTCCCTGAGGGTGGGACTTACCCGGTCCTGTTCCCAGCTGCATACAAGAGCCTAGAGCCAACCAGTAAGTACCTAATACACAGAGGTGGGCAAAAGTAGGTTTTCAGTTCTGAGTATGCGAAACCCAGTTTACTCTTGCATTATTACTTATTAACGTTTGTATTACAACTATAAACCTACTTTTGCCCACTCCTATATATAAGTGACCAACATGTAAGTGCCAAAGTTATAAAACAATGTGAACCTAACAATATGGGGAAAACAGTAGAAGACAAGACTGGAGTCTACATCTCAGGTGCCAAGAGTAGCTTAGTGGTTAGAATATGAGTGACTCTTATTTACTTCTTTTTTTTTTTTCTCTTACTTCTTTATGTTATACTAATTTCTACACAAAAATCAATGTCATTTTATATTCAGGAAAAAAATTATGTAAAACAAAAATGTTTCTCATTCCTGTTATGTTGAAATTTAAGTCAAGAGAAATTGAACCTGGGATATGCTATCATTTGTTCCATCCGAGGTAAATATTAAGCATTTTATATAAACTGCTACCAAACATTTAGCGACATTAGAATCATGTCTTAACAAATTATTCTGAATTTTTAAAATTGTTTCTTTTACTAAAATAACTGGGTATCCTTAAATAAATAAGTCTGATCTTCCCAAAGGGGTCTATTTCCTTTTAGCTTAATATTTTATTTTAAACCCAAATAAATGCCTAATCGGTAAATGGGCAGGGGCCCAATCTGCTTTTTGTGGGTAACCTGGGTATCTTGAGGACCTCCTGACTTTCCCAAAGCTTCTTCTCATCCTGACTGACAATGCATGTAGCCCAGACTCCACTCTACCTTTTCTTTCAGGAGAGGGGATGGACTGGAGATACAAATTCGGGAATCATGAACATAGAGGCAGTTTTTAATGCAACGAGGCCATATAACCAGCAGGGAAGCAGTAAAACAGAAGCCCAAAATCAGAGCTGTGGAGGTGGCCCAGGAAATATGCAGCTAAGAAAGGGAGAAGAAGCTGCCAAGGAAGTAGAGAGACAGCCAAGAGTGTCCCAGAACCAGTGACAAAGGGAAATCAAGGAGGACCAACTGTGCTGCTGTGGACAGGCTGAAACAGAGAGACCTGGTACGAGCATCTGATCACAAGTGACACTGCTTCTGGAGGCTCCGAACACATGTAGCACCTCACTCTATTAGCATGTGGGAGGAGGGCAATGTAGCAGTCAGCATCACCCGCTACACTATTTTCAAGTAAGTTATAGCATGTAACTTCCATGCAGTTATACCTATATATCTTTCATAATTATATTTATTGGAAATTATAGTACTCTGAATGTATGATATGCTTAAAAATTCAACAAGGCTCTTCTTACAATACAGTCAAGTGGGAAGGGCACATAAGACTGGGAAAGGCTCCCAAGAAAGCGCTTTTTCCTGTGTAATGGTTGTATTATGTCAAAAACTGTAGGCGAGGATTTTATTTTATTTTTAAAATATATTTCTTTATTGATTTCAGAGAGGAAGGGAGAGGGGGAGAGAGATAGAAACATCAATGATGAGAGAGAATCATTGATTGGCTGCCTCCAGCACACCCCCTACTGGGGATCGAGCCCACAACCCGGGCATGTGCCCTTGGCCGGAATCGAACCTGGGACCCTTCAGTCCGCGGGCCGATGCTCTATCCACTGAGCCAAAACGGCTAGGGCAGGTGAGGATTTTAATAGCTTAACAACCTAACATTAGCAGGTATCTGCAAAATGCCCACTTTGGTTTCTTAACAGTACAGAGCATATAAGTATCAAGTGTCATGACAAATCAAAATTGAAAAAGCATTTATTTAAAATTGCACAACATACTCACATGTTTTCTCTCAGTAATATATTGAAGAACAAGTCCCAGAACTTCTGCTGCTGCTGCATACACCTCTTTATATTTTACAAAGGACATATTATTGACCAAAGCTTGAAAGTATCTGTAACAAATATAGAAGATAAATATGCATAAAATAATCCATTCTGTTGACATAAAATTATAACGATTTTCCTCTTTGTACCATATTAATAGCACACATTGAGAAACTATGAAGCCTAAAACATGATCCAAATTACTGATGTGAAGATATATGAAGATATCTTTAAGGCTCTGACATCATCACATCAGGGAGGCACATTCAAGTTGGTTCCATTACACTGAACCTGCTATAGTTAAAGTAAACAATGCTGGAGAGGGGAGCTGACTCCAGCTGAAGAGGAGCAGGCAGAATGAGGGCCCTGTGGGGTTCCCAGGCACTGATTCACTCCTTTAGCTCAACTGCCAGAACCCAGTGGCTGAGAAACAGAAATTTCCAGGCAGACAATGACCTCCGGCGCTATGTCTGGGAGGCACTGTCTACAGCCTGAATTGCTTAGCTGGGCTTCGAGACTAAGAAGCCTGCAGGATCTGAGGGACCAGAACAAGCATCGATAAAGGTGCTGGCTTCTTGGGGAACCCCTACCCCCAAAAAAACCCATAATGCTGGATACTATAAAACTATAGTGAAAAAAAGCTATTATTTAAGATTGTGATTTACTGACACCCTGTTAAAGCCATCTACTATGACAGAGAAGGTCAATAAAATAATGAGAAAAAGAGTGAGCGTGAATGCAGTGCCCCCAGACTTCAGGGGCAAAGGGGCTTTTAATTTTCAGCCCAACATTGGCTCTGTAAAGTTGTCACTGGAGAAAACCAAAGCTCAAAAAAAAAAAAACCTTGTCTAAAAGTAAGCTATTTCCTGTTGAATCTGTGTTGAGCAACATATTTTAGAGGACCACCTAGGCAGAGACACTTCCAAGGAAATGGCAAAAGCAGGAAAGGGAGCCCAGCTGGTGTGCTTCAGTAGTTGAGTGTCGACCCATGAACCAAGAGGTCACTGGTTCGATTCCCTGTCAGGGCACATGACCAGGTTGCAGGCTCGATCCCGGGTAAGGGGTATGCAGGAGGCATCGGATCAAAGTTTCTCTCGCATCTATGTTTCTATCTCTCTACCCTTCTCCCTTCCTCTCTCTAAAATCAATAAAGACATATTTTTTTAAAAAAAGCATGGAAGGGACATAATGTGATAGGAGCACTGACTTTAAGCCCCTCCACTGCATATGTTGGGCGATGCCCATCCTCACCATGAAGGGTCCTGATGGGAGGGGAGCAGTGTGGCTGCAACTATGCCAAACAGCACAGAGACAGGGCAGGTAGCACGAGGTCAGCCGCACCCCTTCATGGTCATCGTCTTAGTTTAAATGGTTCACAGAGCCCATGTTGCTCTCAGGGATAAACGCTAAAAATGTCACTTTAGAAAATAAGCAAAAAAACCTTAATACCTCGTTTGACAAAATGTACATGAAAAATTACACTAATTTTTAAAAACTTACCTTCCTCATTTACTCCATTAACACATTCTTCTCTCAAATGGCCCCTAAAGCCAACTATTTAAATCAGGGGTCCTCAAACTTTTTAAACAGAGGGCCAGTTCACTGTCCCTCAGACGGTTGGAGGGCCGGACTATGGTTTAAAAAAAACTATGAACAAATTTCTATGCACACTGCACGTATCTTATTTTGAAGTAAAAAAACAAAATGGCATAAACACCCGCATGTAGCCCGCGGGCCGTAGTTTGAGGACGCCTGATTTAAATTAAGGGAGAAATATTTAACATGCGTTCTAGCCCTCCAACTTATCAAAATTAAACCAGTCTATTTCCAATTCAGGAATACTTTAACCTAAAAAAAGATAAATGAAAGCAAAACTATGATACTTACTTTATACTCTCTATGCCACATTTTGGGTCATAGGGAGGGAAGTTATTGGCCATTACAATGCCTAATAACTGAATTCCTACTGAATTGTCTTTAGAATTAGGATCTTTCCTGGAAAACTTTTCGAATATTAACCTGAAACAGAAGTATAAAAATATAGATTATCATATAAATAAGAAGAAGGAAGACAAATATAAAATTTTCTAAGGAGAATATTCAAGGTAAGAAATATTCTCCCTCACTCCACACCCCCCACAACTAATACCCTTCTTGCTAATACCCTCTTTGTTCACATCCAGGTTATTCTAGCTTTGGAATACAGGCAGTTTCATATCTTCCTATAATTACTTGTCCTTTTGAAAGTGTTAGCTGACCTCAGGCAGTGCTAAAAGGAATCAAAGCAGTCCTACATTCTACCCTGGGCTGAGCAGAGTGCTCTAGTATCAGCTTTGGAAGTTGTGGTTTTATGAGTAACAATATCATATTATTATACATGGATTCTAATTCAAATTACAGTACTCCTTCTATCACTTCAAGTAATTAAATTTCATTGTAATCACTATTTGAAACATACTACATTTTTAAAATTTCTAAACAACATTGCAAAATCTAGTAAATTAATACCTGTAAGGGATGGATAAACAATCCTTCCAGCATTCAACAAGAGTTTTTATAATTTCAAGGTTGTGGCTAAACACGGCTCTTTTTTGATGAAAAACATGCTTCATTAGGAAATTAAGCAATCGATTGGCTAACACTTCATCTTTGGGAACCCCCTGAAATGGTATAAAAATTAGGTTAATATGTAGCATTCCATTCTGAAAAAGAATTTTTTAATCCAAAAGTCCATTTATAAAAGAAATGTGGCATTCTACCGGCTCCTAGTTAAAAACCTAAGTGTGATTTTTCAGGTCCAACTGCAGCAAATACAAAGGCTTTTCCAGATAGGCCTCCAGGGGGAGAGCTGCCCGTTCTGCCCCAGGCTTGTAACACAGCAGGTAGACCTCAGTCTCAAAGGGCAGCTGCAGTCAGACCCTGAGGTCCATGTCTGGTCATGCTCTTTCACTATGTGCATTCCTGGCCCAGGCACCTTCACTCCTAGTCCCCATCTTCTGTAAACGCAACAGCTGGAACCTCCTTCTGGAGGGAGGAAGGGAAAACTTGAAGTCACTCTGACTCAGTACTCTGTGCTTTCCAACTCCTAGGCCTTCTCCCTCACATTCCTCCCAACTCCAGGGCCCTACAAAAGTGCTGAGGTCTTTAATTAGTGGCACCTCAAAAGGGAAATGACCTCCATTTCAGTATTGAGCCACCTGACCCTTGACCAATATGCTGGCTCCAGGAGGTAAAATGGAACAAGAGAGTGAGGGCTTCCTCTAGTTTTAGCCTTTTACATATACTATTGCAATGAGGTTTTTTTAAATAAAAGGCTTCACTGTAACTTTCAATTTGGCTCCCTGTTGCTTTTATCAGTATTCTGACACTTATGTAATTCAGGTCTTTCAAGATTAGCTGAGTTCCTAACAGTTAAATCAATATTTTCCAATGGTTTAAGTTAAAACAAATACTCCCTTAATTTTTTCATGTTAGTAAGCAGACTACAAGTTATTTCATCATATTAAAGATAAGAAATCTAAAATTTAGTTTACTTTGAAATGAGAGAGGCACATTTACACACATGTATAAACTCTATATACACTATTATCCTATCTAATAAAAGAGTAATATGCAAATTGACCATCACTCCAACACACACGATGGCCACCCCCATGTGGTCAAAGATGGTTGCCCCCATGTGGACACAAGATGGCTGCCACAAGATGGCCAGCAGGGGAGGGCAGTTGTGGGTGATCAGGCCAGCAGGGTAGGGCAGTTGGGAAGGACCAGGCCTGCAGGGGAGGGCAGTTGTGGGTGATCAGGCCAGCAGGGGAGGGCAGTTGGGAAGGACCAGGCCTGCAGGGGAGGGCAGTTGGGGGGGGAAAAGGCTTGCAAGGGAGGGCAGTTGGGGGGGACCAGGCCTGCAGGGGAGGGTAGTTAGGGGTGACCAGGCCGGCAGAGGAGGGCAGTTGGGGGATACGAGGCCTTCAGGGGAGGACAGCTGGGGGGAACCCAGGCCTGCAGGGGAGGACAGTTGGGGGGGGGACCCAGGCCTGCAGGGAAGGGAAATTGGGGGGACCAGACCTGCAGGGGAGGGCAGTTGGGGCAACCAGGCCTGCAGGGGAGGGCAGTTGGGGGCAACCAGGCCTGCAGTTGGGGGTGACTAGGCTGGTAAAGGAGGGTAGTTAGGGGTTACCGGGCCAGCAGGGGAGGGAATTTGGAGGCAACCAGACTGGCAGGGGAGGGAAGTTAGGGGTTACCAGGCCAGCAGGGGAGGACAGTTAGGGGCAACCAGGCTGGCAGGGGAGGGCAGTTAGGGGTGACCAGGTTGGCAGGAAAGGGCAGTTAGGGGCAATCGGGCCGGCAGGGGAGCAGTTAGGCGTTGATCAGGCTGGCTGGGGAGTGGTTAGGGAGTGATCAGGCTGGCAGGCAGAAGCGGTTAGGGGCAATCAGGAAGGCAGGCAGGCGAGCAGTTGGGAGCCAGCAATCCTGGATTGTGAGAGGGATGTCTGACTGCCCTTGAGGGGTCCCAGATTGGAGAGGGTGTAGGCTGGGACCCCTACTATTAAGGGAATTTCGTGCACCGGGCCTCTAGTATTTAATATAAGTGCTGTTTCCAGGATAGCCTTACATGAAAACTCATACATTTTAATGCCAATGTTTTCAAATGAATGGGCAAAGCTCCAGCACCCACAAATCTGGTGAATGCCACAGGCTGCAGTATAAAACTGCCATTCATCTCACAGTCACTTGTTGAGCCACCTCAGCCATTACAGGTCACAGTCAACACTCTGGAGACAGATAGACTGGCAAAACAAGTGCCAAAAGATTCAGGGACTTTAGTCACAGAAGAAGTCTACTGACATTTATTTCTCATACTTTTAATAAACCAATTATCTAGTTTCCAAACTCCTTGCAGGTAAAAGCAACAAACAAAACAAACATCTGATAGCTTAAAAGTAAAAGATCAGAGGAATATCAAAAGCAGACAAAAGAAAAGAGAACGAAAGCAGGGTGAGGCCATTTAGTATAGCAGTACAACAATTAAAGCTAAAAATGATGACTCCAAGTCATTAAGGGGAGCTTGAATTACTTATTATATGCTCTATTTAAGATATCAACAAAGAACTGATATATTACTACATAAAGATGTATCCATTCTTACTAGAGGAGTAGCTATTCCTGTCCATGAAAGAACTGTAACGACTATTTCAACCACCATATAGTGAATTCCTTCTCCTCCATTATTTTCAGAAACAACCAGCTGCAGCAAGGGGCTAAGCCAGTACTTCGCATACGGGCGAAAGACCTAAAAGAGAATTTAAAAGTCATATATCAAAGGATTGTTTTCAATAACCAAAATATTAATCCAGAAACATATACTCGATCAGTTAAAATTTTATATTATGACTTGACTTAAACCCAAAACAGATGTGAATTCCAACAATTACCCTGCTTAATAGATCAGATTCTCTGCTGAATTCTCTCCTCATTGCCCCCTGAAACCACAATTCAATGGAAGTCAATTTGCTATTGACGTCTTTTTGTAAAACCTTTCTGATATAACTATGCTCAGAGAAATCAAAATGAATGTATTCTGTATCAACCTTGTCCTATCTGAATAATATTCAGCTCTGGAGAATTATACTTTTATGCCAATGCATAGGGTATATGAAAGATGAGACTATGCAAATTAGTTACATGTGTATGGCTATTTTTTCCCATTTCATCCTATATTGTGGAAGACTTCATATACTCAAGACTCAAATCTAAATAAAATGTATCTCTATACTAAATTCTATTTATTTTAGAAATTGCAAGAGAACACTATTTGGATGCAAAATAACAGGTTAAAGTATGATTCAAGCTATCTATCTTGACCTTTGCCACCTTCTTTTTTTAAAAAGTGTTTTCTCAAAGATTCCTCACCTACTCTCACAGCTTAAATCTATGTGATCTCAAGTCTTTTTTATTTATGCACCCCCATATGTACAAAAAGTTTGAACACTTTCCATGTACGCTTACTGGTTTATTTGTAAATTATAAATACAAACTTCTTCACTATATTATTAAAATATAACTAATAGCTAAATTTCAAGGTTGAAATTTTTTAAAATGTAAATACAAGTTCTAATCTTTCTTCCATAGGACAATAGACTGTCTTGAACATCTCCTGAAAATCACTGCCCTGATAATTCCTGAACTTCAGACACATATGACACTCTGGGACATCGCCAAGTGATATCTCAGAGGTACCTCATATCCACATGTGTGAACAAATTCAGCAGGCTTCCTTGTCAAACCATGCACCCGCACCCAGCCTCCCAAGAAATCATTCAAAAAACAAAGACACCAGTTCCTTGTTTGCTAGACATCAAGTCAGCACTTACAGGAATGGGAGCTAGAAATCATGTGACCCGAGTGTGATGGGTTGAACTCAGTTCCCAAAAAAAAATGTGGGAGTCCTAACTCCCAGCACCTGTAAGTGTGGCCTTACTTAGAAATAGGATCTTTGAAGATTATCCAACGTCAGTGTCCTTACTGAAAGGGTAAATGGGTACATAGGAGACAGACACAGAGAGGGGACAATTAGAAAACCCACAGAGAACACCATCTACATGCTGAGAAATATCGGGGCCACTATACGCTGGGAGAGACACCTGAAACAGATTGTTTTTCACAACTTTCAGAAAGAACCAACCCAGTAACTCTGAACTGCTTCGTGAAAAGTAAGAAAAATTCAACGAAGGAAGTCATCAACTAAAAAAGAAAATACAGAACATCCCACCACCTCATCACTCTGATTCATCTATAGCAGTTAAAGTACTAGAAATAGACAGTTGTGGTTCAGCTGAATACTTGCAACAAGAGTCTCTTGATGTGTCCCAAATGTTATTTGGAAAATCTCAGTGACATGAGTCAAAAATGGAACCTGAATTTGTAAAAGAAAAAGGTGCCGTTTACTCAAATGAGGAGAAAGATAATTTAAAAGAACCAGTAGTGCCTGAAGAGGAAGAATTAACAGTTCACAATACACCTGGTTTTGACAACATAAAAGAAATCAATATGCAGGATGGTAGTGTGCAGATAATTAAAAATCATGCGACTCATTGTGCGTTCCATTTTCAGAATTCATTGCTATATGACTCAGATTAATTCTATATAACTTCAGAATTTAAAGGTTAAGAGCAGAACATTTTTGGACTTAAATTCTATTTCTGTAAACTACTACCTTAAAACCAAAGATACTCAAGAAAGTATATTTTGGATTTAAAATAGGTTTTCCGTTTACTCTCTAAAAATTGCAAATATTCAAGAAATTAAAATTTGCAATTTTGATTCTACTGGGGAAACTGGAGTTTTTTGGTGTTTTTTTTTTTTGCATGTAGAGTTTATACAGTTTCCTTAATTAGGGAGATACGTTTTGTGATTCCTCTGAGAGATTTCGTTCTGAGAGTTAAACATTTAGTTTTAATATAAACTGTATATATTTACTTCTGTGTTGTTTTGGCTTCTTTTGTTTGTCATTACACTTTAATGAAGTTTCAAGATATTCACTAAGTTATGTCTGTCACAAAAAGAACTCTCAAGAGTGTAACTAGAAATATGAGTTGCATTTGTAAGGGGGGCAAAATCTCAAAACTGTTTAGAAATATCACTAAGTAAGATGTATTTATACTTGAAATAGAGATTCTTAGAGATGAAAGAACTTTACTAACCAATACTAATAATTCAAATAATTATAATACAAATACACTAACTAAAATTTAGTATTTTTGCTTCAACTCTGTATTATACTGTTCTTATCATAGAAAAAATATATATATTTAAAACAGGTTATTTAGTAATGACTTTAAGAAGGCAGCAGGTAATGAATCTGTGGCTAAGTTATTAATTTTGTGGAAGAGTATTTGTATTTGAGATCAGAAGAAAATCCTAATAGATTTTTTCTCACAAAAATTTTTAGGACAGCATGAAAGAATATAGAAAGGAAAATATCTGTTGACCTAATCTCTGACCCCAAAGACCATGAGCTGATGCATTTGTTCCAAAAACAGCTACCAATTCAAACTTATGGCCTTACCTTAGACCTGGAAATTACCTAGTATCTTTAGTCCTTTGAACTGGGGAGGTCAGATCAGAGCACCAATAGCTGGTACTCTTTACATTTATAATCCTGATAAAGTCTGGAAGAGACTGGGCTGAGGACAGTATAAATGTAGCTAGCTCACAAAACAAGAGAACTATTTGCCCTAACTTAGATGACCAGATGCATTTTTCAATTATAACATGAATCTTAATTTGAGGCAATAACTTTGAAAATGTCCACTTAATATACAATTTTCGTAGATTGAAATGACTAACTATAATAGCTACACAGAAATTAGTCTATAATTTTTAGTTGAATGGAATCGTATACTGTTAAGGGAAACTTCTACATTAATCATGGAGTAAATTTTAAGCCTGTTTCCTATTATTTACTGTATCTGTCCTTTTAAAAAATATGATTTCAGTTAAAATAAAGCTGGCACTAGAACATGAAATATTTTATTATAAAAAAAGTAAAAAGGAATCAACCCTACCAACACTGATCATGAACTCTGGCTTTCGGTTTCTGCTGTTTAAGCCATCGTTTTGTGGTACCTGTCATGGCAGCCCCAGGAGCTTAAAATTAAGCACAACCCTGAGGAACAGGCACTGCGCAGTCTCAGGTCAGCCTTCTCTGCCACCTCCCCACAGCCCCACGGCCCTCACATCTGCAGTGCTGACTAGAAGGACTTTCTGTGGGGCCAAGTGGACCAAGTCAGCCTACTTAGCACCCTTCAGTGGCTCCCTACCACTCAACGAATGAGCGAGGTCCTTGCATGGACCCGAAGGCCTGGCTTAGCTCACCTGCCGCTCGGACCTGTAACCATGCCACTCATACTGTCCCATGTGCCCCTGGTCTGTGCGTCAGGGCAGACATGCTTGGCTCTCTCAGGGGCTATCTCTGCTCATACTGCTGCTTGTAAGCAGAATGTAAACTCCCAGTGCTGCCAAAACCGGTTTGGCTCAGTGGATAGAGCGTCGGCCTGCGGACTCAAGGGTCCCAGGTTCGATTCTGGTCAAGGGCATGTACCTTGGTTGCAGGCACATCCCCAGTAGGAGATGTGCAAGAGGCAGCTGATCGATGATTCTCTCTCATCGATATTTCTAACTCTCTATCCCTCTCCCTTCCTCTCTGTAAAAAATCAATAAAATATATTTTAAAAAATAAAAAATAAATAAATAAACTCCCAGTGCTACTTTACAACACATAACTTAAGGGCTCTCTTAAAAATCTAACCTAACTCCCACTGGTAGAAGATTCTCCTCCCTAACACAGTGCTACCTGCAGACCAAATGACAAATTGAGCAACTATCTAAGAGACTCCGTTGTTTTTCACATAGAGTTAACAGGAATAATTTTACCACCTTCTTTGCTACTACAAACAAATAAGGCTGGCAGCCATAAGAAAGTTGTCCACACATGTACTTATAAAAAGATCACTTCTATCTCAATAGAAGTTAACTTACATGTTCAAAAAGAAAATCATAAAAGAATGATATCGAGCAAATAAATAAATATGGTTGGTTAATTTATTCAGAGAACATCTTTCTTTGTTGAGGGCTTTTTAAATTTTTTTTTTTTAAATATGTTTTTTATTGATTTTTAGAGAGAGAGGAAGGGAAAGGGAGCAATAGAAACATCAGTGAGAGAGAAACATACATTGGCAGCCTCCTGCACATCCCCTACTGGGGACCAGGGGTGGAGCCTGGAACCTGGGTATGTGCCCTGACCGGGATTTAAACCAGGGACCTCTTGGTACATGGGTCAATGTTCAACCACTGAGCCACACTGGCTCGGCTGTTACAGGCTTTTTATTTTTATTATTTTATTTTATTTTATTTATATGTACATATATAATATATATATATATATATATATATATATATATATATATATATATATATATTTTTATTGATTTCATAGAGAAAGGGAGAGGGAGAGAGATAGAAACATCAATGATGAGAGAGAATCATTGAGAATTCACTGGGGATCAACCCTACAACCTGGGCATATACCCTGACCAGAATGAAACCACAATCTTCCAGTTCATAGGTTAATGCTCAACCACTGAGCAACGCCAGCCAGGCTGTTGTGGGCTTTTTAAAGAAAATGCATATAATTGCAAAGAATATTTAAAGAAATAATAAATGACTTACTTCTTCTGTATTAATAATAAGCTTAGCTAAGAAGAGACGAATATTCAATGATACCAATGGATTTCCTAGTTTGTCATGAAGAAATTTCATCCAAGGAGGAAGATGTGTTGGCACTGAACCCTGAAATGATACATTCACAATTACCTTCAAAAGTAGACTAAAATAACTAAAATAACTTTATATTTTGATATTATGAGACAACAATGACAAAGTAAAAGATGAACAGCAAAAATCATGTTTATTTGATATGGAATTTTGTTTTAGTCTGTGATATTAAATTTTCTTTTTCTTTTTTTAATTTTCACCTGAGGACATGCTTTTACTGATTTTAGAGAGGAAAGGAGGAGAGGGAGAAAGAGAGAGAAACATCGCTGTGAAAAAGACACTTCAATTGGTTGCCTCTCTTACACACCCCAACCAGGAATCAAACCCACAACCTGGATATGCACCCTGACTAGGAATCAAACCCATGACCTTTCAGTGTACAGGACAACACTCCAACCAACCAAGCCACACTGGCCAGGGCTAAAGGTCCATTCTTAATGTGATATCAATGAATATAATTGAGACAATGTAAGATTACTGAAGAAAGACAGACCTCTTCTGCTTTAGGTAGGATCTGATTTCTCTGCATGTGCTTAATCAGGGCTGTCATGGCTGCCATGCATTCGTGTTGATTGAGTTCATCCATCTCTAACTCCAGGATATCATCTTGGATCCTGGGGTCTTTATGCTCCTACAAAAAGGTAAGAATCCGATTATGTAGAGCACTGTTAAAATTTCAGTGTACAAGACATTCTGATTTTTTGGGGTAATACCATGAAATACACACTTGGGTAACAATGATAATTTGGTAATAATATCAAATACTCTTGGTATGTTTTCTGATTAAACAACTAAAAAATAAACAGAACCTCGTGTCTTCCTTACATTCTATTTCCCTTCTATCCCTTGTCTATGTGGTCACGCCCTTGGGGTCACACTCAGGTCACAGCATGTAGACAGACATGTGCTGCTTTGTAGAAACACCAAGAGTTTTACAAATCTGTGTGTATTGGAGGCCCCAGAACCCTCGCCACCTTGAGAGCAATAGTCTCATGATTAAGTGTCACTTTAGGGAGAAAGTGAAGCTACTAAATATTGAAGTATCATTAAGATAATGTTTACCTATTTTTTCTCAATAATCTGAAAAATAGTTTTTCTCTGAAAATCTTTTTCTCAATTTGCCTTGAAATTGTAATCAATAGAAGAAAACTTTTAAACCATCCTTTTTTCTTTTAATCCTCACCCAAGGATATATTCTTTATTGACTTTAGAGAGAGGAAGGAAGAGAGAGAGAGAGAGAGAGAGAGAGAGAGAGAGAAACATCGATCGGTTGCCTCCCATACATGCACCGACCAGGGATCAAACCTGCAACCTAGGTATGTGCCCTAACCAGGAATAGAACCAGCAAACTTTTGGTGTATGGGACAATGCTCCAACCAACCAAGCCCCCCAGCTGGGGCTTAAGCCATTCTTGATCATAAAATATCTGAGAAAATACAGCAGTGATAATCATTTTTCACATATAATAATGAATTGAAGTTTGACATACACATTCAGTAAATTTCATTCACACACACACACACACACACACACACACACACACACACGCACACGTGCGCTGAGGCGAAACAATCTGTCTGGATGTTTTCCAGCACAGATCACTTCCAGGAAAAAAAAACACTTGAGAAATCCTGAGAGGACATTTGGAACAGTTAAGAGTCAGCTTGGGGCTACTAAGTGCTTACAGAGATTGAGTCAAAAGAGGAATAAAAATGGCCCTAGGCAAATGTTGTAATGCTGTCTGTCCTGGTGGCAGGAACTATCCCAAAATGTCACTTTCCAAGATGGAGAGTATTTTTGGAAATGTGCTCCCCTTACAACCACTGAGTCCACTGTCTACTTCTTCCCAAAGACAATGGCTATTTTCTATAAATTGAGGTTTTAGAAATGACAGGGAGTAGTATTGTATTTCAGTAACAGTAGTAAATAACATTGTAACAGAAAATTTTATAAACAATTGGAGTTACATGAAACAAGAAAAAAACATTTTTTAGTAAGCCATAAAAACAATCACAGAAATCTTAATGTCCCTATTTCCACAGACCTGGTAAGGTGTGAAAGGAGTTAATCATGATATTTGACTGTATTCAGATCTAATCAACAATGATTTTTACTCAGAATGGTTGTATCTTAACATGCTGCTCACAAGGACTGGAGAGATGTAAAACTAGAGACTCCGGTCTTGCGATCAGACAGAAGGCATGAGGAGTGAACCCAAGATGCTTTGATGTAAGTGACAATGAAGCCATAATAGAGAGAGGAAGGAAGAGGGAAAGGTATAGAGAGAAACATCAACATGAGAGCGAAACATCAACTGGCTGCCTGCTGCACGTGTCCCAACCGGGTATCAAACCTGCAACCCAGTCATGTGCCCTAACCAGGAATCAAGCCAATGACGTTTCAGTGCATGGGATGCCCACCTGAGCCACACCGGCCAGAGCAAAGTCGCATTTTCTTATTGCCCAACCACAGATGTATGACATTATCTTGGTGAAAGAACTAAAGAGTAGCTTCCCCTTTGAAGTATTCATTTTAAAAAAAGAGAAACCAACCCTAGGGCGCAACATAAAACACAAACTCAACTTTAAAAACACATCACTCCTCCCTCCCTCCTTCTCAAGTAAAAAACCATGGGCAGATCAGAGTGGGGCAAAAGTTGTCTGGCAATATCTAGGGAGACAGGGGAGGAAGAGAGTGGGATACCCACCTTGTAGTTCAAGGCCCACTCCAGGAATGCATCAGTGTATGGAAGAGGGCTTAGGGGTCAAGGGGAAGAGGGAGTGAGGCAGTGCATGTCAGAGAAACTGGAAAGGACAAAAATTTGAAGGAACCCTGGATGAGAACCAGGTGGGAGCGTATGAGATGCATGTGTGTGCCTGTTACATGCACAGGTATGTGACACGGTTCCTATCTCTGACCATGAGAAGACTTGTAAGCAGCTTTCTGCTATTCTCCACCCACAGGAACCAGGCTCCCTAGAGAGACAGCCCACTCCAAGGCTGAGGCAGGGGAAGAATAGACCACCTGTGAACATTTCCTACGCCAGCAAGTAAGGAACTGACCGAAGAATGACATGGACATGCCAAAAGAACAAAGAAGCCAGCAGGAGGTACTCCGATTGGCCAAACTTGGGACAATTCGGCATCAAAGTAAACTATAACCCACTGAAGAAGGTAAGAATGCAGATCATGCTGATAAAAATTAAAACAAAATAAATGGGGAGAAGAGAAAGCTCTTCCCTGTGGTAGAAGGCCAACTAATAAATACGGAATAAGAAAATAACCATTTTGTAACCAGCATAGCAATAACTGATTCAGGGAAGAGACACCAATGACTGCTAAAAACTAGTGGGTGAAAAATAGGATTAGGAATTATGTCCATCCCCAAACAAGGTCAGCATCTCTCTCACAAAGAGAACACAGCATTGCTCTGTCATATCCCTACCCAAGTTCCTAGTCTACTTGTGAGGAATTGTTGGACAAACACTAAGTGAGGGGCATTGTACTCCAGGGGAACTATGGTCTGGTCCTGGTCTGGATCCTTCTGCTACAAAGGATGTACGAGACACAAGGCAGATCCTGAGGGATGTCTCTGCGTTGCAACTCTTACTTATGTTAGAAATTGTTTCAAAACTCAAAAACAGCATGTCACTTTACAAAGTAAAGGCTAATAGAAAGATGGACAAAGGGCACACACCGGTGAATTAGTACTGCCAGCCTGCAATATCCAAATAGATCATTTTAAAGAAGGCGAGAACGGTCATAAAGAAAGGGCCAAGGGCCATTTGGACATTTATAACATCATTCTCGGGCCATACAAAATTATCAACTTAAAAATTCAGTCTGCTGTGTTTGGTCAAACATTTAATCAGTTCACCCTTCACTGGCCTTGTATGACCTGCGGGCTGGATGTTCCCCAACCCCTGCCATAGATGATAAAATAAAACTTTGGAACATACACAGACTCTGAAAGTCTGGTAAAGAAAATTAATAGGTGAGAGTACAGAGAGAGAAAGTAACAGGTGAGGGGCAGAGGAGGGGAAACTGCCACAACCTTTCATAGCAAGGGTTCAGGATCTGGAGAAAGGGCTGCGACATTAACGGATACACTAGACAAGAAATATAAATTTAGAAGGCATGGGAACCAGGCGGATCACTTCCCTCTAGTGGAGAAGCTCCCCGAATCTACAGACTCAAGGCTTCTCTAGAATATACATTTTTCCCTTTAGCAAAGCAAACAGACATCGAAGGTAAGGTTTGGTAAACAATACAGGATTATCAGGTTAGGGGAACTGCCTTCAGCTATTCAGCCAGCAGCAGGTAATAATATGCAGATTTTCAGCCCTGCTGAATATCAAAGTCCATCAGCCTTCTGAGGGACTTCTCACATTTATTATGCTAACTCAGTGATGGTGAACCTATGACACGCGTGTCAGCACTGACACGCGTAGCCATTTCTGATGACACGCGGCCGCATGCCGAGGATGAAACATTTGCTGCTCCTGAGGATGAAACATTTGCGACTAGAGTCTTGGAGTTAGTTTTTTCCCCAAAGTGACACACTACCCGAGTTATGCTCAGTTTTTTGGCAAAGTTTGACACACCAAGCTCAAAAGGTTGCCCATCACTGTGCTAACTACTGTTGATCTTTGCCTCCAGCAGGAAACAAACACATGGTAGGTCTTCTCTTTGAATGAATGGAAAAGAGTGAGATTAATCCAAGCTAAGAAAAACAAAACAAAAACAACAACAACTTGAGGTGCAGGAAATACTTAGTAAATGAGGATGTGAAGGAAACTATTATAAGTTGCTGGGACCAAAACATGAAAAAAACTGAATTCTAGTTCTAAAAATAATACTCAAAATCATTCCATATTCTATGCCCTTGTCACCAAGAATTTACTCTTTAAGAATTAAGCTACCATTTGTGAGTATCAATGCATTCAGTTATTTCTGTTTGATAACATTAAATATTGGAAGAGCTTCTTCAGTCTCTCCAGAGAGAGATGGCAACAGTCATAACAGCATGAACATCTGAGTCTCTATGGCAGATAGTTATCTTCTCACTGGAAATCCTTAACCTTTTGCACTCGGATGTCGAGATTAAAATTACTCTCTGAATGTATCAATAATTTGAAATATAAAAAAATCCAAATAAATAAGTTTGTATGAAAAGAAACTCCAGTTTTTTATTCTACTGCCGCGCTTTGTAAAATCTGGGGTATTGAAAAAATTAAATCCCGAGTAGAATAAAGGAATCGAGAAAAAAGCAAGCGAGTACAAAGGGTTAAATGTGGTTCTCATTTAAAACATTAACCGCAGAGACTGGCTAAGGTGAGTCAGCCTGGGAGATAGCCTTCCTTGCTGTGGTGATGAAATCAAATTGCCGTATCTGCAGGAAGACAGGCTGGGCTTTAGATCTTAGAAAATTCTCCAAACTAATACTATTCTCTAAGGGCTACTGATGAAGAGCAGCTTCCTATGTTAACAACAAAGCCTCTCTTCCTTTACAAATGCTAACAATATTCTTTAATATATAAAAGGTGATCACCTGTCTTCGAAAATGACCAATGGTAGACTTAGGGTCTCGGGAACTGTATGAGTAGCTCTGAACTCCAGTTGAGAAGTCAAATTGACTCATTTCCTCACTCAGACTACTGTCTGCCAAATATGACAAGGAAGATATGTAATGAGGACCACCTGAAATATAAGTAAAAAGAAAATACATTTATTCATGTATAGTAAGAAATGCATCTTTTGAAGCTCAGTTAATATTAAGGGATACCGTCAACTAAGGTTTTCATCACCCCTATGATTTTCAACTCATTATCCAGATTAACAAAGCAAAAAGGAAATGGGGCAAAGATTCCTTTTGCTTTTCTCATTATTGACTAGTTACCTTCTGTCATGGACAAAGAAATTAAGTTAAACTAGATCCAATTTTTAGCTATATTAAGTTTATTTGCATTTAAAATTTTAATGATGTACATTTTGCCCATGAAAGTTAGTATAAATGTGGGAAAAGATACTAGTGAAAAATAACTAATCCTAAATATGTAAGGAATTTGGGAAAATGGTCCAAATTTTATCCTCAAGTCAAGAAAACAAAGCTGTGCAGGTTAATTAAGGAGAAAATTGAAACCAAGTTTATGTGGAGGGAGAGAGGGTTCATCTTAAATAGGGAGGCCAAGGAGAACTTCCTTCAGGAGTTGGCATTAAACAAAAGGTCATAATCCAGGTAGATCTCTGGGGCCAAGGTTATTACCGGCTGAGGGAACATACATGCAGATGCCCTGAGGCAAAAGTGAGCCCAGTGCCTACAGGCAAAGGCAGGGGGCCAGGCTGCTAGAGCAGAATGCACAGAAAGCAGAGTGGCAGGGAAGTCGGGGGCCTTGGGCAGCTCTGTCCTGAGGGTGGTTGGAGCTAACGTGAGGTGTGGCAGGATGGAACTTGTATTTTACACAGAGATTTCTAAATATAGCTAAATAATATAATCCATATTCAAACAAATAAATATCAAGCCAATCTTGCACTAAAGTGTACCATATCTGAACCTCCTGAGGCCATTAGAGATCTTCTATGGAGTTAAAGTTTAGTTTAATTGCATTTATTTCAAGATACAATTCCACTCACCACTTAAAATTTTTTTCAAACTGAATTTCAATGTTTGGGGGTACTTAAGGTATTTTTCTATTATGTAACAAATATCAACCATTAGAATCTTTCTCCTTATTTTGAAAACATCCTACCTGAATCCCCATTTGCTGCTTCCCTGGCTTCTTTCCTAATTTCAATGTACTTTTTCTTTCTTTCCATAGGAACCTATTAGGCAAATCAAATATACAATTTAAGACTTTTTAGAAACATGGCCACCTGTTTTCTATGTTAGTAGCAATCTAGCAAAAAAATAATTTTTAAACAAAACTTTTACCAAACTTAAAAGTATTAAACAATATCCACAAAATAAGACGGGTAAGTACCCCTTAAGGAAAGCTTTTCCTACAGATTCCCACAGAGCCCCAGAGAAGCACATGCCTTCTGGGCTCTGGGACAGTGTTTGCTCAGCTCTTACAGCCACAGGCCTGATTGCCAATAGTCTGCACTTGACTTGTGAGCCTGTTTCCTCAGCGGTTCTGATATGTCATAGCACCTTACAGTGCGGTTGTCAAGTTCAGAAGTCAGATACAGCCAGAGTCTGCTTAATAAACTAGTGCTGTTATTTTTTGTTTTAGTTCTTGGAACATATGTCTAGAAAAAAGTTTCCAGTCTTATTCCAAAAGGGCACAAGGCAGGAAGCAACCATTTACGTGAACTCATGGCCCCTAAGACATGGATGCAGTCAGCAGCTGTGAAGAGACGCGAATGACAGCTCCTGGCACAGCTCTGTTCTTTAGCACGTGGTGTATGAGCTTGGGTTCTGTGCCCAACTTCACATTTCCTCAGGGCTGGGAAAGACTGCAGCCACCACCTTTCCATCAATGCTTAAGGGGGTGCATCAAACTTAGCTTGGCTAAAATCAAGCTGGTCACGTTTGCCAGAGCAAATTGTGCAATTATCCCTATGACTTCTCATGGCACCCTCATTATCCTGCCAAATAAACACAAGCAGGGCCAGAGGGTCATAATTCTATATCCAGATGGGATCTCAATTTCATTGACCAGAGGAATTTACTCAGAAAACAACTTCTAGGATATGTCCTAACAGCTTCTTTTATTGGCATTGTCTTCCTTTTACAAGTCGAGAAAGGGAAAGGTAAGTTTGATGATTTCGTTGTAGTTGCCTGAGATTGTACCTCAGGTTGAACTACTTGAAAGTGCCAGTTTTTGTAGTTCCAAGCAGATCTGAATATTGGCAATTTAATATGTTCAGCATAATTCATCTTTTCCTGTATAAGCACTAGGTAAGTTTTTTAACTTGAAAACACCATTGAAAAATTGTACTCACCTCCACTTCCACGGGAAATGTATAGCAGCGGTTCAGGTCTATCAGATTTTCAAAGATAAGCAAGTTCTGTGAATTCAAAGGATCATAGAAAAATATCTGAATGGTCAAGATTCTTACTACTGATGTTACTACAAAATTAGTAACTCATGGAGAAGCACTTCAGCTTTATATATATGAGGAACTAAAAGAATTACATCTACAGTATTATAAGAAGGTGCAAATTATGATATAATTTTAATTGATGTAATTTAACTTCTGAAATCCTATAATGAGAGCAGTATTAAACACATCAGGAAAGCCTACCTTTTCTGGTTTTTCACTAAACAGAAAACCTTGATAAAATTTTAATTCGTTAAATACACAGCAGATAAGAGAAATGGCACAGTTGTAGGCAGCGCAATGGTACAGTCTTCTCCTCTCCAGCAACTGAGTCTCACCAGCCATGTTCTCTATAAATGCATCATAGCACAGTCTGTAGAGGAGATCCAGGTTAAAAATTAATTCGTATAACAGGGAAATTGTTACTCAAGTCCAACAATGCCAGACAACAGGACTTCAATTCAGTTCAGGTTTTTGCCCAACAGAGTACTAGGCCCTGGGACTAGAAGACCAGCCGATCACTGTCCTGGGATTTCACTACACTGCATTAAGCACAGAGAGAAACAAGCACAGTAAGGTAAGAAATGGAAGTAAGGAGGACAGAAAGCAGTCCAGCAAAAGAAGCCAAGAAGAAAGGTTTTAAGAGAAAATAGATGAGTTTCAAATTATAAATTAGCCAAAGGAAAATATACACAGGCATTAGGAGCAGAGAGAAGAGTGTCACTTATAACAGGGGATAAACGGCATGGTGTGTTCAAAGAACAGAATGTAAACAGTGGCTAGTAGCAAATGAAAGATGCATCCCGGAAGAGCTCACTGCCATAGAAGCTTTATTGGAACACAGCCATGCCCATTAGTTTACATGCTATTTATGGTTGATTTGGGGTAGTAGTTGCAACTGATGGTCCGCAAAGCAAGAAATAGTTACTATCAGGCCCTTTGCAAAAAAGTTTGTCAACTGAAGATGAGGTTCCTTAAAAGGGTTTTAGGCAGGGAAGTTAAACAATCAGAGCTGAGGGAAACCATCCTAGGAGCAGGGAGAATAATTATGAAGGAGACTACTAGAGTGTTCATCAAAGAACAGCAGACCCAACAAGGCTGCTCGAAGGGGAAGGAAATAAAGGCAGTGGTTCCGGGAATACTGAGGAGATAAAAATCCACTGGTGACTGATAGGATGTGCCTGGAAGTTGCAGAGATGAAGATGAAGGAAGAATAAACTACAACTCCCACGTCTTGTTTTTGCAAATGAGACTTGGGATGGGCCTGTCAGAAACTGAAAAGATAAAGTAAGGATGCTGTGTTTGTTCTGAATATGCAAAATTGGACATGTCAATCAATGTGTGTGTTCCATATTTACTAAGAAGTAACTTCATTAGAAGGCTGTTTTTAAAGAAAATATATTTGATTACTTTGTGTTTTATAAAATGCTTAAAAAATAATTGAACTCTCCTTTAATTTCAAATAATAGAAAATAATAAAATATACTAAATTCCTTCTTACTGTATGTGATATCATTAAAAATATATAAAGCTACTGAGGTGTAAAACTGGAAGAAAAAAAGAGTTAAAAAAAGATTTTTGTTCTTTATAAAAGATAAGTATGTTATGCAATAACAAACTAAAGTCCACTGAAGTAGGTTGTACATAAGAAAAAATAAGAAAACTATAAAATTCAGTATTTAAATAAACTTAAAACATTTATTCATATTACGTACATGAATAAAAATATATATCAAAAATATTATGTCAAATACAACATAAAAGTAGCTAAAACCTTACTTAAGAAGTGTCTTTGTAAGTTCATTTCCTTCTGTTACACAGGAGCCATAAAAAACTTGATTAATTTTGGATTCCTTAGAGTGAACATCATCTTTTGGAAGACGAGAATACATCACCTCTAATATTTTATAATAGCCCATCTTCTTGGTGATTTGAGTATCAAAGGTAGATTCATTTAGCTAAGAAAAGAAAACAAATAATTATCTTTGATCTTATCAAACATGAAAAACACTTTATAGACTATATCAAATTCAATACTTAATGCCCTTTATATGGAAGGTAGTTCCAGCAAAGATGTTAAATCACTTCAATAAGAGTCAGCCCAGGGTCTAAAACATGGATATAAATATTGATGTTATATATTCAGTGCAGCACGAAATAATGCACAATGTCCAAATAGTGAGCTTAGGGTATGACTATACAACTTTTGCATAAAATCTTAATGAAGGTATAATAATAGCAGCAGAAAATTCAATTATTAGAAAACAAAATTTTCAACTATGTATATTAACTATTTTCCATTTGGGTATTTACAACATTCCCAACAGTATTCTGCAAACTCTAAATGTCTCCCACCCCGAAAAGTTATCCACACTCCAATCCCTGAAGTCTGTGACTAAAACCTCATGAGGCAAAAACAGGAGTTTGCAAATGTGATTAAGGTAAGGATCTTAAGATGGGGATATGATTCTGGATTTTTCATGTGGACCCCAAATAAAACCACATGTAGTAAGAGGGATCTAGAAGGAAATAAGACAGGCAGGAAAAGCAAAGTGACAATAGAGGCAGAGACTAAAGTAGTACAGTCACAAGTCAAGCTGGAAGAGGCAAGGAATGAATACTCAGAGCTGCTGGGGCAAGTGTGGCCCTTGCCACACCTTGATTTTGAGTCAGTGAAACTGATTTTGGACTTCTGGCCTCCAAAACAGTGAGAGAATAAATTCCTATTTTTCTCAGGCTCCAAGTTTATGGTAATTTGCTACAGCAGATTAAAATCTTACAAAACTAAACTCTCACAAAACTAAAACACATTTTGGGCCCTAACAGGTTTGGCTCAGTGGATAGAGCGTTGGCCTTCGGACTGAAGGGTCCCAGGTTTGATTCCGGTCAAGGGCATATACCTTGGTTGCAGGCACATCCCCAGTAGGAGGTGTGCAGGAGGCAGCTGATCAATGTTTCTCTCCCATCGATGTTTCTAACTCTCTATCCCTTTCCCTTCCTCTCTGTAAAAAATCAATAAAATATATTTAAAAAGTAATAATAAAACACATTTTGGTACCAAGAGTTGGGGGCTGCTGTAACAAATGCCCAAAATATGAATGGGGTATTGGAATGGGAGGGTGTGTAAAGGCATTAGTGGTAAGGACTTAAAAGGAAGTGAAGAGATGGGAAAGAAAGCCAATATTGTCTTAGAGAATGTCTCAGTCATGATAAACTATTTCTGGTAGAAATATGGACATTAAGTAGTTGCTGGTGAGGTCTCAAAAGGAAATAAGAAACATACTTTTGCTAACTGAAGGAAACGAGATCCTGGTTATGTAGTGGCAGAAAACTTAGTTGAATACTAGTCTATAGTTGTGCAGAAAGCAGAACTTATAAGCTATGTAATTGAGTATTTAACACATTGCGGACCAGTAGTTTTATTGCTAGCTTTATCCAGTGGCCAGATAAGTTTCTATTGAACAAGTACAAAAAACGTTTTACATAAATGTTAAAGGCAAGCTTTAAGATTAAATACCCATTGCATTTTGAAGTTATTTATTACATGGTCTTACAAGCTAATCTCTTTTTAAAGAATTTTCATGATTGGCCATAAGCCTTAGAACAGAAAACATGAGAATCCTCGTGATCCGTACGCAATGTGTTAACTGAGAAGCTTTACAAACAAATTTGTTGAAGGTGCTGCCACGTTCCTTCTCTGATGCTTCTAATGAAATGTGAGGTACAAGACATAAATTGAGGTAAGAACTGTTAAGTAAAAAGAACCAGAACTTGGTAACTTGGGAAATTCTCTGCCTATACAGATTGTGCAAGATGCTAACAATAGAAGATTCACTGTTAAGAAAATGTGCGCTGGAGAAAAGACTAAGGACAATCTTTGACTAGAGCTCAAAAAATTAAGCATGTGACTCATGGACCAGGAACAGAGATGAGATTATGCTGCAAATATCTGTGGAGTAAATCTCCAGACATATTAAGACAGCCCTAGGTTTTTGAGTGTATACCACAGGAAACACCGAGATGAAGTGAGAAAAAGAAAATCTACAGGCAAGAAAACACATTGATGAAACTACTCAGCTGTGAACATATGCTACCCTTCATGAAAAAGAACAACTCTAAGATGGAGCCTTTGGTCCAGAGGGAAGAAGGTCAGGCCACAGAGCATTATTTCAGGTCTTGAAACCTAATAGAATTTGGCTTGCTGACTTTTGAGATTGTTTTCAAACACTCCTTTCTTACGTATATTTTCTGTTCTTGTAATATGAATATCTATAATTACCATACTATGCCGGTCCCACCACTGTATTATGGAAGCAAATTGTTTTCTAGTTTCACAGATCCACAGATAGAATTTTGCCCCACAGGGGATCATACCCAGAATCCCCCCCCCATACCTGACTTGTATGATGAGGTTTTGAACTTTGAGCTGATAATATTTAAATGATATTTGCACTTAAGAGTTGATGCTGTAATGAGTTTAGACTTTGGGGGATGTTGGGATGGAATAAACTTATGTGGCAAGTGGAAACATTTGGGCAGGTGAATAGTATTAGGGTGAATAATAGCCCTTAAAAGATATCCATGTTCCATCCCTAGAACCTGTAAATGATATTTTACAGGTGAAAAAAGGATTATACAGATTAAATTAAGTAAAGGACCATGATATTAGGAGATTATCTAATTGGGCCCTAAATGCAATGATATATTTATAAGATGGAGGCGAGAGAGAGAGTCTAGACAAAAGAGGATGAGGCAATGTGACCACATAAGCAGAGATAGGAGTGATGCAGCCACAAGCCAAAGATTGCTAAAAGCCTCTGGAACCTGGAAGAAGCAAGGAATAGATTTTCTAAAGCAAGCACAGCCCTGGCCAGACCTTGATTTCAGCCCAATAAAACTGATTTCTTGTTTATGGCTTCCAAAACTAAGGGAATAAATTCTGTTGTTCTAAGCTACCTTTGTGGTGATTTGTTACCACAGGAAACAAATAGAGATCCGATTTAACCACAGATTGTTATCTAAATGCAAAAATAACACTCCCTGAGCAACAGAACCTCTTTGACTGAACACATGGCAGTTATTTTAAATAATATTTTCTTTTTCAATTACACTTGATGTGCAATATTATATTAGTTACAGGTATACAAGCCAATGAATTAGATATTTATATAACTTAGGAAGTGATCACTCCAATAAATCTAGTACCCATCTGACACCATACATAGTTATCACAATATTATTGCCTATATTCCCTTGGCTATACTTTACATCCCCATGACTAGTATCTAACTACCAATTTGTACTTCTTTTTTTAAAAAAATATATTTTTTAAAATATATTTTTATTGACTTTTCACAGAGAGGCAGGGAGAGGGATAGAGAGTTAGAATTAGAAACATCGATCAGCTGCCTCCTGCACACCCCCCACTGGGGATGTGCCCGCAACCAAGGTACATGCCCTTGACCGGAATCGAACCCGGAACCTTTCAGTCCGCAGGCCGACGCTCTATCCACTGAGCCAAACCGGTTTCGGCTAAAAATATATTTTATTGATTTTTTTACAGAGAGGAAGGGAGAGGGCTAGAGAGTTAGAAACATCGATGAAAGAGAAATATCGATCAGCTGCCTTCTGCACACTCCTTACTGGGTATGTGCCCACAACCAAGGTACATGCCCTTGACCAGAATCAAACCTGGGACTCTTGAGTCTGCAGGCCGACGCTTTATCCACTGAGCCAAACCAGTTAGGACCCAATTTGTACTTCTTAATTCATCTCCTTTTCACCCATCCCCTAACCCCTTTCCCATCTGGCAACAATCAAAAGTGCTCATTTATGAGTCTGTTTCTGGTCTGCTTATTTTGTGTTTGTGGTGTGGTGGGTTTTTTTTTTTTATTCCACATAAGAGTAAAATCATATGGTCTTTTTCCCTGTCTGACTTATTTCACTCAACACAATACCCGCTAGGTCCCTCCATGTTGTTGAATATGGCAAGACTTCCTTCTTTTTTATGGCTGAGTCATATTCCACTGTATATATGCACCACCTCATCTTTACCCATTTGTTTATTGATAAACACTTAGGTTACTTCCATATCTTGACTATCGTAAATAACGCTTCAATGAACATAGGGCTGCATTAGTTTTTTCAATTTAGTGTTCTGGGTTTCTTTGGATTTGTGGAATTGCTCAATCCTTTTTTGTCTTTTGTTATAAACTTTATTTTAAAGTCTATTTTGCCTGGTATAAGTATTGCTAAAGCAGCTTTTGGTTTGTTTCCATTTTTATGTAATACTAGAGGCCCAGTGCACGGATTAGTGCACCAGTGGGGTCCCTCAGCCTGGCCTGTGCCCTCTCACAATCTGGGACCCCTCAGGGGGTTTCGGACTGCTGGTTTTGGCCTGATCCCCGGAGGCCAGACCCAGCAGTCCAACATCCCCCCAAGGGATGTAGTAGTGTGTGAAGCGGCAGGAGGCCAGAAAGGAGCCCGAGCCCAGGCTGGGAGCCCGGCTGTGGTGGGCTCGGGCTCCCCACCACTCCTGCTCATCCCGGCCCCGCTGCACCTGCCACCAGTAGCGTGCTGCCGCAGAGATGGGAGAGGCTTGCATCCCCACAGCTGCACGAGCCAGCCGTAAGCCAGGCGTCTGGCACCCGTCAGTCAGCTGAGCGGCACTCCCACTGTGAGAGCGCACTGACCACCAGGGGGCAGCTCCTGCATTGTCTGCCCCCTGGTGGTCAGTGTGCATCATAGCGACTGGTCAAATGGTCGTTTGGTCGTTCAGTTGCTTAGGCTTTTATATACACGGATCTTTTTCCATATTTTTACTTTCAGTGTGTGTGTGTCTTTCAATCTGAAGTCAGTCTCTTGTAAATAGTATATGTAAGGGTCTTATTTCATTATCCAGTCAGTCTCCATATGTCTTTTAATTGAAACACTGACTCCATTTGAATTTAAAATTGTTGATAGATATGTATTTGTTACCTTTTATTATTCATATTTTTTATCTTTTTTTCTTCTTCTTCTTTCTTCTTCTTAAAGTATTTTATGTAACACTGGTTGGTGTTGATAAACACCTTAAGTTTTTCTTTCTGGGAAGCTTTTTATCTGCTCTTTGATTCTAAATGATAGCTTTGCTGGATGGAGCAGTCTTCGTTGTAGGTGCCTGCTTTTCATCACTTTGATATTTCTTGCCAATCTCCTCTGGCCTGCAAAGTTTCTGTTGAGAAATCAGCTGACTTTTTCTCTTCCTGCTCTTAAGATTCTCTCTTTGGCCCTGGCCAGTATGGCTCAGTTGGTGCAGCACTGTCCCAGGCACCTGAAGGTCACTGGTCCTATTCCAAGTCAGGGCACATGCCTGGGTTGCAGGCTCAATCCCGAGTAATAGGCATGCAAGAGGCAGCTGATCAACGTTTCTCTCATTATGTTTCTCTCCCTTTCACTCTCTAAAATGAATAAAAACATTTTTAAAAGATTCTCTCTTTAACCATTAGGATTTTAATTATGATGTGTGTTAGTGTGGGCCTCTTTGTGTTCATCTTGTTTGGGACTCACTATGCTTCTTGGATTTGTATGTCTATTTCATTAACCAGGTTAAGGAAGGTTTCCATCACTATTTTTTAAAATAGGTTTTCAACCCACATGGCAGTTTTTAATGACATTAATCAAGGAGATCTGTCAATTCTTATTAACATTTCATTAATAATAGATGTATGATACCTTTATAAATCTGGACTTCAACACATCAATGGCATCCACCACAATTTTGCAAAAAAATTCTCTCAAAGCATCCTGGCTACAGTGCCATAGTAGAGTGAGAAGAGAACGGTCTACAAATGCTTGGCGAGTGTTACTTGAAAGTAGGTCCTCCTTCCTGAACATTTTGTATACACTTTCCAGAAGGCCGGATTGTGTGGCACATGAACTCCTAAGAAAAGAAGAAAATTATATAAGCAGTTATGCTTTGAACAAATATTTAATGAGTGCCTACTACATAATAAGCAAAGTAATTGCCAATGATTACAAATTAGAAAAAAAATTTTAAGATCATATATATTTTTAAAAAGTAGTAAAAAAGTATTTGTACATAAATCATATTATTTTACTCATACCAAGAAATATTCATGACAAATTTAGGCATTAGGAAAAAGAATTTTTTTCATTTACTCTCAAATCTGGTCTTCTTCAGAGGACATATAAAAGAATTTGAGAAAGTCTAGACCTAAAGATGATCACACTTACAGAATCTAAAACTCATGAATTATGATTTTAAAATTCTAGTCTCTTCCTCATAATGAAATACCATTCCTATTTTCTATATAGAGATATATTTAGCTGGCTCTTTATTTTCTAATGTTGGAAATAAGATATTGAATGATCTCCTATAAGGATTTATCTATAAATCTATAAAATTAAGACTACAGAATTAGTTTCCTCACCTATAAAAATAAGAGGTTAGGAGCAAACAAACATTACAATCCTTTCCAATCCTAAAATCCCAATGCCCAGAAATTAGATATGAATCAGAGCAAAAATATTAGATTCAGAAGGCAATTCAATCATAAAATTTTAAGGTTGCAGAACACTACTAGTTGCAATATGGGATTTTGTTATATTCCTTTGGTCACTGTCTTAGACTTAAATTCTCTTGAGGCTCTTCCTATATTGAGCACAGTAGAGATGCACAGCCCTAAAACATCCAAATCATAGAGATAAAAAATTTGATTTAAGAAATGGGCCAATAGGGGAGAAACCAAGATGGTGGCATAGGTAAACATCTAAACTGCTGCCTCGCACAACAATTTCAAAACTACAACTAAAAGACAAAACGAACATCATCCAGAACCACAGGGAAGCTGGCTGAGTAGAAATTCTACAACTAGAAGGAAAGAGGAAAGCACATGGAGAATCAAAGGAGCTTGCAAAAGGCTGAGGTATGGAGACATGCGCGCGGGCGGCTGAGTGCCTGGCTGCCTTTCTCTCGCGGGAAGGAGACAAAAGCTCCCAACTACGCTGAACCCCAGTTCTGACTGCACTGAACCCCAGTTCTGGGCGAGACCCTGGGGACCCAGGCTTATACGGGGGAATTCTGGACTGTCAGGCGGAAACTCAGGGGCGCCGCGAAAGGCAGAGGTCTGGAGGCGCGCACGCGAGTGCGTGAAGAGAGGACTGCCAGCTTAGAAGTTCTCCCGGAGTAGACACAGCTGATCTTCACAGCCAATTGGCCTGGAGGTCAATTCCTCCCAGTGATACCAACAACAATCAAGACTTAACTACAACAAGGCTGTGCACACAGTCCACAAAGGGGTGCACCAAGAGTGTCCACCTCAGATAACTGGGGAGGCCGACCCACTGGGCCATATAGGACACCTAGCACACAAAGCTACCCTACCAACTCAGGGAAGCAGCGAAAATACGGAGAAAAAGTAACAGATCACAAACGAAAGAAATGGAGGAAAACAAATGACTGGATATAGAGCTCAAAAACACGGTTATAACGTTTTTCAAGAATTTCCTAGAAAAGGCCGATAAATTTAGCGAGACCCTAGAGGATATGAAAAAGGACCAACTAGAAATTAAACATACACTGACTGAAATAAAAAATATTATACAGAGACCCAGCAGCAGACTAGAGGATCGCAAGAATCAAGTCAAAGATTTGAAATACAAAGCAGCAATAAACACTCAACCGGAAAAGCAAAAAGAAAAAAGAATCCAAAAATTTGAAGACAAGGTAAGAAGCCTCTGGGACAACTTCAAGCATACCAACATCAGAATAATGGGGGTGTCAGAAGAAGAGAGACAGCAAGATACTGAAAACCTATTTGAAGAAATAATGACTGAAAACTTCCCCCACCTGGTGAAAGAAATAGACTTACAAGTTCAGGAAGTGCACAGAACCCCAAGCAAAAGGAATCCAAAGAGGACCACACCAAGACACATCATAATTAAAAGGCCAAGAGCAAAAGACAAAGAAAGAATATTAAATGAATAAAAACATTTTTAAAAGATAAGAGAAAAACAGTTAATTACCTACAAGGGAGCACCCATACAACTGTCAGCTGATTTCTCAACAGAAACTATGCAGGCCAGACGGGAGTGGCAAGAAATATTCAAAGTGATGAATAGCAAGAACCTACAACCAAGAATACTCTACCCAGCAAAGCTATCATTCAGAATTGAAGGTCAGATAAAGAGCTTCACAGGCCAAAACCGGTTTGGCTCAGTGGATAGAGTGTTGGCCTGCAGACTGAAAGGTCCCAGGTTCAATTCCGGTCAAGGGCATGTACCTTGGTTGCGGGCACATCCCCAGTAGGGGTTGTGCAAGAGGCAGCTGATGGGTGTTTCTCTCTCATCGATGTTTCTAACTCTCTATCCCTCTCTCTTCCTCTCTGTAAAAAAATCAATAAAATATTTTTTTTTTTAAAAATAGCTTCACAGATAAGAAAAAGCTAAAGGAGTTCATGAAATGCTGAAAGGTATTCTTTAAGAAGAGGAAGAAGAAGAAAAAAAAGGTAAAGATAAAAATTATGAACAACAAATACATATCTATCAACAAGTGAATCTAAAAATCAAGTGAATTAAAAATCTGATGAACAGAATAAACTGGTGAATATAATAGAATCAGGGGCATAGAAAGGGAATGGACTGAAAATTCTCAGGTGGAAAGGGGTGTGGGGGTGCGGGAAGAGAGTGGATAAAAATCGGACACCTATGAATGAGGACAGTGGGGGGGAGGTAAGGGCAAAGGGTGGGGTGGAATGGGTGGAGGGGAGCTATGGGGGGAAAAAAGAGGAACAATTGTAATAATCTGAACAATAAAGATTTATTAAATTTTTTAAAAAAGAAAGAAATGGGCCAATATTTCAGATTATTTACTGAAATATAAATGCAAAGGAATATTAAATATATAAATACCGTATTTTCCGGCGTATAAGACAACTGGGCGTATAGAAGATTTTCCTGGGTTAAAAAGTCGTCTTGGGGAGGGTGGGGACAAGGGAGATAGATCAACCAAAGGACTTGAGTGCTTGCATATGAGCCTAACCAGTGATCACGGACAACAGGGGGATGGGGGCATGCATGTGTGGGGGTTTGGGATGGGAATGGGGGGCGGGGGTTGATGACAAATATGTGATACCTTAATCAATAAAGTAATTTAAAAAAAAAGAATAAATAAATGGTGTAAGAATCAATAAAGAACAGGATTAAGATTTTAAAAAAGAAGAAAAAGTCGTCTTATACGCCGGAAAATACGGTATATGCTCTATTCACACATTAAGGAAAATAACTCGAATTAGAGCAACATTGAGTTTTTCTAAAATAAAAAATTGGAAAAAATCTAAATATTTGACAATATACTCTATTGTCAAAACTGTGATAAAATAAGCATTCTTATACATTGCTGTAGAGAATACAAATATTGCTCCAAAAGAAGGTATGCAGTAATGTCTAACAAAATTACAGATGCATTTAACTTCTGACTATGTTAAGGAATCTATTCCAAAAAATTATTGGCAAAATACAAAATGACATATACACAGGGTGATTCACTGTCATTTAAAATTTTTTCAATTAGTTTACATTCAATACTTTTTTATTGGTTTCATATGTACAACATGAAACTCATTAAACAATCAAATACTTTACAGTGGGGTCCATCAATATTTCAAGTACCCACATGACACTGTACCTAGTTATCATAATATTAATGAGTATATTCCCTATGCGTACTTTATATCCCAGGACAATTATGCGACTACCTACTTGTAATTTTTAATCCCTATACCTCTTCATGCAGTCCTCCAAATCCCCACACTCTGTGGCAAAGATCAGTCTGTTTCCTGTGTATCTATATGTCTGTTTCCATTTTTTTAGCTTATTTTGCTCTTTAGATTCCACATATAAATGAAATCATATGGTTTTGGTCTTTACCTATCTAACTTATTTCACTTACTATAATACCTTCCAGGTCCATCCGTGTTGTTGCAAATGGCAATATTTCATTTTTTATGGCTTAGTCATATTTCATTGATATTATATTGATAGGCACGTGGGTTGTGTCTATATCATGGCTAATATAGATAACGCTGCTATGAACATAGGGGTGTATATATGCTATGAACATAAGGATGTATATATTCTTTCAAATTAATGTTTTTGGTTTCTTCATATATACACCCAAAAGTGGAATCGCTGCGTCATAAGGCAGTTACATTTTTAAATTTTGATGAACTTCCACACTGTTGTCCATAGTGGCCACACAAATTTGCATTCCTACCAAAAATGCATGAGGGTTTGCTTTTCTCCACATACTCGCTAACACTTATTTGTTGATTTATTGATTATAGCAATTCTGACAGGTGTAAAGTGAAATCTCACTGTGGATTGAATTTGCATGTCTTTGATGATTAGTGGCATTCAGCATGTTTTCATGTCTATTGGCCATCTGTATGCCCTCTTTGGAGAAATGTCTATTTATGTCCTCTGCCCATTTTTAAATTAGACTGTTTTGGGTGTGTTTTTTGTTTTGTTTTTAGAGTTCAGTTGTATGCATTCTTTTTATAATTTATATACTAACTTCTTATGAGATGTATCATTGGTGAGTCTCTTCTGCTCTTCAGTAGGTTATCATTTTGTTTTGTTGATGGTTTCCTTTGCTGTGCAAAAACTTTTTAGTTTGATGGAGTCCCAGTTGTTTATGGTATCCTTATTACCATTATTTTGACCCCTGTATCTAATAGTTCAGTTCTGTTTCTGGAGATTTGTCCTATTCTTTCATTAGATACAAATTTCTATCTCTTCATTTTGAGCTGTGTCCATGATTATTTCTTTTTTAAAAATATATTTTATTGATTTTTTACAGAGAGGAAGGGAGAGGGATAGAGAGTTAATAACATCGATGAGAGAGAAACATCGATCAGCCGCCTCCTGCACATCACCTACTGGGGATGTGCCCACAACCAAGGTACATGCCCTTGACTGGAATAAAACCTGGGACCCTTCAGTCCGCAGCCCGTCGCTCTATCCACTGAGCCAAACCAGTCAGGGCTGTCCATGATTATTTCTATTTTTTGGTAGTTTGCTATGTCTCCCGGTCTTGACAAAGTGGCCTTATGCAGAAGATGTCTTGTGAGGCCAAATGGTGCATTCTCCCTGGTCACCTGCCAGGTGCTCTAGGGGTGTCTACTATGTGGGTCTGTTTCCTCCTATTGTAGTTGAGCTTCAACTGCTGTTGGCACATTAGTAGGTTGGGTTGAACCTCAGGGTGACCACGTTCAGGGCTGGTTGTAACTTGAGCAGATGAGCAGTTGTTTGGAGACTGGCCCAATAGAATAGAAATGGCTTTAGCCATCAAGTCTGCCTTTCGGGTATGTCATTGGTAAAGCTGGTTGGGTGGTGCCCTGGTGTGGTCTGAAGTGGGCCACTGCATGTGCTCATTCTAAAGCCTCTTGGGAGGTGCTTCAGTGCAGGCCCAGGTCACCCACTGCTTGATCTGGGCTAGAGCCTCTTGGTAGGAGCTACAGAGTCATCTGCAGTTGGTTGCTGCTCTTCCTTGTCTTGGAAGTGCCTGTGAGAGGCTACTCAGGCAACCCAGATCACTGCCACTTGTGCTGGGCTTGGGCCCTTTTGGTGGGCACCATGACGTGAGCTGAGGCCAGATGCCATTTGTGCCAGGCTTGTGGCTGCTTTGCTGAAGCTTCGTTCCTGGCCCAGACTGGCTGTTGCTTGTGCCAGGGTTGGGGCCACCTGATGGGAGTTACAATGCAAACTGAGGGCGACTGCTCCTTGTGCTGGGCTTTGGCTGCTTAGCAAGTTACAGTGCCAGTAACCGTGAGATTTAGGGAAAGTGTGCAGAGCTAAGGCAGGCCACTTGTGTAAAGCAGATGGTGGAAAAGGCTCAGGCCAGGCAAACAATATGGGTTGGGCAGGGTGTCAGGAAATGACCAGGGCAGGGTGAACAGTGTTAGCAAGGTTAATGGAGAGCTGAGATTTAGTGCCTGCCTGTACCAGCACAGTTGGGTGGGAGGGTAGCCCTCCAAAGAAACAATGGTGCCAATGCTTTTGTCCCCAGAGAGAACTGCTCTTACCCCTACCCCTCCAGCCCTCACCCTGAAGTTAGTTAATTTAGTACCTCCCGAAATACTCCCACCACTCTGCATGGTCTCCTTGAGACCTACATCTTAGTCTCCCGCAAGTCCTTAGTCTTTCTTGAATGCAATCCCACTGGTTTTCACAGCCAGATATTATGGGGACTCCTCAGCAGTGACACCCTATGTTGGAGAACTGAGTGCGGGGCTGGAACCCCTCACTCCTCAAGGGGACCTCCTCAGCAGAGATACCCCGCCTATTTCTTAACCATCACACCATGGGTGTGGAACCTGCCCATTTTGTATCCCGCTCCCACCTACCAGTCTCAATATGGCTTCTTCTTTATATCCTTAGTAACAGAAATTCTGTTTAGTCTTCAGGTGGTTCTCAGTGATGACTGTTCCATTTCAAAGAACCAATTATTACTTTCATTATTTTTCTTCACCATTTCTCTGATTTCAATTTCATTAATTTTTTTTTATAAATGTTTTTTTTTAATGTATTTTTATTGATTTTTCACAGAGAGGAAGGGAGAGGGATAGAGAGCTAGAAACATCGATGAGAGAGAGTCATCGACCAGCTGCCTCCCGCACACCCCCCACCGGGGGATGTGCCCGCAACCAATGTACATGCCCTTGACCGGAATCGAACCCGGGACCCTCCAGTCCGCAGACCGACACTCTATCCACTGAGCCAAACCGGTTTCGGCTCAATTTCATTAATTTTAACTCTAATCTTTATTATTCCTTTCCTTCAGCTTGCCTTCATTCTCAGTTTTATTTTTAGATTTTAATGTGAAAGTTTAGTTTATGAATGAGGATCTTTCTTATTTTCTCATATAGGCATTAAAAGACATAAGTTCTCCTTTAAGCCCTGCTTTCACTGCATCGCAGACATTTGGGTATGCTTTATTTATTCAGATTAAAATACTATTCGATTTCCCTTAATTCTTTTTTGATGCAAGGGTTACTTAGAAATGCCATTTAATTTTTTTAAAAAGCCAATAAAAAGAAATAAGTTACTAATTCATGCTACATCATGGATGAATCTCAAAAACATACTGAATAAAGAAGCCAAGCATAAAAGGGGTGATAAAGCTGGGAAATGATGCTTGTTTAATCTGAAGATTCATTTATAGTTTTACTTTCAACTCTGAGTATGTTTGAAACTTGCAAGATAAAAACCTTTTTATTTCTTACAAAAAAACAAAATAAAATTTAGTTGTAAGAATTGAGTGTAATTGTCACTCAACTTTTTTTGAAACAGAGAAGATAAATTTTCCTCAGAAACATAATGTATATGGTTCTTGGCATCCCAGACTAGAATAGAATGACTTACTTTCTGGCAATCTTTTTGAAAGTGGATTGAAATAAATCTTCCATAATGTGCTGTTGTTCTCGACAAAGAATTTCTGTCATCAACTGCAACAATGTAGGACTTTGAGATAATTCCAATGCATCTAAAAACTGCAAAAAAAAAAAATATATATATATATACATATCAAAATATATAATAATATATTGTAATAATTTGTTGGATTTTCATTTTTGTTTCATAATTAACAGTTCTAATAAAATATAGAGAGATTATAACACAGTTTCACAGAGAATTAAGAAATACTTCCCGACCAGCATGGCTCTGTAGTGAACGTCGACCTGCACCAGGAGGTCAAGGTTTGATTACCAGTTAGGGCACATGCCCGGGTTGCAGGCTCGCTCTCCAATGTGGGGCATGCAGGAGGCAGCCAGTCTTATTATTTCTTTCTCTCTCTCTCTCTCTCTCTCTCTCTCTCTCTCTCTCTCTCTCTCTCCCTTCCTCTCTGAAATAAAAAAAAATATTTTGAAAAAAGAAACACTAATATTTTAGTCATTTTTGCAGATATAATAAATGCTAGACATAAAATAATTGTTAACCCTTTGCACTCTCTTGCTTTTTTCTCGATTCCTGCTACCAATGCTAACCGTGTCAAGTCACACTCGACATCCGAGTGCAAAAGGTTAAATGTTTGAGTTTTGATTTGGGGGGTTTTGCAGACATTTTTCCCTCTAACAACTTTTAGGATTATCTCTTTATCCTCAGGTTCTGAAATTCCATAATTATGGGCCTACACTGAGGTTATTTCCCTTCACCATTCTAGGTACTCTGTGGTATGGAGCCTTTTATTCTGGAGATGTGTGTCTTTCAACACCATCTTAAGTTTACAGATGTCTAGGCTGCTCATATAACATTCTGCTCTTTACTCTCCCATCTCAATGTCTATTTGTTCTTCTTCCTAAGAGATATACTCAATTTTACCTTCTGTTCAATAGAGAACTGAGGCAGTCACCACCTTAACCAGGCCACAAGACTTGAGGCAACTAACAATGGGACAGTGACATGATTGGCCTCCTGATGTGCTACTGTTTACAAAACTATTAGCCTCAATCTCAGGACCAATCTTTAAGCCTAACTCCAGTTTACAGGAAACGCAGAGGATTAGGGACAAGTTAAAGAACACCCCAAGGAAACAATAAAACAAAGATGGGCCAACATCCAAGAGTGGTACTCTGGTTTCTTCCAAAAATTCAATGTCATGAAAAATAAAAGAAATAAGGTGATGTAGTTCTAGACTAAATGATATGAGAGACACGACAATTCAATGCAATCATTAATTAGGTCCTAGTTTGAAAAAACACAGCTCAACATGGGGCATCTAAAGAAATGTGAATATGGACTATATAACACATGATATTAGAGGAGCATTAATTTGCTTAGGTATGATAACAGTATTATGACTAATTCATAGGACATACATGCTGAAGTATTTAGGAATGAAGTATCATGAAGTCTGAAACTAACTTGCAAATGTTTCAGCCAAAACACACACACACACTCACAACAAAACAAAGCAAATATGACAGAATGCTAACTATTCAATATAAAAGATGGTAATATGGCCAAAACCGGTTTGGCTCAGTGGATAGAGCGTCGGCCTGCGGACTCAAGGGTCCCAGGTTCGATTACGGGCAAGGGCATGTACCTTGGTTGCGGGCACATCCCCAGTAGGGGGTGTGCAAGAGGCAGCTGATCGATGTTTCTCTCTCATCGATGTTTCTAACTCTCTATCCCTCTCTCTTCCTCTCTGTTAAAAAATCAATAAAATATATTAAAAAAAAAAAGATGGTAATATGAATGCTTCACTATTCTTTCAATAATTCTGTATGTTTGGGAAAAAGCATATAAAAAGAGAGAATCTGTGTGGATGGTGGTATTTGAACACTGGTCTTTCCATGAGGATACTTGGCTTCCTTACACAATGGAGACTGGGTCCCACAAAGAAGGAAGTAGTGTTGGAAGTCACGTAGCATTACTTACACTGCATTCTTTTGTTGAGTTTGTAAGGCCAACCCATCCACAATGGGAGGGAAGTCAGACTTTGCCTTTCAATGGAAAAGCCACATAAAATATTTCACAATTTAAAATTAGGTAAAAAAGTGAATTCCAAAGGATTTAGATATGCATCTGCCTCCACAGTTAACCAGCTTTCAAAATGAATTAAATTGGATTCTTAAAGTTAGAACACTTTTATAATGCTGAATATTTCACTTACTTTTCTTTGTCACAAAATGTAATAGAAAAAAAAACAAATAAAAATTAATGTTTTCATTTTACTTGGTGCTACTAAAAACTAACCTTTTTCATGAAGTCCACATAATTATTGTACTGCAGAGTTCCTGGGGCAAATTCTTCAGACTTCATAGGGAAATTAGAAATGATGATCTTTTCAAGAACATGCTTAAGGTCCTCAAGACTGCCTCCAGTCAGATTGGTGAAGAATGGAAGAAGAATTATAGCTTGACCCTGCGGAGCAATGCAGATATGAAATTGCACTAGTCGTGGCTTACAGATTTTACAGAATAAATAAAATTACTGCTTCTAAAGAGTTTGCAAATAAAATGTTATGTAGATTCCAAAAAAAGACTTCAGAATGCCTTCTAGATTACATAAAAAAAAAACCTGAACACAATGCTGTATCGTGGCTTCTACTCCAGAGGGAAGTGAGCCAACTCAGGGCTATATACATGTAAATAAAAAGGACATTGTATGATGATTCTTTCTCCTAAAAATATGGACTCTAGTAGAAATATACTAGGTAATTTTTTAGTGGAATGAACATCTTGAATAACCTATGGGGTAATTAACAAATATTCCTTGCAGAACTCACTCCAAACTTCATACCAAGCTTCAAAGAAACTAGGATGTATTTCCTACATCCCTTGTATGAAGGTAAGTTCCCAAACTATCTGATAAGAAATGAGAAACTTGATTAATCATAGACAGGAACATTCCAAAGAAATCTTCAGGATCCAGGTAAAAAATGGTTTTCAAAAAGGAAAAAAAAGATGGTTTACATTAAGGCCACATTTTATTAGAGTGTAAAATCTAATTATTAAAGAACTTTAAAATTAAAATATGTCTTGACACTAAAAATTACCAAGATATTTTATATTACTTAACACATTGCGGACCAGTAGTTTTATTGCTAGCTTTACCCAGTGGCCAGATAAGTTTCTATTGAATGAGTAAAAAAAATGTTTTACATAAATGTTAAAGGCACGGTTTAAAATTAAATACCCATTGCATTTTGAAGTTATTTATTACATGTTCTTACAAGCTAATATCTTCTTAAAGAATTCCCATAATTGGCCATAAGCCTTAGAACAGAAAACACAAGAATTCTCGTGATCCATCCACAATGTGTTAATAGAAAAATGATTAATGATAAATTCTGTCATTTATTAATTAAATACAGCAATTCTCGGAAAAGCCCATTTGAATCATCTACATGCAAAGACAAATGTTAATTCTAAGTATGGTAATTTTTTTCTGGTTAAACTTATCTTTTTGGAGAGACAAACTGAAGTATGTGCAGATCAGATAACATGATGTCAGGGGTTCCCTTCAAGGTGATGGGTAGGAGTGACTGTGCAGTGAAACAAGCAAGCCCACAGACAGATGGCTATTGAGGTTGAATAATAAGTACATGGGGGCTTATTGTGCTAGCCTCTTTGCTTTTGAATGTTTAAAATTTTTCATTATAAAAAGTAGTAAACAGCCGAAACCGGTTTGGCTCAGTGGATAGAGCGTCGGCCTGCGGACTCAGGGGTCCCGGGTTCGATTCCGGTCAGGGGCATGTACCTTGGTTGTGGGCACATCCCCAGTAGGGGGTGTGCAAGAGGCAGCTGATTGATGTTTCTCTCTCATCGATGTTTCTAACTCTCTAACCCTCTCTCTTCCTCTCTGTAAAAAATCAATAAAATATATTAAAAAAAAATTTGGCTCTCAAAAGAAATTTCAATCGTTGTACTGTTGATATTTGGCTCTATTGACTAAAAAAAAAAAAAAAAAGTAGTAAACATAACAAATAAGCACAAATAGAAAAGGAAAAATAATGAAGAAGGTAGTCTGAAAAAACATCTTTTTACTACTTACTTTTTAAATTTTTTATTGTTGAAAGTATTACATATGTCCCCTTTTTTCCCCCTTTACTACTTACCTTTAAATGTAGACCCAACTTTGAATCAGCAAGTATACTAGTATATGTTGTAAAGACTTCAGGGAATACGCTGTGACTTGTATTAAAAGACACAGATGAATCAATCTAAAGGAGAGGATATAAAAATATGATACATTACTATATCATGTCTCTAATTTCCTTAACACAGTTTTTAAATGTTTTAATTTCAGAAATGACCCATAAATGTGTTCCTTGGCTTCAATAATATATCAGCAATTCTTGTTCTAAAATACTTTAAAAGTATCTGATAAGACAATGCATGGAAAGGCACACCAAAAACATAAAGTATAAGAAATCATAATGAAGTAAGATAATAAAAGTATAACGTGTAAGATATTCACCAACTGTCCAGTTAAAACATTTTTATCAAACTTCCATCAAATTTTTAAAAATACAAATTGGAGTCCAAAACAACAAACACAATTGTATTTTTAAGGTCTCTCAAAATACCTGCAGAATTTTTGCCAGTAAGGTCAGCACTGCCATTTTACTTTCAGGAGCAGAATCTTTGGCCCACCACAAATCACACTTCTTCCAGTTTTGCAGAATTACAGTCACAAGTTTCAGTCCTTGGTCTTTCTGACTGGCCCGATCCCTGAAGCTCTGATCTAACATTCCATTTAAAACGGTGCTCACCTAAAACAATTATGTGGTGATTGAAGACAAATTCTTAACATTAAGACCGACATATATAACAAAATTTACTTTCATTTCAAAGCTATTCTTGGAAAATAATGATGTTAATTTTATAATAGCTGTTCACTTCACAACTCTTCAAATTTGAGAACAGGGCTTTAACATATAAATTTTCCCATACAAGTATAAGGTGTCTCATTTACGAAATCATGTTCACACGGCTATTTCCTATTTTTTAGAGGCATTCTTGATGGGCAGAGGAGTAGCTTTCTTCTGTCACCATCACCACCACATGTGCACATGCACATGTACACTCCCATCCACACACTTGCACATGAGTACACATGCACACAGGATTGCATGTACACATTTCCTTTCCATCACCTTTTCAACAGTGTTTTCTATTTGGCTGGGAAAATATTCAATATTTCTATCATTATGACAATGTAAACATTTTCACAGATGATCAAGTCATAAACTACCAATACTTTTCCTTTCTTGCACATTTTGATGTCACTGAAGTTAATACTTGCTTACTTTCTTTGCTGTTTTCCATGTGCCTACCATTATTCGTCATCAAATTCTCTCAATTCAATCTCCACAGGACAGTTAAGTGTATCAAGAAGCCCATCAGGTCATCTCTGGGTGCCAGTGCTCACTCCGGAAATGCTGGTGACCACTGCCCTCTGGGTCTCACTACGAGGCCCTCTGGGAGGCCCATGAGTTCTCTGTGTTCAGGCCAACTTCCCAGATCCAACATCCTCCTTTTTCTTGGCTGATGCTTTGCTTAGAGAAGTCCTTCCTCCAGCAGCTCCCTGGAGAGAAGTGCACAGAAAGTGCATTCCTTGGAGAAATGGCACACCTGAGATGTGCACTTGACTTTCACACATAACTGATAATCTGGAGGATTCAGAACTCCATGTTGGAAATCTTCTTTCCTGAATTGCAAGGGAAATTTAGCACACAGTCTTCCAGCGTCCACTTTGCTGCTACAAAGATAAAAGCAACCCAATTTCTTGATCCTTTCTTTTAATGTAATCAGGCTTTCTTCCATAGTCACGTGTCAGGATCTTTCCTAACAGTGAAACCCCAGGGTGCTGAGTTTTCAGAAATATGCAGCTGTTTTCACACACTGTGCTGGACACTCAATGGCCTTCTTCCATCTGAAACTCAAGGACTTCATTTCTGGGACGTTCTCTTCAGCTGTGAAAGTCTTCTTCCCTCTGAGGCAGAGGCCCTGCTATTAGACCTTGTACATTGATCCATCTTTCTCTCCTGTTTTCTGTTTTGTCTTTTTTCCTCTACTCTTTGTGAGAATTCCTGAATTTTATCTTCCAACCCCATTTTATTTTTAATTTCTGATGCTTATGCTTAATTCTCCCTAATTTTGTTTGTTCTCTGATGTTTCTTTTCAGTAGCAAGTCTTGTTCCATGGATATACTATCTTCTCTCATCTTTCTGAAGATTATTTTTCTTTTTACATTTCCATGTCACTAAATAGTCTCTGCTTCAAGTGTCTTGTTCCTTGCCTGCCCCTTTAGAATCCCCTTCCTCAGGTACTTGGTATTATTTTGCTGTTGGTACATATCAAGGAATTGATCAGAAACACTATCCAGTCAGTGGGCAGGGCTCACTGGCCATGATGGTCACTGGAAATTGGTCTGGCTGGGCAGTGATTATATATAGTATCTTTGTTTTCTCTAGTCTTGTTAAAATATTCTGACATCCTGCCTGAGAGCATAGTCCTAGAAGACTAAACTGGGGGAAAACACCTCAGCCCTGAAGACCAGAACCGGACCCCTTTCTGAGTTCTGCAGCACAACTGGCTGCCCATCTTCGCAATGCTATGGTCGGTCACACTGCAGCTTTCTTGGACTCCGAAGTCTGTTAACGACAACGTGTGCTTTTGCCTTCTAGCTTCCAAAGTGTTGTCACTCTTGTCCTTTTTCCTTTCCTCTGTGTCCTTTAACATTGTACTTTTTTTTTAACCCTGTTTATGTCATTTTAGGGTTATTTGAGGTGGCGGTAAAGGCATATGTTTTTTATCCATTATCATCAACAGAAGTCTGAATAGTTTAAAAGCTCAAATTGTTATATTTTCTGATTGTTGTGAGTCTACTATAATTTTATTTCTAACTTTAAAAAACACAAATCCCTAGTGCAATCTATCACAAAACATTCCCCTAAAATAGATAATAAGCACTGTTTGGAATAAAAGCTTAACTCAGTAGGGAATTATACACTCTCCCCTTAAAGTGGTCACTCTAACAGTGAACAGTTCCTGATTGTCTGCAGACCAGGTTAAATTTCAAAATTTTATAAGTTTAGCAAACCAGAGTCAACTGAATATGAAGTACTGGTCTCCAAAGGTTCAATGTGAGGGGACAAAGTGGGCTACAGCAGGAACGTGCAGGAAATGATCCCTGAATGAACAGGACCAGAGAGGGGCTGGAGGAGAAACAAAGGCAGGTTTGGCCTCAGGATAGGCTTATGAGCTCCAATGCCAAATCCTGACAAAAAGTCATTATCCTACATAGCTGTGCCTTATAAAAGTAGGCCTTGAGAGATTAGGGGGGGAAAAAAATCAATGTTTCAACACCCATTATTAACTATTCATTAAGGTGTTTTTTTCCTTTGGTTTTGTTGTTAGCATTGGCAAGAGCTTTAAACCTTCCAGGAAGAAATCTTGTTTTGTTTTTAATAATATATTTCAGGAATACAAACAATATATAAGAAATATACTTTACTTAAAGTAAAATTTCATTACCATTTTGGGATTATCCACAGATGATTTCATAAGCTCCAGTACAGCAAGATCTAAATTTTTCAACAATTCAGTGTTGACTGTGTCTGAGAACAAGCTGTAAAAATACTCTCCGTGGTAGAAGCTGACAATGTTCCTCTGGGATCCTCCTGAGGCTGGCATGGACAGCTCTGCTGTGTCCAGGAGAAGCCTCACCAGGCACTCACACTGAGAAGATAAGGGAAGGGCGATGACAGCAATACACATCTTAAATGTTACAGAAAGACTCCTTGGGTAGCTATTAACTTTGAAAGTGGAAAATCGCATAAGAGCCTGGTATTTAAAGGCCAGGGTTCAAATTTGAATTAGATACATTTCAGTGAGTCTCTACTTTCTAAGTTTCAATTTGGGAAAGAGATCTTCCCTGACTCATGTTTCTCCCAAATTTCTAGACATCTTACTGTTGCTTTGAGGGGAGAGTCTAGTAAAGGAGTATTTTTAGACAAAGCATGTAATTTGTTTACATGAAGTAGACAAAGGAGCAGAGGCTTCTACGGCAGGAGAAAGACAAGCACAATGAGTGGATGCCCAGTACTGGCTGCAGGTCTCCTCTGCAGCAGAGACTGAGGCCAGCCCTGCAGTTCCAATTGAATGAAGACATTTGTGTGTGGTGACTGAGGTATCCTCGTGGGCTCTCCCAAGTCAGTCATCTGAAGAATTACCAAGGAGAGGGTAAGGAGGAGTCACTGTGCCAACACAGTTCAGCTGTAGAGTCACAAAATGTTCTCTGCCTAAAGTCCTTTTGGGAACAAAGAGGGATAGACAAAACCTTAATTTAAAAGAATGCTGTTCTATTTCTTTCATTAAAAAAAACAAAAACAAAAAAAATCACACCAGAAAATCTTCTAGAAAGTCAGCTAATGTAAATTGATTAAAGTACTTGTGCAGCTAAGAACTTATCCAACAAATTCCTGTTTTTAAAGACACAATGCATGTGAGTTACATATTCACATTATTAGGATAGCATAGCATGTAGCGGTTCTTCCTACCAATCCTCCAAAAGCAAAGGCCAACTCCAGAAGTCCACTGGCCAATCGCTTACAACTGGGATCAAGTGAAGGGAGGCACTGTCGTTCATGTCCAGGAACGATGCTTTTATAAACCAGGGAAAGAAGTTTTGTGCCAATATAATGATGCTGATCTACAGACTAAAATAAAATCAACAACAAAATATTAAAAACACACGATTTCACACCTTTTGTTAATTAAAAATTCCATGTTAACTAACACTGACAACTGCCTTCCAACTGTAAGGAAACGTTTCACTCAACTTTGCTTTCTACGTCATTTTTCACTGCCGTTGCCTAGCCACTAAGGCACAGTAGCAGTTAGTCCCTAAAGTTCTTTAGAAGGCTGTTGGAAGTATTCAAATAGCCTTTGTTCTATTTTCATTTGATATTGATTAATTTTTATATTTACTTGTATATTTATATTCCTGGTAACATCTACAGGTCTGGAACAAGTATTTCTATAATTCCCATTTCAGCACCCATCAAGGATGTTCAAAAAAGAATATAAATAAATCGACTAGTTAGCTCATTGAAGCTAAGATACATGTAAAAACAAAATGTGGTTACCTGAGATGGCAATACATCATGCAAAACCCCAGCTCGATGAAGATGTTTACAAGTTGACACGAAAGAGGACAACTTGGCCCTGTCCACGTAAGCATCGGGGCCATACAGGTCAATGCCACAGAGCTCCTCAAAGCTGGCCAAATGAGAAAAGAAAAAAGAAAACCACATGAGAGCCGATCTCATTAAATTACTAGGATATACTGAAAAATGTGCGCATTCTGTTATAAATGTATTAACGAACTAAATACCCAGCGCTCAAATACCTTACACAGCTCTTGAAAACAAACATTGCTAACACAAACCAAGGGGCCCGTGCACTAAGCCAGCCACGGAAATCAACAAAGCCTAAGCCACATGCAAGGCTTGCGTACCAAGGGGCAGGGAAGGCATTTGCTAAATAGATGAGTTTCAAACAACTGATGAGATCCTCTGCACCCAACACCCCATTGATGAGATCCTTCACTTGAAGAAATGGAGCTAGAGCTGACCGGCACACAGCTCCAGAGCATGGTGCAATCTTTAAGTCCTCCACAATCCTGACCCTGAGCATGACCCGAATGCCCAGACGCTCCACAGCATGGTGCAACCTTAAACTCCCAACCCTGACCCTGAGCATGACCCGAATGCCCACCTCTGTGCTGTTATTTTTTCCTTGAGGTTCCTCTCTAGAATGTCTTTGTATGGAGACTTCTTTAGTGCTTTCATCAGGTTCACACAAACATCAGGAAGGTGATTCATAATGTGGACATCACTGATATTGAAACCTACGCTCGAGGGCTCACATAAGGTTTTCACCAAGAGTTTCATAAGGTTTGTGTTACATAAATACTTTTCAAGAAGCTGTAAAAGACAAATTTGAATAAGAACACATCTATTAGTCAGAATCAGATTTTCACTACAGTGTAAGGTCCATAAAAATGGGAAATTTTGCCTGGATAGGGCAAGGGTTGGCAAACATTCTCTGTAAAGGATTGGACAATAAATATATTTAACTTTATGCGCCATACAGTCTGCTGCAGCTACTTAAATGCCATTATAGTGTGAAAGCCACCATGAACAATATGTGAACAAATGAACCTGGATGTGTTCCAATAAAACCTTCTTTGTAAAAATAATTTATTGACTTTAGAGAGAGATGAGAGAGAGAGAGAGAGAGAGAGAGATCAATGTGCTGTTCCACCTATTCATGCATTCTTTGGTGCTTCTTGTATGTGCCCTGACCAGGGATTGAACTCGCAACCTTGGCATATTGGACAATGCTCTAATCAACTGAGCTACCTGGCCAGGGTTAAAGCCTTCTTTACAAGAGCAAGTAGCAGGTCGTATCTGGCCTAGGGCCCATAGTTTCCCAGCCACTGAGTCAGGTCAATGCTATATCTGCAGGACAGACCCTGGCATACAGTAGGCACTTAGTATATATTAACTAGATGGACTGACTGGAATTTGTTTATATAATAAGCCTGACAGATATATTTATAAATATTTGCTAATTCATGTTTCCTAAGGTAGATATTTGATTGTAGTATGAAAATGCAATCCTATATAATAAAAGGCTAATATGCAAATTGTCCCCTCATGAGTTCGACAGCTCGCTATGATGTGTGCTGATCACCAGGGGGTGGAGTGGAACAAAGGAAGGCCCCAGCCAGAAGCCGGCAGCCGGGGGAAGAAAGGCCCCAATCGGCCCTGATCACCAACCAGGCCTAGGGACCCTACCTGTGCACAAATTTCGTGCACCAGGCCTCTAGTATCTAATAAAAATTCAGAAAAACTTTTGTATTTTATTCACACAATGAGCATCTGAAGTACGTGCAGATTTTTTATTTTCAAAAAGAGGTAACTCCTACAGCAATGAAAAGTTCTAAGACAACCCAAACCACTTCTAATAGACACTTTATATGTATTTTTCCAGTGCCAAGTGTTGTCCTCAAATAGAGCAGCAGGACTGACCCTACCTTCCAGCCTTCTGGGTAGATTCTGAGCAGTGTTGTAGTAAATTCCATAATCCGAACGACAATTGTGCATTTGCTGTAATTATATCTTTCTTCCTCTTGTGGGCTGAGTCTGTTATCTGTTATCCCAGGGCCAAAGTGCTTCATAGCTGCCATAGTATCATGCATAGCAATGCTTTCTAAAAAGAAAGCCACTGCTTTCCAAAGTGAAGACTGTGTTTCAGTACCTAGAAAAAATTGCATTGAAATATCAACATTTATTTTCTCTAACTCCAAAGAGATTAATGTGAAACCTCTTCTTTAAATATAGTCATAATGTAGTCAAAATTCAAAGGTAAAAGAAGACGTTCAATAAAAGCTGAATAAAATGGCACTCATTTCTTCTCATTTCAGAATTTCAGAATTAAGACCACCCAAACAGAATACAACTTTAAACTCAGAGTAAGAACACATCTACTGAAGATTAGGTCTTGCTTTTCAAACACTAGTTGTGCGAATATAATATGATCTTTTTAAAGGTCAATTTGGCAAATCATACCAAAAGCTTTAAAAAAATGTATATGCCAATTTCTGTTAAATGTTGAGAGACTCATATGATTTGATCCAGCACTGAAATTTCATTCTAGTGAAAGAGTTGCAAGATATGTTTATAGGGATGTTCATTTTAGCACTGTTCTTAATAACAGAAAATAGAAACAACCTAAATGTCCTTCAAAGGGGTGACAGAGAGACCAATTATGGCAATCATCTTCAAACAGGTGTACTATAGAATCAATTTCAGATCAACCAAATGAACTTTTTCACAAAACTCATCTATCTGAAAATATGATTGTGTTTGTGCTCCTTACTCATCTCCACCCCTTTCATAATTGCCCTTCTCCTACTTAACAAAAGAAACAGAGTCCTAGCAGGTTGCTCAGTGGTTTGAGTGTCGGCCTGTGGACTAAAGGGTCTCAGGTTTGATTCCAGTGAAAGGCATGTACCTAGGTTGCAGGCTCGATCCCCAGCGCTATTCAGGGCACAGGCGGGAGGCAACCAATGTCGCTCTCACATCAGTGTTTCTCTCTCTGTCTCTCCCCCTCCCTGTCACTCTCTCTAAAAATCAATGGAAAAAATATACTTGGGTGAGGATGAAAAAAAAAAAGAAAAGAAAAAGGAAGGAAGGAAGGAAGGAAGGAAGGAAGGAAGGAAGGAAGGAAGGAAGGAAGGAAGGAAGGAAGGAAGGAAGGAAGGAGGGAAGGAGGGAGGGAGGGAGGGAGGGAGGAAGGGAGGGAAGGGAAGGAAGGAAGGAAGGAAGGAAGGAAGGAAGGAAGAAAGGAAGGAAGGAAGGAAGGAAGGAAGGAAGGAAGGAAGGAAGGAAGGAGGGAAGGAAGGGTACACTTTTCCCATCTCCTCAAATTTAGTGTAGACCTTTGGAGTCCCAAAGAGACAATCTATACTAATAAAAGGGTAATATACTAATTAGACTGGGATAACCTTCCAGGAGACCTTCCGGACATCCCTCCAAAGCCATGGTGGCAGGGCTGAGGCAAAGGCGGTTAGGGGCGATCAGGCCAGGAGGGGAGGGCAGTAGAGGGTAATCAGGCCGGTGGGGTGGGGGGGCAGTTGGGGGTGAGCAGGCTGGCAGGGGGGGCAGTTGGGGGCAAGCAGGCCAGCAGGGGGGGGAAATTGGGGGTAATCAGGCCAGCAGGGGGGGCAGTTGGGGGCGAGTAGGCCAGCAGTGGGAGCAGTTGTGGGCAATCACACCGGCAAGGGTGGGCAGTTAGGGGCGAGAAGGCCGGCAGAGGGGGCAGTTGGTGGTGAGCAAGCCGGGAGGGGGGGCAGTTGGGGGTGATCACCAGGCAGGCAGGTGAGCAGTTAAGAGCCAGCGGTGTCGGATTGTGAGAGGGATGTCTGACTGCCAGTTTAGGCCCAATCCCCGAGGGGCCCCCAATTGGAGACGGTGCAGGCCGGGTTGAGGGACACCTCCCTCCCCCACCCCCCATGCATGAATTTCATGCACCGGGCCACTAGTCCTATATAATAAAGATATAATATGCAAATGGTCATTACACCATGAAGCGTAACAACCGACCACGTAACAACCGGATCACAGATCAACAGGAGGGTGGGGCAGCAAGCTACAAGCAGAGAGCTACAGGAGGGGGCAGGGCAGCAAGCTATGAGGGGTGGAGGAGGTGGAGGGAGTTACAGGAGGGCGGGGCAGTGGGCAGAGAGCTACACGAGGGCAGCAACGAGCTACTGGCTACAAGCGGGAGGTGGAGAACTACAGGAGGGGGCAGGGCAGCAAGCTATGAGGGGGGATGGGGGGAGCTACAGGACAGCAGGGCAGCAAGCGGAGAGGTACTGGAGGGCGGCAGCGAACTATTGTCAAGCTACTGGCGCACGGATTCGTGCGCAGGGCTACTAGTTTAAAATAGTGATACATGCCAAAACCGGTTTGGCTCAGTGGATAGAGCGTCAGCCTGCGGACTGAAAGGTCCCGGGTTCGATTCCGGTCAAGGGCATGTACCTTGGTTGTGGGCACATCCCCAGTAGGGGGTGTGCAAAAGGCAGCTGGTCGATGTTTCTCTCTCATCGATGTTTCTAACTCTCTATCTCTCTCTCTTCCTCTCTGTAAAAAAAATCAATAAAATATATTTTTTTAAAAAAAAAGTGATACATGTGTTGAAAGAATAAGTAACAGTAATGACTGAGTGACAAATCCTTTTCTAAGTCTAATGGTTTCCAATTCTTGTTTTCATAAAATTTAAGGAAAATAAATTATACTGTCAAATCATCTATATATATAAAAAGCTAAGCTGGTAGGTGTGATGCACACTGACCACAAGGGGGCAGACGCTCAACACAGAAGCTGCTGAGTAACAGCCCTCTCGCACTCCAGGACCCCTCAGGGGATGTCAGACTGCTGGTTTTGGCCAATCCTGCAGGCCAGGCCGAAGGACCCCACCAGCCAGAGGGAGCCCTCTCACTCCGCAGACACCTTTCATGGCTCCGCGCGCAATCCCGCCCCACTGGCCACCTTCTAATTAATTTCCTTTCAATGTGCACGAATCCGTGCACCGGGCCTCTAGTTAAAAATAATTTTGATGACAGGTCACTATGTATTCAAAGAAGTGAGAGAAACTACATTAAGAATTACATTCTCAAATACCAACTATTCTTGACTACACAGAATATGAGCTATGACACATTCCAACCACAGGTATGTTAAAAGTAGGAACAAAGTCTATTTTAGAATTATTCAAATATGGCACTTGTTTATTGTAAACAAGTTGTTTTAGTACTAAAATCTAAACAAACAAAAAGTATTATTCTAACCACATAATCTTGCTTTATATATATAACTAGAGGCCCGGTGCACAAAATTTTTGCACGGGGGGGGGGTGTCCCTCAGCCCAGCCTGTACCCTCTCTAATCTGGGACCCCTCGAGGGATGTCCGACTGCCCGTTTAGACCCGATCCCACCGGGAACGGGTCTAAACGGGCAGTCGGACGTCCCTCTCACAATCCAGGACTGCTGGCTCCCAATTGCTCACCTGCCTGCCTGCCTGCCTTCCTGATTGCCCCTAACCGCTTCTGCCTGCCAGCCTGATTGATGTCTAACTGCTCCCCTGGCAGCCTGTTTGCCCCCAACTTCCCTCCTCTGCTGACCTGGCCACCCCTAACTGCCCTCCCCTGCAGGGTTGATTGCCCCCAACTGCCCTGCTTTGCAGGCCTGGTCCCTCTCAACTGCCCTCCCTTGCAGGCCTGGTGCCTCCCAACTGCCCTCCCCTGCTGGCCTGATCGCCCACAACTGCCCTCCCTTGCAGGGCTGGTCCCTCCCAAATGCCCTCCCCTGCTGGCCATCTTGTGGTGGCCATCTAGTGTCCACATGGGGGCAGGATCTTTGAACACATGGGGGCAGCCATCTTGTGTGTTGGAGTGATGGTCAATTTGCATATTACTCTTTTATTAGATAGGATAGAGGCCTGGTGTATGGGTGGGGGCCAGCTGGTTTGCCCTGAAGGGTGTCCCAGATCAGGGTAAGGGTTCCCTTGGGGCATGGGATGGCCTGGGCGAGGGGCCTGTGGTGGTTTGAAGGCCAGCCACACACCCCAGTGACCTAAGCGGAGGCCTTGGTATCTGGGGTTTATTTATCTTCTACAATTGAAACTTTGTCGCCTGGAGTGAAGGCCTGAGTCGGCCAGGGCTGCAGAAGCTTGGCTTCCTCCATCGCCCGGGGCAGCCCTAGCCTTCTGCTCTTCCAGCTCAGTGGCTGCCGGCATTTCTGTTGGAATTTATTTACCTTCTATAATTGAAATTTTGTACCCTTGAGTAGAGGCCTGGGCCCGCAAGGGTGTGTGGAAAGCTTGGCTTTCCCCATTGCCAGGGAAACCCAAGCCTCCCTCCTGCTCTCTGTGGCCATAGCCATCTTGGTTGGGGTTAATTTGCATACTCCCTCTGATTGGCTGATGGGCGTGGCTGATGGGCGTGGCTTGTGGGTATAGCGGAGTTATGGTTAATTTGCATATTACTCTTTTATTAGGTTAGATAATTATAAAAATGTTTATTATGTTTACGTTGTGGTGGTAATGAGTATAATGTGCCCTAATAACAAATGTACTAGTAATGATAACTCAACACAGAAGAAACCTTTATATAAACACACCCTTTGTTTCAAAGACATAGGTAGAATTATACATGAAAATATGAGCATAAAAGCATAATACTTTAAGATAAAAAATATGTAAGAAGAATTAAATAGTAATAATACAGGGATTCTGCAAAATTTCCAGTAAAGAAACTGTATTTTAAAGCTGATGATGTTGACTATAAAACTCCTAGTTCCATTGAGTACACTGTTAAGTTTCTTTTTAAAAAAACGAATTACAGTAAAGCACGTATAATCATCCATTAACTAAAAAATGAAAAATTTAAAAATATATAATATATTACAAGTTTAGAAAAGTAAATGCTAAACTGTTAAAATGTTTATCATTAGGAAATGTGATTAGGAAAGAGGTTTTGCATATTTTTATGCCTTTTTTCCTTGCTCAAACTTTCAAAATGAGGATATATGAGAGCTCTTAAAACAATATATTTAAGGTACTATTGGCATCTGCACAGCTATTGTTGCTATTTTCAAAGTTTCACAACTTTTTGACCTATCACTTTGAGAATCTCATGCTAGAATCACACAGAATCTCATGCTAAAGAATCAGACTTCCCCAGAATGGTATAAGATCTGTTTCCTTGAACCCTCGCATGTATGCATTCACGTCCATTAAACACTCCCCACTATGCCTGGTTCTACCATCCTCAGAAGGAAAATAACCTGGTTCTTCTCTCCTAAATTCCCAAATATGAACTTTACCTCTGACAAAATTAAAGAGAGAATGGTAGTTCCCTTAGTCAGCCACCACCATCAGTAGAGTAATTCTCTACCTAAATTAAATATCCTTTAAATAATAGAACATGTTCTGAGTGGCAAGTCTGAGGTTCTCTTGAGAGGATTTAAGTGAAATCTCCGAAGACTAACATATGCTGCTCAGAGAATCAGGAAGCAGAGAACACGCCTTCAAGCCAATTGTCAGCTCCAAGTACTCTGTCCTTGGAGAGATGTACCTCCCCACAGCCAGCTCCTGCCCTGACAGGTCCTATTAAGTCACAAAAGGATGGAGCCTGCCCACCTTCTTCTACCTCTCTGTAAACAATAAAAATGCTTGCAGAATATAAATAAGAAAAGCAAAGACGCATCATACAGAAGCATGAACATGATCTTAAAGTCTCAAATCAGGAAGAAACCTTTTAATGTACAATCTGGAAACAAAAACCTCAAAAGGTGATTTTTATAAAAGGGTCAAGAACCTATGGACAGGGCAAAAAGAACAGGTTTTTGTAGCTTCGGTGGTGGCATCTATACTCACATCCTCATTGTGAGATTAAGTAAGAATGCAGGTAAAGCTTTGCACAGTACTAAGTAAATAGTATGTTATCACTGTTATTATTCTGTGACAGCAGCAAACTGTCTAATCAAAAAGCCCACTGAGCCTTTCCCAGAAAGACTCCCGGGAGAATTGAACAGCACTAACATAGGGGTAAGTTCCACCTACCCAGGACCTCAGATGCCTCCAAGGTTCTCTCTTCAATGAAGGTGTTGTAGCACTCCAGCGCCGCCAGCAGCATGTCCATCCACTGCAGGGCCGCTCTGAGGCTGAACGGCCCTTGCACATGGAAGAGGGTTGGCTGAGCGAGGATGCCTGACTGCTGACCGCAGCCTCCTCCTCCCCCCTCAAATGTGTTTATGAGAAAGGAAGCATCTTTTTTCTTGATAACGTCTTTCAGCCATAAAGAAGGAGATGTGTTGCCTTAAAAAAGAAACAAAATTAAATGCACATATAAATAACTACCACATAATTAAAATTATTTCATCTAATCACTGTTCCTATTAGAAATAGCATCCCCCGATAATAAAAAAATGAAAATAAGTCTTTCAAGTTAAAAAATGTCATCAGAACAGAACAAGACTGGCACTACACAATATTTCAAGTATAGCTTTCCATTAAAATCCCACATAAACTACATATCAGAACAGCAAAATTTCACAATGATCCAGGGCCATCTTTTTTTTTACTATGGTACTCACAACTTGTTTCACTATAATTACTGCCAAGAAGCATTTCCACCAAAAGTCATTCTTCCCTGTTTCTTTAAACATTATAAAAAGAGTTGGACACCAGTTTAATAGCTTTAAACTTCATGCCCTTTCTTTTGCCCTTTTTCTTTAATATTATTCCTTTTTAATAGAATAATTTAAGGAATAGACACACAAGAACACTGTGATTCTTATATTCCTATCTTGGTTGTGCTACCTCTCAGCTTTAGGGACCTGGCCTCTCATGTCTGAGTTTACTTAACCTTAAATAAGAATCTTAACAGTATCTACCTCTGAGGTTATTACAAAGATTAAATGAATTGAAGTAGTTAATATTTTTTAAAGTGCTTAGAATAGTCTTCCATACAGTAAGTATTGTTTGTTAAAAAGAGACAAATGATCTGCTTGCTAAAAGATATTTTTCTTTTAAGTATTAATCATTTCTAAATTAAAGAAAAAAATAAGCCCTATCCGGTTTGGCTCAGTGGGTAGAGCGTCGGCCTGCAGACTCAAGGGTCCCAGGTTCGATTCCGGTCAAGGGCATGTATCTTGGTTGCGGGCACATCCCCAGTGGGAGGTGTGCAGGAGGCAGCTGATCGATGTTTCTCTCTCATCGATGTTTCTAACTCTCTATCCCTCTCCCTTCTTCTCTGTAAAAAATCAATAAAATATATTTTTTTTTAAAAAAGAAAGAAAAGAAGAAAATTATATTTTGTATTCTCTGATATGAAAGGCTCTGAAAGGTCAAGTCATTTTGAGTCTAATGACATTCGTGAAGAATCTAAAACAGTAATGTAATTCTGATGTATTCAGAAGAAACAGTTTTTCTTTTGTGTCAAAAAATACCTACCCCAAGTTGTGTAAGTAAAAGGTTAATATCATGTTTTCAGGTTTTGCTTTAGAAAGAAGTATTAAACCATTCTATTATTTTCACTAAGAAAAGACAGAAAATAAAACTAGAATAATGAGTGAAAATAAGATACTTAAATTTTACATCAAGTGCTAGCTAAAAGTGATAAAAAGTATAGAAATAAAGGACACAAAAAGCAGATCTAAGAGAAAGAAGACAAGAGAACATGAGAAAAGAGAGAAAAGTTGAGAAAAATAGGAAAGCACATTTGGAGAGCGTGGAACCTTCCCAGCTCTCTTCCTTTGTCACTGTCCTCCTCAGGACAGTGGTTGTCTGTCACGCTGGCTTCCTTTGTCACTGTCCTCCTCAGGACAGTGGTTGTCTGTCGCGCTGGCTTTCTTTTTCACTGTCCTCCTCAGACAGTGGTTGTCTGTCATGCTGGCTTTCTGTGTAACATGCTCCCATTCACTGAGTCTCAGCATTCAGAAGCTCCTGACACAGCTCACAGGAACATACCTGCACCTGTTACTACGTTCCCCTGACCTGGGTGTTGATGTGTCCAGCACCCCCACTCATGGTGCTGGACCTCAGGACACAGGACACCTGATCTAAAGAGATGCCTAACACTGTCCCTTAAAAACCAATCGGGGAAAAGATAGAGGAGAGAGAGGCACATGCACCATGGGAGGAGACATTAGAGGTAAGTCAAGGAATGTTTATTAATTTTATAAAAACCACATTTTGGCAGCAGGGCAAGGTTCACATACTTCGCATCCTTAGTTTAACAAACACAATTCTAAGAGGTGGAGCTCATTTATTTCATTGAAAATATATGCCGTCCCTATTAGAGGAAATTGAACAGAACAGCAACAGAAATGTCTGGGATCAGTCAAGTTGTCATCACTAGAAATCATGTGGGCCAGAGGGAGCCAAACACCCAAATATGAAGTAGGGTTTGCCAACGAGTAGTTCTACCTATGTAATATCTGGGCCTCAGTTTCCTTTATAAATAATGAACACATGCCCACCCCTCTACCCATCCACTCTTCACAGCCGTTTTAGGATTGGCATAAGAATAATTTAACATTTAAAACAAACTTTAACTAAAAGCTGTAAGCAAATATGAAATAACTAGAGGCCCGGTGCATGAAATTCATGCATCGGGGGGGGGGGGGCGTCCCTCAGCACAGCCTGCACCCTCTCCAATCTGGGACCCCTTGAGGGATGTCTGACCGGCCGTTTAGGCCCGATCCCATCAGACATCCCTCTCACAATCCAGGATTGCTGGCTCCCAACCGCTCGCCTGCCTCTGCCTGATTGCCCCTAACCACTTCTGCCTGTCCGCCTGATCACCCCTAACCACTCCCCTGTCAGCATGATCAATGCCTAACGGCTCCCCAGCCGGCCCGATTGCCCCTAACAGCCCTCCCCTGCCGGCCTGGTCACCCCCAACTGTCCTCCCCTGCTGGCCCGGTCACCCCTAACTGCCCTCCCCTGCTGGCCTGGTCACCCCTAACTGCCCTCTCCTGCAGGCCTAGTCCCCCCCAGCCCTCCCCTGCAGGCCTGGGTCCCCCCCGCAACTGCCCTCCTCTGCCGGCTTGGTCACCCCCAACTGCCTGCCCCTGCAGGCCTGGTCCCCCCCAACTGCCCTCCCCTGCTGTCCTGGTCCTCCCCAACTGCCCTCCCTGCAGGTCTGGTCCCCCCCCAACTGCCCTCCGCTGCTTGCCTGGTCTCCCCCAATGGCCCTCCTCTGCTGGCCTGGTCTCCCCCAATGGCCCTCCTCTGCTGGTCCGGTCACGCTAACTGCCCTCCCTGCTGGCCTGATCACTACAACTGCCCTCCCCTGCAGGCCTGGACACCCCAACTACCTCCCCTGCAGGCCTGGTCCTCCCCAACTGCCCTCCCCTGCAGGCCTGGTCCTCCCCAACTGCCCTCCACTGCAGGCCTGGTCCCCCCCAACTCTCTTCCCCTGCAGGCCTGCCCCCCCAACTGTCCTCCCCTGCAGTCCTGATCCCCCTCAACTGCCCTCCCAAGCTGACCTGGGTCCCCCCCAACTGCCCTCCTCTGACAGCCTGGTCACCCCCAACTGCCCTCCTCTGCAGGCCTGGGTCCCCCACAACTGCCCTCCTCTGCCGGCCTGGTCACCCCCAACTGCCCTCCTCTGCCGGCCTGGTCACCCCTAACTGCCCACAACTGCCCTCCCCTGCCAGCCATCTTGTGGTGGCCATCTTGTGTCCATATGGGGGCAGCAATGTTCGACCACATGGGGGCAGCCATCTTGTGTCTTGGAGTGACGGTCAATTTGCACATTACTCTTTTATTAGATAGGATAATAAACAGTCTCTAAATTAAAAATATAAACATACATTTCTACAATATAAATAAAATTATAGTATGTATATTATATCTATGCCACATAATATATAGTATGAATACAATTATAATATACAGTATATAAAATATAGTATATAACATTATACTATACTTCATAATATAAAAAAATCTAGAATCCGTCTAAGCTTCAGAATTACATGAATTTTTACCTCTTCACCATGAAGAAAAAGCCCCCAAGTAGTACTCCACCCCATTTTCTAAAGACAACTGCCTCTCTATTAAGATTCGCAGTGCACCGTCATTAATTATCTTCCGTGTGTAAGTACAGTTTACTGGTTTAGTACATTCATTATTGAAAAGCATAGGTTCACTTCTTTCCTTTAATATCACAATGATCTGAGATCATTCAGACTTAGGAGACTATCCGTTTCTTACTAATTACATACTGAAATAAAACAACTACATTATTTCATTAACATTAATACGATTTTTAAATCTTAACTGATATCATGTTAACAGCTGCAATGGTAATCCAACTCTATTTCTTTTAAATGAGATAGAAAAGCAAAAATGTAGTGGAATAAAGAAGACGCTGGAGAATTCTAAATGTACTTCCTCTGCACCATTTGACTAACATCAAAATAGCATTTTTTCTTTCCTTCTCTAAAACTTTGAGAAATGTACACACATTTGTCATACAATTGATCTGTAATGATTACTAAATATTCTTAATGTTATATTTATTAGAAACATATTATTTGTTACATTCATCTAAATAATGGAAAGAATACATTTTAAATAAGTACACAACTCTAAACTACTGGTAAAGCAAAACCCAACATTTATAGGGCATAAAGATCACCATACCTGGCAATAAAGGAACAAATTTATAAAACAGTTCTATGGATTTGTGTCGACATTCTGTCTGGGGCCTTCCACAATTGGCTAAAAGCCACTGGACCACATCCAATAAACACAATGATGCCGCAGGTGGAAATCCTCTATATGGAGATAACACAAGGTACATAATATATAACCCAATATTTAGCATTTAAATGACCCAAGAGTCTAGGCGTCAAAACCTCAAATTTGCCACACTGATACATGTAGAAATCTCATTAAAAGACATTCAATTTATTTTTAATGTATTATCATTAGAATACAGTAAAAAATGACACATTAAATAGTCCCTAAATGCTGTTTGCCTCTCCTCCCCCTCCCCACCCACCCCTCAGGGAGAAATTACAAAACATTTCTTAAAAAACAGCACCAAGTATTTTTATGTTTCCTGCACACTGCACTTGAAAACAAAAGAGCATTTAAGATCTAAAGCAGTGCTCCTCAAATTGTGGTCCCTGGACCAAGCTGCCTCAATACTACCTGTAAATGTGGCAGAAATGCAAATTCTTGGCCCCACTTCAGACCTACTGAAACAGATTCTGAGGGCAGGGTCCAGTGACCCGAGTTTTAACTAAACCTCCAACTAATCCTGATGCATGCTCAAGCTTGAGAACCCATGGTTTAACGAGATATAAGTTAATGGTAGAATGTGGAAGAATAAATTTTAAAACAGAGGACATATTAGTATCCAGTTACATGGGTCAATGCTTTTACTGAGCAGCAGCCATCAGCAGACACCAGAGTTCCCTACACAGGGGCTAATGCATGGTACACCCATCCTGTCTGAGAATGAAGCCTGCTGGGATGGAAATGAGAGCAAAGACTAGAAACCAGTCAATAACCCAGCCTTGGCTGTGAGCAACTTCATCTCATAAGTCTATAATTCCATGTCTGTCAAAATCCTATTTCAATATTTCAGTTCTTATATTTCAAATTTACTCTAAAATAGTTCATGCATAGTCTAGGCAAATAATTCCACATCAAATTGGTATTCAAATTAGTGCAGGTAAAATAAATTGTTACAAAATGAATTTTCAAATTATATCCACTGTCCCAACCGAGATCAAATTAATACCTTAAGCCAAGCAATTTCAAACATAAAGCTTTTTAACGTCTTTGGAAAACTGACTCTTCATACTTCCACACATTCCTTGTTTAGAAAACTAATTCTGGCCTGGCAGGTGTGGCTCAGTGGTTGAGTGTCAACCTATGAACCAGGAGGTCACAGTTCGATTACTGGTCAGGGCATATGCTTGGGTTGTGGGCTTGATCCCCAGTGTGGGGCGTGCAGGAGGCAGCCAATCAATGATTCTCTCATCATTGATGTTTCTCTCCCCCTCTCTCTTCCTTGCTGAAATCAATAAAAATATTTTTTTAAAAACGAATTCTGCATATTTCCACACATTCCTCCCAAATCCTCTTTCATTAACTGAGAATTAGTTTTATGTTGGGGGAAAAAAATGAAAAAATGAAGGAATATCACCTACCGTGGGCAACGTCGTTTTTTTGCTTCGTTTAAAGAAACGTGCTTCTTTTCAATGATACGCCTTAGGTGATCAATGGCATCATGACACTGTTGAAGTGTACCTATTCTCAATTACAAAGACATATTTCCAAAGAAGATATATGCCAGTTATTAATAAAAAATTAGCATTATAGATTTATTGATGTAGTTTTTAATTAGAGGTAAATTTACAATAGTTAGTATCTTTTCACCCCTCAGAATTTAAACTTTAAATAAATGATTTACATTGTACGTCCAAAACCAAAACCCATATTTAAGAATGCAAGATGATAGCCCTAGCTCAGTGGTCGGCAAACCACAGCTCGCGAGCCACATGCGGCTCTTTGGCCCATTGAGTGTGGCTCTACGACAAAATAACACGTGCAGGTGTGCACGTACAGTGCGATTGAAACTTCGTGGCCCATGCGCAGAAGTCGGTTTTCAGCCTGGGCGAGTCTATTTTGAAGAAGTGGTTCTAACACCGAGCCACACTCAAGGGGCCAAAGCCGCATGTGGCTTGCGAGCCGCGGTTTACCGACCACTGCCCTAGTCTGTTTGGCTTAGTGGATAGAGTGTCGGCCTGCAGACCAAAAAAATCTCAGGTTCGATTCCGACCAAGGGCATGTATCTCAGTTGCAGGATCCACCCCAGCCAGGGCCCTGGTCAGGGCACGTGCAGGAGGCAACCAATCAATGTGTTTCTCTCACATCAGTATTTCTCTCTGCCTTTCCTTCTCTCTCTACTAAATCAATGGAAAAATACCCTCGGGTGAGGATTAAAAAAAAAAAAAAAAGAAAAAAGAAGAATGCAAGATAGTTATGGAGCACACTCACACATATAGCAGTACCACACCTCTTTAGAAACTGCCCCACCAGCCCTTCGGCCAACAAAGCACAGCCTCATGCAATGGATTTGAGATGGAAGAGACTGTGGATGTATTACAAACCCACATAGACACCAGAGCCTGTGCATTGCAATTTAAGGCTCTTATCTAAAGGGCATAATTTGACGTCCCCTTCTCCTTACGCAGGTTAGACTACACTATAGCTTAGTAATATGACTACGACAGAAGAACAGAACTAAAACAGTAAAACGGTCCCTTAGCAAAAGAGCCTTCAGAACTTCTTTTAACCTGTGTCCAAAAACAAGTCCTTTCTGCACCGTTTAAATACTAGTCTCACTGGCGGAAAAAAATAACCCAAGATATAAAGATAAACAAAGCAATAGTACACTAAATTGTAAGCATTTTTGCCCATAGCAGGCTATCAACATGAAGGATAACAGAGCTCAACCTGTCTTAAAAGCATAAACAGAAACCAAAATCTGGATAGCTGAAAGAGAAATTCTGCCACCATGCAGCCATGGGACCTCAATCAGCTGCTTATTACTCTGGGCACCTGAGCCCTGACTAGTGTGGAAACAAATGGGGAAATCTCTAACAAGTCTTCCAGCTCAAACATTCCATGATGTTCCTAACAGCTTCTGTCCAGAATTTAACTGTAAAGGCTATCATTTATTATTCTCTTAGCTACTTTAGCCTATTCCTGACTTTTTTATTTCTTAATTACAGTCAAAAGAGCTTTATCACAATCTTGTAGTGAGACTTATATTCTACTTTCTAAGATATCATTAGTGAGCTCAGGAACATTGACCACATCTCAGTGGTTTTCACATCCAGCTTCCTTTACATTGTACAATCAGTATACTTTCACATTTTGTGTCGTCATAGCAACTGGTTGGCTTCATTGAACTCACAATAAAATTGTCCCACCTGCCTTGCAGGATACCTGACCAATCAAGGGTCAACCTCAGTGGCCACCAGGGGTGCATGGTGAGTCTTAGAGAAGGAGGGCATGGCAAACTCTTTTATAAATTGGAATTGAGGCACCGGAGGGGTATATATCCCCTTCACATGTATCACCCTAAATGGGAGACATGAGAAAAGCATACCACCCTGTGACAGAAGAAGCTGAGGCTTAATCTCTGAGTGAAAAAGCTCTTAAGAATTGTAAGGCAAACAGAATTGGCATGCACAGAGAACTCGGATAAGACCTACCTAAGGATTTCTCATCCGTATGTGCTAAGGCCAGACTTTCCATATATGTAACCAAGGATTCAAACACAAACTGTTCTACCAGAGACTCTTCTTCCCTGTAAAATAAAGAATACGATCTTCACATAAGGAAACAATAAAGCAGAAATGACGAGGACAATAAGTAATGTTACTAAACAATACATACATTAATTCAATTTATTCTTAAAAATGGCTCATATGTTTTACAATATAAAACAACCTTTCTAGAGAAACCAACATGGCGGCATAGGTAAACACCTCAACTGCTGCGTCACACAACAATCTCAAAACTACAACTAAAAGACAAAACGGACACCATCCAGAACCACAGGAAGGCTGGCTGAGTGGAAATTCTACAACTAGAAGGAAAGAGAAAAACACACTGAGACTCAGAGGAGCTGCAGAAGGCAGAGATACCGAGGCGCGCGTGCAGAGAGGGCTGGCAACTGAGTACGTGGCAGGCTTTCTCAATTGGGCTTTCTGAACTGGGAGGGAGACAAAAGCTCCCTACGGCTCTGAACTCCAGTTCCGGGCAAGACTCTGGGGACCCAGGCTCATAAGGGGAAAAACTGGACTGTCAGGAAAGAGAAAAGCACAGTGAGACTCAGAGAAGGTGCAGAAGGCAGAGGTGCCGAGGCACGCGCACGGGGAGGGCTGGCAACTGAGTACGCGGCTGGCTTTCTCAACCGGGAGGGAGACAAAAGCTCCCGACGGCTCTGAACTCCAGTTCCGGGCAAGACTCTGGGGACCCAGACTCATTTGGGGAGAAACTGGACTGTCTGGCAGTGGGTAAAACTCGAGGGCGGCTTTCTCTCAGAGGTGCTTGCAGCGATTACCGCGGGACACTGAGACCCAGGGGTCTCTTAGGTGGGCTAATGGGAAGCCATTGCTGTCTGCTCCACCCTGAGACTCCACCCCATCCAAGCTGAACACAGAGGCTTTTGAAAGTCTTGTCTCATAAGGGTGTCTCCAGCACAGAAGTTCTCCCAGCATAGACACAGCTCATCCTCACAGCCAATTGGCCTGGAGGTCAATTCCTCCCAGTGATATCAACAACAATCAAGGCTTAACTACAACAAGACTATGCACACAGTCCACAAAGGGGTGCACCAAGAGTGTCCACCTCAGGTAACTGGGGAGGCTGAGCCACTGGGCCCTATAGGACACCTAGCACACAAAGCCATTCTATCAACTCAGGGAAGCAGCCAAAGTGAGGAGACAAAGAAACAGGTCACAAATGAAAGAAATGGAGGAAAGCAAATGACTGGATATAGAGTTCAAAACCACAATTATAAGGTTTTTCAAGAATTTTCTAGAAAAGGCCGATAAATTTAGTGAGACCCTTGAGGATATGAAAAGGGACAGACTAGAAAATAAGCGTACACTGACTGAAATAAAAAATAATATACAGAGATCCAACAGCAGACTAGAGGATCGCAAGAATCAAGTCAAAGATTTGAAACACAAAGAAGTAAAAAACACCCAACTGGAAAAGCAAAAAGGAAAAAGAATCCAAAAAGTTGAAGATAGTGTAAGGAGCCTCTGGGACAACTTCAAGCATACCAACATCCGAATTATGGGGGTGCCAGAAGAAGAGAGAGAGCAAGATACTGAAAACCTATTTGAAGAAATAATGACAGAAAACTTCCCCCACCTGATGAAAGAAACAGACTTTCAAGTCCAGGAAGCATAGAGAACCCCAAACAAAAGGAATCCAAAGAGGACCACACCAAGACACCTCATAATTAAAATGCCAAGAGCAAAAGACAAAGAGAGAATATTAAAAGCAGCAAGAGAAACAGTTATTTACCTACAAAGGAGCACCCATACGATTGTCAGCTGATTTCTCAACAGAAACTATGCAGGCCAGACAGGAGTGGCAAGAAATATTCAAAGTGATGAATAGCAAGAACCTACAACCAAGAATACTCTACCCAGCAAAGCTCTCATTCAGAATTGAAGGTCAGATAGAGCTTCACAGATAAGAAAAAGCTACAGGAGTTCATCACCGCCAAACCAGTAGTATATGAAATGCTGAAAGGTATTCTTTAAGAAGAGGAAGAAGAAGAAGAAAAAGGTAAAGATAAAAATTATGAGCAACAAATACATATCTATCAACAAGTGAATCTAAAAATCAAGTGAATAAAAAATCTGATGAATAGAATAAACTGGTGAATATAATAGAATCAGGTGCATAGAAAGGGAGTGGACTGACAATTCTCGGGGGGAAAGGGGTGTGGGGGGTACGGGAAGAGACTGGACAAAAATTGTACACCTATGGATGAGGACAGTGGGGGGGCGGTAAGGGCAGAGGGTGGGGTGGGAACCAGGTGGAGGGGAGCTATGGGGGGAAAAAAGAGGAACAATTGTAATAATCTGAACAATAAAGATTTATTAAACCCAAAAAAATAAAAAATAAAAATAAAACAACCTGTCCTGGCCAGGTGGCTCAGTTGGTTACAGCATCGTCCCGTACACCAAAATGTTATGGGTTCGATTCCTGGTCAGGGCACATACCTAGGTTGCGGGTTGGGGCATGTATGGGAGGAAACCGATCAATATTTCTCTCACATTGCTGTTTCTCTCTCTCCATGAGGATTAATGAAACAAAACAAAAACAAAGAACAACTTAAAATACTTGTGAAAGAAGAAAACTTTCCAATACTACATAAACCAAAAAAAGGAAGACCTGGCTTTTGCTCTGTACAAGTACCCCTCCTTCCTCCTCTTATATCTGCAGTTGGTCATAGCACATAACCTTAGAACTGCTTTCTGACCACACTTGCACACACATCATTAAAATTAAATGTAGTACAAAATAATATCAGGTACCACATTTTATTCTTTTAAAATAAAGGCATTTTTAAAGCTTTCAACCTATCCAAAATCAAGTCAACACCAAGAGTTAACTCTAAGCCTTTTAAAAGCACATCAACATTCATATCGTGGGATACCAGATGGAGAAGAGAAAAAGCGAGGAATTAAAAACCTATTTCAAGAAATAATGACTGAAAACTTCTCTAACCTAGTGAAGGAAATAGACACATAGGTCCAGGAGGTGCAGAGAGGGCCAAACAAGGTGAATCCAAAGAGGCCCACTCTAAGACACATCATAATTAAAATGCCAAAGTTAAAGAAAAAGAGAGATTCTTAAAAGTAGCAAGAGCAGTTAATTACCTATAAGGGATCTCCCATAAGGGTGTGATCTGATTTATTAAAGGACAGAAGAGATTGACACAAGAATATTTAAAATGATGAAAGGCAAGGACCTACAACCAAGACTGCTCTATGCTCCAAAGCTATCATTTAAATAGTATTTCCAGACAAAAATTAAAAATAAAAAAATAAAGAAATTCACCACCACAAAAGCAGTGATAAAAGGACTTTTTAAAGAAGAAAAGATAAAAATATGAACAAAACATATAGAAAAAAAATATTTTCACTGACTAAAGGCAAACAGTGGATCAACCAACTATAAAGCTAATAATAAAAGGCAAAAGTAGGGGGGAAAAGTAGAAAGACCATGTGTAATTACAACAATAAACTAAGAAATACACACAAACACACAAGAGAAAAGAAAACATAGTGAAGAAATATAAACACTGAGGTGTTGAGTATAAACTAGAGCAATTTTAGAATGTATTCTAACTTAAGTGACCATCAACTTAAAATAGAGTGCAATAAACATGCATGAAGTACATGGTAACCACAAACCAAAAATCTGTTAAGAGATACACAGATAAATAGAAAGGAATTCAAACATAACATGACAGAAACTCGTCAACACACAAGAAAAGAGAACAAGAGAATAAGAAAGGAATAAAGAGCCCGAGTCGGTTCAGCGCAATGGATAGAGTGTCAGACTGCAGACCGAAGGGTCCAGGTTTGATTTCAGGTTTGATTCCAGTCTACGGCAAGTACCTTGGTTGCAGGCTCTTCCCCAGCCAGGGCCATGGTCTAGGTGTGTGCAGGAGGCAACCAATCAATGTGTTTCTCTCACACATTGTTTCTCTCTGTCTTCCCCTATCTCTTCCACTCTCTCTGAAAATCAATGCAAAAATATCCACGGCTGAGTATTAAAATAAATAAATAAATAAAATAAAAATAAATAAGTCAATTAAAAAAAAGAAAGGAACAAAGGTAAACTACAAAAATAATCAGAAAACAATCAATGGCAATAACTACATACTTGTCTGTAATTACTTTAAATTTAAATGGAATAAATGCACCAATCAAAATATATAGGGCGGCTAAATGGATTAAAAAAATAAGACCTGTACATATGCTGCCTACAAGAGACTCACTTCAACACAAAGACACATACAGACTGAAAGTAAAAGGATGGAGAAAAATAAAAGCTGGGGAGTAATACTTATATCAAGACAAAACAGACTTTAAAACAAGAGACAAAGGACCTTACATAATGATGAGAAATGGATCAATCTAGCAAGAGGATATACCTCTTATAAACATCTATGAGCCAACCTAAAGAGCACCTAAATAATAAAGCAAAAATTAACGGACATAAGGGAGAGGACAATGGTAATACAATAATGGTAGGGGACTTTAACAACCCATTGACATCGATGGATAGATCATCCAGACAGAAAATCAACAAGGAAAAAGTGGCCTTAAATGATACATTATGTCAGATAGACTTAATTGATATTTTTAGAGCATTGCACCCTGAAACAGCAGATTATACATTCTTTTCAAGGGAACATGGAACATTTTCTATGTTACACCACATGTGAGGCCATAAAACAAGTCTCAGTAAATTTAAGAAGAACGAAATCATATTGTGCAACTTCTCCGATCACAATGGTATGAAACAAAAAATCAATTACAAAAAGAAAATGAAAAACACAAACATGTGGAGTCTAAATAGCATACTACTGAAAAATGAGTGGGTTAACAATGAAATCAAGGAGGAAGTCAAAAGATCCCTTGAGACCAATATAAAGAAAAAACATTGACCCAAAATCTGTGGAACAGAGGCAAAACAGTTCTATTATGGAAATTCATAGCATTCAGACCTACCTCAAGAAACAAGAAAAATGTCAAATGAACAATTTAAACTGACACATACAAGAACTAGAAAAAGAATAACTTAAAAAGCCAAAGGTGAATAGGAGAAAGAAAACAATAAAGATCAGAGCAGAAATAAATTAAATACAGTCTTAAAAAGTAGAAAAGATTAATGAAACCAAAAGATGCTTCTTTGAAAAGATAAGTGATTCCACTCCTACAGCTATATCCTAAGAAACCCAAAACACAAATCAGAAAGAATATACGTACCCCTATGTTCATAGCAGCATTATTTACAATAGCTAAGACCGGAAAACAGCCCAAGTGCCCATCAGTAGATGCGTGGATAAAAAAGCTGTGATACACCGAAACCGGTTTGGCTCAGTGGATAGAGCATCGGCCTGCGGACTCAAGGGTCCCAGGTTCAATTCCGGTCAAGGGCATGTACCTTGGTTGCAGGCACATCCCCTGTTTCTCTCTGATCGATGTTTCTAACTCTCTATCCCTCTCTCTTCCTCTCTGTAAAAAATCAATAAAATATATTTTTTTTTAAAAAAAGCTGTGATACATTTACACCATGGAATACTATGCAGCAGTAAAAAAAAGAAGGAACTATTGCCCTTTGAGAAAGCATGGAAGGACCTGGAACGTATTATGGTAAGCAAAATAAGCTCGTCAGAGAAAGACAAGTATCACATAATCTCACTTATATGCGGAATCTAATGAACAAAATAAAATGATGAACAGACAGTCGAATCTCAGAGGAAAGGCATGGGTGGATGGGTAGGTGGGGAGAGATTAACCAAAGAACTTGTATGCATATATCCATAACCCAAGGACACAGACCTGCAGTGAAGACCTGGGGCGAGGGAAAGGCTAGAAAGGGTCAATGGGGAAAAAAGGGGACATGTGCAATACTTTCAACAATAAAGATAAAAGTAAAATACATTAAGAATTCAATTCCCTTTAAAAAAAAAAAAAGAAAAGATAAACAAAATTGATAATCCTGTAGCCAAACTCATCAAGAAAAAAAAGGAGGCCAAATAAATAAAATCAGAAAAGAAAGTGAAGTAACAACCAACACCACAGAAATACAAAGAAGTATAATAAACACTGCCAATAATTACATGCCAACAAATGGGGCAACCTGGAAAAAACCAATAAATTCCTAGAAACATATAACTGACCAAGACTAACTCAGACATTAATAGAAAAATGGAACAGAATGATAATCTACACTAATAAAAGAGTAAGATGCAAATTGACCTACCTTCATGACGCCCACTACCCAATCAGGAGTGGGTATGCAAATTAACCCAACAAAGCTGGCAGGTTAATTTGCATACACAGGCGCTGAGCGGCCAGGGGCGGGGCAGGATTCTTGCGTTCCACACCGCCCCAGCTGCTCCAGGCCTCTGGGCAGCATGGGAAGGCGGAAAGGCAGCTCTGGCCAGAGTGAAGGCGGTGCCAGCAGCCAGGGGAAGGAAGGCCCATTCTTGCGCGAATCTTCATGCATCGGGCCTCTAGTTACTAATAAAATTCAATTTTGAATCAGTATTCAAAAAACTCCCAACAAACAAAAGTCCTGGACTTGATGGTTTTATCAGTGAATTTTACCAAACATTCAAAGAAATACCTGTCCTTCTTGAAGTATTCCCAAAATTAAAGAAGATAGAGGGCTCCAAATTTTATTTTACAAGGCCAGCATTATTAGCCTGATACCAAAAACAAAGATATTACAGGCCATATTCCTAATGAACATAGATGCAAAAATGGATGATAAAATATTAGCAAACACAATTCAGCAATGCATTAAAAATATCATTTACCAATGTCAAGTGGGATTTGTTCCTGGGATGCAAGTTTAGTTCACTATTAACAAAAACAATTAACATGATTCACCACATAAACAAAATAAAAATCATATGATCATATCACTAAATGCAGGAAAAGCATTTGACAAAATCCAACACCCATTTATGACAAAAATTCTTAGCAAAGTGGGGATAGAGAAAGCATACCTCAGTGTAATAAAGGCCACACTATATGACAAACTCACAAATAACATCACACTCAATAGTGAAAAGCTGAAAGCTTTTTCTTTACATCAGGAACAAGACAAGAATAACCACATTCACCACTTTAATTCAACATAATATTGAAAGTCCCAGATAGAACAATCACAGAGCAAAAAGAAATAAAAGACAATTGAATTGGAAAGGAAGTCAAACTTTCAGTATTTGCAGATGACATGATCCTATATAGAAAACCCTAAAGAGTCTACCAAATATATATATATTAGAACTAATGAATGAAATCAGAATAGCAGAAAATAAATATTCAGAAATTAGTTGCATTTTTATACACCAACTAGAGGCCCAGCGCACGACTGAAATCATGCAAGGAGGTGCCCCGCCTCCCGCCTGTACGAAGAGGCACCCTGTGGGGGGCCGGGACCCACGCCTGACCTGCATAGCACCGGCCACCACGTTGTGTCCGCTGGGGTGGGGGCAGGCGTTCCTGCGTGTTGTGTCTCCGCTCCAGCCCGCCTCCAGCCCCAACCTCTCTGTGTGTTGTGTCTCCGCTCCGGCCCGCCTCCAGCCCCAACCTCTCTGTGTGTTGTGTCTCCACTCTGGCCTGCCCTCAGCCCCAGCCTTTCCGTGGCTGCTGGGGCTGGGGGCAGCACACAGTCCCCTCCCGCCCATCTGCGCGGCAGCTCCTCCTAAGCGGTTGTGATGCCTGGCTAATTAGCATATTCCCTGTTTGTATATAGAGATTATGAACTATCAGAGATAATAAAAAGACAATCCAATTTCAACAAAAAAGATAAAAGATAAAAGAATAAAATACCTAAGAATAAATATAACCAAAGAGGTAAAAGAAATGTAGTCAAAAAAATTTAGGAAAAAAATAGATACAAATAAATGGAATATTATGGTACATACTGGGTTTATGGATAGGAATTAACATCATTAAATTTTCCATATTATCCAAAGCAATCTACAGATTTAAAGCAGTCCCTATCAAAATACCAACGGTTACTTTCCACAGAAATAGAATAAATAACACTATAGTTTATTAGCAACCACAAAAGACACCAAACAGAGAAAGCAATATTGAGAAAAAACAAAGTTGGAGGTATCACAGTACCTGATATCAAACTATACTACAAGGCATAGTAATCAAAGCAACATGGTACTGGCATAAAAATAGACACACAGAATAACAGAACAGAATAGAGAGCCCAGAAATAAATCCATGCCTATATGGTCAACTAATCTATGACACTGGGGTAAAGACAATTTCTTTAATGAATGGTGTTGAGAAAACTAGACAAATACATGCAAAAAAATAAAACTATACCACTTTCTTATACCATATACAAAAATAAACTAAAAATGAATTAAATGTAAAGATCCAAAACCCTAACTCCTAGGAGAAAACAGATGGTAAACTCTTTGGCATCCCTCTTAGGAATAGCTTTTTGGATATGTCTAACCAGACGAGAGAAACAAAAGAAAAACTAAACAAATTGGACAATGTCAAAATAAAAATTTTTGCACAGCAAAGGAAACCATCAACAAGGGAGAAGCAGCAGTGGCCAGGCAGCCCAGGTTAGAAAGCTTTGTGGAGTGTGGACATTTTCATAGTATTAATTTTTCCAATCCATGACCATGAGGTATCTTTCCACTCATTTTTGTCTTCTTCAATATCTTTTATTAATGTCTTATAGTTTTCAATGCATAGGTCTTTCATCTTCTTTGTTAAATTTATTCCTAGGTATTTTATTCTTTTTGCTGCAATTGTAAATGAGATTGTTTTCTTAATTTTTCTTTCTGATAGTCTGTTATTAATGTATAAGAAATACAACAAATTGTTGCATTCTTTTTATCCTGCAACTTTATTAAATTTGGTAAATAGGTACAACAGTTTTTTGGTGGAGTCATTAGGATTTTCTATACATAGCATAGTATGTCATCTGCAAATAGTGACAGCTTTACATATATGTTGCAAACATTCTTCTGTACCTATATGTTACAATTTTAAAAGATTTAAAAATAATGAAGTGGGTTTTTTGAACTCTCGTCATTTTACACAAGACAGATTTCTATCAATCTATCCATCCATTATCTATCTACCTAATCACCTATTTATTTTATTTTATAATATCTCCCCTCATCTCTATCCCAACTGCCACTGAGAAAAGCTATGCTGACCAAATGAGGTCAGGTTCCTCATTATACAATTACTTAGTAATCATGTGCCACTACTTAAAGACACTAATTTCAAGTATAAATTTTACATTTACCTCTGTGACTAATTATTCTCTCTCTCTTAAATGCAAACTTCATGAAGGGCTACATCTTTATGTCACCAGTATTTGGCACAATGTCTGGCACATAGTGTCTTTTTGAATTTTTAAATTAAATTCATTGTAGTGACACTGATTAATTCCACTATATAAGTTTCAAGTGTATAATTCTATAACACATCATCTGTACATTGCATTGATTTTGTATCCTTTAATTTTACTGTATTTACTTACTGTTTCTACTAGGTTTTGTGTGTGTGTGTGTGTGTGTGTGTGTGTGTGTGTGTGTGTGTGTGTGTGTGTTTGGAGTTTTTTGGCCTTCAAGGTTTTCTTTATAGAGTATCATGTCATCTGCAAAAATGTCTATTTTACTTCATCCCCAATTTGGATTCCAGTTTTTGTTCCTCTTGCCTGACTGCTCCGGCTAGCACTTCCAGAACTATGTTGGATAACAGTGGTGAGAGTGGGCATCCTTTTCTGTTCCTGATATTGGAGAAAAAGTTTTCCGTTTTTTTGCCACTGAGTACAATATTAGCTGAGGGCTTATCATATATGGCACATAATATTTTTAATAAATAATGCTAAGTGAATGAACAAACAATCACTTTAGGTCAAGGGCTAATTATCTTTTCTTAGACTTTTCCAAGAGCCCTTTCATTGGCTGTCAGTCTTGTACCACCCGGATTCACACTCAATATAGCTATTGACAGGTACATTTTAGGAGGAAATCTAACCATGATGCTCCGTGTTCCCACTACTCCAGGGACTCACCGGAGGTGACCTATGTTTCTTAACTGGACAAAGGCTCCTGGCTGGCCTCACAACACTCTCTTTTAAGCTTTAAACTCCACAATCAATACAAATATAAAATATCTTTATCTCCTTGTATACCATCCTATTTCATATCTGAATTGCTCGAGCTGATCTCCATTCATCCTTTAAGTCTCATTTCAAGTATAAATGTGAGGGGTAGCCTTTCCTAACCTACTCAAGTTGGCTTAGACGCTTGTCTTCTGATGCTCCAAAAGACCCTGCAGTGCCGTCTGTTGCATTTATAAGACTGCTGTAGTATTATGTGTGTATGCATTTCTCAGCAGTTCCTGAGCTTCTTGACTACAAACTGCATTTTAATTCAGTTTTTTAATCCCTAGAAACTAGAACAGCACCCAGCACACACTTATTAAATACCTGATATATGAATACATGGACACATAAACACTAAGTCACTTTTCCAAATCACTACAGAGAATTTAAAGAACTTGTTTTACACTCTCCCCAGTCATGTGGTTTACTAACCTGAATTCCCTGTAGATATTATTAAAAGCAAGTGATGCTCCTAGCCTCTTGAAAGCACTGGGGTGAAGTGCAAAGCTGTACAGTCGCTTGAAAAGTGATTTGGTGTTTACTGAACTTTTCTCCTGCTGCTGTGGTGTTGTCTGTTTAATGGACCATCTGAGGAATTCTCGAATACACCGACCACAAAAGTCTCTCAAAGTACTGTCAATGGGGTCCACAATTCCATCCTAAAACAAAGCATAACATGACAATTGAATACCCTGTCTTCCTCTGAGCATAACTAGAGTATGTTATAAAAATTAATTTGCAGCACTATTCAAGACAAAAAAAAACCACCAATAATACCAATCTGTCTAGAATCTAGACTCTAATAAACTCCAACTGACATAATAACAATACTTTCTTTAAGCACATCCAGAAACTGAAAAATCCTTTTAAAAAAAAGTATGTTTTAACCAGTTACAACAAAGCAGTCTTTCCCTGAAGAAACACAATGGCCACATGCTAGAATTTTTGTTGCTGACCTGAACCTATAACAGAATCAGAGATGCTTATGTACTGAGGTTAAAGAGAGTAAGACCCTTGCAAGTTCCAAAGAAAATGTACTGCTACATAAACAAAAATCACATGGAGATGTGGTTCTAGAAATATAACTTCCTGTCAGAGTAGTCTCCATAAAGGCACAATCTCTAAATATCTGAAAAAACGGCTAAGGAAATTTGAATGTTTTTGTCTCCCTCTAGGCATTATTTCCTCTCAGATCTATATAGAAAAAGTTTAACTTGAAAAAGTACACTGAACACTGAAATAAGGGAGTACTTCTGCCTAACATCCCAAGTTTTTTGCTATTTGTGAAATCTTTGATTACAGTGTTAATGAGAATTCAAGAAGGTAGTAATCTCTGGCAATGGAAGAGGTCATTAACACTTCTCAGAGCAGAGGTAAATAGTGTTTGTGTTCACATAAGGAAATTAGCAATTCTTATTAGAAGACTGACAGGTGCCCTTTCACTTGAGTGCTGTACTACCAACTTCACATTTCCTCCTTTACCTTTTCTTTCTTCAACTCTCTCTTTTACGTTTTCATACTCTGACCCGAATGCTTTCTGAAGCTCTTATTTAAGCTGATTTCAAGGTTCAAAAGGGGAAAAGAAATAGCTAAGATAAAAACTTCAGAATAAAAACATTAGAATAAGTTGATCTGAATGCAAACAAGCCAGAAATTTAATTTAATTTAATGTGCTTACATGAAGTTCAATATAGACAAAGCTAATCTATGATGATGAAAATCAGAGTGGTAATCTCTAGGTCGAAATAGTCTATATTGAACTTCATGTAAATGGAATCATTCTGTACCTACTCTTTTGTGTCTGGCTTCCTTTAATCAGCTTAATGTTTTTGAGACTAATCCAGGTATTACATGTGTCACTGGTTCATTTTTTTAATATTGCAGTACAATACAAATATAACACAGTTTATGTATCCATTACCCTGTTATTTTCAGTTCTGGGCTTATTATGAATAAAGCTGCGTTAAACTTTTAAAAATAATTTAATGTGTTATTATAGTGCAAAGAAATGAAGTGTAGATATAATTATGTCGCCATGCAAATAAGAACATTCAGTAACTCTCCACTCCCCACAACATGGCATCTATCCAATTAGGGTCACTCTGAGAGTGAAAGGAGTGCTCTTAATAGTTACATACACAACAGGCATAACCAGGACTGTCCTGGGAAAACCAGAATGTAAGGTCAACCTAACTACAATGTTCTGCTATTCAGAACCAACACACCTTCCTAGCCCCACCTTCTCAGCACGATGCTCCGATGCAAGCAAAACTCAAAACAGAGCTAATTCTTCACAAACACACCAAGCACCTAAAGCCTTTATCTCCTTTGTCTGGATGCCCTGGTCAAATCCCCCATTTCCTCTGGCTTATTTCAAACAGAAGCAACACACAGATTCAAATCTGAATCAATTTGCAAAAGACACAATGACTGGACTTTGTTTGGACAAACTTGCTATATGTTTAATTGGGACTTTTGATTCCAAAGTCAGTATATGGCAAAACAAAAATTATAGGTAAATAATAGGTAAAATCAAATCAAATAGCATTCAATGGGTCAAATGTAAAGTTATTTGTACAAGTTCAGAAAATTATAATAAAACAAGTGTCAAAAGCACACTAAGGCTTTAGCTGACCTCATTTTCTCTGCCTTTAGTGAACCTGTGACCAAATCTTAATGATTCTACCTCTAAGGTCAGGATAATGTTATGTAAATGCTAAGCTATTGTTCTAGGGTCCTTTAGTTGTTGAATCTGAATGCAGGAGAAAACTGGATAAGTTAAAAATAATCCTTAGTTATTGCACTAGAGATACTTTTAAAAATAGGTACTGCTAAAAGGGTTCTGATAAAAGAACAATTTTATTCACGCCTTCCACCCTCCACCCCACATCATAGCCTTAATATAGATCAAGTTTGTCAAATTTATGACCATTCTCCCCAAAACTAGAAAACTAATTAAAATGTGAATATTTGCTTGCAGATATTTAAAAGTATCACTTAAACAAATAAATATGGCATCCTGATTATTAAAATGGCATGTCACCAATTCTCTAAAACAAAAGAAAAAAGACAATATGATCTAGCTAAATGCTATATTTTGATATCTTGACAGGAAACGTTTCTTAAAGTACTAAATACACATCAAATATAAGTAGAAAAATAGGAACAGAAGAAAAAAAGTCAACCCTTACTCACCAATATCGTTTCTAGTAAGGCAACAGTATCCTGGCTTTCAAATTTCTTATTGTTAGTGAACCAGTGAATCAGTTGCATAACTAGTGGCTCATACAGTTGCCTTGTCACCTGAAGAGAAATACCAAGAGAGTTTATTTTCTTCATGTTGAATTAACTTGATACTGGAAAAGAGTCCATTTAAATGGCAGAGGCAAAATTAAGTGATAATACTGTCATGGTTTTGTTAGTTTCCTTTTCTAGCTAAATTCTATAATGAACAAGTTCTTCCTAATATACACACAAAAACTCATTGTTCTTCTAATCAAGAGGGCAATTTAGGATAAAATATTATTGGTTTTATAGTATTCATCTTTATATATCCTGAATGTGCACTTGAGGTATTGTGAATCAGATACATTATCATTATTCAACTAACAAGTAAATAATGACAAAGAGAAAGCCGTACTTAAAGCTTGTATCACTGGAGAAGACAGCTGCCTCTCCATTGCTGTCAAATGAAAGAAGAAAAATCTCGACTCCTTGGAGATGTTAAGGATCCTGAGTTCTCACTCTAACTTCCAGAATGTAAATAAAGTCTCTCCAGGGGCCAGACAGCCCTGTGGGTCTCTGGCTTTTATAATCCAGGGTGTCTTCCAGGCCTGGGTTCCTCCCTCTAAAAGGAAATACCCAGGGAAACAGTGCCCACCTTTCTGAAACCCTGAGAGCTTAACCGAGTGGCCTCGGTGTGACCATGTGATCATCTTGGAGAGGTAAGAGAAGTTTAATTATCCTTTTGGATCAGAGCACTTACCTAGACAAATGGTTACAAACCAATCCTCATTACATGAAGAGTAAAATGTTTGTAGCAAAGTGAAGGGAAGCATTCCCTATCTTTGCACCTTACACATTTCTGTGCCTCACAAGGCTAGGGCGCCTACTGGAGCACTGACAAATCTAGGAGAGTTTTGTTTCCCACTGACACTGAGTTCAAGAATGAAGCACCTTGGTATGAACACCACCACTCAAAAACCCTGTAAAAACCGTCCATGCCTCAGGGTGCAGAACAAACAACACAGAGTCCTCTTGCACCTGGATATTTTTCTATAAAATACATCTTTCCTTTGAAGCAATTTTTAGGATTAATCAAAATAAAGGTCATACCTTACAATTTGAACTGGTCTTAAAGCATCACTTTCTTCTTCAAAAGAATTACACTGTTTTATTCTTAGTATATCAGGTATATATGTATGTCTACACACAGAAAACACATGCATGCACACATATACACACACACCACTTATAGAAATTATAGAAAACCATCCACCTACAATCCTATCTCCGTAAGGCAACCTCTGTTAACATTTAAAATTGCTGTTAACTTTCAAAATATTTTATTTACACACATTTAAATATATGTGTATACATGTATATACATATACATATATAAAAATACTTTTTATAAGCACTTTTCCTCTTAATTTTGAATATTTTCCATATACATACATAAGCTATGCCAATATGTTTATTAGCTGCCCAGTACCTCACATATGGATATACCATGATCCAGTAACCCAAATCCTGTTATTAGAATTGCAGGTATATCTAATGTGTGACTAACAAGAAGTCGCAATGAAAAGTCCCACACACACTGCTCTCAGTACATCGGTAGTGATGAAACTGCTGGACTAGGGCTGCAGGTCACCAAGCCTTTTGCTCTGCCTGCAAAGAGCCTGTGCGAATCCACACTCTCAGCAGACAAGTTGCAGGGCCCTTTCCCTACATGCTTGGCAATACCACCATTGTCAACTTTTAAAGTATTTGACAGCCGAAACCGGTTTGGCTCAGTGGATAGAGCGTCGGCCTGCGGACTGAAAGGTCCCAGGTTCGATTCCGGTCAAGGGCATGTACCTTGGTTGCGGGCACATCCCCAGTAGGGGGTGTGCAAGAAGCAGCTGATCAATGTTTCTCTATCATCAATGTTTCTAACTCTCTTATCCCTCTCTCTTCCTCTCTGTAAAAAATCAATAAAATATATTTAAAAAAATAAAAATAAAAAAAATAAAAAACAAAGTATTTGACAGAAGGTGCAAACAATAACATTTAAATTTGAACTTCCTTTTCTTTACTAAAAACATTAATGTTTGTAAATAGTTCACTGGCCACAGATACTGCTTTGTTTGAGTTGTCTATTTTTGTTCTTTATCCATTTGCCTATTTTTAGATCTTATATCTTCAGTAGAATGTAGCAAAAACAGTCCTACATTATATATATGTTAAAATTGTGGTTTTTGTGCCTTCAGTAGTTTTAAACATTTGTAAAGTCAAATTATCACTACATTAGCACATTTCTTCTGTCTTCAATATCTTGTAGGAAAGTTTCCCTTCTTATACAAACTTAATGAAAAGACAATCTTTTGGACACCTTTAATGTGATAACCAAATCCATCCAAATCAAATTTTATAAACAAAAGAAAGCATTTTTTAATGCTATCATCCTATATTTTACAAATAAAATGAAATACTTATGCATGTTTGTAAAATGTGTTTTTACAAAGATCTGGGAGTATACTTTTTGCTAAGATAAAGTGGCTTTTCCTGGGGAATAAGAGTGGGAAGTACAATATGGAGTTTTACTTTCAGTTTCATATGTTCCTATATTAATTAATATATTTTATCAATGAAAAAGACTATCCCAATCCAAATATACAGACAGCAATCACTTACCTGATCTACATCACATGCCAGTCGAAGTAGCACAGGAAAAGTTCGCTTATAGAGTTGGTACATAGGTGGGGAACCCTGACCACCTTCAGGTATTTGAGTGGCTTTGCCCAACATAAACATAACCATGCTATGTAAAAGTTCACAAGCTGCAACCTAAAATAGGCCAGGAGTTAAAAAAAGTTTAAGTTTTCATGTTAACAAGAGAAGAATATTGTATAAAATTAATGCTTTTCTGTTCACTTTGATCTTTAACCAAGAGTTAAGAATTGAAATTTTAAAACTTTAGGCAATGGGACTAATACATTCATAAGAAATATACTTCAATGCTGCCATATTGTGGAACTTTGCTCCATTTGTTAGCACATTTTCAATTATCACTACTGCAGTGAATATTTGAAGCATTTTGAAAATGTACAAGTTACTAGAGAAACTTGGGATTATGTTTCTAATCTCCTAGCGTGAGAAGATAATCGAGCACATGAAAAATGGCTGTTAAATGCCCTTTGTACTATATTTTCTAATATAAAGTTTTTAGTATATTAATGTTTTGCCAGGTTATTATCTATTAAGATGATTTATGTTTAGCTTTCATTTATCAATGACATCTTCTGATAATTAAGTCATTTTCTAACTATAATATTACAGAAAATATAAAATTAATAATATTGAAATGGCTGAAATATATTATCTATTCCCTAAAAAATATATGTCTTAAAATCAACAGACTCTAAATAATAGTGAAATGAAAAATAAAAGTACTTTAGTTTGTCTGTCACTGGCTGAAACAGCTAGTTCCGTAACCCGAGGCAGAAATATATCCAGGTAAATGACAGGCTTCATATCCATAAATGGTACTGGAAAACTGAGTCTTTTTTCTCTATCCCATGCTACATATTTCTTCATCATTTCATCTGAGGATGCAGCTGTTAAAAAATATTAAGAAGAGCATGTTTTTTTTTTCATTCAAAACATTCTCATACTAACTGCTCTACAATTCATTAGTGAAACCAGAGTATTTTGTTATACTTTTAAGTTAAGCACTTTATTCATTATTTCTCTTTTTGTTACTTCACACATGTAACTACAACATTACAAATCATTAATATACTATTTATAAATTTAATTTAAAGTAATATTATTTTTAAATAAGTCTAATAATCTGGGGTGTTGAATTTTCACTTTCAGCAAACACTTAAGGTAATCTGGGAAAAATTATAAGTAAATAATATTCTTATTAAAAATCTCCTTAAAGCACTTATTTTCCCAATATAGGCTGTAACTTCCTAAATAACCAAGTCACTAGTGTATTTAATATGAAATTTCAAATGTAAAAATAGATGAATTTTTGCTAAACGAAATGCTAATTCTCACTAAAAACACTCTAAAAATATCCAAACATTAAGAATATCATGTTTAAAAAATACTGAATTCCTGAAACAACATTTAATATTAAAAAGAATGTCAAATTAGATTGTTTCAAAATAAAAAATATGTTTAATAACCAAACTAGAACATTTTCCCTGTTACTGTAAAATATTATTCAGATGGCATGGTACAATCAAAGTACTTCATTAGGCAATTATTCTTTGTAATCTTATTTGAAAATATGTTAATTATATATAGGATAAATATGAGAATATACCATGATCTGTATACTTCTAAATTAAAGGACAAATACATATTTTATTTATTTTAATAAAAAGTTCATTTACCTGTTACAAGATTTTTGCTTACTTGCCCTCCTAGAGTGCCAAGCATCTGTACTACTCTAATCCTTATTTCTTCTAAGGACAGTGCTTCATTCTGCAATGGAACAATCGCATTACATGTAATGATAACTGAGTTAAAAATTAAAGAGATTTATGAGAGGAAAGAAAAATAATTTTACAACTCTCTTTATTGTTTATGTTTCCCAGTGGTCCACTGTATCCTACACAGTACTACTGTTAATTTTATTGCAAAGTCATGAAAAGAAGAAACATCTCTTCCAATATTCCAGTTACATGTCCATTTCCTAGGCCAGCAATTCCAAAGTTTCAGCAGAACCTGTCACACCCTTAAAAGTTACTAAGGATTCCCCAAAGAGCTACAATGTGGGTTGTATTTATCAATATTTATCATATCAGAAGTTAAAACTTAGAAATTATTTAAATAATTATTTTATTTAAAAAAACTAAACCCATCACATGTTAACAAATGACATATTTTTAGGAAAAGTAACTATACAGGATGGGCAAAATAGGTGTACGGTTGTGAGTATGCAGCACAGTTTATTCTTGTATTATTTATTAATTATTATATCATTTTCCATATAACAACTATAAACCTACTTTTGCCCCACCCTGTATTTTCCAAATAAACAAACAAAAACCTTAGAAAGCAGCCTTGTTTCACATTTGTGCAAATTATGTTTTGGCTTGCTAGAAGACAGCTCTTATGACATGTTGTTAGGGCTACAGTTGGAAGCTATAGAAGGAGGGAGTCATATTTTGTTATTCCTTTCAGATAGCTATGATTATTCTTTGATAGTACACCAACACTAACAAGTGCTAGTTTCTTAAAGAGTAGTTAAAATGAGGAATCAGAAACTTTATCAATAAATTTTATACACTCTATTACATTAAAATCCATTGGTTTATCTTGCACTTTGAGTGCATTTTTCACCCTTGCATGATTTGGTAACATAATATATTGTTCAGCTGAAGTTACTGGTTCACTGGGTTATTGATATCTACCAAATACTGACACATTTGATTATATATGCAAAAAATCACTTGTTAATATTACCACAAATGTCATCAGAACATTGCCAGGGGTGCTTCCTTTTGTTGTAGTTGTCGTTGCCAGTATTACAGATGTCCCCCATTTTGCCCTTCATCAAACCCCTCCCGTCCCCTTCCCAAGCCTTCCCCACACTATTGTCTGTGTCCATGGGTTATGTGTATATGCACAAATGTTCTTCGGTTAATCTCTTCCTGTCCCCTGAATCACCCTCCCCACTGAGGTCTGTTATTCTATCCCATACATCCATGCCTCTGGACCTGTTTTGTTCATCAGTTTATTTTGTTCATTAGATTCCACATATAAGCAAGATCTTGTGATGTTTGTCTTTCTCTAACTGGCTTATTTCACTTAGCATAATAGTCTCAAGGTCCATCCATGCTGTCACATTCCATTGTGTAAATGTAGCACAGCTTTTTTATCTACTCATCTACTGATGGGCACTTGGGCTGTTTTCAAATATTAGCTATTGTAAAGAACGCTGCTATGAACATAAGGGTGCATATATTCTGATTGGTGTCTTGGGATTCTTAGGATATATTCTCAGAAGTGGGATTGCTGGGTCAAACGGCAGTTCCAATTTTTAATTTTTTGAGGAAAATCCATACTGTTTTCCACAGTGGCTGCACCAGTCTGCATTCCCACCAGCAGTGTACTAGGCTTCCCTGTTCTCCATATCCTTGTCAGCACTTACTGTTTGTTGATGTATTGATGGTAGCTATTCCGGCAGGTGTGAGGTGATATCTCATTGTAGTTTTAATTTGCTGATCTATCTGATGATTAGTGACATTGAGCATTTTTGCATATGTCTTTTGGCCATATATATGTCCTCTTTGGAGAAATGCCTATTCAGGTCCTTTGCCCATTATGCAATTGGATTGAGAAAAATCTTTTAAGTATTGAAGAGCTGTCAAGTTCATGGTGATGGTTACAAGTTTTCCAAAATTTTAACTTTCTTCTTTTTTTTAATATATTTTTCTTGATTTTGGAGAGGGAGGGTGAGGGAGAACGAGATAGAAACACCAATGATGAGAGAGAATCATTGATTGGATGCCTCCTGCATGCCCCACACTGGGGATCGATACAGCAACCCAGGCATGTGCCCTGACCAGGAATTGAACCATGACCTCCTGGTTCTTAGGTCGACACTCAACCATTGAGCCACATCGACTGGTATGTCTGTCATTCGTTCTTTCAAATAAATATGGTGTTCTTGAAAAAAAGTGGCTACATTAATTCAAAGCTCAAAGAAAGCATCACACAAGTGCTTTTCCTGAAGTCAACTGTCACACTTCACTACACAGCAGAATGCTTAGGCAAACTCCCTGTTTCATCACACAGAATATTTAAAAAATGTGTACTCAAGGGTCAAAATCTAATAAAGTGCTAAGGAACCAACAGTGTTACCCGTCATTACACCACAGTGAAAACATCAACAAGTAAAAGTAGTGTGGCCTAGCACTGAAATCACCTGGGGTCCTAGGGAGAAGAGATTGTGTATCTACAAAGAGATTTTATTTGCAAAACTGGAGATAAGCTCAAATACTTAGCCTGTTTTATCAATATGTGATCAAATAATTTTTAAAAATTAGACAACCATTTCTAAGATCATTCAAGTCTCTCAATCAAAAGCTATCAAAAAATAATAAGGTGGGCCTGACTGGTTTAGCTCAGTGGATAGAGCGTCGGCCTGTGGACTGAAAGGTTCCAGGTTCGATTCCCATCAAGGGCATGTACCTTGGTTGTGGGCACATCCCCGGTGCAGGAGGGTGCAGGAGGCAGCTGATCAATGTTTCTCTCTCATTAATGTTTCTAGCTCTCTCTCCCTCTCTCTTCCTCTCTGTAAAAAAATCAATAAAATATATTAAAAAAGTAATAATAATAAGGTGGGAAGCGTTTACCCTGGAGTATGCATTATCAATTCTAGACAGTAATATTTTTTCAAAACTTTATACTACAAAGCAACAATAATCAAAACAGCATTATACTGACAGAAAAACAGACACATAGACCAATGGAACAGAATTGAGAGCCCAGAAATAAATCACATGTATATGGGCAAATAATTGTTTTTCAAATCAATAAATTAGAAAGAGAGGGTGGGAGAGGGAGGGGGGAGAAATAGATTATTCCATTTATTTATGCATTCATTGGCTATCTCTTATATAAGACCTGACAGAGCATCAAACCCACAACTATGGCGTATAGGGACGATGTTCTAACCAACTGAGCTATCCAGCCAGGGCCTGCACAAATAATTTTGGGGAAAGGAGCCAAAACATGCAATGAAGAAAAGAAAGACTCTTCAATAAATGGTGCTGGAAAAATGGAAAAGTCACGTGAAAAAGAATAAAACTTGACTGCTATAACCATACACAAAAATTAACACAAAATGTATCAAAGATCTAATTATAAGACCTGAAACAATAAACAACATAGAAAAAAACATAGATAGTAAACTTATGGACCTTGGTCCTAAAGAGGGTTTTATGAACTTGCCATCAAAGGCCGGGAAAATAAAGGCAAAAGTAAATGAATGAGACTACATCAAACTAAAAAGCAGAAAAACCATCAACAAAATAAAAAGGAAACCAACCAAAAGGGAGAAGATATTTGCAAACAAAACCTCTAGTAAGGGATTAATATCTAAAATATATAAAGAACTCATACAACTCAACAATAAAAAACAAAAAATCCAATTAAAAAATGGGCAGAGCCGAAACCGGTTTGGCTCAGTGGATAGAGCGTCGGCCTGCGGACTCAAGGGTCCCAGGTTCGATTCCGGCCAAGGGCATGTACCTTGGTTGCAGGCACATCCCCAGTAGGGGGTGTGCAAGAGGCAGCTGATCGATGTTTCTCTCTCATCGATGTTTCTAACTCTCTATCCCTCTCTCTTCCTCTCTGTGTAAAAAAATCAATAAAATATATTTTTTTTTAAAAATGGGCAGAGAACAGTCACTTCTTCCAAGACATACAATGGCCAACAGATATATGAAAAGATCCTCAACTTCACTAGCCCTTAGGGAAATGCAAATCAAAACTACCATGAGAGCCTGGCCAGTTTTGCTCAGTGGTTGAGCATCAACCAATGAACCAAGAGGTCACTTGTTCATATCCCAGTTAGGGCACATGCCCGGGCTATGGGCTCGATCCCTAGTACGGGGTGTTGCAGGAGGCAGCCAATCAATGTTTCTCATAAATATTTCTATCTCTCCATCTCTCTCCCTTCCTCTCTCTTTCAAATAAATAAAAACACATTTTAAAAAAAATACTACCATGAGATACCACCTCACACCTGTTACAATGGCGATCATCAACAAAACAAGTAATAACAAGTGTTGGAGAGATTGTGGAGAACAAGGAATCCCTACATTGATGATGGGGATATACTAGTAAACTGATAAAGCCACTACAAAAAACAGTATAGAGCGGTTGCCAACCGGTGGTCCGTGGACCACTGGTGGTCCGTGAGGTCCAAAAGGTTGGCGACCGCTGGTATAGAGGTTCCTCAAAAAAGTATAGAGTTACCATATGACTGGGTGTCTACCTGAAAAACTTGAAAACATTCATTCATAAAGATACATGCACCCCTGTATTCATTGCAGCATTATTCACGGTGGCCAAGATGTGGAAACAACCAAAATGTCCTTCAATAAATGACTGAATAAAGATGTGGTACGCACATACAATAAAATACTCTTCAGCTATAGAAAACATGAAATACTGCCATTTGCAACAATATGGATGGACCTTGAAAATATCATGCTAAGTGAAATAAGTCAGACAGAAAAAGTCAAGAACCATATGATTTCACTCATATGAAGGATATAAAATTTAAAACAACAAATGAACAAATAAGACCAATAGACAAACAAAAACTCATAGATAACAGGTCAACAGAATGGTGGTTACCAGAGTGAAATAGGGTGGAAGGAAGGTAGCAAAGGATAAAGAGGGTCAAAAAATGGTGATGAAAAGAGTGGTAAACAAGTTAGATTCTGCAGGTCTTCCAAGGGGCTGCCTAACCGGGCAGTCGTAGACGGCGGAGCCCCGCGCACAAAGAGGATACTTCTCGGCGGCTGGTGCGGACGCGGAGACCACACCATCTTGAGAAACAGAGCTGCCTGAGACTCGGATCCTGGCTTCTGACACAAACCAGGACCCTGCAGCCACTGGGGACAGAGAACTGCTATCACAGCTTCAGAGGAAGAAACAACAAGAATCCAGACTTCCCGGCAGATTCCCGTGAGTCAAAGAGCCTATCCCCCTACCCGCAGGCGCTCGCAGATAGCGCCATAGTAACTAATAGACACGCCCCTCGCTCAAGCTGCAGAGCTTTGCGCAGGGACGCGCGCTCCGCCTTAGGGAATTTGGCGCGCAGGACAGAAGCAGCTCACCTTCGGGGAAATCTGTCAGTGCGCACAGAGGGCTCCCCTTTTGGCTTGCAGGTCACAGCACCCCTTCGGGGAATCTTAGAGCGTGCACAAAGTGGCTTTCCTTTGGGGAATTTGGCGCGCAGGACGGAATCCGCCCCTCTTCGGGGATTCTGGGAGAGTGCACAAAGGCAGCTCACCTTCAGAGATTTGAGAGTGTGCGCCCTAGCCAGTTTGGCTCAGTAGAGAGAGCACACACAGGACGCAGCTCCACTTCAGGGAATTTGGCATGCCGGACACAGCTGCCTGGGATCCCTGACTCACAGCGCATTCACACTAAGAGCCAACGACCCCAATTGTTGGTGCATGCACACACAGGGACCCTGATTCTCAACGAGAAACTGCACAAGGCAACAGAGACTCTGACACTCGATTCTTGGGGCAGATACAGGGAAACTCTGACTCCTGGCACATGCTAAGGATCTCATTTTCGGCACATACCAACAGTGTGGTGCTGACAGGGCCCCTGATTCTAAGTGTGCACACGAGACCACACGGAACACTGGGGACACTGACCCTGGGCAAGTCTGGTTCCCACCAACCAAAGGCAGCCACACGTCCTAGTGTCAGAGCACTTCAGTGAAACTCGGGTGGAGCAAAGTCCCCACAGCGCACGGCCGAGGTCCACACAAACGGAAGCTTGAGCTTTCTGGTGATAGCCAGAATGGGGAAACGAAATAACTCACAGAGGAAAGAAAATGTGGAGTCGCCAAGAAAGGAAATTAGTGAAACTGAAGCTTGCAACATGACCGAAAAGGAGTTCAGAGTAATGGTCGTGGAATTTATACATCGGATGGATGAGAAAATCAACAACTTATGCAAGAATCAGGAAGAAATGAAAAGTGATATAGCTACAATCAAAAACACCATGGAAAAATTTCAACAGTAGACTACAAGAAGCAGAGGACCGAATTAGTGAGTTAGAAGATCAGGTACAGAAACAAGCTCAATCTGAACAGCAATTGGAGAAAAAAATTAAAAAGCAGGAGGAAAGCCTAAGGGAGCTTCGGGACAACATGAAGCGAAGTAACATGCGTATAATAGGGCTGCCAGAAGGACAAGAAGAGCAGCAGGGATTAGAAAATCTATTTGAAGAAATAATGACAGAAAACTTCCCGGATATGGGAAAGATAAAAGTTACGCAAGTACAGAGAGTCCCAAGCAGGATCAACCCCAAAAGACCCACACCAAGACATGTCATAATCTCAATGGCAAATATAAATGATAAAGAGAGAATCTTAAAGGCAGCAAGAGAGAGACAGAGAGTTACCTACAAAGGAACATCATCAGATTGTCAAATGATTACTCAACAGAAACACAACAAGCTAGCAGTGAATGGAAGGAGGTATACAAAGTGTTGCAAAGCAAAGGACTGAATCCAAGAATACTATATCGAGCAAGACTATCAATCAAAATTGAAGGGGAAATCAGGAGCTTTGCAGACAAAAAAAGACTCAGGGAGTTTATCACCACCAAACCAGCAATGCAAGAATTGCTAAAGGGAATACTGTAAAAAGGAGAAATAAACAGGTAAGAAGGAATACAGACGCAAAAATAGATATGACTACAAACAAATACCTTTCAGTAATAACTTTAAATGTAAACGGACTAAATGCTCCAATCAAAAGACATCGAGTGGCTGAATGGATAAAAAAGCATGACCCATATATATGCTGTCTACAAGAGACCCACCTCAGAACAAGAGACTCACACAGATTGAAAGTGAAGGGATGGAAAAATATCTTCCAGGCAAATGGAAATGAAAAAAAAGCTGGGGTAGCAATACTTATATCTGACAAATTAGACCTCAAAGTAAATGCCATAACAAGAGATAAGGAAGGCCACTTCATAATACTAAAGGGAGAAATCCAACAAGAAGAAATAATTCTGGTAAACATATACGCTCCCAATATAGGAGCACCCAAATACATAAAAAAAACTCCTGGAGGATATCAAGGGAGAGATTAATAGCAATACAATCATAGTAGGAGACTTTAATACCCCACTATCACCATTGGACAAATCCTCTAAACAAAAAATCAGCAAAGAAACAGCAATCCTAAATGACTCACTAGATCAGATGGAATTAATTGACATCTTCAGAACATTTCACCCCAGAGCCACAGAATATACATTCTTCTCAAGTGCACATGGGTCATTTTCAAAGATAGACCATATGCTGGGTCACAGGCAAAGTCTCTTCAAATTCAAGAAGATAGAAATTATATCGAGCGTCTTCTCAGATCACAGTGGCATAAAACTGGAAATCAACTACAATAAATACAATCCAAAGAAATCAAACACATGGAGACTAAACAGCATGCTATTAAACAAGGACTGGGTCACCAGAGAGATCAAGGAAGAAATAAAAAACATCATGGCAACAAATGACAATGAAAACACAACAATCCAAAATCTATGGGACACAGCAAAAGCAGTCTTGAGAGGGAAGTTCATAGCTCTACAAGCCTATTGCAAAAAACAAGAAACAATGGTAATAAATTACCTAACCCTACAACTCCAAGAGCTAGAAAAAGAGCAGCAAGAAAAGCCCACTGTAACCAGAAGGAAGGAAATAACAAAGATCAGAGCGGAGATAAATGACATAGAGACCAAAGAAACAATACAAAAGATCAACAAAAACCAAGAGCTGGTTCTTTGAAAAGATAAACAAGATTGATGGACCTCTAGCCAGGCTCACCAAGAAGCAAAGAGAGAGGACCCAAATAAACAAAATCAGAAATGAAAGAGGTGAAATAACAACAGACCCGCTGAGATACAAAGGATTGTTACAAAATACTACGAACAGCTCTATTCCAACAAACTGGACAACCTGGAGGAAATGGACATATTCCTAGAAAAATACAACCTTCCAAAAATCAATCAAGAAGAATCTCAACAGCTCAATAGGCCAATAACTATGGACGAAATTGAGGAAGTCATCAAAAAGCTTCCGGCAAACAAAAGCCCGGGGCCTGACGGCTTCACAGGAGAGTTTTACCAAACATTCAAGGAAGAACTAAAACCTATCCTCCTCAGACTATTCCAAAAAATTCAAGAGGAAGGAACACTTCCAAGCTCCTTCTATGAAGCCAGCATCACCCTAATACCAAAACCAGATAAGGACAACACAATGAAAGACAATTACAGACCAATATCCCTCATGAACATAGATGCCAAAATCCTCAACAAAATTCTAGCAAATCGGCTCCAGCAGTACATCAGAAAGATCATACACCATGACCAAGTAGGATTTATCCCAGGAATGCAAGGATGGTACAATATCTGCAAATCAATAAACGTGATACATCACATAAACAAATTGAGAGATAAAAATCACATAGTCATATCAATTGATGCAGAAAAAGCATTTGACAAAATCCAACACCCTTTCTTGATAAAAACTCTCAACAAGGTGGGAATAGAAGGCTCATACCTCAACATAATAAAAGCTATTTATGATAAACCCACAGCAAACATCATACTCAATGGACAAAAGCTAAAAACATTTCCCCTAAGAACAGGAACAAGACAGGGATGCCCACTCTCACCACTCCTGTTTGACATAGTACTGGAAGTATTAGCTATTGCAATTAGACAAGAAGAAGAAATAAAAGGCATCCAAATTGGAAAAGAACAAGTAAAGCTGTCTTTATTTGCAGACGACATGATATTGTACATAAAAAATCCGAAAGACTCCGTCAAAAAACTAATAGACTTAATAAATGAATTCGGCAATGCGGCAGGATACAAAATTAACGCCAAGAAATCTATGGCATTTCTATACACCAATAGTGAACTTACAGACAGAGAGACTAAAAAGGCAATCCCATTTACCATCGCACCAAAAAAATTAAGATACCTAGGAATAAACTTAACTAAGGAGGTAAAAGACCTATACACGGAAAACTACAGGACACTGAAAAAAGAGATAGAGGAAGACGTAAACAGATGGAAGAACATACCATGTTCATGGATTGGTAGAATCAACATCATTAAAATTCCATACTACCCAAAGCAATCTATAGATTCAATGCACTCCCCATTAAAATACCAACGGCATACTTCACAGACCTTGAAAGAACTCTCCAAAAATTCATCTGGAATAAAAAAAGACCCTGAATAGCCACAGCAATCCTGAGAAAGAAGAATAAAGTAGGAGGGATCTCAATACCAGATTTCAAGCTGTATTACAAAGCCACTATTCTCAAAACAGCCTGGTACTGGCACAAGAACAGACATATAGATCAATGGAACAGAATAGAGAATCCAGATATGGATCCAAACCACTATGCTCAATTAATATTTGACAAAGGAGGCATGAACATACAATGGAATAAAGACAGTCTCTTCAATAAATGGTGTTGGGGAAATTGGACAGACACATGCAAAAAAATGAAGCTAGATCACCAACTTACACCATACACAAAAATAAACTCAAAATGGATACAGGACTTAAACATAAGACGACGGGAAACCATAAAAATACTAGAGGAATCCACAGGCAGCAAAATCTCAGACATATGTCAAAAGAACTTCTTCACCGATACTGCCCCTAGGGCAATGGAAGCTAAAGAGAAAATAAACAAATGGGACTACATCAAAATAAAAAGCTTTTTTACAGCAAAAGAAACTATCAACAAAACAACAAGAAAGCCCATTGCATGGGAGAACATATTTGCAAATGGCATCACTGATAAAGGTTTAATCTCCAACATCTACAGGCAGCTTATACAACTTAATAAAAGGAAGATAAATGATCCAATAAAAAAATGGGCAACGGACCTAAATAGAATCTTTTCCAAAGAAGACAGAAGGAAGGCCAAGAGACACATGAAAACATGCTCAAGGTCACTAATTATCCGAGAGATGCAAATCAAAACAACAATGCGCTATCATCTCACACCTGTCAGAATGGCTATCATCAACAAACAACAAGTGTTGGCGAGGATGCGGAGAAAAAGGAACCCTCGTGCACTGCTGGTGGGAATGCAGACTGGTGCAGCCACTGTGGAGAACAGTATGGAGTTTCCTCAAAAAACTGAAAATGGAACTCCCATTTGACCCAGTAATCCCACTCCTAGGAATATATCCTAAGAAACTGGGAACACCAATAAGAAAGGAAATATGCACCCCTATGTTCATAGCAGCACAATTTACAATAGCTAAGATCTGGAAACAGCCTAGGTGCCCATCAGCAGATGACTGGATCAGAAAACTATGGTACATCTACACAATGGAATATTATGCTGCCATAAAAAAGAAGGAATTCTTACCATTTGCAGCAACCTGGATGGAATTGGAGAACATTATGTTAAGTGAAATAAGCCAGTCAATGAAAGAAAAATACCACATGATCTCACTCATTTATGGATAATAAAGAACATTAAAAACTTGAACAAAAAGATAGATACAGAGGCAGTAAAGCATCAAACAGTCTGTCAAATTACAGCAGGAAGGTTAGGGAGAGGTGGGGAAGATAAGAGATCAATCAAAGGACTTGTATGCATGCATATAAGCATAACCAATGGACGCAAAACTCTGGGGGGTGAGGGCATATATGGGAGTGGGGGGGGCAATGGTAAGATATGTACACATATAATACCTTAATAAAAAAATTGGAAAAAAAAAAAAGAGTGGTAAACACACAATGCAAAATACAGATGATGTATTATAGAATTCTATACAGGAAACACATATGATTTTATTAACCCATGTCACCACAATAAATTTAATTTTAAAATATTTTCAAATTTTAATTTTCACTTTATACCTACATACTAATCCAATTTTCTCTATTTACATCATTTTTTCCAATTACATTACATGCCATATCTGAAAAATACTGTCAAAAAATTAACATGATAAAAAAAATACTGACATGACTTGAACTTGACAACATTATATACTTAACACATTGCGGACAGATCACAAGAATTCTTGTGTTTTCTGTTCTAAGGTTTGTGGCCAATCACGAAAATTCTTTAAAAAGATATTAGCTTGTAAGAACATGTAATAAATAACTTCAAAATGCAATGGGTATTTAATTTTAAAGCGTGCCTTTAACATTTATATAAAACGTTTTTTTTGTTCTCGTTCAATAGAAACTTATCTGGCCACTGAGTAAAGCTAGCAATAAAACTACTGGTCCACAATGTGTTAAGATCCAATCAGTAAATAAATCAATCATTCATAATATCAGTATTCCCACTGTTTACCGATTTTGAACTAATTACTTTTTATTACCCACTAACTATACTTAAAGATGGAGACAAACAGGAAAACAAGATCAAGACAGTGAATTAAATAATTTAGCTACACTTTTATTGCTAAAAATATATTGAGATTATTTCCATACCATATTCTAATTTATATATAACACTAAGATTTTAAAGAAAGATTTTTACTTTTCACAAGCATTAGAATTTGATCTTTGCATTATTTAAGGTAAAGAAAATACAAGGGATTTCTTACTGATAAGATGTTCTTTGTGTTTTTCAGATGCTTCAACACAACTTTATTAAATCCTTTCTGGGCAGCCCGAGAAAGTGCTGACACTTCCCAGTTATTCTTGTTCTCACCTAACAACAGAAAACAAAAATGAATTTTAAATAGCATTCATCTATTGACTTGATTAATATTAGGGTGAACATACTGTATTACCAAATCAAGACATTAAAATCCTAATTTTAATTATGATTAAAAATTACTAAGTTTCTAAAACAAAAGTATATTAATAGTGGTTGTCTTAGTTTTAAATATCATTGTCTACACAAAGGATTATGATTCCTTGAAGAAGCGTTAATTCCAGAGATTGGGCAGGAAACACACTAAAGTAATAATGAGAGGTAGTGGGCCTTCAGGAAAGAAAAGTTTTACACTATAGATCCTAACTTTATATAAGTTTATGAGTTCTAAAAAATATTTCTCTACATAACCACATAACTATCCAATTCAGGACATGGCCCTTGAGACATTGCCCATATTTAATCCTTAACCCCATTCAGGTTCTAGCATTGATCCCATGTTCAGAACCATATTACATTTTATTGTTTGCTTCTTTAGTATCTTTTAAACTGAAACAGTTCTTCAGTCTTTCCTTGCATTTCATGATTTAAACATTTTAAAATTATATGCCAGTAATTTTGTACACTGTCCCTCTATTTGAGTTTGTCTAACGTTTTCTCAGGACTAGATTCAGGTTATAGAAACCAGTTGTAGCATCCTAATCCTTTTAATTAACTACTGAGTTAAATAAAATCTTTGATACGTGTTCATTTATATCAGCATAGTCATACTTTCACAGCTATAAAGTTACTTTTCACTGGTTCTGGAGATGCCTAGAAGATTTGCTGACAGAGCCAGGTAAACCGCATCGCTGAAGGATACACACCTCACAGGTTTAATCCCACCCTATCTTCTTGGCTCCTAGAAATGAATCCCAAATGACAATAGAACCTTGCCCAGCTTTCTGCTAATCTAGTTCCTGCCTTTACATGATTTCATGCTTTTGGTTTGCTTATGCCCAATTAGCTGGTCCCCACGGATGGGAGTAATGTCTGAGAATTTGGGTTTATGGTCTACTGACCATTTGGTAAACTTCTGTGGACAGATTCTAGAGATTTCTTTTCTATTGGGCCAGAGATGAAAAAGAGCATTTATTTTTCAGTGTCTTTTTGTTATTATTATTATTTTTTTTTTTTGTAGCTCAAATTAGTTAATTTTGTACACTGGGAAAAACAGCTCTTTGATATTTGAACTGCTCAGTGTTTTCTTGGTGTCTTGTGTCTCTTGAGCTATGATTCAAATTGTAGAATTAAAGCTATAAGCTCTCCATTTGCTTGTGTGTCTATTAGCCTGATTTGAGAAAGGCTTTTACTTCGTTCCTTATGTGTATAATGTTCTCCTATATTTAGAGAGTATTAATACATTAGATTATAAAGTCTCTTAAATTTAAAATCTGTTCTGACTTATTTATACAAATTAATAAACTTACATAAGGTGACTATTCCTAAATTTTTCTGAAAATAAGGACACTGGGCTTATGTTTTAAATAGTTTTTTTTTCATCTTACAGAAACTAGCTCAAAAACTAAGCATTTTATGAATCCATGTTCACATAATTCAGGCTCATCTTTGGTACTTGAGACAAGTTTAATAATCTGGGTTTAAAAAAAGAAATGACATTAACAACATTCACAATGTTGTGCTCACCACTATCCATCTCCAGAATTTTTCATCATCACAAACAGTCCTACATAAGTTTTAAGTTTATGAAAAGTGTTATATGTTTATGTTCAAATAAACTGTACCTCTATTTGGACAAATTTTTTATTTCCCCAGTAATTATGTTTTACAGCATGTCAGCTAGAAGATAATTTCTAAGATTTGCAGGTAACTTGAAAACTGGACTGAATGAGTTAATTAATGGATAATTACTGAATACTCAGGTAATATACAAGCAAAATACAATAAATGATTACTAAGCATCACTTTTAAGTTTGTGTGCTTCTGCTTCTCATTTTTATATGCTATTACAAGGCTAGAGCTTGGGATCATGTAAATGAGTGTGTCAGTGGTATCGTTGTGCTCATAAGCTCTATGAATCTGACAGACAATTCTAAATTATGCACTCCAAGTTTTCTCAATGAAAGAGTTAAGTTTGGTAATAAGTTATAATTAACTAGAAGCCCAGTGCACAGATTCATGGACAGGTGGGGTCCCTCGGCGTGACCTGCAAGGATTGGGCTGAAACCCGCACCCAACATCCCCCGAGGGATGTAGTAGTGCACCAAGTGGCAGGTGGCCAGGGAGGAGCCGCTCCCACTCACCCAGCCCCGCTCATCCCGGCCCCACTCATCCCGGTCAGCTGAGTGGCACTCCCACTATGGGAGCACACTGTGGGAGCACAATGACCACCAGGGGGCAGCTCCTGCGTTCAGCATCTGCCCCCCGGGGGTCAGTGCGCATCATAGCGACCGATCAAATGGTCGACTAATAGCTTAGGCTTTTATATATATATAGACTAGTGACCTGGTGCACAAAATTTGTGCATGGGGGGGTGTCCCTCAGCCCAGCCTGCACCCTCTCCAATCTGGGCCCCCTCGGAGGAAGTCCGACTGCTGGTTTAGGCCTGATCCCACAGGGACCTCACAATCCAGGACTGCTGGCTCCTAACTGCTCACCTGCCTGCCTGCCTGATCACCCCTAACCACTCTGCCTGCCAGCCTGATTGCCCGCAACTGTGCCCCGCTTATGGCCTGATCACCCCTAACTGCCCCCCTGCTGGCCTGATCACCCCCAACTGCCCCCCCGCCAGCCTTCTCACCCCCAACTGCCCCCCCTGCCATCCTGCTTGTCCCCAACTGCCCCCCCTGCCGACCTGCTTGCCCCCAACTGCCCCCCCGCCAGCCTACTGACCCTGAACTGCCCCCCTGCCGGCCTTATCGCCCCCAACTGCCCCCACCGCCGTCCTGCTCACCCTAACTGCCCCCCACTGGCCTGATCACCCCCAACTGCCCTCCCCTGCCAACCTGATCACCCCCAACTGCCCCCCCGTGCCTGCCTTCTCACCCCCAACTGCCCCCCCACCAGCCTGCTCGCCCCTAACTGCCTCTGCCTCAGCCCCGCCACCATGGCTTTGTCCGGAAGGATGTCTGGAAGGTCTCCCAGAAGGTCTCCCGGTCTAATTAGCATAGGACCATTTTATTAGTATAGATGAGTGGTTGAAACCACAGAAGCAATAGTACAGAAATACAATTTTAGGTGTGCTTTTCATTTTTAAGTAAGAGATTAGTTTTCTCAAAAGCAAGAGAATATTGGGCTTTTTGATATCTGGATCTCTTTCAACAATTGGAACATACTATGAACTCCACAGATCTTTGCTTATGTGGGCTAGAACCAGCAATAACTACCATATTGGAAGTAGATGTAATTTTTTAAAGACTTTCATATTTACTTGAAGATCACATTAGCATGCATATCTTCACAGTATTTTGTAAACAATTTAATCCCATCAATAGCCTGAGAGGGACTGCTATTTTAAAATTATGTCAGTTTGTTCCAGAATATGAAAGAGCATAATAAAGGGCAAAACTTGGAAAGTGAGTGTGAAAAGAAACTATAAAATAAGATAAAATTTTGGAAAAGGTCACTCAATTTTAAAGGATGTACTTCTTTGGTTTCCTTTGTCTATAATATGAAAAGTTACTCTTTACTTTCTGTATAACCTTACAAGACTACAAAAATTCAGGATCTTATCAGAATAATTTTCTGAGCTTTATGTTGACTTCATGGCCTAAAAGAGAAGATTCAGATCATGCACCTTTGGCAGAAGTGGCACAGAACAACTCTGCATTCTTCTCAGCAAGCCATTATCAGGGGACATATGCTGTTGACTGGTCCCACTATAGCTAACAGGCCAAGGAGGTGTCTGCAAGGTGTCTCCACTAAAAAGCTATAATTTTATCCATGATCATGGGGTAAAACATATGTTTGGGGGTAAGGCATTATATTTATTTATTTATTTATTTATTTATTTATTTATTTATTTATTTATTTATTTATTTATAGATGAAGGGAGAGGGAGAGAAAGATAGAAGTATCAATGATGAAAGAGAATCATTGATCAACTTCCTCCTGCATGCCCCACACTGGGGGTTGAGCCAGAAACCCGGGCATGTGCCCTGACCAGAAATCAAACCATGACCTCCTGGTTCATAGGTCAATGCTCAATCACCGAGCCATGCCAGCCAGGCTGGTGTAAGGTACTTTAAAAATATATGTGATAGGCAGAATTTTAAGATAGCCTATGACCTTCTCCTGCTGTTACTCCCATAATTGTGTTCCCTTATATAACAAAAGATTAACAAGGTAGGCCTAATTTAATCACACCTGTCCCTTAAAAGTAGTCTTCTCCAGGTAAAAGAAGAGGAAGCCAGAAAGATTTGCTGGATGTGAAGATGGAGGGGGCCATGAACAAGGACCAGAGAGAGGCCTCCAGGACCTGATCAGCCCTGACAATCAGCCAGCGAGGAAATGAGAATCTCAGATCCTGAAACAACCTGAATAAGACTGAAAGAAAATCCTTCCCCAGAGTTTCCAGTTAAGAGCCCAGCATGGCCAACACCTCAATGAAATGATCAGACTAAGTAGAGGACCAGCTGAGCCCACCTGGACTTCTGACTTACAGAACTCTGAAATAACGGATGGGTGGTTTTTCACCTTTTTTTTTTTTGATTGGTGTGGTTTTAAACTGTTAAATATGTGGTTACTAAACAGCAACAGAAAAAAAAAAAACACTATAAGACTTTCAATTTTTTGTTGAATTGAATATTTTCTATTTGAGCCAATGGAATATAATCTCCTTCTAAAATGATTTATTTTGATGCCCAAATTATCCCAAATTTTATCTGTGATATATTCCCATCGTTCTCTGAACAATTCCTTGCTTTCTGGATGTTTCAGAAAATAAAATTTTCTAGGTTAAGCTTGTATTTCCCCTGTCAGTCATTTCCCCAAGGAATTCTAATTCCTTTTCATGGAAAATGGTATTTAGAAGCCATGATCTTGACACTAGGTTTGCTCACTACTATTAAGGTATTACTACTCCCAAGCAGGCCCTTTCCATGGATAGAACTAGAATATACACATGCTTTCATCTCCAATTCTAGTTATTCATCTCTGTGTATATATGTACATGTACACACACACACACACACACACACACACACACACACACGTAGATATGAATATAGATATACATTATCACCTTCCTCATCCTCCTTGCCTGGACCCCTTTACGCCAAAAGGCTGCCCCAACATATCCGTGTCCCCCACCCTGCTCCAACTCTGACCCGACACAGGCCAACTCTCAGGGTTGCCCTCCTCATGCTTCCTGGGAGCACCACTGCGACCCTAACACCCACCTTCCTCTATGCCACTTAAAGGCCTTAGGACTTCAAGAAGTGGAGAGGGAGAGGACCTCAAACAACTAACTCACACAAAGGGAAAAAGAGTCACTTTGAAACTACGAAAAGATGGAGCAGACACTCACTAACCAAATGGTCAAAATGAACATGACTGATAATGGCACCAATTGCTACCATTATGCTGTGAGAAGGACAGAGCATCAGCTCTGAGTGCTTCTGCCAAAAGGCATAATTCGAACCTCATCATGAGAAACATCAGGCAAGCCCACATTAAAAGACATTCTATAAAATAACTGGCCTGTAATATTAAAAAATGTCAATGTCATGAGAACTAAGAAAGACTGAAAACTATCCCACTTTAAAAGAGGCTAAAGAGTTATAACAAATAAATGCAACACATGGTGCAATATTGAAATCTAGACCACAAAAAATACAGCCATAAATACAGATGTAAAAGAAATTAATGGGACAACTAAATATTTGCATACGGACTACAGATTAATATATCCATGCTGTTTTTCTTGATTTCAATAATGATACTGTGGTTTTGTAAAAGAATATCCTTGCTCTTAAGAAATATACATTGCAGTATTTAGACATAAATATCCATGATGCCTGCAACTTGAAAAGGGTATATACATACATATACAAAGTGCAGCAAAAGTAGGTTTACAGTTGTGAGTGCATGAAACAGAGTTTATTCTTTTTAAAAATATATATTTTATTGATTTTTTACAGAGAGGAAGGGGGAGGGATAGAGAGTTAGAAACATCAAATGAGAGAGAAACATCTATCAGCTGCCTCCTGCACAGCCCCTACTGGGGATGTGCCCGCAACCAAGGTACATGCCCTTGACTGGAATCAAACCTGGGACCCTTCAGTCCGCAGGCTGATGCTCTATCCACTGAGCCAAACCAGTTAGGGCTAGAGTTTATTCCTGTATTATTATTTATTAACTAGAGGCCCAGTGCATGAAATTTATGCACTGGTGGGGAAGGTTCCTCAGCCCAGCCTGCGCCCTCTCGCAGGCCGGGGCCCCTTGGGGGATATCCGCATGCCGGGGGGGATCGGGTCTAAGCCAGCAGTCATACATCCCTCTCGCAGTCCAGGACCCCTTGCTCCTTACTGCCCGCCGGCAGCGGAGACAAGAGAGGCTCCCGCCATCACCGCTGCACTCACCAGCTGTGAGCCTGGCTTCTGGCTGAGCAGCACACCCTCTGTGGGAGCGCACTGACCAACAGGGGGCAGCTCCTGGTGCTCAGTGCGCGTCATAGTGACCAGTCATTCCCCCGATCATTCCATCATTTAGTCGATTTGCATATTAGGGTTTTATTATATAGGATCATTGTATTACTTTCCACACAAACAACTGTATACCTACTTTTGCCCAACCATGTACACACACACTCATATTATCACATAATATGTACAGAGAGAAAGTACATGCTATAATAATATATATGGGACAAAAATCTTAATTGCTGAATTTGGGTAAAGAGTATATGGGAATTCTTTTTACTATTAATGCAACAGTTCTGGAAGTTTGATAGATCAAATAAAATGTTACTAAAATAGTGGCTGTCTTTAAGAGTCTGGATTTTCTTATTATTGAATTTTACTACTCTCTACTTTTACCTATCTCTAATTATTTACAGTTACACATATTTATCAACAGATAAATCCTTTGCTTAAAAGAATCACAAGAATTTCATTTCAATAAAGCAAATAAAAGCACCACAGAGATATTTGCTACTAGATGTATTAATTTTTTAACTAAGTCCATTAATTTTTAGTGAACTACTCAACAAGCAGCACTCTTTATATAATGCGAATTTTAAAAGCCTAAGTAAGCTATAAACATTGACTAGTTTGTATTTTTTATCTCTAAGCAATACTTGTTATTACTATCATTTACAGAAATATCTCCCAAAATTGTGACTCTCTCTTCATGAGCTCTGCATATATATTGAGGTGTTACAAAACCAGACACAGTGAATGAAATTTGTCACACACCGTTCACTTAATGTTTCCAAGCCAACAATATTTAAGTTGATAAGCATAACCAACGGACAAAGACACTGGGGGGTGAGGGAATGAGTGGGGGGGGGGGGGGAATGGGGGAATAAGTACACATATGTAATACCTTAATCAATAAATTTTTAAAAATTTCAATTTGAGTAATAATAATGATTAACATAGATGGAATTTTATAAAATAACACTCGATTTTCTACTTTGAGGATAGTGAAGTTCAAATTCTTACCAACACTTCAGTGTCTTTCTCCAAACTGAATCTTTTTGCTTCCTGTGATAACAATGTCCCTTTCCATCGTGGTTTGAGTACATCTGTTCCCCTCGACTATAAGTACTACTCTTCTTGACTGTAAAACTTTGGCATGGAATTTTTTCTTTTAACCTTTTCCCAAACCTATTTCTCCTATAACAATTCTTAACTGGTTAGCATTAGGGCTTCATCAGTTATATTTTAAAAATCAATAAAAATCAAGTGAGATTAGGTCAAAATGTGAAATTACTATTAAATTTCTTCAAGTTTTAATTCCTGTTTGACTTATTCAACAAGCATCCTATATAATAAAGAGGTAATATGCAAATTAACCCTCACGCCCTCACAAGATGGCTGCCTACAACCAGGCCGGCATGGGGGTTAGTGAGGGACGACCAAACGACTGAACAAGCAGACTGCGTGGGGCAACCAGGCCAGCAGGGGGGTTAGTGAGGGACGACCAAACGACTGAACAGCAGGCTGCTTGAGGCGACCAGGCTGGCGGTGGGGGGGGCTGGGAGGGGCGACCAGGCCGGTGGAGGGGGGGGCGGGCAGCTGGGTGCAACCAGGCCAGCAGGGGGGGCAGTTGGGGGCGACCAGGCCGATGGGCGGGGGGGCAGTTAGGGGTGACCAGGTCAGCAGAGGGGGGCAGCTGGGGGCAACCAGGCCAGCAGGGGAGGGCAGTAAGAGGCAACCAGGTCATTGGGGGTGGGCAGTTGAGGGCGACCAGGCCAGCAGAGGGGGCAGTTGGGGGTGATTAGGCTGACAGGGGGGGCAGTGAGGGACGACTAGGCCAGCGGGGTGGGGGGTAGTTGGAGGAGACCAGGCTGGCATGGGGGGGCAGTTAGGGGCGACCAGGCCAGCAGTGGGGGAAGTAAGGGGTGACCAGGCCGGCGGGGGGGAGGGGGGCAGTTAGGAACGACCAGGCCAACATGGAGGGGGCAGTTGGGGGTGACCTGGCCAGCAGCGGGAGGGCAGTTAGGGGCAACCAGGCTGGTGGGGGGGCACTTAGGGGTGACCAGGCAGGCAGGCAGGCAGGTGAGTGATTAGGAGCCAGCGGTCCAGGATTGTGAGAGGGATGTCCAACTACTGGTTTAGGCCCAATCCTCAAGGGGTCCTGGATTGGAGAGGGTGCAGACTGGGCTGAGGGGACCCTCCCCCCGCCGTGCACAAATTTTGTGCACTGGGCCTCTAGTCTATAATAATAAAAGCATAATATGCTAATTAGACCAGACAGCAGAACAACCTTCCTGACATCCTTCTGAACAACCTTCCGGACGAAGCCGCGGCTGCAAGGACATAGGCAAGATGCTGCAGCTGTGAAGGCTGAGGCAAGCCACTGAGGCTGCAAGGGCCAAGCCCCTTGCACGAATTTCATGCATCGGGCCTCTAGTTTTTTATGAGGCAGTGAACCAAAAGCTATAAGGAGTTCAAGATATTTAAGATAAGTTCTTGCCCTTGAAGATGTTATAAAGCTTAGCAGAATATAAGTGAATAAAATGAACAGTAAGTCTAATGCCTGTTATAATTCCCTTGTCCCGATTATACTGAAATGAATTGGAGAGATTACAAAAATACCAATCAAATATATTTTGAATACGTTGGGTTCATATTTCAGAAATTGCAAAACTACAAATAGTAGTCCTATTAGAATTATTACATTGCCCTCTTATTTGATACACATAATTCTTTTAAACCTTACCTGATAAGGCTGAAGTTTTCAAATACCCATCCAGACTAGGGAGAATGTCCTTATAATAAGGCTGAATTACTTGTTTACTGATGTAAGCCGACCATTCTTCTAGGGCACGCAGGCCTGCTTCTGCCAGTGGGGGATAGCTCAGGCCCAGTTTAAAAGCCATCTATATGTTAATACAAACATGGTAAACTGAGACACAATAATTTAAGATTTAAAGAAAAAAACACCACCAATTAATTATGGTTTCTAATAAATAAGTCTTTCTACAGCCAGAATGTGAGACCCTGCTGGAGGTCAGTGGGTGCATCCCAGGTCATTATTAGAAAACCCAGCACCACTAGTCTATATGGTTGGTGACATGCTGCAGACTTTCAACACATCCACCTATAAGAGAAGCTCAGAGAGGACAAGACAAGTGTCCCAAGTCCCAAAACTACTAAGTAGCAGAAGTAGAACTTAAAACAGGGGTGTCTATTAGCAAGCATCTACTGTGACTGCTATGAAAAGATCTTGATATTCCATGTTTTCTAGGAATTCATATGTATATGAAATTGATTTGCTCAAGACAATGCATCTACCTGCAATGCGGGAACGTAGGCTCTAACATCAAGTTCAATGATGTCATGTGGCAGGGATAGAATAAAGGTCAAACAGGAGGCCAAAAGTTCATCTTTGTATTGCTTCATTTTAACTGATACCTTAAAAAGAAAGAAGAGAAAAACCTCAGAGAAAAGGCAGAGGAGGGTGAGTGGGAAGAGATTAACCAATGAACTTGTAATCATATATGCATAACCCATGGACACAGAGCATGGGGCTATGCATATATGGGCCTGGGGTGGGTAGGGGGATGGGCGCGGGCTGGAAGAAGTTAATGGGGGGGAAAGGGAGAACCTATGTAATACTTTCAACAATAAAGATTTTTTTTTAAAGAAAAGAAAGACAATGCTGTACACCTGAATAGAGCCTATGCTTTGAAATCAACTAAAAAGTAGTTACCTATTCTCAAATATGAAAAATGATAATGCAGCCTTTATTTGACATGGCCATGTTCATTTTCAAATTAAAGAGTGACCTCTAGGAAAAGTTTATTTGAAGTAATTAAATCCCATTATATGGAAAAGCTAAAGAATCTACTAATTTTGAGTTTCTATCACACAAATTATTTTAAGAAAACTCAAGGGACTTTTGAAGCATAATGGTTTGCCCTGTTTGTGTTTCTTAATCCTTTAATCTGGGTCTGAATAAAACAAACCAATTTTTAAGTAATTAGATCATTTATAAACACTAACATTTTTTTAACATACATTCATTTTTTAAAAGCCCATTTTTTAAAAACCCACTGGATGAATCATTTTAAAATTACCTCTTTACCAAATTTTGCAAATAAAGCGAAGCAAGAATACTTTTCTGGGTTCTCAGGAGACTGTTTCTGGCTCTTAGGACCAACTCCCTGTTGAATAAAATAGTAAATTAGTACAGTGAAAAATAACCAGATATCTCTGTGTCCTAAGCCCAGTAATTCCCCTCCTTTCTTCTGAGAGGTGAACTCATATTCACTTTGCCAAGGTTTCATGCAGATGGGCAGGCAAAGGCCAGTGAGAAACGGCATGAGTGGGAGGTGGTTGGCTGGTCAAGAGCCACAGGCTTGGCTAAGTCCATTCCTCTTTCCCCATCTTCCAATACATACATTTATGAGCAATGAGACCTGCTCATCCTATAATTAACCAGTCAGAATATTCATGAATGACTTAAGCCTTAACTGCACTAATCCAATTATACTCAAACTTCACTAACCACTTGAGTGGCCACCTGAGTGGTCTGTTAGCACAAACTGCTGAGCGCTGCCCTGAGAGTTTCCCAAAAGCCTGGAAAGGGCATGAGATCTCCCAAGTAATATTGGGCTGCTGGCGTAGGCCCACACTTTAAGAACCTCTGTTATGGCCCAGCGGTGTGGCTCGGAGGTTGAGCGTCGACCTATGAATCAGGAGCTCACAGTTTGATTCCAGATCAGGGCACATGCCTGGACTTTGGGCTTGATTCCCAGTAGGAAGTGTGCAGGATGCTGCTAGTTGATCAATGATTCTCTCTGATCATTGATGTTTCTATCTCTCTCTCCCTCTCCTTTCCTCTCTGAAATCTATAAAAATATACTAAAAAAAAAGAACCTCTGTTATGCCCTAGCCCGTGTGACTCAATTGGTTGAGCGTCTTCCCAAAAGGTCACTAATTGATTCCCGGGCACATGCCCAGGTTGTGGGTTCAATCCCCAGTCGGGGTGCGTGCGGGAAACAACCAATTGATGTTTCTCTCTCACATCGATGTGTTTTATTTTTCTCTCTCTTCATTTCTCTCTCTAAAAAAAAACAACCCACAAAATATTAAAATAAGATTTTAAAATCTTCATAAAAAGAACCTCTGTTAATCTAACACAATTAGCCAAGTGCTTGTAAATCAGAACAGAAAATACTATTAACTTTTTTAAGTGTCATCCAATTGCCACTCACATTATCAGTTTCTAAAAATACAGGTAATAAAATTAGACTTTAAAGTGCAATATGCTACAATCTCATATTTTTATAATATTTATACAGACACATGCAATCTAATTTAAAAAACACAGGCATATTCAATGTCCTGCAAAAACACTTACCTCAAAATACTTTATTTTCTTAGCATTACTCACAGCAATAGAAAGCAATTTGTAGAAACCACTAATGAGTGGCAATCGTGTACACTGACATATTAATTCATATGCAAATGAGTATAGCCAGGGCTCAAAAAATTCTACATGTTTCTCAGGAAGAATCTCTCTGTAAAAACAAATTAAAACCTTAATGCAGAAATTTTTGTCATACTATTTTTATTCCGCTTTGAAATTATAAGGCACATAATTAAAAGGTCTACAATTCCATTATATAATATTGTTAGGTATATCTACAATCCTTTTTGTTTCCTACTTGAGGGTCTTTTAAATGTAAAAGTAATAGTACATTTAGAATATTTTAACAATTCATAGAAGCAATTCAGATTGTAAGTCTTTTGTTATTTTATTTCTTACAGTTATATAAGAATTTTTCCTATATTATAGCCAATAACTGACAATTTTCTCTCTTAAATAATCAGAATTTAAAAAAAAAATACCTGCAAAATTCCACCAGGTTAATGAAAGCTGAAAAATCTTTAGGTTTAGCAGGATATAAATTAGCTGCTGGATCTGAAGTCGGGATCACCCAAACACCAGTGGGTTCATTTTCATCCTTAAAAATTGTACCAAAACAAACATTATACCAGTCAATCACACATTCATTCAACATATAACTGACCAACTGACCTCACTGCCAAGGTCTGATGGTATAAGGAAGGAATGCAAAAGTGAGAAAAGTACAGATGAGTCCTTAAAGCTTACAATTTGAGAAAAATGATAGAACTCACAGAAAACACTACATCTTTTCTTTTGAAAGGATATATGGGAAGTGATAAAATAAAGTGATAAAAAATTGATATGGATACAAAAATACAAAGGGAGGAGTATCATTTGTTAAAGGAGCTAGCAATGATGCCATGACAGAGGTAGAATTTCCAAACTTAAAGTTTATAGAAAGCATCAATAATAATGGACTCGGAAGTTTCAAACTAAGAAACAGGAATAATTAACAGTATTAAGTAATAGTAACTTACTATTAAGTTACACAATGAGTTTGTGTTATCAAATTCAGGCTGAAATTATTTCAGACATATACAAAGCATAAAAAGCAATAAAACACACATCGGTGTTCCCAACAACCAGCATAAAAATTTGAACATTACCAGCACTATTAAGTCAATGTGACAAATGGCCTTTTTCTGTTTTATTATCCTCTGCATATCCTCCCCATTATCTTATAACTTGCAGCATCACACATATGCACTAACTCTAACAAGCATAATCTAGTTAAAAAAAAGATCACTGGGCCCACCATAGTGTTTTGTTGCTAAAACTCCTCAAATAAGAGCAGAGCAACTTCCAGCTAACAGTCTAAAGCCATGAAAACTGGGTACAGACAACAGTCCTTTCCTGACTATGGTCTATGTTCTACTATCTTAAAATCACATTTAATACTGTGCACCTGAATTTGGAGTTTCCTTAGCTATAAAGAAGAGAAATACCAGGTTTCCTTATCCTACTACAAAGTCACCTCTGCACAAAATAGGAATTGATATTTTACTATTGCTAAGGAACAAATAATAAAACAAGGCAAGTACACAATGTTTCACACAAAAATTCTTTTAACATATTAAACACATAAATTACTTACTTTTGAAAAATCTAGTGGTAACATTTGCTACACATTAAGCTATTACAAAAGTATCAACAATATATATTAATGTGGAAGAAACCAATTTCCTACATACTGTACAAATGTGCTATACCTACAAAGAGAGTTGGTATAAAAACAATGTGAAATTATTAGAGACAAAAATTCTAACCTCTTGTTCTCCAACATTCTGTTTATCTAGTGTAAGATCCAATTTGTCAACAATCTTCAAAACAGATTTTACAAATTCATCATATAGCAAGCGATTCAGTCTTTGAAGGGAGGAATTCACAAAGAAAAATGTTTCATCTGCTAAAACAGAATCCTTTAAAAAAATTATAAACAAAATTTTGTCCATAAAAGTACCAAAATTAGTCCTAAATATGCATTAAAATATATACAGATGTACATACATTTTAGGTATTATGGAAAATGCTGTATAAACTGTAACAGACTTATCTGGAAGTTTACAAGCTCAAATTGTAGACACCTTCCTAAATTATTAGGACAATATCATTTTGGTCAGATAATATTATTATACAGTCATGTATCAAATACTAGGTACATAGTAATAAATAAGAAGATTCAGGCCAATCCTTATCAAAGCATTTCCCCCAATTAATTTGTGTGTTTGTGTGTATACACTTATATACTATACACACATACCATTATGTATATACTCATATACATATATCTAGATAAATATATATATATCCTCAGAATGGATTTAAAAGCATCATCTATCATTTCTCTAAAAGTGAAACTATTCTACCATTTCAAAAATATAGGCCAATTACTGAATAAAGACTCAGTCAAATATTCTATGGAACTTAACCTCAAAATATAAGGCTATCTAACATCATATAAGAAAAATATGTTTTAGGTAAAATTACTAACACTGGTATTTTACCTCAATAAGAAAACAACTAAAAACTCCTGAGATTTGCCGAAACCGGTTTGGCTCAGTGGATAGAGCGTTGGTCTGCAAACTGAAGGGTCCCAGGTTCGATTCCGGTCAAGGGCATGTACATTGGTTGCGGGCACATCCCCAGTGGGGGATGTGCAAGAGGCAGCTGGTCGATGTTTCTCTCTCATCAACGTTTCTAACTCTCTATCCCTCTCCCTTCCTCTCTGTAAAAAATCAATAAAATATATTAAAAAAAAAACTCCTGAGATTTGTCACAGGATAGAAATCATCTACTGCCAAAAATTGTTTTTTCTAGTCTGTTAATGCTTTGTCAGTCTATGTTAAAATGGTGGCCAGAACCTGGCTTTAAAACATCTGCTAGAAATATATTAGGCAGGAGCATCACTCTAATCATAGATGATATAAATAATAGCTGTACACCAATCACCTTCATACCTATTAGGTCAATTGGATTTATCTTCATCTTTAACAAATAAGAAGAGAATAACTCTATTATATTTTTGGTTGAATTAGAAAGAAAAATAGCATCTAATACTTAAAGCTAAAACATGAACTCAGTAATTAATTTTAAATGAGTTCTCTATAATTAGGTCCTTATTTTTTAGAGGAAAGCCCGTTTTTATTCTCTAACGCCTTCAGCTTCTAGGCAATCCTGCTGTGGGGGTGGTAGCAATGGCAGCGGAGGCTAACCAGGCACCCAAAACTCCAAAGGAGAGCCTATTTCACCAGAGAGAAACTATGGGGGAATAGTCACATTGGGTTTTTTCCTATCTCTATCCTCTTACTACTCGACCCTGGAAGCAAAGGTAGCTAGCCCATTTCTTCCTTTGGCCTTTAATTTGCAGAGAGATTAAAAGCTTCTGATCACTTTTTTTTTTTTTTTTAAATATTCTTCCACTGCACTGACCACCAATAATTTTGTTCCCTTTAATTTACCTTTTTCTAGTTTCATTTTATCCTAACTTACACTGTTTTGATTTTTTATTACTTGTAGTACTTTTTAAATAAACGACTTAAAGTCAGAAAAAAATAGAATTCTGAAATAAATAATTCTTAAGTGTATAAACTATGCACATAATGCAGAGGAACAAGGGTATTTTATGACTAAAGTTGTCATTTTTACCATCATCTGGTCACAGTTCAGAAGATTTCTAAAAAGATCCAAATAGTCTTTGTATGTGGGCACTTTCCATTTGCCAGTTCTAACTTCCCCTGATGCACGATGGTCTTCCAATTCAGACTCAGCACCCTGGACAGGAAGACATCACACCAATATTTACCAATGAAGTCACAAAATAAGCATTGCTGCCAGAACTTCCTGATTTTCAGGATTTTCTAAGCTAAATCAGCTACCAGTAGGAGACTATAGTATGATTGAAGAAGATAATACATTATGAAAGCATAACAAAAAGGCAAGCTGAAAACAGGATTCTTCTCACTGGGACTAAAATAGTCATGTGCTAATATTTCAAAAACAATATCCATGGGATGTGTTATAAGGCATTTACCTCACTTTCTTATACAGGCCTATCTCTCATCTCATCCTATTTCCTGTAACTTCAAGTCAAGTAAGATGTGTTCCATAATACACCTAAGTATTTCGTCCTAAAATTTCAAGAGAAAAAAACATTCCCTTTTTGTAAAAAGTTGTATATAACAGTAAATATATGTTTAAGGAACGTCATAGCTTAGGAGTTTATTCACCTGAAAAAAATATAGAGCTATTGATCCTAACTTTCCAAATTGTACAGCATGGCTAATAACAAAAAGGGCCACTTTTATATATTACAGACTACAAAGTCCAGCAACATTTCTAACTTTCAGTGACGAAGGACTAATTTTCAAAACATTAGATTCAGAATTTACCTTTTGAAGGATCACTGCTTTAGAACATATTCTGATTAAACTCTGATGCACTGAAAAAAAGAAAACGGAAACAAAAATGAAGTAAACAATGAAAAATACAACCAAACAAAAAAATGATAGTCATTCTTTTTTTTAACATAACTTTACTTCTCAATTTTTTTCTCTAAGTTTGTTAAAATCTTTAATTTTAAAATGTGTACTCTTCAGATTCAGAAGCACAAGGAAGAGAAAAAAATATTCAAAAAAAGCATAGAAAAAGGAGATTTTGGTCCACCAAAATATATGGAGTTCTCTAAAAGACATCAAAAGATACAAAAGAATTTGGCAACCTGATGTTCTTCATCTATATCATAAAACATGGTAAGTGTTCATTATTCATTATCATGAAAACAAAAGTGAATTCCAAACTTACCCACAGTATTAATGCAATTCCAGAAAACTGGTCCTTTTTCTGCTAAGGCTAGGAAAACTTTCACTATGGCTTTACAACATAACAACTGCATTTTTGGACTATATTGTGGGAAACTGTCTATCTGTATCACCAGGAGATGTTCCAAAACTGAAGTATACACCTCAGGGACCTATCAGAAATGGATAGCAAACTAAAAGTTAGGGAAGGAAATGAATAAATATGGGAATAACACAAATATTCAAAGTAATTACAACCCATTAGACACTATTAGATCAATGAAAACCGTGGTTTGTTATCTACATCTACCAACAAATTTAACATTACTGTGATTACATTTTTAAAAATCAGAGAAAAACTGTCTGAATGATACTTAAGATGAAATTCTATCCCAAGCAGCAATCTTAATTAAACTTTTAGAAAGGCAGAAAGAGTAACAAATAATTTTTCCTGCTATGGGTAACAAAAAGTGAAGTTTCATGACTATAATTCCACTGACACCAAATACTAATTAAAAATGTCACCCTGATCAAAATGGGGCCTGTTCACACAATTCCATCAAGTGATTGAAGCACTGAGATTAAATAAGTTATGCTCACTGTAACTAATTATTCCACTTACTGTATCCAGGTAAAGCAAGACACTGGCAATAGACTGGAGGAAGCTTGGCATTTGGTAAATGTGGTCATCAATAGTGTCCATCTGGGTGAGGAACAGCTGCTTGCAGCGCTGAATGAGCTCTACATACATGAAGTCAACATCTTTTGCATTTATGACCTTGCAAGGCTTTAGCAAAGGTAAATAGAAATCTTTATCAATCTTATCAACATCAAAATAATGATATTTAAGATGTGTTATTACGCCATGATTATAAACTAAATATTAAAAAGCTTTTTTATATTGTTTCTTCTGTCCTAAGTATTTTAAAGGAGCTAACAGAGACAAATGGAAGCAAATGAGGAAATATCAGGATGAAATGAATAGTAATAGTGGAAGACTGAAAAAGGACCTCTCATTCTCTGAAACAAGGGAGTAAACACTGAAGGATAAATCTGTAGAAAGAGAGGCAGCAAGTGATTTTCTCCATAAAAGAGAAGTCACAGAGATCCACTAAGAGGGAAATAACTATGGCTATTGTCATTATTCTTATACTAGAGGCCCAATGCACGAAGATTCGTGCAAGAATGGGCCTTCCTTCCCCTAGCTGCCAGCACTGCCTTTGCTCCAGCCGGAGCCGCCTTTCTGCCTTCCCATGCTGCCCAGAGGCCCAGAGCGGCTGGGGCGGTGCAGAACGCCTGCATTGTCACCGTGGCGATGACGCAAGTGTCCTGCCCCGGCTCGGCACCTGCGCATGCAAATTAACCTGCCATCTTTGTTGGGTTGATTTGCATACACACTCCTGATTGGCTGGTGGGCGTCGCAAAGGTATGATCAACTTGCATGTTACTCTTTTATTAGTGAAGATATAGCTCCTTCTGTAATTAGAATTTATATTTTTATAATGTTGAGTGCCATCAACTACAATTTTACTTCATAAATAAGAGGCAGCATAGCACAGTGAAAAAACATATGCCGTTTCTAGTCTTCATACCTAAATTGATGTTTTGGTTTTGTCAATTATCAACTGTATGTCCTTTAGTACGTTACCCAATTTCTCTAGGGCTGTTTCTCACCTGTAAAGTGAAATAATACTCCTAAAAGCTTGGAGGGGAGTTATGAGGATGTGAGATAACACATACAGAATCTTCGTACATAGTAGCCACTGAAAAAACAAGTTAACAGTGCCCGCCCTGTATGGCTCCGTGGTTGAGCATTGACCTATGGACCAGAAAGTCATGGTTTGCCGAAACCGGTTTGGCTCAGTGGATAGAGCGTTGGCCTGCGGACTCAAGGGTTCCAGGTTCGATTCCGGTCAAGGGCATGTACCTTGGTTGCGGGCACATCCCCAGTGGGGGGTGTGCAAGAGGCAGCTGATCGATGTTTCTCTCTCATCGATGTTTCTAACTCTCTATCCCTCTCTCTTCCTCTCTGTAAAAAAAATCAATAAAATATATTTAAAAAAAAAAAAAAAAAAAAGAAAAAGAAAAAAAAAGAAAGTCATGGTTTGATTCCAGTGAGGGCACATGCCCAGGTTGTGGGCTCAATCCCTACCCTAGTGTCAGTTGTGCATCTCTCACATCATTGATGTTTCTATCTATCTCTCTCTCTATCTCTCTCTCTCTCCCCCTTTCTCACTAAAATCAATAAAAATATTTTTTAAAAGTTAATAGTAAAGCAAATGACAACAAAATTATCTAAAGTATGGCATACTTTAAAAATGCAGTAAATTATATATCTTTAAACACTCCCAATAAAACTAAAATGTTAAGAGAAAAGTAATGATCCATACTCCTGCAAAAAGTCCATATCCACGAATCGCAATGGATAAATCCTTGCTGCTTGAATCCATGTTCCTGATGATTCCATAGAATTGTTCCATAAAGTACTGCAGCTTACTTTTATGCATTTCTGCATCTTTTGCCACCAGAAAAGAAACCTGCAATTGCATAATATTTACTTTTTAAAAATATAAAATGGCAAAACAAAGTAATCTATACAAATGTTCTGGCTAGAATTGGTTAAGTAGAAATAATTAGTGTGTTATAGTCCCATACAACCACTTTTACTCATAAAGAATCACTGATTCAATTTGCTTAGTCTCCATCAATTTCAGAAAAGACACGCCCTTAAACAAGGCTTTATTATATGTAATGTATTTTTCTGAGAGAATGGAACTGAAAGAGACCAAAGAAATGCTGGAAGACATATGCACAAAAGAAAAAAGTTTTGAATGAAGGCTTTCTGATGAAGCAGAAATCATGTTTAGAGCTCATCTGTGGAACACAGGACAATCTACACAGAGTTGTGCATGCCCAATTGGCCAGCAAGTTCAGAAATCAGCAACGCAAAATAAAGTTCAGCACTAATAGTCAGAAAGACAAGGCATCTCATTTTTTCCAAAAATAAGCCACAAACTGCCCTAGCCAGTTTGGATAAAGCATCAGCCTGTGTCCCAAAGGGTCCCGGGTTCGATTCCGGTCAAGGGCACGTACCTCAGTTGCAGGTTCCTCCCCAGCCTGGGGCCCTGGTTAGGGCTTGTGCAGGAGGCAACCAATCAATGTGTTTCTCTCACACCAATATTTCTCTCTGTCTTTCCCTCTCTCTTCCACTCTCTCTAAAAATCAATGGGAAAAAATATTTTTATGCCCGCTGGCTTAGCTCATTGTTTGAGCATTGACCTATGAACCAGGAGGTCATGGTTCAATTCCCAGTCAGGGCACATGCCAGATACAGGCTTGATCCCCAGTGTGGGGTATGCAGGAGGCAGCTGATTACTAGTAATGATTCTCATCATTGATGTTTCTACCTCTCTCTCCCTCTCCCTTCCTATCTTGAAATCAATAAAAACTACGTATTTTTTGCCTTAGACAGTTTAGTTCAGTGGATAGAGCGTCGGCCTGCAGACCAAAGAGTCCCAGGTTCGATTCTGGTCAAGGGCACGTACCTTGGTTGCAAGCTCCTCCCTGGCCTAGCCCTGGTCAGATCTTGCACAGGAGGAAACCAATCGACTTGTTTCTCTCACATCAATGTTTCCCTCTGTCTTTCCCTCTCTCCCACTCTCTCTAAAACTCAATGGAAAAATATCATTGAGTGATGATTAACAAAAATATATATATACTTTTTTTTTTTTCAAAGCCACAAACTAAGGCTTAAATAAGTTAGGTGAGGCAAGGGAAAAAAGTATTTTGAGAAGCAAGCACATCACTATCTACCAAACTGACAACAGCCTAAATGCAAGACCATAAATGTTCAAAAAAGCATTCTAATTTCAGCACAAAGACTTCCAAGACAAGAATGAAAAGACTCTAGAAAACTATCAAAGGCAGAAAAAGGATATCCACCTTTCATTTCCATGCCCCAATCCCACACAAAGTCCCACAGGTCTTAGCATATGTCCTTCAGGGCACTTTACTCCCTATTTATTTTGGAAGAAAGGTATAGCACACATACTGCTTCTTAATTTCTTTTTCCATAAACATATCATGAATATGTTCCCCAAAAAGTAAACAAATACCATCTTTTGTTTTTCAAATATATTTTTATTGCTTTCAGAGAGGAAGGGAGCAGGAGAGAGAGAGAGAGAAATCAATGATAAGAGAGAATCACCAATCGGCTGCCTTCTTCACGCCCCCTAGTGGGGATTGAGCCCACAACCCAGGAATGTGCCCTTGACAGCAATCGAACCTGGAACCCTTCAGTCCGCAGGCTGACGCTCTACCCACTGAGTCAAACCAGCTGGGGCCAAATACCATCTTACTTAATAACTGAATAAAGTATCACAAGATCTCACTCATATGTGGAATCTAATGAACAAAATAAACTGATGAACAAAATAGATCCAGAGACAAAGAAGCATAAAACAGAATGCGGAATCTCAGAAGGAAGGTGGAGGGTGGTGGCTGGGAAGAGATCAACCAAAGAACTTGTATGCATATATGCATAACCCATGGACACAGACACTGGGGCGGTAAAGGCCTTGGACAGAGGGCAGGCTAGAAGAGGTCAATGTAGGAAAAAAGAGACACATTTAATACTTCCAAAAACAAAGATTTAATTTAAAAAATAAAAGCATGATATGCTGGTAAAAAACCCTTTATCATTTTATGAATATACTATTGTTTATGAATTTAAATTTTTTCTAATTTTTTTGTACTTTCAACAAACACACTTTTTATGCATTTTTATCCAAAAGTTTTATTTATAGTAGCAAAAACTTTGAAATAATTATCAAATAGTAGAGAATAGGTAAAAATATTTTGGCTCGTATATATAATCCTATATAATAAAGAGCTAATATGCAAATGGTTGGGAAAGTGAAGACATGTGAAATTCCCTGGACAATAAGATATTTTTTAAAAGGGCTAAAATTAAAAAGACCTACAATACCAGATGTTTATAAGGATGTAGGGGGACTGAAAATATCATGCATTGCTGGTGAGAATGTAAAATGGTGCAACTAGCTTGGAGAAGAGTTCAGGAGTTTCTTACAAAGTTTATAAGAAAAACCATGTGACACAGCAACTCCACTTCTAGGTTTTTACTCAAGAGAAATGAAAACATATGTCCACAAAAATACTTGGCCACAAATGTTCTTTGCTATTTCATTTAAAACAGCTCCAAACTGGAAACCATGTAATATCCATAAACAAACCACGATTTATCCCTACAATGGAAAACTATCTGTGCCAAAGTTCAAATTGGTCTTCATGTGAATTTAACTACCACTTATAACATTGCTCCCAACAAAACTTTTATTGTGACCCTTCACTTTTCCTTCAGAGCCAACCTAAGCAATCTAATTCCGTAACAGCCAGGCTGAACAGCAGGTATTTCCAGACACCTTTAGATGCTCTAAACCAGAGGTTGCCAACCGGTGATCCGTGGACCACTGGTGGTCCGTGAGGTAAAAGGTTAGCGACCGCTGCTCTAAACCGCAATCCCAAGCACATTCTCTTTAGCCAACTGAGACATGTTTCTAAACTTGCAGCCTCAACCACATTCTATCTAGATGGAAAACGCCAGTCCAGCTGGTGTGGCTCAGTGGTTGAACATCAATCCAACCAGGAGGTTGCCGGTTCAATTCCCAGTCAGGGCACATGCCCGGGTTGTGGGTTCAATCCCTGGTAGGAGGCGTTCAGGAGACAGCTGATCAATGTTTCTCCCTGTGGATGTTTCTATCTCTCCCTCTCTCTGCAATCAATAGGCGGGAAACATCCAAGGGCAAATGGGCTCTCCCTGTTCTTGAAGTAACACAAACACAAGCACCTTATTTAACAGCTGACCCTCACCTCTAGGGAGATGTGTTTCCTCATCCCCACCTGGCTCTCTCTGGCTCAAAGAAGGCCAGACATCCTAGCCATTCTTTCCTTCCCCTCCTCATCACCACTTCTGAAGAATCTTGACTTTGAGGCCCTGATCACATCTGGTATCTTCCTAGCTTTCTTTCAATCCTGCTGCTATCCAGATGACTGATTAATAACCAAACTTTTTTCCTTTAAATACTACAGAAGCTAATGAATCAACTTGTACTTATTTTTCAAATGTGTTATACACAAGAATGGAATTTAATTTTTTTGCATAGAAAAAAATATGTTTAAATGATAGTTAAATTTTAGTACCTGTTTCAGAAAAGAGTCCAGAGCTGAATGTGCAGCTTTTTTCAATTCTATGTGTGTGTGGCTACACCATTTTGACATTACTTCAAATAAAGAAACGTAGTTGTCCAGAAGGCAGGTGCTAAATTGAGATGCGTGCAGGGTAAATAAGCATAAGCCAGCTGCAAATGCAAATATCATTGTATTTAAAATAGGACCACAAAATGCACAACAAAGAACCAAGAAGGCTTCAGTACATGTCAAAATTAAAACTATCCATGAAGACCCCGTATCATTACACTATAATGCCCTAAGGCCGTGATCGGCAAACTGCGGCTCATGAGCCACATGCGTCTCTTTGGTCCCTTGAGTGTAGCTCTTCCACAAAATACCACGGCCTGGGCAAGTCTATTTTGAAGAAGTGGCATTAGAAGAAGTTTAAGTTTAAAAAATTTGGCTCTCAAAAGAAATTTCAATCGTTGTACTTTTGATATTTGGCTCTGGTGACTAATGAGTTTGCCGACCACTGACTGCCCTAAGGTCCTGATCAGAGTTCAAATGCTGCTAACCTCCACTTTAATCAACAGGGCCATGATTTCGCCAATTACCCCCAAAGCTCAGAAGTAGGAGCAAACCATCTGTATCCCCTAAATTATGCTCTAATTTTTTTAAATCATGTAATCTAGGTGTGACGATCTCAACCAAAATTTGTGGTAAACACAAAGTCCCCCAAAACTTCCCCTCCCTCTTGTCTCCTAACCTACTTTACCTTCTCCTTCTCTGCCCTCCCCTCTTCTCTCTTTTCCCTTAGACCAACTGCTTATGGCATGTCAGCCTCAGGCTCTGGGCATCCAGGCATCAGCCCTAGAGCCACATTTACTTTCATTTGTAGTTTAAGTAAAAGTTTACTGAAGACATTAATTTAGTAACAAATTATTCTACTTCATTAAATATAGAATCTTACCTAATGGCACTGCATATCTCTTCAGATCAATCTATTAAAAAAACAAAACTACCATCAATGTTTGACAATCACAAGTCTGAACTGTAAAAGAATTCAAATAATATTAATCACACCTGAGGATGAATTGCCTTTAATGCAAAATCAAAAATCTCCCTTGAAGTCTGGGGATCTGGGGAAAGAAAAGAAGCTCTGTTATAAATCATAACATTATCATCTGACAAACCTCACAAATGACTTTACAAGTAACAACTTTATTTCAGAGAGCTTGACATCTATATTAACCCCAGCAGCCTCTTGTAAATTCAGGAATAACAACTTCTATCATTAAATTCAGCTAGAGAGCTACAAGTTAGTATTACTGCTGCACAATTATTATTTCAGTAAAGTAAGAAGAAAACCTGAAATAATAAAGACATAAGTTTATATTTCAACTTACTTGCAAACTGTTAGGTAATCTCTGCGCCTCAGTGTTCTAATCTGTAAAAAGGGTCACTATATATTTTCTTTTAGAGATGTTTGGAGAATTAAAGAAGGCCGAACACATTATTATTTTCCCAATATTCCCAAGAATTTATTCCACACATAGTGTAAGCCAACTATTTATGGGAATTATAACATAATTATAATGTAATATGATCTTGGACCTTAATAGTAAGGTCCAAGATCATATTTTATTATCTAAAAGGGAAGATAAAACAGGCAACCAATTATACTCTGAGGCTCTAATCCTGGCCTGACTGACATCACAGTTATTTGTGTAACTGTCTCCCAAGAGTAGTCACTGCAGCTGGGCAGAAATCATGCTTTATTCATCACGGAGTTCTCTGGTCCTGTAACAGTGAATTGCAAACAGCAAAGGTTCAAGAATTGTGTGCTTTGATTGCCAGGATTGATGTATTTGAAAACACAGCCCAGGTGGGATAGAGGGTGAAGGGGTCAGAGAGAAACGCTGGCATGTATGGAGGATAATGCCATAAAAGACATACCAAAAAAAAAGCTACTTTGGCATACAAAACAAGGAAAGATTTCTTCTGGCAGTGAGTGTTCAAGACAGGCTTTATAGGCAAGGTAGCACCTGAGTTGGACCTAGAAGATCAGATATACTAGTTGGGGAAAAGGTCATTCAATAGAAAGTGACAGTGTACACAGAAGTGTGCAGACAGGGCACCAGGCACTTGTCAGTGCGCAGCTGGTCTAGAATGAGTGAGCTTTGTGAACATAGTGGAGCCCAGGGATTCAAGGGCCTGAGCTTTCAGTAGCAGGAATGAACGCCTCTCAGCTCCATGCCTTCTCCCAGGCTTTGCTTCCCCTGTCCACTCTCCTGTGCCCATCTCTCCTTTCTCATGGACTGCTTCCTCTACAAGCATCCTCAACTGAAGCTGCCCTTGTTGAGCTCGACCCACTCTGCTACTCTGGTTTCTTTGCATTCAGACCCCTCCCAGAGTGAGGCAGTACCACACTCCCTCGTCGAGATTCTCCTTACATCCTTGCCTTAGTCCCTCTGCTCTTGCTCTCTAGCTAACCTTACTCACACTCATAGCTTTACATATTATCTCTACATTGAAGACTTCCTAATTTGTATCTTGAAGTCTAATTTCTCCTACAAGATCCAGTTTTACACATACAACAGCACAGTAAACATCTAAGCTTGGATGTTCCATAGGTTCCAGGTTTCTGCCTGAAATCTGGTCCTCTCCCATCCCACCCAGCTTAAAAACCAGATTCAGGCAGTCCTTCTTAAAAGGCCGGCAAACTAATTTACATGGTCCTGCTCCCTCTGAGCTCCAGCACTTGGCAGAGGCATTGGGAAACGAAGGACATGTGAGGAGGAACTGGACTGTCTGGCATCAGGGTAGGAACTCGGGGACAGCTTTCTCCCAGACAGAGGTGCTCTCAGGGGTCACTGTTCCTATGCTGAGACCTCCCGCTCCACAGAGTGGACTGGCAGCCATATCTGAGTTTCCATCAGCCTGGCCCACACTGTTTGCTCTGCCCTGGTGATTCCATGAGACTCCACCACAGCCAACTTGCAGCCCTACGCAAGCAGTTTGCAGATGCTTTTCCATATGAATAGCCTGTCCTGGCTCAGGGCTCAGACTTTCCTAAAATCTCTTAAACAAGCAGCATCTAGCATCAGCATGCCCCATACCTATCAATAAGAGGCCCAAGACCCAGCACTACACCAGCCTGCCTTGATTCACAGCTTAGCCTCATCTGGACACCTCCAAGCCCAATACAAGTATCAGCCATCTGCAGATCGCTTGGTAGCTCCTGCCAGGTGGCCCGAGGCAGTGGCTGACTTTGCACCCCCCTGGGAGCCCTAGAGCCAGTGCACCCGCCGGACAGCTTCAGACCGTAACAGATTAAAACTCTACACATCCACAAGCACCACACTCAAGAGGCAGACTCAGTGAACACCAAAGCCCCCCTAAAGCAAGTCCCGCTCCATAGAGGCGCACAGCAGCTCTTCCACTGTAGTCGCAGCTGGTCCTCACAGCCAATTGGCCTGGAGGTCAACTGCTCCCAGTGAGGCCAACAGCAATCAAGGCTCAACTACAAGACTGTGCGCACAGCCCACAGAGGGGCGCACCTAGAGTGCCCAGCACAGGGGCCGGGGCCCTACAGGACACCTATTATACAAGGCCAGGAGACATAGCAGCTCTACCTAATACAGAGGAACAAACATAGGGAAGCAGCCAAAATGAGGAGACAAATAAACATGTCATAGATGAAAAAAACAGAAGAAATCTCCAGAAAGAGAAATAAATGAAATGGAAGTAAGCAAATTACTGGATACAGAATTCAAAACAATGTTTATAAGGTTGCTAAAGAATCTTAATGAGCCCTAACCGGTTTGGCTCAGTGGATAGAGCGTCGGCCTGCAGACTGAAGGATCCCAGATTTGATTCCGGTCAAGGGCATGTATCTTGGTTGCAGGCACATCCCCAGTAGGGGGTGTGCAGGAGGCAGCCCATCCATGTTTCTCTCTCAGTTTCTCTCTCATCCATGTTTCTAACTCTCTATCCCTCTCCCTTCCGCTCTGTAAAAAATCTATATAAAATAAAAAATAAAAAAAGAATCTTAATGAGAGCTTTAAGGGACTCAAAAAGATCCTCAAGGGATTTAGGAGACATTCAAGGATCTCAGTGAGAAAATCAAAGACATGAAAAAGGACCAGTCAAAAATTAAGCATACACTAACTAAAATAAAGAATAACTTACAGGAATTCAACAATAGAGTAGAGAATTCTGAGAATCAAATCAACAATTTGAAATATGAGGAAGCAAAAAACACCTAATCAGAAGAGCAAAAAGAATCCAAAACTATGAAGATAGTATAAGGAGCCTCTGGAACAACTTCAAGCGTACCAACATTTGCATTATGGGGGTGCCAGAAGGCCAAGAGAGGAAGATACTAAAAACCTATTTGAAGAAATTATGAGAGAAAATTTTTTCTACCTGGCAAAAGAAATGGACTTACAAGAAAGTTCCAAAGAAGAGGAACCCAAAGAGGCCCACACCAAGACAGATCATAATTAAAATGCCAATGATTAAAGACAAAGAGAGAATCTTAAAAGCAGCAAGAGAAAAGCAGTTAGTTACCTATAAGGGAACATTCATATGACGGTCATGTGCCCTGACCGGAAATTGAACTGTGACCTCCTGGTTCTTAGACCGATGCTCAACCAGTGAGCCATGCTGGCTGGGCTCAAAATACTTTTTATAAGATTGTGCAATGAACTCAGTGAGAACTTTAACAGATAAAAAAAGGAGATAGAGATCAATGAAAAAAATATCCATGCCCAGCCAGCGAGGCTCATTAGTTGAGGGTCAACCTATGAACCAGGAGGTCACAGTTCAATCACTGGTCAGGGCACATGCCCAGGTTTTGGGCTCAATCCCCAGAGGTGGGTGTGCAGGAGGCAGCCTATCAATGATTCTCTCTCATCATTAATGTTTCTATCTCTTCCTCCCTCTCCCTTTCTCTCTGAAATCAATAAAAAAATATTTTAAAAATGAAAGCAGGGACTCCAACAGATATCTGCATACCTATTTTCCAGCAGCTTTATTCACAACTAGAGGCCTGGTGCATGCGATTAGTGCACCCAGAGGGTCCCTCAGCCCGGCCTGCGCCCTCTCGCAGTTCAGGAGCCCGCGGGGATGTCCAACTGAGAGCTAAGCCAGCAGTCAGACATCCTTAGCACTGCGGCGGAGGCGGGAGAGACTCCCGTCACTGCCACTGTGCTCGCCAACCTTGAGCCCAGCTTCTGGCTGAGCGGCGCTCCCCCTGAGGGAGCACACTGACCACCAGGGGGCAGCTCCTGCATTGAGCGTCTGCCCCCTGGTGATCAGTGCACATCATAGCGACAGTTGTTCCACCGTTCAGTCATTTTGCATATTAACCTTTTATTATGTAGGATAGTCAAAGTGTAGTAGCAATCCCAGTGTCCACTGATGTATGAATGGGTTAAAAAAATGTAATATATATACTCATAAAATTGAGTATTAGCATTAAAAAGGAAATTCTGACACATATTACAACATGGATGAACCTTAAAGACATTATACTAAGTGAAATAAGCCAGCCACAAAAAGTTACATACTATGAGTGCATTTATATAATCTTGAAATAACAAAATTCAAGATGAAGACTGATCAGTTGTGGTTACAGTAGGAAAAGGGGAGAAAGAGAGGTGAATGTGGCTGTAAAAGGTTAGCAGGAAGGATCCTTGTGGTGATGGACTGTTTAGTATCTTGACTGTGGGGGTGCATACACAAGTCTACAACTGATAAAACTGCACAGAACTAAATCCAGATACAAAAGTGTATGCACATAAAACTAGTGAAACCTGAATAAGGTCAGTAGATTTTTTCAAAGTCAATATGTTGGTTATGCTATTATACTATATCACTAGCCAAAACTAGGTGAAGAACATTGCATAATCTCTCTGTATTATTTTTCACAACTGCATGTGAATCCAAAATTGGTTTAAAAGTTCAAAAAATAAATGGGCAATTTATTTTAGACCTACAAATTCTGAATAAAGAAAGAATCAAGTGAAGTCAAGCAATACCTTCTTCCATGGATTTAGTGAAGTTGCACATAAGTGATGACAATCCCTTCAAACATCCTGCTACAACAGGTAGTTTGGGCTCTCTCACTGTTGATGTCATCTAAAAGGAAAGTTTTAAGAAGATACCATTAAAAAAGAAAAATACAACCAAATCTATGGAAGCAGAATATCATAAAGTTTACATACCTGGGTCTTAAGCTCACCCAGAAAAGCCCGGAACAGTTTTTCTGAATTATTTATCATCTCACTAGGATGAACTTCCCCTAATACTCCTAAGAGCTCATATATTTTTTCTAAAACTGAAAAATAAATTTTAGGTAAATAAAGATCTAAAATAACATTTAGATAAATAACAAAAATTTACAAATAAGAAAATGAGAGGATGTTTAGTTCAAAGCAAAACATACAAAAATCTAGTTTTATATACTAGAATATTTCCTGATAAGTTTTATGCAAATCTAATATCATAAACAAATTACATTTGACATGTGTTGTGAGATTTATATTTAAAGAAATCATTTTATAAAGATTAAAATTTTTATAAGTAGAAGTCCTTAACATTGTTTTTGAATGTTTTCATTTTGGTTTATTTTCAGCAAAAAAGGATTCATCTATAAAACATATAAATACCTTGACAGAGACAAACCTAAGTTTTATACTAATAATTTTTAATGTTAACTTTTTAAAATAACATTTAAATGCATCTCACCTGTATCTGGTATTTTTGTTTTCAATGCAAGTTCTCCATAGAATTTGCTAAATAATTCCCCAACTCTGAATTCATCCATGAGTCTAGAACTTCTCAAAGTCTGAAGTAACTAAAAAAATACAAATAAGCATTGGCTCAAGAGGAAAATAATGAAAAGGCATCAAATACCTAAGTCAGTATGTACACAGCAAAGTTCCAGAATCATGTGTCTCTAGGGGATTTATGCTTGGCCTCTCAGATTATTTGGTAGGTAGGGGCTAAGTGGTGATATAAGAACAGAGGGGAGTTACAAAAGGGAATAGGGTGTAAACTTAATTTTACTGTCCAAGAAACCAGGAACATGACTAAAACCATTCTCTTGGAGGCACTTAAGGACCAACAAGACCCAAATAGAGATGCAAAAAGAGATCCATCTGAGAGAGAGAGAAACAAGTGAGAGAGAGACCCAATGACTACTTAAATACAATATACAGACCCATTCTCATGGTAAGGTTCTAGGAAAAAACTCAAAGATACAATGAGATATATTTTTGCAATTCTTAGTAATTTTAAGAGAAAGGGTAACGGAAGTAGTGGAGGAGCAGTAAATGTCTTAGTTATTTTTCCCCTTCATTCTCCTCTAAACCCAAATACTTCTTTTGCTACCCAGAAGAGTCTGAGAAAAAATACCAAAGTACTGTTGGGTGATGATTGGAAAATGTGCATTTTATCCACACAGCAATGTCATCTGAGCCTACCCTCCAATATCTCTAACCCAAAATTCCAATTTTCAGTTTCTTAAGTTATATGTTTAATACAAAATGCATGTACTTAGAAATATAAAATTACCTTAATAAGAAGTTCTAGGGCTGGAATCTTACATTTAGCAGCTTTATCCTTTGTATAAACACTGGTACAAGTATTCTAGGTTTTAAAAGGAGACACACCAAAAAGTCAATAAGATAAAACTACATCTCTGAGAAGAGTAATACCAATATGTGCCATAATACAATTTATTATTCAGCCCTTAAAAATAACATTAGCGTATACAAAAATACAGAATTAAAATTACTGAAAACATTGATATGCAATAGTAATAATATTAATAACCAAAATAACAAAGTCAATGGAAACCTCAGCAGGATAAAAATAAAAAAGCTAATGTTATTCCTCTTTCTGTATTTCCCCCAACACTTGTTGCCATATATCAAGAAAGAAATAATGAAAAACAAAAAAAAAAATAACTAAAGCAATTAGGAGAAGAATGGCTTGGACTCTACAGTATAGTGCAATGAAAGAAGCAGGAGCTTTGGAAGGAGGCAACCTAGCTCCAAGACTGGGGTGAGTTTCTTAACTTGTAAACTAGAGAGGTGAGGTATAACATAGATTTGGTAAATATTAAGTGGCAAACTATATATTAAAGAACTTTGTAAACTATAAAGTACTCTATAAATGTTACTCCTACCCTTGAGATAATGTTTTTAAATATTAAGATTCCAATCGAGAAAGATTAGAAGTCAAAAGAGAATAAAATCAAAACCTGCTATAAAAAGACTGACAAATCATTAAAAACATTTTCTATATTAGAGCTACTTAAAATTTACTAGAGGCCCAGTGCACGGGATTCAAACCCTGGTGGGGGGCGTGGCCTTCGGGGATCAGCCCACTGTGGGAGCGCCACTCATCCCCGTCAGCCAAGTGGCTGTGGACCCGCCCTCTGAGTGGCTGCTCCTGCTGCGGAGAGCAGCTGCTCATCCCAGTCAGCCAAGCAGTGCTCCCACTGTGGGAGTGCACTGACCACCAGGAGGGAGCTCCTGCGTTGAGTCTTTGGAAAAGACTAAGGAAGCCTGGTGGTCAGTGCGTGTCATAGCAACTGGTCAACCGGTCGTTATGCCATTTGGTTGCTGGGCTTTTATTATATAGGATAAGATAACTTCCTATAAATTACCATAAACTAAATACATACTTCTTCATCAACACTGAGCATCCAAGAACAAGAAGCAAATTGGGACAAATAAAAACAACTTACCTCAACATGTGGCACTTGTTGAAAGCATAAGTCTAATAAAGAACAACTTAATTTATGATTACTAGTTCCTTAGTTGGTTATGAGGAAACCTTAGGGAAGGCAGGTTGAAAGAGAATGGGGGGCATAAAACAGACAAACTTTTCAGACTGTTGTCAAAGAGAACATGAACTATAGGAAATATGAATCAGACCTGTGGGAAAAATTCTTTAAAATTGCTTTTTAAAGTATTCTGAGAGCCCTGGCTGGTTTGGCTCAGTGGACAGAGTTTCAGCCTGTGGACTGAAAGGTCCCAGGTTCGATTCTGGTCAAGGGCACATGCCTGGGTTGTGGGCTCAGTCCCCAGTAGGGGGCATGCAGGAGGCAGCCAATCAATGATTCTCTCTCATCATTGATGTCTCTATCTCTCTGTCCCTGTCCCTTCCTCTCTGAAGTCAATAAAAAAAATACATTAAAAAAAAGTATTCTGAGATCTCCCCACAATTCAAAAATACAACTTATTTTTACTTTTTATAAAGGCTTTACTGATCCTATGTAAAAAAAAGTTATCAGCCCTAGCTGGTTTGGCTCAGTGGATAGAGCGTCGGCCTGCGGACTCAAGGGTCCCGGGTTCGATTCCGGTCAAGGGCATGTACCTTGGTTGCGGGCACATCCCCAGTGCAGAGTGTGCAGGAGGCAGCTGATTGATGTTTCACTCTCATCGATGTTTCTAACTCTCTATCCCTCTCCCTTCCTCTCTGTAAAAAATTAATAAAATATATTTTAAAAAAAGTTATCAAATAGTTCTTGACAATGGCCTTAGCTTATTAAATCTAAAAACACAATCAAGCAGAAATAAAAAGACAGAAATCAAATAAAAATCCAAGTTGAACTTACACCATAAATTAAAATGAATATTGGTATATAATGAACTATGTTTTCTCTTCCTTACCTTAATATCAAGAGAATAAGGTGTAATCTTCTGGCCAATTTTTTCTAAGAAAATACATAAAAATTTTAGGACTTCTTCTCGACAATCACGAAACTATAAAAAAAGAAATACACATTGGAGTAAATCTGAGTAGGATTGAGTCACTTCAACATAAAGGAATATGCAAGAAAAGCAAAATGAAAATGTTCAACTTACTTCATCAATGCTAAGTGATTTCCGAACAAATACAAGCAAACCGAAATCTTTGGAAAAGACTAAGGAAGTCTGTAATGCTGGACAAAAAAAAAAAAAAAAAAAAAAAGGTAAGAGAGAGACCAAGGAGCACTCCATAAACCCACCCTAAAGGGATTGCATCTTTCTCAATTCACCTTTTTAAGTGATAATATGCTAACCTAAGGCTGATGTGCGTCGGCAAGGAAAACAAAATTCTAGATATCCCACCGGGATGGGTGGATATGTCACACCTGTAAATTTACTAACTTTACAGGTGGAAAGGAAATCAAGGTGGCAAATAGATTTAAGGGCATTAATCAACTGACATTAAAATGGGGAGATAATCCTGGATTACCTGGTGGGCCCAATGTAATCACATGAGAGAGCCCTCACCCAAGGAGGGAGGAAGAGTAGATACGGGAAGATAAGAGCAGGAGAGATTCCTAGCAGGAGAGTTACCTGACCCCCCCATTTACTGGCTGTCAAGGTGGAGGGAGGGGGCCAGTGACAGAAGAGATGTGGGTGGCTTCCAGAAGCAAGGAATGTCAACAAGAAAAAAGGGACCTCAGGACTACACCGACAAGGACCTGAATTCTGCTTAAACACCTGAATGAAAAATAAAACAAATTCTCCCCAACAGCCTTCAAAAAGTAAAGTGGCTCAAAACTGGTGAACAAAAACAGATCCAGAGGCAGAGAAACATCGATCAGACCATCAAACCTCAGAGGGAAGGTAGGGGAGGGTGGGGGTAAGGGGGAGAGATCAACCAAAGGACTTGTATGCATGCATATAAGCCTAACCAATGGACACGGACAACAGGGGGGTGAGGGCATGAGGGGGGGGGATGGGGGTAATGGGGGAATAAGGACACATCGGTAACACCTTAATCAATAAAGAAATTTTTTTTAAAAAGTAAAGTGGCTCTCCTGATACCTTTGCTTTAGCTTGGTGAGACAGGTGTGGGCTTCAGATTACAGAACGGCAATATTAACAAACCTGTGTTGCTTTAAACCACTCAATTTAACAGCAGCGATAGAAAACTAATACACTGCTCTATAATCTCTCAAGTGAAAAGATATGCGTTGAATATTCAGAGTAAACTTGGAAGATTTTTTTTACCTAATTCTGATAGTTGTTAAATTTTTTCCCCATTAATATATCCTTGACAATATACAGATACGATTGTAGCATCTTGGTTAAGGTATTGTTTACATTATTTCTCCACTACATTTAGCAACGACCTCTCAGGAAGAAAATCTCACCTCTTTTCATTAAGAGGACACACTATGGAGAAGTTGTGCATTTTTTTAAAGGGCCATCACAGACGTTTCCACGCAGTGATGTATTTTTTAAGTGCTTTAAAAAAGCATTTTTACTACAAAGAAAAAGTTCTCATCCAGGCATTGCTAAAAAGTTAAAAGCACAGCATGACTTTTCAGTTCTATTTCTCTAATGGTTCTCTAAAGTAGGAACAACAAATGTACAGGTTTGGAAACTGGTGAGTGTCGGCCAAATTATGGTGAAAGAAAATACTTGGCTCTCGTTCTTTCTTCCCACCTTGATAGCAATGGTTGGCAAATTTAGGGCATTTTCACCAACTTTTCGTTTTAAAATGCTTCCTCTGGTGTTAAAAGCATATGACTAACCGCTTTTTATACATAGCTACAGAAAGTATGATGACCCACAGCCAAACACCTGGACTTCCAAACACCGTGGGAGAAACGCTGGACTGGGGACCTGCCGCCCCTCAGAAACCCGGCATCACCCCCCGCCCCGGCACCCGGCACCGCACGGTACCCACCCAGCACGGCGGGGCCGGCGCTCAGCACGCACTCCTGCCCCAGGCCCCGAATCAGCTGGTGACTGGTCAACGCGGCGCCACAACGGTCAGCAGCGGACAGGGACTCCTGCAGCTGCAGCAGGGAGCCCCGCACGCCGCCTGCAGGGTCGGCCATGACGCCCAGCCTCGACCCTCGGAGAGCGCTCCCGCAGCCCCACCGGAAATGTAGCGGCGCGGGGAGGCGGGCTCGCGGGGGGGCGGAGTTCCCAGGGAGGGGCGGGGCTCGCGGAGTGGCGGTGGGGCTCGCGGGGCGGGGGCGGGCTCGCGGGGGGGCGGAGTTCCCAGGGCGGGGCGGGGCTCGCGGAGTGGGGGCGGGGCGGGGGGCCTTCCCTGTTGGAATGGCCCGCTTAGCAGGGAACTGCTTAGGAGTTCTGACGGGCAGAGGAGTGCGTGGCACGCGGCACTCTCAGCGCGCGTTCACTGAAGCTTGGGGAGAAACAGGAATCCCACGGCGCGCCCCAAGCCAGGGTCTTTGGCCGAGACCTACAGCCTATCCCCTGATAAAGAGTGCAAATGCGTTTGGAGTGTCTTTAGCAATGAAAGGCTTAAGAGATAAAGGACTTTCCCCTGGCCAGCGACCCAGCGCAGGTCAGCCCCTGGGTGAACAAGGTCCGGGGGACTCCCGGATTTCCCGCGACACTGCCGCGCGGCTCTGGGTCAGACCATCTGAGGGGGGGGGCGCCGCGCGAGGCCCGCGTCCGCCTTCTGCGAGGCGCCGCGCGCGGAGCTCAGTCCCCCCTGTCGGTGCGCAGTGGCGCCTCTCCGAGGCGGAGCCATGCGGAAGCGCCGCTGTGATTGGTGAGGCGCCGCCGAAAGCGGTGACGGCGGTGACGACGGCGCGGCCGGCGGGAAACCTGGCGCCAGGCTCGTGAGGTGTGGGAGTGCGGCCCTCGGAGCGCAGCCCGCCGAGTGCAGCCCGGGACCCTCGTGCGTCGGGAGCAGCGGCCTCCTTCCGGGAACCCCGCAGAGCGCTGCGAGGGGGTCTGTGCGGCGGCAGAGCGGCCAGAAGCGGGCGCGGCGTGACCCCGTCGGTCGCGCAGGTACTCGGAGCGCCATGTCGTCCCCGGCGTCGACCCCCAGCCGCCGCGGCAGCCGCCGCAGGGCCACGCCCGCGCAGACGCGTAAGTCTCTCCCGCGAGTGCGGTCAGCCGCGCGCCGCCGCCGCTCGGCCCCCGCCTCTCCGCTCTCCGCCTCTGGCCCTTTCCCGCCGCCTCTGAGAGGCGCTGCATGCGGACGGCGAGCGTTTGCTCGGGGCCTGCTGGTCCCAGTGGGCAGGGACTTTCTCGCGAGGCAGACAACGCTGGACGCCCAAACCCACCCTTTCCAGGGTTTTTCTAATGTCGACTGGTTGAACATGCCCGTCCTCACGCCCTTCTTTCTGGTTGGCCTGTGTTGGGAATTAGACTTCCCGAGAGAAGCCCACATCCGGGAAGACCCGCCGTGAGGACTGATGGCCACCTTTTCTGTTTTGCATGTCACAAGCTCGAAGTGAGGATGCCAGGTCCCCGCCCTCGCAGAGACGCAGAGGCGAGGACTCGACCTCCACGGGAGAGCTGCAGCCACTGCCCACCTCGCCCGCCGCTGACCTGCAGAGCCCTGCCGCCCAGGACACGCTGTTTTCCAGCCCGCCGCAGATGCCCGCGTCAGGTGTGTTCCTGACCCTGATTGATTTCAGAGAGGAAGAGAGTGGTAGGAACATCAGTGATGAGAGGGGATCATTGACTGGCTGCCTCCTGCACGTTGGGCCGAGCCCGCAACCCAGGCAGGTGCCCTTGGCCACACGATGAAACCTGGCACCCTTCCCTCTGCAGGCCAACGCTCTACCCACTGAGCAACCCGGCCAGGGCTAACCATGGTGCTTTTTATAGAACATTCAGTAGACCTCAGAATCTTAACCAGGGGAGGTTACAGTAAACAGCCAGTTAGCCATTGCATTTAGATGACTTGGATCAACAGAGAACATGCTGTATTTTCCGGTATGCTACCAGACTTTCGTTGTAAACATCCACATGTTGTTTTTATAGCTATTCCCCTTGACTTTGATGTTAGTTCACCACTGACATACGGCACTCCCAGCTCTCGAGTGGAGGGAACGCCCAGGAGTGGTGTGAGGGGCACACCCCTGAGGCAGAGGCCTGACCTGGGGTCTGCACGGAAGGGACTGCAGGTGGATTTGCAGTCCGATGGGGTGAGTACACAGTACAGTCTTCTGATAGCTTGGTTTGGGAACATAACATGGTTCATTAACGTGGTTCTGTCATCTTTTTCTGTGTAGCCAGCCGCGGAAGATATAGTAGCAAGTGAGCAGTCTCTAGGCCAGAAGCTTGTGATTTGGGGAACAGATGTAAATGTGGCAACATGCAAAGAAAATTTTCAGGTGAGCTATATGCGTTCAAATTCATACTCTTAAGGCTGAAAATGCTGGGGGAAAGTGTTAATTACCTATATTTAAGTAACCATAATACCTAGCAGTAGATTTTATTTTAATTAATTTCGGAGAAGAAGGGAGAGGGAGAGAGAATCGTGGATGGGCTGCCTCCTGCCCGCCCTCATCCCATCCCACCCTCACCCCACCCCCACTGGGGATGGAGCCATGACCTTCTGGTTCACCCGTCCATGCTCAACCACTGAGCCACTGGTGCCAGGCCCTACTGTTAGATTTTTATGCGGCTTAGAATTGTTGATGTTTTCCTGCGTTGTAATAGTGACATACTCATAACTTTGTATTTTGAATACTTGCTCATTCCTCAGTGCATTAACCTTAATATTTTTCTCTCCACATCAAGAGATTTCTTCAGCGTTTTATTGACCCTCTGGCTAAAGAAGAAGAAAATGTTGGTCTAGATATTACTGAACCTCTGTACATGCAACGACTTGGGGAGGTAATTATATATTCTTACTTACAAATTCAAATTATGCATTTCAAAATAATCAGACTATAACTTGTTCATTTGATCTTGTAGATTAATGTTATTGGGGAGCCATTTTTAAATGTAAACTGTGAACACATAAAATCATTTGACAAAAATCTATACAGACAGCTCATCTGCTACCCACAGGTAAGAATTTGTCTTTGATCTTGATGAATTACAATAAGCATCTAGAATATCTTAAGAGTTTCTGAATAGCAGAATTTCCTCAGTGGTAACAGAATATGCCTCCAAGGCAAAAGAACTTTCTTTAGAAGCAATGTTGAATCTCCTTTAAGATAAGCCCTTTTCACACCTTTAACATTTGAATTCATTTTGTTACTAAGAGCCTAAAATATGCCAGTACAAACTGAAGGCACTATTTATATATAACCACATTTAACCCCAATGAGAGCATGCAGATGTAAGATAATTGAGTGAAGCCACGATTTATACATGGTATGTGTGTGACTAAAATAATGCTTTTGGATTATGCCTTTTTTGTGTGTGTTTACCCTTTGCTAATATGAAGTGCTTTATGTTTAACTATAAGATGGAAATACAAACACAGCCTGGTATCCTCTCATTTTTTATAGGAGGTTATCCCAACTTTTGATATGGCTGTCAATGAGATCTTTTTTGACCGTTATCCTGACTCAATCTTAGAACATCAGATTCAAGTAAGACCATTCAATCCATTGAAGACTAAGAATATGAGGAACCTTAATCCAGAAGGTAATTTTTTAGTTGATTATAGAGAGAGAGCAAAAAATGTTATTTATGCGTTTATTGGTTGACTTTTGTATGCTCTGACTGGAAATGGAACCCGCAACCTTAGTGTATCAGGACAATGCTCTAACCCAGTGGTCAGCAAACTCATTAGTCACCAGAGCCAAATATCAACAGTACAACGATTGAAATTTCTTTCGAGAGCCACATTTTTTAAACTTAAACATCTTCTAACACCACTTCTTCAAAATAGACTCGCCCAGGCCATGGTATTTTGTGGAAGAGCCACACTCAAAGGGCCAAAGAGCCGCAGTTTGCCTCTCTGTTGACTAATGAGTTTGCCAACCACTGCGTAAGGCATTACCCTTACCCAGAAGTTTTGACTTCAGGTTAAAGACATTAGTACATTATTAAAATGTTTTTTAAGTGTTTTTCCCTAAGGCAGCGATCGGCAAACTCATTAGTCAACAGAGCGGCAAACCGTGGCTCGCGAGCCGCAGTTTGCCGACCACTGAGCTAACCTATATGTTTATGAACCCACCAAGCCTTTTTTAACTTAACTAAAATTATATAAAAAATTATGTAACTGTTCTCTATCTTAAGGTGAACTTACCCAAATACTATAATTTTTACGCTTTCTCAGAATCATTGTAGAAAACAAGTACAAATATGATCCCTGCCCTAGAGCTTAAAAAATAAATCTAGTTGGGAAAGTAAATGAAAGAAGAGGTGGAATAACTGAAGAACAGTGCGGGAGATGTCTCAGTCCGGGGAGAGAAGGAAAGCACTGGGCCAAAGTGGGAAGAACTCACGGTGAAATAGAAATTGGGATTATAGCAAGGATTTGGAAGGCAGACATGAAGGAATTCTCTCTAGACAGCAGAAAGTAGGGATATAGCCAGACACAAGGAAGCAAAACAGCTATGTGTGCACAGTAAGTGATGGCTGAAGCAGGGAGTTTGGCTGGCAATGTTTGCATGGAGGTTGGAAAGCTTAGGTCCTAAAGAGCTTTGAATTCCAACTTAACTGAGATTTTTATTCCAAAGTCTATAGGGAGCCATTGAAGAGAAAGATTGACCACTCTTGAGAAGTTCATGATCGGTCCAGTATGCAAAGTATGTTGAGGTTCGATTAGGAGATGAACAGTAGCTCAAATATAGGGCAACTGGATCCTAAGCTGGACAGTGGCCATCAGAGTAAAAATACAGGACAAACGTATTTGCCATGTATAAAGATTGAGGTATAAAAGTTATTGGCAATTAATGAACACTGCTTTAGGTAAAAGTATAAAAGACATAAATTTCAGTCAAAGAAAAGACAGCAATAAACATGAGCAAGTGTTGGACTTCACTACTTATTGAAGAATTGTAATTTTTTTATTTTATTTTATGAAATCAGCACCTGGCATCATCTCTGATAAGAATTCTGGTGGGGACGTTGGAAGTGCTTAATGGATAAGACAATCTATAAGGCCAGCAATAGCTGGCTACACTTTTGTTGACTAGAAATGACAGTGTAACTCATTTAGAGCCAGCAGTGGGAATTAGTTGAGGAAAAAGTCGGGGAAGGTCCAAATTGTAGAGTGCGAAGTAATCTATGGAGGGCCTTATGTCATGAAGATTGGCTAAGTTATGTAGTGCTTATCTCTGTCAGGTGCTATTCTTTAGGCTTGTGTTATATAAACTGACTCTTAATCCTCAACAACTCTATGAGGTATATGTGTCCCCAAGGTCCAGGCCAGGTGGCTCTAGAGTCCATGCTTTTGTACATACACTGAGGCAGCAGGACTTCTGTGGCACAATGAGTGAGAGGAAGGCCGTGGGACAAAATAGGCAAAAGCATAGTTTCTCATCTGAAACTCGAAAGTGGAGCCAGACAGGAGGCAGCTGAGAAAAAAGGTGGTCAGATGCCTACTGGATAGGGGACTCTAAGGAAGAAAGAGCCAGGGGTTCATTGGGGTTGAGAGGAAGGCAGACTGGACACAGGATGTGCATTCTAGGCCAGACCTGAAGGTAGTCAGTGAGAAGTTCATGCCTTGGCCACAGTGCCTACCTGTTACACCAGCCAATTCCAGGTACCTCTGCATCTCCAGATAGGAATCTTCTGTGCTTGACAGCAGACCCAGACCTGCCTTGGCAGGAATCCAGCCCAGGGAGATACCACATCTGATGGAGCTGAGGGCAGTGGCTAATGGACAAGCCGACCTTTCTCTCCTTCTTGCAGACATCGACCAACTCATCGCCATCAGTGGCATGGTAATCAGAACATCCCAGCTTATTCCAGAGATGCAGGAGGCCTTCTTCCAGTGCCAGGTGTGCGCCCACACAACCCAGGTGGAGATGGACCGTGGCCGCATCGCCGAGCCCTGTGTATGTGAGCGCTGCCACACCACCCACAGCATGGCACTGATCCACAACCGCTCTGTGTTCTCCGACAAGCAGATGGTACGTGGCCGTCCTGGGTGCGCTGGGTGGCCCTCCCTTTGGCATGTTGCCTTTTTGTTCTGCTTTGATCCGGATCCTCAAAATGCCTAAAACACTTCTCCACTGTGAAGCCTTAAAACCCTGCTTCCTAAGGTGTTCAGCTACTTCAGTCCTTCTCTCTCACTGTAGGATTTGTTACAGGGTTGTAGGCTGGATACTTGGAGCACGTTTAAGGCTTCCACTTTGGGATGGCAGTGTCCCTGCTTTATTGCCAGTGAGCATCATCAGTTCATTACATATTTCACATTCTCATGGCATAAAATACTTTATAACAAGAGATAGAGTGCATTCTTTCACCATACACAGCTTAAATTTAATGGTCGACAGATCAAATTAGTCTCTTTGATTTATTAAATCAAATATAACAAGATGTTTCTATGGGAACTATTTAAGATTATAAAAAATTTTTAGTGTTTTAAATAAGATTATATAAAATATTTAAGATTAGTAAAAATTATTTGGTTAAATTCTGTCATTTTTGCAAGTGTTCCACTGGTAAAAAAAAAAAAAAAAGAAATTTCTCTAAAGTTCTCACAGATTTTATTGTATAAAAACTTTGACCTTTTACCTCTCTAATCATGAAATTTTTTTTTTTTTTTAAATATATTTTATTGATTTTTTACAGAGAGGAAGAGAGAGGGACAGAGAGTTAGAAACATCGATGAGAGAGAAACATCGATCAGCTGCCTCCTGCACACCCCCCACTGGGGATGTGCCCGCAACCAAGGTACATGCCCTTGACCGGAATCGAACCTGGGACCCTTGTGTCCTCAGACCGATGCTCTATCCACTGAGCCAAACCGGTTTCGGCACTAATCATGAAATTTTTAAGATGAAGTTTTTAAAATGACAGAAATAAGTGGGGAAATGCAGAAAAATTTGTTTACTATGATTGTAATGGTGTAAAAGTATGCACAAGGACTTGTTTTATTTTGTTGCAGTGTTTAAATAATTGTAATGTTAAGAGTGTGTTCAGCCGAAACCGGTTTGGCTCAGTGGATAGAGCGTCGGCCTGCGGACTCAAGGGTCCCGGGTTCGATTCCAGTCAAGGGCATGTACCTAGGGCACAAGTAGGGGGTGTGCAGGAGGCAGCTGATCGATGTTTCTCTCTCATCGATGTTTCTGACTCTCTATCCCTCTCTCTTCCTCTCTGTAAAAAATCAATATTAAAAAAAAAAAAAAAAAAAGAGTGTGTTCAAAATACTACAAAAGGTAATTTCCCTTATTGGGAGTCAATAAGAAAAATATTAACACGTGAGAAATAATTACTAACCAAATAATTGAAGATTAAATTAAGTTGTAAATTGTATCTAATATTGGTACAAATTATTGGAGCAAATGTACCTCAGCTCACACCAGCATGGTGTTAAGAGCTGGAGATACAAAGGTGGAACCCCTGCTCCCAAAGAGCTTTAGTGTATATTAATAGAATGCTTCAAAGACTCCCAAACAAACTTAGAATAAAACCTAATGTCTTAAACTCATCTCCAAGACTATATGGCTCATCATCAGCCACAACACACCTTTGTACCCACAGACCTCATTGATGACAGTGTCTCAACTATGTCCTTATACCTAGATCATCAACCAGGCTCAAGCCTGCTATAGGACCTTTGCACTCGCTGCTCTTTTTTTTTTTTTTTTTTTTTTTTTAAGATGTTTTTATTGATTGAAGAAAAAGGAAAGGAGAGAAACATCAATCAGCTGCCTCCTGCACACCCCCTACTGGGCATTGAGCCTGCAACCTGGGCATACAAACTGGTGACCTCTTGGTGCATGAAATGATGCTCAACGAACTGAGCTGCACCTGCCATGGCTGCACTTGCTGTTCTTTACATTGAGAGCAAATACTTCCCTAATATCCTTAAACCTCTGCCCAGAGGTCACCTGATTTGAGAAAGGCCTTTCCACCCAGGAAATCTACTAGAAGTAGCTTCTAAAAATATAATTAGAAATATAGGCAAACATTTATGCAAAGGGGTACCCACTAAACCTTAAAATGGCAAAAAAAATAGTCACCTAAATTGCTGCCTTCCTATTCCCCCAAATAGGGGAATATTTTGAGGCATAGTAATCCCTCCTTTGGAAAACTGCTGTTTGAACTACTCTGATATTCTTAGTCTCTTATTCTGTATGTCAACTCTGTTATTTTTAGACTGTAAAATAACTTTGTTTTTTTGCTTGAATAGAAAAGATAAACTTAATTGTCTAACCTCGCAAGCTAGCCATCTAACTGATACGCTGATATTGATGCCAGGTGTCTGTATAGATATGATATGATATGTACTCAGAGTTACAAGTTGTCTGTATAGATATGACAGGTGTTTGTTAGATATTATATGTACTCAAGGTGACAAATTGTCTGTAAAAATAACTTACACAAGGACCTAAAAAAGATATAAAAAGAGAATGCTTCCTCCTTGGGGTGTTCAGAATTTGACAGAGGTAATCTGCTCTGAACCTGCGTGCAATAAAGATGACTCCTAACAATTGTCCTATTAAGGCATCTTGTCCAGCTCGCTGATATGTGTTACAACAATTTAAGTAAATAACATGTCACATCAAAAGCTTTTTTAAAAACCTACCTACCTAGAGATTAAAATAAAGAATGTTTTAAAAAGTAAAGATTCTGGGCATCAAAAGTAGTTCTTTCTTAAGTGGTACAAAGACTTGCTCTTTTTCTCATTATGCTTTCTTCATTTGCTGACTTTCTGTTTTCACTGCTCTCTTTCCAGATCAAGCTTCAAGAGTCTCCCGAAGATATGCCTGCAGGCCAGACTCCTCACACTGTCATCCTTTTTGCTCACAATGATCTTGTTGACAAGGTTCAACCTGGGGACAGAGTGAACGTTACAGGTAAGAATGTAGGTTGTATTAATGCAATAAGCCTCTCTTGCCTTTTTTCTTTTTTTACATTGATTTGTTGTTTTTTGTTAATCCTCACCTGAGGATATTTTTTCATTGTTTTTCAGAAAGAGAGAGAGTGGGAGGGGAGGAGAGAAAAGGGAGACAGAGAAAAACAAAAACATCAGTGTGAGAGGGACACATCGATTTGTTGCCTCCTGCACTCTTCCTTAACAAGGGGGGAGCAGGGACCGACCCACTACCCAGGTACATGCCATTGGCCATTGATTGGGAATCAAACCCGAGACCCCTTTGGTGCAAAAGCTGATGCTGTAATCACTTAGCCACAACAGCCAGGGCTCAATTGATTTGTTTTTAGAGGGGGAGGGGAGGAGAGAAGTATCATCGATTGGCTGCCTCCTGCACAGATTGAGCCTCCAACCTGGGCATATGTTTTTACCGGGAATCAAACCAGCAATCTTTTGGTGCACAGGAAAACGCCCAGCCAATTAAGCCACTTTGCCAGGGCTGTCTTACTTTTATAATCACACTTTTTGGTCAGTCCTTACACTTGGTCATGAATTGGCATGGGGCTTGGTCCTGCCTCCAGCTGTCATTCAGATCTAAGATGGGCTGTACTGCTTTAGTCACTTTCTTCCTAACCTGGCAGGACAGTACATATCAGTGCAATGTCCTTACAGTCACTTGCTTCTTGCTGTTGCAGTAACCCAGAGATCTGTGTGTATCTTGAATGATAGTGTTAAGAAAACAACTTCAGACACTGCCAAGATTTGAGCTATGCCAGCAGCTCCAGGAAGTAGGTCTCACCAACTCTGGAATTTTAAATAATTCTATTTATTTCCTAAATGCAAAGTTAAGGGTTAACATTTATTATTTAAAAAAAAAAAAAAAAATGGACCAGAGCACCCTGCTTCCATTCTGGGAGTTACATTATGGTATTTTTAGAGATGAGGAAGCTGAGATTCAGGGAAGTATTGATCAATGTAGCTAAAATTCTACAGTAATTTGTGGAACTAGGACTCATGCTCTATTATTGCCGAGAGAGTACTCTCCACTGCACCACATGAATATGTCAGTTTCTTTTGATGCTTCATAGCAGTGTGGACACTTGGCTTCTCACGGGTGGGGGTAGTTGTGTTTATGGCAGGCATAGTTCTTGAGTGAAGGCAGTGTGGAAATTGCATCCAAGGAGCAGCTAAGGATCCTGGGCAGTCAGTCCATCTGTTCCATTCAGTGACTCTGGACTTCTCACCCTGTGTCTTCTCCAGTACGAAGTTTAGCAGTTGTCACTAGCAATCTTAAGTTAGTAATGTACGTGTAGTGTTAAAAATTGAAAGAATGTGTCATCTTTAGTGAAAAGGATAGGTAATCCTAGTTCTGCCCCCTACTGCTCTGAAACCTTTGATATTATATTTTATTAATAGATACTTTTATGTTAATAAAAGTGTATTACTTTATCAAGTATTTAATCCAGTATGTTTTTAATACATTTTTATTGATTTCAGAGAGGAAGGGAGAGGGAAAGAGAGATAGAAACATCAGTGATGAGAGAGAATCATTGATTGGCTGCCTCATGCACGCCCCCTACTAGGGAGCAAGCCCACAACCCGGACATGTACACTGACAGGAATCGAACCATGACCTCCTGGTTCATAGGTTGATGCTCAACCACTGAGCCACACCAACTAGGCTCCAGTATTTTAAATTGGAAATTGGAATTAATGTGATAATACACGTTAAAGTACTTGAGAGGAACAGGCTGTGGAAGATGCTGTTGACATGTAAAGTAAGTATTATCATTGCTGTTCTGTGAAGATGAATAATTATAGGCATCAATAAAGATAACGAAATCACTTTAAACATAGTAAACATCCTATATAATAAAGAGCTAACATGCAAATGGTTGTCACGCCATAACGGCTCAGATACTCAACACTAGGGAGAGGAATGGGGACCAGCCAGGCTGCGGCCCAGGAGAGGGACAAGCCACACACCCCGCAGTCCCAGGCGCCAACATCTGGGGCTGTGGCCCGGGAGAGGGACAAGCCGCCCGCCCTGCGGTCCCGGGTGCCTGCAGCTGTGGCCTAGGCGAAGCCAACTGCCCACGGTTCCCTGCGGCTGCAGCCAGCCAGAGGGAGGGAAACCCAGGTCCTGGGTGCCTGCAACCGGCTGGAGGAGGGAGTCCTGGATCCCAGGTTAGGGGTGATCAGGCCAGCAGGGGAGCAGTTAGGGGCAATCAGGCAGGTAGGCGAGTGGTTAGGAGCCAATGGTCCCGGATTGCAAGAGGCCATTTGACATCCCCGAGGGGTCCTGGATTGGAAAGGGTACAAGCCAGGCTGAGGCCGAATTTTGTGCGCTGGGCCTCTAGTAAACATAATAAACATAGTCATCCATCTCTAATCTGTCTTTGTGTGAAAAGTAGTGTGTATTCTAAGACTGTTACATATAAACTGACTTGTATGTTTTAAAAAGAATAACATTGACCTGTTAAATAAACAAAGGACAGGTGATCTTTGTTGTGAAAGCTGCGAGGGAGAGATGAGATATTTCCTCCTCAAAAAGCAGCAAGAAAAAGTAAGTTGTCCTGGAGTTCAAGGATTTTAGTTGGAAATTTTAAAAAGATAAACATCAGATTTGGGAAATTTTTCTTCTTGGACAATGGATGAACTAATATGGTTGAAGAGTTGATTGTTCATCTAGTTCTTTTAATGTTCTTAAGTTGTATTCTTTAGCAAGCAGGCTGGGGCACAGCCATTCATCTAGAAATGTGTCCTATTAACAAAATACAGTCATTTTTTCTAAGTAGTTTTTTCACATTTTACTCAGTAGATTGTCTTATTGTTTGAAATAATTAAGTGATTTTTAAAAGACTTGAGCTTCGTTTCCAAGTTTTTGGTACAGGATTTCAGTATTTAATTCTGATCAAATAATTACTAAGCAGATTGTCCACTTAAGGGAAATGAAAATACTACTGGTATTTATTGAACACGGCCATGAGCCAAGCATTGTTATAGAAACAAAGTAATTTCATTTAAACGTAAGAATGATTATATGTAGTGTAGTTATGCTCATATAGGTGCCCAAGGTCACAGTGCTAATAAGTGGTCACAGATGAAACCCATTTTCAGAAACCTGTGTTCTTTCCAACTTGATCCTGTCCCCTTTGGCGGAGAACTTTACAATGTAACCCTGAACCTACACCCAGGGAGGCCCATGAAGGCCGTGTGCTGGGAAGCCAGTGCCAGCTGTCAGCTCCCAGTGCTGCCCATTGTCTGCACTGCTTAACTGAGCCCGTTAGTGGAAGGTAAAAGTATGTATGTCTCGTGTTTGTGCCCTCAGGCATCTATCGAGCTGTGCCTGTTCGAGTCAATCCAAGAGTGAGTAATGTGAAGTCTGTCTACAAAACCCACATTGATGTCATTCATTATCGGAAAACTGATGCAAAACGTCTGCATGGCCTTGATGAAGAAGCAGAGCAGAAGCTTTTTTCAGAAAAGCGTGTGGAATTGCTTAAGGAACTTTCCAGAAAACCAGACATTTATGAAAGACTTGCTTCAGCCTTGGCACCAAGCATTTATGAACATGAAGATATAAAGAAGGTAACAATGGAGTTTTAAAATATATATATATTTTTTTTTTATTGATACTTAGATAAATGAGAGGGGAAGAGAGAGAAATAACAATATGAGAGCAGAACAGCGATTGACTGCCTCTTTCATGCCCCCTACCAGGGATCAAGCCCACAACCCAGGCATGTGCCCTGACTGGGAATCAAACCAGCAGTCTTTTGGTACATGGGGATGATGCCCACCTGAGCCACATCGGCCAGGGCAGTGATGGTGGATTTTTAATTTGTGGTTGAGAGAAAGTTCTTTGTGATCAAATAGTGTAAACCAAGCATGTCAAACATGCCAGCTGCACGTTTGACATGCTTGGTGTAAACATCCATCTCTTCTTCCCCCATGGTCACCATCCCTCCCCACCATAAAGAATAAGAGCTACTGCCTGTTGGGCAGAGCAAGGAGCTCACAACCTGACCTGGATATAGGTTGAGGAGAATGACAGCATCATTGTCCATTTCTTTATCTCCACACTAAGCATGTCAAACTCGCAGCCCTCAGGTGGCATGCCTCATTTATTTGATCCGTATTGGCCTTTGAGTTTGACAAGCTTCCCTACACCAAACTTACATGTTACCATATCTAAGAAAAGGCACACATGCCCAGCTTGCGTGGCTCAGTGGTTGAGCATCAACCTAAGAACTAGAAGGTCACGGTCCTATTCCCAGTCAGAGCATATGCCCAGGTTGCGGGCTCAATCCCCAGTGTGGGGCATGCAGGAGGCAGCCGACCGATGATTCTCATCATTGATATTTCTATCTCTCCCTCTCCCTTTCTCTGTGAAATCAATAAAAATATCTTTTTTTAAAAAAGAAAGAGAAAAGGCACACAGTCAGAAGAGGGATTTACACGACCACCATTCTGACGTGGTTGTGCTAATGTATAAATTGGTTAGTGATAACTTGAAGCAGTGTCACGTTCATTTTTCTATACCTTTATTTAAATTTCTTAATTATAATTCATAGAGTAGAAAAGTACCTCTAACATTTAAACTATATCTCAGTTATTCTATAGTAAATGAGTATTGACACATCTTTCTTTGTTTAGGGGATCTTGCTTCAGCTCTTTGGTGGAACAAGAAAGGATTTTAGTCACACAGGAAGGGGCAAATTTCGTGCTGAGATCAACATTCTGCTGTGCGGTGATCCTGGGACCAGCAAGTCCCAGCTACTGCAGTATGTGTACAACCTGGTCCCCAGGGGCCAGTACACATCTGGAAAGGGTTCCAGTGCTGTCGGTCTCACTGCGTATGTAATGAAAGACCCCGAGACGAGGCAGCTTGTGCTGCAGACTGGTGCCCTTGTCCTCAGTGATAATGGTATCTGCTGTATTGATGAGTTTGACAAGATGAATGAAAGTACAAGATCAGTATTGCATGAAGTCATGGAACAGCAGACCCTTTCCATTGCAAAGGTACGTCACATTCTCCACCCATAAATGTGGACACATTTGAAATGTGTAGACACTTGAAATAAAGCATCTGTGGAACTGCAGTGTTCTTGGTTCTAAACTCTGGGACACTGGTAAATACTTTTACTATTAGATTGCAGCTAAATCTCTTGAGTATTTTTTACAGGATCCTCTTTCATTCTTTTTGCTGGACTAACTCATTAATGATTTTGTCCTAAAGCTCATGCAAGAGGTTTAGTTTCTGAGAGAGATGCAGTTATAGCATATACAGTTATCTAAAACTCAGTCCTTGACATGAATCCAAGGACAGGGTATTGTCCCCAGTGGGACAACAAGGTGGCGTGGCTCTTGGTGACATTGGAGACATGGTAGAGGCCATGCCAGGCAAAGATGTCTTGCACAGTTCCAGCCATCATTCAGGTGAGACATCTAACTGCACTGTTTTCTCTGATAGGCTGGGATTATTTGTCAGCTTAATGCACGCACTTCTATCCTGGCAGCAGCAAATCCTATTGAGTCTCAATGGAATCCTAAAAAAACTACCATTGAAAATATCCAGCTACCTCACACGTTATTATCAAGGTATGAAAACGTTTTTATTTAATAGAGATGTTTGGTCTTTACTTATTTGTAGAATTTTCAGAGTGGGGTTAAGGAAAGGAAATACTAATCAACAACTGTTAATATCACAAACTCTTGAATGCAGAAGTTTTCAAATTTGGTTGGTGAAGGGTTTTCATGGCAAGGACTGTGTTTCTCTACTCAGCTATGGGCAGCACCTTAACAGTGCGGACGGATCACGAGAATGCTCGTGTTTTCTGTTCTAAGGCTTGTGGCCAATCACGAAAATTCTTTAAAAAGATACTAGCTTGTAAGAACATGTAATAAATAACTTCAAAATGCAGTGGGTATTTAATTTTAAACCGTGCCTTTAACATTTATGTAAAATGTTTTTTGTACTCGTTCAATAGAAACTTATCTGGCCACTGGGTAAAGCTAGCAATAAAACTACTGGTCTGCTCCATATTCATTTGATTTTTGAAGCAATTAGGACATTTCACCTTGGCACCTATTTCAGAAGCCCTTCACTCACTACTCTTATTGTCTCAGTCCTAAAGCCACTATTGAGAATCAACCACTATACTCTGTTCTGCATGTGGTAGATAAGGTTCTGAAAAGTTAAATTTTTTAAAGCATAATCATATAATCCCCACTTTTGCTTAATCCACTACTACAAATAGTCACAAAATTATTTTGTATTTTTATTGACTTTTTGACCAAATAGTTATTTTTTCCCTAAGCAGTTGAATGTATTTTTATTTGTATTCTAGAGGCCCGATGCATGACATTCGTGCAAGGGGCTTGTCCCTCACAGCTGCGGCCACTGCCTCGGCCCTAGCAGCCTGGCTTGGACATCCGGTCTAATTGGCATATTAGGCTTTTATTATTATAGATTCCAGACTTTAAAATTATAGTAACATTTCCCTCAGGGAAACCATAATTCTTTGAATAAGCTGTTTCTGGCCAGGAGAACAGTCACTTGGATGGGAACAGAGCAGGGTGAATTGGATTGATCTGAAGGCTCGGTAGGCAACCTGGATAGAAAGGGCTTGGGGAGAATCCTCAGCAAGCCTGAGTAAATGCCATGTTCACTGTACATGCCTGGGTGGCCCAGGAGCAATTTTTAAATTATGCTTACAGGTATATTGGTGTCCCAACTATGAACACATTGCTTTTTCAATATTTTCTCAGGTTTGATTTGATCTTCCTCATGCTGGACCCTCAGGATGAAGCCTACGACAGGCGTCTGGCTCACCACCTTGTCGCTCTTTACTACCAGAGTGAGGAACAAATGGAGGAGGAGTTCATGGACATGGCAGTGCTAAAGGATTACATTGCTTACGCTCACAGCATGGTCATGCCTCGGCTAAGCCAGGAAGCCAGCCAAGCTCTCATCGAGGTAACACATGTCCATGTTTAAAACCTGAAAAAAATGTCTCTCTACAACTATTTTTTTCTCCTTTGTTGCAAAATGATTTTTTCAAATGTAAAAAGAGGGTTAATTTATATAGGTTGTACACACTTCTTACATTTAAATACTAAGTATAGTGGATTTAAGATCAGAATATAGGAGTTGAAGTATAGGTCATTCTACTTAGTGACTTTGTAACTCTGGACAAGTAATCCAGTTTCTCTGAGCTTCCATTTTCTTATTTCTAAAAAATAAAATATTTTATATTCACTTTTCAGTATCGCTTACATAGCCAGCAGTGCATGATGACACATTAGGTTATTCAAACATTGTCATAGGAAGAGGATTTTTATGGGCTGTGTATCCTAATGAAGCTCCCAAACTATTCAAAAGTTGCAGATAATATTAAATTTCCATATGTATTATTCTTGTTTGTTGTTGTTAATCCTCACCAGAGGATATTTTTCCATTGATTTTTAGAGATACTGGAAAGGATGGGGAGAGATAGAGACACATCGATTGGTTGCCTCAGGCCTGGGCATCAAGCCGCAACCAGTACATGCCCTTGACTGGAATCGAACCTGGGACCCTTCTGTCCATAGGTTGATGCTCTATCCACTGATCCAAACCAGCTAGGGCCCATTTGTATTCTTGACGGTTGCTCAAAAAGAAATAAAACTATGTCATCTATATATATAAGTTTACTACAACTTACCTTTGTAACATCTCAGTATTCTTTTGTGTGCCTTATTAAATGGGTCCTCAGCAAGGATATAATTTGGAGTCAGTGCCTGAGGAGCTTTTACAGATAGGCATCCTGATTGTCTTCTGCTCTGACTGCAGCCTGCCCCTTAGTCCTTTGGGTACTGGGCCTCACGTACTTTCACTCCCATTCTCCAAAATCACATCGGATACCACCTTCTTGGCTTTGAGGCACAAAGCTTGATCTCACTTTTCATTCCCCTCAGTACTTGCACATGGCAGCCTGGCAGTAGTTTTGTTTATTTAATAGAATCCTAAATGTTTGAAGTTCAACCACAAAACTAAGGTTATTGTTAACAAGGAATTTTGGCCTTTTTTTTCTGTCTACACTAGGCTTATGTAGACATGAGGAAGATTGGTAGTAGCCGAGGAATGGTCTCTGCATACCCTCGACAGCTGGAATCTTTGATTCGCTTAGCAGAAGCCCATGCTAAAGTACGGTTTTCAAGCAAAGTTGAAGCAATTGATGTGGAAGAGGCAAAGCGCCTGCATCGCGAGGCTCTAAAGCAGTCTGCCACTGACCCCCGCACCGGCATTGTGGACATATCTATTCTTACTACAGGTTCGTTATTTGCATTAAACATAAAAGCACATGAAAATTATGTAATTGCTGTTAAGTGTAATTGATATTATTTTAGCATTCAGCCACTATCCCCTAACCTTAATGGAAATTGGAGACATTTCACTTTCTTATAGAAGAAATATTTTCATTAATTTCTTTTAAATTAGGAATGAGTGCCACCTCTCGTAAACGGAAAGAAGAGTTAGCTGAAGCATTGAGAAAACTTATTTTATCTAAAGGGAAAACGCCAGCTCTAAAATACCAGCAACTTTTTGAAGATATTCGAGGACAATCTGACATTGTAAGTGTTCATATGTATTTTATGTGTAATAAAGTTTTTTCTCTTATTATTGGCTTTCAGGTTTTTTTCTAATCTTTTTCTGCATTTATTGAGTAGTAAATGTTAAGGATAATGGAGAAAAGTAATATCACCCATAAACCCTTCATCAAGAAATAATCACAATTAAATAACAAATTAACATAAACACCATCTGTGAAGGCAAGTAGGTTTCATAATATTAATCGTACTGGTTGGTATTCTTTTGCATGCATATTTCATCATTTACTTAATCAGTTGTTGCACATTCAGGATGTTTGTGGTTTTTTGCTATTTTAAGTAGTAATAACTATCAAATTTATCAGATAAATTTGTTTTGGGGATGAAATACTCAGGTGCCCTTCTGTGAATAAGTAAAATTGAGGTGTTTAGTGAAAAGAACTCTGATGGCCAAAACCAGCCCTTTGTCTGCTATCATAATTCCCCTTCACTTATGTATTATCTGTGGCTGCATTGGTAGTTGGGGGCACAGTTGAGTAGTTAATGACAGATGCCAAGTCTGTAGTATTTATCATCTGGCTTTTTACATGAAATGTTTGCCACCCCTGAGTTGGGACATAGAAATGTATATAACCACCAAAAAGAAAAAGACTGGTGGTTCTCTAACATTGAAAGCATTGTATCTCAGTACTTGATATGTGAAATATTTGTTTCTCCTTTTTCCCAAAGGCAATTACCAAAGATATGTTTGAAGAAGCATTGCGTGCCTTAGCTGATGATGACTTCTTGACAGTAACTGGAAAAACTGTTCGTTTGCTCTGAAGTACTTGTGAGCAGTGCTGGTGTGTTCTGCTTATCTGCACTTGCTTGCATATGTGTGTGGCATATGGGCCAATCAGCTGCCACTGCTACTTTTACTGCAAATAGACTCTTAAAGTCATTATTTGGCTCCATAAAATTTTTCTAACCTGGGTCCGATTTTTGTAGAGAAATTTGTTTTCATTTTTCTAACACTAGGTGAAAATACTATGCCAGTTCACAATAGAGATTATTTTCTTGAACTGCCATTTCTTCTCTTTTTTTTTGAACTGCTATTTCTTTAATACCAGGACTTTAATCTGTATTTATATTCAGATGGCAGGATGTCAGACTTTTAAAGATGGCAGTCGGGGTCATGGTTTTGGTGCTAGGCATTGTAAAGGCAATCATTCATATGCAGGAGGTTTTTGTACTATGAGATAAGATTTAGCCGGGGCATATCATTCTGAATGAGGTAATAAAAGATCAGAGCCTTTCTCCCTGATATTACTCACAATGTAATTCTAGTGACTAGTTCTCATGGCTACTATAATATAAAAAATGGATGGTTGAAAAGCATTAGGCTCTACGTTGACTTCTTTACTACTTTATCCTAATGTGTAAAACTTATTCCTAAATAAATGATAGACTTAAGTAATAATTGTTTATCTGGCATTATTTTTAATTAAGAAAGAAAGCTTTAATAAATACTGCATTCGTGGCTCAGTGGTTGAGCGTCAGCCTATGAACCGGTTTGATTCCTGGTCAGGACACATGCGCGGGTTGCTGGCTCGATCTCCAGTGTGGGGCATGCAGAAGGCAGTCAATCAATGATTCTCTCTCATCACTGATGTTTCTTTTTTTTTTTTTTAATATATTTTTATTGATTTTTTACAGAGAGGAAGGGAGAGGGATAGAGAGTTAGAAACATGGATGAGAGAGAAACATCATTCAGCTGCCTCCTGCACACCCACTACTGAGGATGTGCCCGCAACCAAGGTACATGCCCTTGACCGGAATCAAACCTGGGACCTTTCAGTCCGAAGGCCGACGCTCTATCCACTGAGCCAAACCGGTTTCGGCTCATCACTGATGTTTCTATCTCTCCCTCTCTGATATCAACAAAAAAAATATGTATGTATGTATGTATGTATAAATACTGCATTCATGAAAATTTATGATGGTAAGTACTTTATAAATCTTCAAAGAAACTAATAAGAATTTTACTCAAAAATTATTTAATTCCAGCAGTCATTATTATAAAACCATCATAATCTGAAATCTTACATGGAAATACTGCTGTAATAAGTAATCCCTGAAACATTTAAGTCATTTTATGAGTTAGGCCTATTTAAGTAGACACTAAAATTGATTAATAAGCTATTCATAGAAATGATATATCTAATTGAATATTTAAACAGCATTAAAATGTTAATATTTGAATGGGAGAGCTCATTTGACCAAACTTTCATTTTTATGAATCATCATTCTTTGCTGTCCTTGATAGGTTTGCAAAAACATCTTACAGTTTGGAGGAGGCAATAGTTAGGTTGGTGTGTCACCAAAGGATGCAAGGCAGACAGGCCACCAAGTGGCTTTACCAAGGAGGTTTCCTCAGTGAACTCACTGATAGGAGGTGCTTTTACACATAATCCTCAGCCACTCTGGAGGACCATTTCTCTCTTTATAGATGGAGGCAAGAAGTTTCATCTCTTGCCTGAAGACCCAGCAGCAAGACAGAAAGCTGAAATTAAACCAGTTGTGTCTTCTGACTTTAGAACTTAACCATGCTGTGCTCAGGCTACAACTCAGGTTTTAAACTCTGTTCATTCTTTTGGACACACTGTTTACACTTCCAAAATCATGCAAAGAAGGTTCCCTGGTACTTGTCACATGGTGGGTGTTCTATAAACGTTCCATTGAGTAGAGAAGTCTTAATTTGTTGAACTGTGTTCTTGCGACCACATGGTTTTCAGACATGAAATAAGTTTTATTCACATCTGTAATACTCTCAACAGTATAGATTTAAAAAAACAAAAAAAGCTGCCTTGGACTAGAGCCGTGGTCGGCAAACTGCAGCTCGCGAGCCACATGCGGCTCTTTGGCCCCTTGAGTGTGGCTCTTCCACAAAATACCTCGGCCTGGGCAAGTCTATTTTGAAGAAGTGGCGTTAGAAGAAGTTTAAGTTTAAAAAATTTGGCTCTCAAAAGAAATTTCAATCGTACTGTTGATATTTGGCTCTGTTGACTAATGAGTTTGCCGACCACTGGACTAGAGCATCTTCCCCATTTGTACAAGGTGGCATAAGTTGTGAAGATTGAGAGCATAGGTGTGGTTCAAATCATGGCTCACCATTCTCAGCATGCAATGCTTATTGGTAAGTGCTCAATGTTGTTACTATTAACAAAGAGAATGGGTAGGACAATATAATTTCAGCTTAATTCCTATGAATTTAGTTTTTTAAAACACTAATGTAATTCCATTTGAACTTTTCTCTCTGACACTGACCCTGAAAGATACTCAAAGTTGTTAATTAGAGTGACTTCATTTGATTTATATAAATATCCATGTGCCATTCTCCTTCCAGCATCCATCATAAATGTAACCAACTTCATGCAAAGGAGTAAAAAATTATCTAGAATGAAGAAATGGAGAACTTAGTAACCCTTAGCACACAGATTAGGAAATACTAACTTAAAGACAGTGCTGTTACTTATTAAATCTATAAGCTAATTTCTTAAAATATCACTGTTATTCAATTTTTTAACTTTTTGAAATAAATTTTAAACACAACAAAAGTTGTAAGTAGTATAAATAATTCCCCGTCGCTCATATTCCTTTAATGTTAACATTTTCTAAAATATGTTTTTTTAATCATTTGAGAGTAAGTTAAGATGCCCCTTTGCTACTAAATACTTCCTAAAAACTGTATATCCTAAAAACAACACTTAAACAACCAGAACAAGTTCATCACATAATAAAAAAAATTCTGGCCGAAACCAGTTTGGCTCAGTGGATAGAGCGTGGGCCTGCAGACTCAAGGGTCCCAGGTTCGATTCCGGTCAAGGGTATGTACCTTGGTTGCAGGCACATCCCCAGTAGGGGGTGTGCAAGAGGCAGCTGATTGATGTTTCTCTCTCATCGATGTTTCTAATTCTCTATCCCTCTCTCTTCCTCTCTGTAAAAAATCAATAAAATATATTTTTTTAAAAAAATTCTGTGTACATTCAATTGTCTCAATAATGTTCATTAGCAAAAATAAAAATACATATTTCTGTGTTCATTAGCAAAAATAAAAATACATATTTCTGTTTCAGGATTTCAGTTCCTTCAATCTGGAACATTCCTCAGTCTTTTCTCATGTTTTCATGACCGTAACATTTTTAAAGGCCAGTAGGTTTTTTTTGTTTGTTTGTTTTGTTTTAAAATATATTTTATTGATTTTTTTTACAGAGAGGAAGGGAGAGAGAGAGAGAGTTAGAAACATCGATGAGAGAGAAACATCCATCCGCTGCCTCCTGCACACCCCCTACTGGGGATGTGCCTGCAACCAAGGTACATGCCCTTGACCAGAATCGAACCTGGGACCCTTCAGTCCACAGGCCAAAGCTCTATCCACTGAGCCAAACCGGTTTCGGCCCAGTAGGTTTTTTTGTGAACTGTCCCTGATTTAGATTTGTCTGATGTTTCTATGATTAGGTTCTGGATATCCATTTTTAACAAGAACACCACAGAAGTGACACATTGATGAGAGAAACACATTGATCAGCTGCCTCCTGCACTCCCTGAGCTGGGGATCAAGCCCAAAACCCAGGCATGTTTCCTGAACCAGAATTGAACCCAGGACCTCTTGGTACATGGTTCAATTCTCAACCATTGAGCCATACTGGCCGGGCAAGTTCCTTAATTTTAAATTACTATTTTTTCTTTTGTAATTTTAAGTACCTTGTGGGGAGATAATCTGGGGCTATGTAAATCATTTCTCATCAAATTTTAAGAGTGATTTACACACACAATTCCCTTTATGCCTAAACGCTAGAATTGGTCTTTTTTGTTGTTATAAACAGCTTATCAGCTTCATGTTTCTGAACTTTTCATACTATAATTAGAATTTTTTTTTGTTTGCAGCCCATAAGCAGCACACTTCAGCCCCCTACCTAATATCCCTAGAAATTTTTTCAGATTCTGCAAATCTCATAAAATTAAAATTTACATAGGAAATCATGCCTCAAAGGCCCCAAACTCACAGCCATCATTAATACTCCTAGAGATATTCAGTATATTTAATAGGAAGACTTAACTTGCAAGTACTTACAGAAATGGGAAGATTTAACTAGAACTGATAGCAACTTAAGATGGCCAAGATGGAGCTCTATTGACACCTAACTTAATTTTTAGCATTCACAATTAGAAAATGCCAGCTCTAAAATTAAACTGAATAAATGGGAAGCTTATCTTGATTGGAAATTAGAAGCTTCTTTCTACGAGAAGTTAGTAACATTTAGAGCCTGTCTGAACTAAGGAAGACTTCTAAAGCCGCTCAATGCCAGTCGCCCACTTTTCCTTCTCCAACTGCTCTGCTATACCTTACTTTCATTGGCTGGACTTCCTCTTCCCTTTCTCTTCCTACCTCCTCCATCACCTCTCCCTACTGATCTCAGGGACACTCAGAATAAAAAACCAGACTTGAGCCGAAACCGGTTTGGCTCAGTGGATAGAGCATCGGCCTGCGGACTCAGGGGTCCCGGGTTCAATTCCGGTCAAGGGCATGTGCTTTGGTTGCGGGCACATCCCCAGTAGGGTGTGTGCACGAGGCAGCTGATCGATGTTTCTCTCTCATCGATGTTTCTGACTCTCTATCCCTCTCTCTTCCTCTCTGTAAAAAATCAATAAAATATATTAAAAAAAAAAAAAAAAAAACAGACTTGAAAAAAGCACCCAGAAATTCTGGTAGCTCCCTTGGGAGAAAAGCCAGTCTCAGGCAGAGGGAAAACAGCGATTTTATACATTCCTTGAACTAGAACAAAATTAAGGCATCTACCTAAAAATTTTCTCTGGGACCTTGATGAGTTCACAAAGAAATTTAACTGTTAGAACATATGATTCTGGTTATTCTGACCTATTCCAATTAATACACCTACTGGTTTCTGGGAGCAAAGCAACAGAATTACTAAATAGGGTTTGCTGGGAAACTCCTGTAGAGGAGCCTGTTTTTATTATAGAAAGTCAGGCCACACTAAGAAAGGTTATAGAAAACTGAAATGTATTTAGAAAAAGAAAAGAGCCCTAGCCAGTTTGGCTCAGTGGATAGAGCATCAGCTTGTGAGCTGAAGGGTCCCAGGTTTGATTCCTGTGAAGGGTATGTGCCTGAGTTGCAGCCTCGATCCCCAGTGTGGGGCATGCAGGAGGCACCCAATCAATGATTCTCTCTCATTGATGTTTCTATCTCTCCCTCTCCCTTTATGAAATTAATAAAATTATTTTTTTCAAAAAAATTGGAGCAGCCCTGACTGGTTTGGCTCAGTGGATAGAGCGTCAGCCTGCAGACAGAGGGTCCCAGGTTCGATTCTGGTCAAGGGCATGTACCTTGGTTGCGGGCACATCCCCAGTAAAGGGTGTGCAGGAGGCAGCTGATTGATGTTTCTCTCTCATCGATGTTTCTAACTCTCCCTCTCCCTTCCTCTCTGTAAAAAATCAATAAAATATATATATTAAAAAAATAAATAAAAATTGGAGCAGAATTGAATAAAATAAAGAACAAAAAGACTACAAAAAATTAATACAACAAAGAACTGGTTCTTTGAAAAGATAATAAAGTTGACAAACCCTTGGCTAGATTCACTAAGGAAAAAAGGAAAACCCATATAAACGAAATCAGAAATGAAAGAGAAGTCACCACAGACATCACAGATACACAAAGGATCATACTAGAATACTATGAAGGACTATATGCCATCAAATTCAAAAAGCTGGAAGAGAAATGGATATGTTCCAATGAATATATACACTTCCTAGACTAAAGGATGAAAAATTGAAAAATCTAAATAGACTGATCAGCAGTGAGAAAATTGAAACAGCCATCAAAAACCTCCTCTCCACAAAAATCTAGGACTAGATGGCTTCACCAGTGAACTATACCAAACACTCAAAGAAGATTTAAAATGCATCTATCTGAAACACAAAAAAAAAATTAAAGAAGAGGCAGTACTTCCTAATACATTTTATTACACAAACATAACCCTGATACCAAAATCTGTCAGGATAACACAAAAAAAGAAAACTACAGCCTGGCTGGCGTGGCTCAGTAGTTGAGCGACAACCTATGAACTAGGACAGTGGTCGGCAAACTCATTAGTCAACAGAGCCAAATATCAACAGTACAACGATTGAAATTTCTTTTGAGAGCCAAATTTTTTAAACTTAAACTTCTTCTAATGCCACATCTTCAAAATAGACTCGCCCAGGCCATGGTATTTTGTGGAAGAGCCACACTCAAGGGGCCAAAGAGCCGCATGTGGCTCTCGAGCCGCAATTTGCCGACCACAGAACTAGGAGGTCACAGTTCCATTCCCAGTCAGGGCACATGCCCGGGTTGTGGGCTGGACCACCAGTGTGGGGCATGCAGGAGGCAACTGATCAATAATTCTCTTTTCATCATTGATGTTTCTAGCTCTCTTCCTTTTCCTTCCTCTCTGAAATAAATAAAAATATATTTTTTAAAAAGAAAACTACATACCAATATCTCTGATGCATACAGATGCAAAAATCCTAAACAAAACACTAGCAAATAGAATACAACAGTACATTAAAAAAATAACAGCCGAAACCGTTTTGGCTCAGTGGATAGAGCGTCAGCCTACTGACTGAGGGGTCCCAGGTTCGATTCCGGTCAAGAGCATGTACCTTGGTTGCAGGCACATCCCCAGTGGGGGGTGTGCAGGAGGCGGCTGATCAATGTTTCTCTCTCATCGATGTTTCTGACTGTCCCTCTCCCTTCCTCTCTGTGAAAAATCGATAAAATATATTTAAAAAATAAAAAAATAATAAAAATAATAGATCACGATCAAGTGGGGTTCATTCCAGGGGCACAAGAATGGCTCAACATATGCAAATCAGTCAATGTAACATGCTATGTTAACAAAAGAAAGGATAAAAATCACATGATCTTATCAATAGATGCAGAAAAAACTTTTTGATAAAACACAACACCCATTTGTGATTAAAACACTCAAATAAAATAGGAATACAAGGAAAATACCCCAACATAATAAAGGTGATATATAACAAACCCTGTCAATATTATACTGAATGGAAAAAAACTGAAAGCTTTTCCTTTAAAATCAGGAACAAGACAAGAATGCCTAGTCTCACCACTTTTATTCAATACTAGTGGCCTGGTGCATGAAATTCGTGCACGGGGGGGGGTCCCTCAGCCTGGCCTACACCCTCTCCAATCTGGGACTCCTGGGGGGATGTTCAACTGCGGTTTAGGCCCAATCCCTGTGAGGTCAGGTCTAAACTGGCAGTTGGACATCCCTCTCGCAATCCGGGACCGCTGGCTCCTAACCACTCACCTGCCTGCCGGCCTTCTCGCTCCCAACTGCCTCCCCTTGCCAGCCTGCTCGCCCCCAACTACACCCCCCCACTGGCCTGCTCACCCCCAAATGCCCCCCCCCCGCTAGCCTGCTTGCCCCCAGCTGCCTGCCCTGCCAGCCTGTTCACCCCCAACTGCCCTCCCCTCCTGGCCTGATCTCTCCTAACCACCTCTGCCTTGGCCCCACCACCATGGCTTTGTCCAGAAGGACGTCCGGAAGGTCTCCCGATCTAATTAGCGTATTATCCTTTTATTAGTATAGATAGTTCAGGGAATGCTAGCCAGAGCAATAAAGCAAGAGAAATAAATAAAATGCATCCAAATCAGGAAGGAAGAAGTAAAAGTGTCGCCCTGACCAGTTTGGCTCAGTGGATAGAGCGTCAGCCTGCGGACTGAAGGGTCCCAGGTTCAATTCCAGTCAAAGGCATGTACCTTGGTTGCAGGCACATCCCCAGTGGGGGGGTGTGCAAGAGGCAGCTGATCGATGTTTCTCTCTCATTGATGTTTCTAACTCTCTATCCCTCTCTCTTCCTCTCTGTAAAAAAAAATCAATAAAATATATTTTTTAAAAAAAGAAGTAAAAATGTCACTGCCGACGCCATGATTTGGTACATAAAAAAATAAACCTGAAGACTCCACAAAAAAACTATTAGAAAAAAAATAAACAACTTAATCAATAAAGAAATTTAAAAAAAAAAACAAATACAATAAAGTTATAGGATAGAAAATCAATGCACAAAAGCCCACTGCCTTCCAGTATGCTAACAACAAAACTTCAGAGAAAGAAATGGAAAAACAAACAAACAAAAAACGACGTCTTTTACAATTGTAACTAAAATAATAAAATAGCTAGGAAGAAACTAAACAAACAACATCAAAGATGGGTAACTGAAAACTACAAAGCATTATTCAAAGAGATTGAAAAAGACACAACAAAGTAGGAAAATATCCCGTGTTCATGGATTATAAGAATCAACATGGTTAAAATGGCTATATTACCCAAAGCAATATATAGATTTAATGCAGTCCCCATCAAAATCACTGTCATTTTTTTAAAAATAGAAGAAAAAATCTTGCGGTTTGTATGAAACCACAAAAGGCAACAAATAGTCAAAGCAATGCTGAGAAAAAAGAATGAAGCCAGAAGTATCACACTACCTGACTTCAAATTATACCACAGAGTATAATAATCAAAACAGCATGGTATTAGCAGAAAAACAGACACACAAATCAATAGAACAGAATTGAGAGCCCAGATATAAAACCCCATGTAGATGGGCAGGTTGTTTTTTACAGAAGAGCCAGAAACAAACAAATATAATAAAATTTTGTTCAATTTTCTTTGTCTGCTAATAATATTAGTCATAATAATTATACTTGTTCTTTGGGTTTTTCTTAAACCTTGTGTATATAGCACAACTGTTAATAATTGCTAAAGGTGTTTACAATAACTTCTGCATTATCAATAATACACTTTTATGGTTTCTCTTTTGAAATATAGAAGGAATATTATTGCAAAAGGAAGGAAAGGGATGTGTGTGTTTTTAAGAGAAGTTAAAAGGAAATAATTTGTTCTAATAATTTGGTTATTTCTGAATTAGTAAAAGGAGGCAAATTAAGAACAATAAAAGTTAAAGAAGGTTAGTGAAAAAGACATATTGAGAAATGAATTTTATGTATAAACTACAGGCCTGGTGCATAAAAATTCATGCACTTAGGTGGTGGAGGGACCCTCAGTCCGGCCTGCGCCCTCTTGCAGTCTGGGAGCCCTCAGGGGATGTCCGACTGAGGCTTAGGCCTGCTCCCAGTCTGGCCTCCCTTTGCGGGAGGCAACTGGCAGGCTGATCAGGAGAGGCGCTGGCGGCAACGGGCGGCCCCTCCTCCCCCATCACCCCCCACCACTGCTTTTTGCCGCCACCCCCTGATCACCATCCCCTCCCTCTGCCCACTGGCTTGGCGCTGCCTGCTCGTTGTCCCCACCCCCCTGCCAACCTGTCATTCTGCCATTCTGTCAATTTGCATATTATGCTTTTATTATATAGGACTATATATACAACATTTGTGCACTGGAGGGGGCGTCCCTCAGCCCCCCTTTCACAGTTTGGGAGCCCTCGGGGGTTGTCTAATTGCTGCAGAGGCGGGAGAGGCTCCCGCCACTGCCACTGCACTCACCAGCTGTCAGCCTGGCTTCTGGTTGAGCAGTGCTCCCCCTGTGGGAGCACACTGATCACCAGGGGCAGCTCCTGCATTGAACGTCTTTCCCTGGTGCTGGTGGTCAGTGTGTGTCATAGTGACTGGTCGTTCCAGTGTTCAGTCAATTTGCATATTACCCTTTTATTATATAGGATTCAAGAATCTAATTATGAGAATGTGCTTACTCCCTACCCAACAAGGACTACTAAATATATTAATTCAGATGAAAGTTGAAGTAACTATTAAAATATGACCCTCTATAACTGCTGCTGAGGCACAGGAAATTTACTTATGAAACGCCTTGTCTCTGGAAATTTTTATATGGTAATTGTAATTTACACCATTGTGTTCTTACAGCCTTGGCCTCAATTAAATCTTAAGGTTATAGCTTCCAATTGCACAACTAGCAGAAGTGAGATTAATAATGGTGCTTGAGCCCTAGCCGGTGGTTCAGTGGTCAGAGCATCAGCCTGCAGATTGAAGGGCCTTGCAGACAGGGGTCCAGGAGCTGCAGTTAGTCACAGAGGTGGCAGTTGACTGCCCAGCCCTGGGCCCTGCTAGGACTGCAGATTGGATGGAAAGTGAGTAAACTGTGGCTGGGCCACAGAGTCAGGAGTGCTGAGAGCTGACAGAGGTGACCAGGACAGCACTGATTGCAGGAGGGGAGAAGGTGTGGTGAGTGCTGCTGCAGGAGTCTAAGGCTGAGACTCATTGGCAGGAGCATGGCGAGCAACCCACCAGCATCCCAGCTGGGAAGTTAGGCCCGATCTGATTCTGTGGGAGGGCGCCACCCATTGGACCTCAGGGTCAGTGGAGGGGTTGCACAGGTACTCCCATCAGTGATCCTAAGGGACCCTTTACTCTCTAGAGGAACTTTCAAAAAGAGCCAGCTGGGGACTGAACAGTGAGGCCCACCTCAAGAGCAGGGGAGGCCACCTTTCCACACCCTGTGGGAGGGCTGGTTCTGTCTGACCCTGCAGTGACGTGAGGCAAAGGGGAAAGGCTCGGGGCTGGAAATGTGCACCTAGTTCTGGAAGTGCAAGGAATCCAACATTGGGCCTGGTCAGAGCCTGGGAGGAGGCCCCACCCACTGGGGGCCACCAGCACTGAAAGAGTGGTGTGCCAAGAGAGGCTTTTTTATTTTTTTTATTATTATTTACTAGTGACCCGGTGCACAAAATTTGTGCACATTAAAAGGGGATTAATTGGAGGAAATAATTTAATATTGCTATTTGCCCTTTCTCTATAATAGAAGTATCAGAGATGAAAGAATATTAGTAAAATGTATATGAAAACCTTCCTCCTGTCAGAATCTGGGGCACACCATGGGACCCAGAGTCAAGTTTCCGCCCACCCACATGCACCTCAAAATTGCATGAGACCCAGACCCGGCTGGCCCCCCACATTGGGCTAGATCCAGACCCAGCCAGTCCCACCCTTGTCAAGTCCTGCTGGGCAGGGGGTGTAGCCTCAGGTTCCCTTGCCCAGCGCCAGGACGGGGGGCGTGGCCTGAGGCCCCCCAGCCCAGACCAGGGCAGGGGCAGGCGTGCCTTGAGGTCCCTGTCAAACCCCGCCAGGCGGGGGGGGGGGGGGGGGGGGCGCGCACAGCCTCAAGTCCCCTGGCCCAGCACTGGGAGCGGGGTGCAGCCTCAGGTCCCCCCGTCAAGCCCTGCTGGGCGGGGGCGCAGCCTGAGTTCCCCCGACCCAGCACTGGGGGTGTACCTTGAGGTCCCCCGTCAAGCCCAGCCAGGGAAGGGGGTGCAGCCTCAGGTCCCCTGGCCCGGTGCTGGGGCTGGGGGAGCAGCCTGAAGCCCCCTAGCTCAGCACCAGGACGGGAAGCGCACCTTGAGGTCCCCCGTCAAGCCCCGCCCGGTGGGGGGGCGCAGCCTGAAGTCCCCTGTCAAGCCCCACCTGGTGGGGAGCATGGCCTGACGTCCCCGGCCTGGCACTGGGGCGGGGGGAGCAGCCTGAGGTCCCCTAGCCCAGCACCAGGCTGGGAAGCACACCTGAGGTCCCCTGTCAAGCCCTGCCGGGTGGGGGACACTGCCTGAGGTCCCCTATCAAGCCCTGCAGCTGGTCGATGTTTCTCTCTCATCAATGTTTCTAGCTCTCTATCCTCCCTTCCTCTCTGTAAAAAATCAATAAAATATATTAAAAAAAAAAAAAAAAACATTTAAACCTATAGAGAATTTTTGTGAGTTTGAGCTAAACTGTTGACAATTGCCTGGAATCAAAATCTCAACAGATTGAGATAATGCTCCAGAGAATGTCAGTTTTGCACCTTATTTTATACATTACCATCAAAAGAGAAGACCTAAGTGGGTTACCTGAAATCCTTTGGTGATATATTAGGAAGGTGGAAGAAAGCAAATCGGGGAAACCTCTGGGATTGGATGAAAAGTAACATGATAGATACATACATCTTTTACATAGGTGGGTACAGGGTAGTTAAAGTCAACAATGAACATGATAACAACAAGGAGGGGATTTATGGTTTTCTGCCCTGGTGCATTGGTTGTGCCCTGAGAGGTCTGGAGAAGGGAATTACCCTGACATTCCTGAAGAATGTCATCATAAATGCAAAAGGCAATAGACAAGCTCAGTTAAGGTAAAGATTGACTTTTGTCAGGGAAGATTGACTCTCTGCCAGGAATTGCTTTTCGGTAAAAGGTCACAATTTCAGACCATCCTCTGTGGCTACTTTGGATCTCTGTGTTTGCAAGTCCGCCACACAGGCCTTCCTTAAGCTTGTCAGGTCAGCATGGGGCCACTTCTTGTCCACACCAAGGAAGTAAAATGTTTACTTTTTGAATACATAATTCTTCCTAATTACTTAGAATTTTTGTTTTGTACTCTTTGAAAGGACTCTTTAGACCTACATGTAGAGTTTAATAATTTCACTATTATGTATATATCAAAAGTAAAATATGAATAAGTCAGTTTAATTCTTAGGGCTCCTTGAAATTAAAAAAAAATATATATATATTTTAATATATTTTATTGATTTTTTCACAGCGAGGAAGGGAGAGGGCCAGAGAGCTAGAAACATCGATGAGAGAGAAACATCAACCAGCTGCCTCCTGCACACCCCCCTGCCAGGGATGTGCCCGCAACCAATGTACATGCCCTTGACCGGAATCGAACCTGGGACCCTTCAGTCCGCAGACCGACACTCTATCCACTGAGCCAAAGCGGTTTCGGCTCCTTGAAATTTTTGTTCAATTCTTTTGAATCATTTTTTTTTTTTTTGAAATGCCAGATGGCAGAATTTTATGATTTTATTAACACAAATACAGTGTGTACACACTCTGTCTATTCATTTTCTTCGCTGCGCAGCCTGGCATTGGGATTGGTGACTCTGATGGCCAGCTGGGCTGCTCTTTCCACAATGGCTTTGCGGTTCTTTGAGGAGACGTTGTGAGCAATCTCAGCACAGTAAGATTTATTGCACATCAGCAGCACTTCAAGCTCCTTGACGTTATGGACCAGAAACTTCCGAAAGCCACTGGGCAGCATGTGCTTTGTTTTCTTGTTGCTCCCATAACCAATGTTGGGCATCAAGATCTGGCCCTTGAATCTTCTACGCACCCTATTGTCAATGCCTCTGGGTTTCCGCCAGTTCTGCTTAATTTTGACATATCGGTCTGACTGGTGCCGGATGAACTTCTTGGTCCTCTTTTTGACAATCTTGGGCTTCACGAGGGGTCTGAGGGCAGCCATGGAGCCGAGTTGGAGAGGGCTGCCACCTCTGTAGGCAGCGCCGAGGAAGAGAAGGAAAATTGAATCATTTTTCAACACAGAATGGTCAATGCCCATATTTTGTCATGACTTTTATTTTAATAATGTACTTTTGGATGAAAAGGGGTCACTTACTAAACTCGACAAGCCCAGAGAAGGCCTGCATGGGGATCTTACAAATCCAGAGACCTAAAGTAACCACATAGGTTTGTGGCAGGCAGTTAGACATGAGCAGAGCAAGGACGAAGGGCCGGGTACAGAAGATCATCAGGATGGAAAGCCATAGGTGCCTAGCAACAATTAATTGTAGGGGGGACATCACCCCCAGGGTGACTTTTCCTCTCCTAGCATATCACTGGTAGTTAGATTTGGACCCCCTCCCGTTTCTTCCTTAGAGATAACAGCTATACCTCAGTTGTATTTCAGCTACAGGCCCAGAAAAGCAGCAAAACCAGACCAGTGATCCCATAGTTGCCCTCAGGACCAGCTGCATTGAATAATGACCCCCTGCCCTGGCATTGACTAATTAATCAGTGGAGACCACAACCCGGAAAGGACACACCTGGAAAGCTGCTGAATATTCTGTTGAGATCTGCTGGGACCTCCCTAAAATCTCCATCCTTAAAACCCTTAAGATGGAGGACTCCGTGAGATCTCTCTCCCAGGAGCACCCCTCCCTCCTCCCTTCCCCTTCTCCGTCCTTGCCCCAGGCATGTTACCATTAGCTTCCTCACTCTCAAGCTCCCAGGGCCCTTCCTTTGCCTCCATAACTCCTTTCTTCTCCTACGAATTACATTTTCTGCCTCTGTGATTTACCAAATAAATGTTCTCTTACAGTTTGGTTCTTGGTTCTGAATTCTTTCCTAACCAGAATACCAAGGTTGCTGAACCCAAGTTTGGTCTGACCCCACGGTACCGTTCCCACCGCCTACAACAGGTTGGTCTGAAATTTAAGACTTTCTATCTAAAGGCTGGTCATGGTGGGCAGTCACGTTTTAGGCTAGAATCTTCCCCTGACAAAAGTCATTATTTACCTTTACTGAGCCTGTCTAATGTTTTGTGTTTTTTAAAAATATATTTTTATTGATTTCAGAGAGGAACGGAGAGGGAGAGAGCTGGAAACATCAATGATGAGAGAGAATCATTGAGTGGCTGCCTCCTGCACGCCCCCTAGTGGCGATGGAGCCAGCAACCAGGGCATGTGCCCTTGACCGGAATTGAACCTGGGACCCTTCAGTCCGCAGGCCTTCGCTTTTTCCACTGAGCCAAACCAGCTAGGGCTGAAAAGATACTTAATAAGACACTTTATTCATATATAAAATTTTAACTCCACTAAGGGTTTGAAAAGCAGCGTGTGTCCTTCCTTACTGCACTTCTCTAGGCTCGCTCTCCTGGCATAGGCGGCTGCACGTGTCATTTAAAGATCTTTTCTCTGTCTTTCGCTCTACATTATGGCGATTGACTCAGCTGTGTCTCCCAGTCCTCCCAACAAACTCTTCCTTTCACGTTTCACTTTGAATTAATTAGAGTCCCGGAAAGCTGCCCTGGCAGCAGCGAAGTCCCAAGTCCCTTCCCCCACGTCGCCGAAGCACCCGCCGCAGGGGGCGGAGTCCAGGGTGACGCGCGAGAAGAGACGCTGCGCGGCGGGCTGGTCCGCGCGTTCCCGAAAGGGACGCATGACGTCGCCGTGCGTGCGTGCGTGCGTGCAGACGGCTGCGTCGGGGTGCAGAAGAAGATGGCGGTCTCCACAGGTCGGTTCTCGGGCCGGGCTGTAGGCTTTCGCACTTCGAACCCGGCTCTGCCACTCCGTCTGCTGCTGGCAGCTGGGCGCGACCATGTGGGTGAAGCCGGAGTGCGCCTTCTCGGACGCCGGGCTCCTTGCGGAGCGAAGCCCGCACCGGGGGAGGTCCGGGCGGGACCCGCGCCAAGGGCCCGGGGCGGCCGTCGGGGGCGACGGGTTGTGCTCGTGCGGCGGCCGCACGCTCGCGGGTTGGGGCGCGGCGATGCCGGCGCGGGCGCACCCTTAGGGCCCGCGGGCGCCTGGCGGGGTGTGGAGCGCCCGGCGATGTCGGCGGGAGGAGAGGAGGCTCTGGGTGGGCGGGTGGCCACCTCGGGCGTGCGAGGCGATGTCCGGTGGCGGAGCATCCCGGGTGGAGGGGGGGTCCAGTTCTCCTGGACATGTGGAGAGGATTAATGAGAAGAGGACTGTTGCTTTTTTTGTAATAACAGAAAGATGACCATTCTTACCTCGTTGAATCCGAGTTCTCTCTTTTTATTAAGTGGAAAACTGCAGTGCAAACTACATAAAAGCTCAGAACGAGATGAAATTCTAATTGAAGAGAAAGTGGTTTCTTGGATAAGCTGCTCAGCTCCTGTCGTGTTGAATACAATGTTTGGTTTCCTATGAGCACAGACTTTGAAATTAAGTTTTAACGATAAGGTTTTACAAATTTGACCATTTAAAAAAGTGTTAAATTAAAAAATGTTAAGTTTTGTTAAGAATGTTAATTGGATATGATCTTTTGAAATCAGATTATAGGACAGTGTTGATTTACTATTTCATGCTTTCATTGCATAATAAAACGAATTTTCAAATTATGTGCTGAAATGGAAGGCTTCATTGTGTTGTGATTGGTACTTTTAAGGTAATACTTCAAGATACATGCTACATACGTTTTAATGGAAAATTGTCTTTTAATTCTCATCTTTATTATGTACAGGTGTCAGATGATAAGATTTTAACGATTTTAGGGTTGGGGAAATATTTCAGCATGTTTTGGGTCAGAGCTAACTAATAAAGCAAGGGTTATTTAAAAAGTGACGTTTTAGTGTTACAACGCTAATGTATTTGATATTTGAACTTGAGTGTGCTTGTGAATGGAGCCATATCTTTTTTAGAGTTGTACTTAGTACCTGTAGGTTCTTGAAAACTTAGTAATAAAATGGTGCATTTTAATTTGATTCATAGTTTTCATTTTATGGATTGCACTGTTTACTTAAACATCATTTTTGTCTAACGTAATTCATATGAGAGAGAGAAAAAATATTTTGAAAAGACCAAATATTAGGTGGTACTAATAGCAGATACTTTTTGTTAATCATGGTTGGTAATTTTTGGAAGTCAATGAAACTGGCATGGCAGAGGATCTCTTTGACAAGCACGCCCTGAGAGACCAATGAGAGCTAAGCCTTAGGCTGGCTTTCCATAGGCAGGGGGTGACTTCCTGGTCACCAAAGCAATACTGCATGTTAACCTTTATCTTTTCTGTAACTTGTACCAGATCATCCACTTATGTCTCTTCATTTGTACCATTCTTTCAAATAAAGTAATTTGGTATCCCCATCCCCAAGTAATATATGTAAATTCTAAAATTGCTGATTATTAGCGTGTTATACAGAGGAAGCCTGCATTTTACAGTTTATATTTAGTCTAATTGTGGCAGTTTCATTCTGCTTTTTAGATTTATGAAATTTGAAACTTAGAATAATAAAAAAAAGGTATTTTTGGTAGTTGAGTTTTTTTAACTGAAATTAGTTTTGAAAGTGTTACTAACAACTTGGCCTGGTCAAGTTTTTAATATTATTCCATTTATCCATTTCCGTGCTTTATACAACTTAAATGTATTATTGTATTGGTAGAGAGATGAGTGCAGAGAAAGGTTTGGACTATGTTTTGAAACTATTTTTAAGTTTTAAGCTATATTTTGTTTTGTTTGCTTTTTGGTAGCAAGGGAAGTAAATAGTACCTCTATATTTGTGAAATAAAAGTGATATAGCGTGAAATTTAAAATTAGATGATTTTGATGAATGTAATATACATTTTTTATTTAAGTCAAAATAGTCTTTTAATGATTGATTTTAGAGAGAAAGAGGAAGGAAGGGAGAGAGAGAGAGAAGAGGAGAGAAAGAGAGAGAAACATCTATTTGTTGTTACACTTACTTATGCATTCATTGGTTGTTTCTATGTATGTGCCCTAACCGGGAATGGAACCCACAACCTTGATGTATCCGGACAACACTAACCAACTGAGCTACCCAGCCATGGCCTAAGTAAAAATAATCTTTTTTTTTTAAAAATATATTTTATTGATTTTTTACAGAGAGGAAGGGAGAGGGATAGAGCGTTAGAAACATCGATGAGAGAGAAACATCGATCAACTGCCTCCTGCACACCCCTCACTGGGGATGTGCCCGCAACCAAGGTACATGCCCTTGACCGGAATCGAACCTGGGACCTTTCAGTCCACAGGCCAACGCTCTGTCCACTGAGCCAAACTGGTTTCGGCTAAGTAAAAATAATCTTGATAAAAATAGTTGTTTGGTAATAGGCCCAAAAGAAAAAAACACTTGACAAATATAGTTTCATTTTTATCGAAGCACTAGAGGCCTAGTGCATGAATTCGTGCACGGGTGGGGTCCAGCTGGCTCACCCTGATCCGGGCAGATTGGGGCTGGGCCTGCCCGGGAAGGGGCCATGGGTGGTTGGTGGGCTGGCCCCACCCCCTGGTCAAACACCCTGTAGAGGGAACAATTTGCATATAAGCCTTTTATTATATAGGATTATGTATATTTCAACCCCCCCCCCCCATGATATGTTTTATTGATTTTAGAGAGAGGGGGAAGAAAAGAGTGTGAGCGACAGGGAGGGAGAGAGAGAGAACACTGAGCGAGCTTGTGAAATGTTCATGTGAGAAACACTGATCTATTACCTTTGGTATGCACCCGACTGGGGATTGAACCCACAACCTAGGTATATACCCTGACCAGAACTGAACCCGTACTCTTTTTGGTTTGCCAGAGGATGCTCCAGTTAACTGAGCCACCCTGCTAGGGCAAGCATTATATTTTAATGTGCATTATCTAAATAATCTATTTTACTATTCTCTTAATTGTAGAAACATTTTGGGAAGAAATTCTAATTGGACTGAGAACTTTAAGCTGAAACATGCTTTTCCATACCAGTTGGTCTTCTTATTTTGCAGTTGAGAAAACAGAGGCTTAATGAAATACAAGGTTTTACATAGTTGGTTACTAATAATGCAAGATTAAAACCCAGGTTTTGTTTTATCCTTAGTCTAGTGTTCTTTCTGTTATGAGGAACTATTGAATATTCCTCAAATCATGAATCTTACTTCCCTTTAGACTAGAGAGTGGCCTTCACACTTTGCTTCCTAGGAGATTCCACAAGACATACATAGCTTAAGGAACACTACTCTAGGGAATAGAATTTAGTGCCTGTGTTTCAAAAATTTCATTATATCTCAGTACTAAATTAGTGTTAGGTTAAAAGGTATATACAGTACTTTTTTTAAAAATAGATTTTTATTGATTTCAGAGAGGAAGGGAGAAGGGGGGAGAGATAGAAACATCAATGATGAGAGAGAATCATTGATGGGCTGCCTCCTGCATGTTCCCTACTAGGGATCAAGCTTGCAACCCAGGTGTATGCCCTTCACCGGAATCGAACCCGGTACCCTTCAGTCCACAGGCCGATGCTCTATTCACCGAGCCAAACTAGCTAGGGATGTGCAATACTTTTTTTTTTTTTTTTAACTTTATTCTACAAGAGTTTTAGATTTACAGAAAAGTGAATATAGTACAGAATTCCCTTATACTTCATAATAGGTTTATATTATCTTACGTTAGTGTGGTACATTTGTCACAATTAATGAACCATAGTGACATATTATTAACCAAAACCTATACTATATTCAGATTTCCTTAGTTTTTACCTAATGTCCACGATCTGTCCCAGTATCTCATCCAGGATTCATTGAAGTGCAAAATGTTTTAAAATTATTACTAGTGTTAAAATGTGATTCTGAATGCAGATGATTTTAAATGTCTTTAAGTAATGAGAGGCTCATAAAAAATGGAATATTTTTTCTTAGGTCTGTGTAAGCCAAATGGGTGGAAAATAAAACTTAATTACCCTCTTCAGAAGTCGGCATCATGTATACTGGAACAGGAACTGTGCTTTAATTCCCCTGCTGCCCCTGATAGATTACTGTGCCATGCCAGGCATACCACTAAATCTCTGAAGCCTTGCTTTCTCCAGCCCTTTCAGGCAAAGGTTGGACAACATGATTATGTTTTTCCCATCTTCAAGATGAAGACACTTAGATATATGGGCAGAACTTGGGAGTAGTAAAAGATGAGATTTACATGTGTAAATCATAACAGAACCTGAGAACTGAATAATAGAAATCTGAACTATATCAGGTCAGTGTATTTCCTGCTTGAGACTTTAATAACTGGCCTGTTGGATTTTTCTAGGTTAGGAATCTGGATGCTCTTGATAAATGTTTGATGTTGATAATGTGATTAAACTAGGGGCCCAGTGCACGAATTTGTGCACCTTGAAAGGAACTGAGGGCCGTGAAGCTGTGGTGGGCACAGGGGCGGGTCTTGGCCCATTCTTCCTGCCCCTGCCCTGGTCCCCTGTCTGCTGGCAGCCCCACTCCCGCTGCTGCCACTCGCATGTGCCGGTGGCGCTGGCCCCGTCGCACCTGCTGATGGCGCGGAGCAGTTGGGGCCGGCACCAGCAGTAGGTGCAAACGGGGCTGGTGCTGTCAGTGGGTGCGAGCAGCAGCTGCTGCCCTAACTGCCCCACAGGAGCAGGGGGAGGTGGAGAAGCCCTGAGGGGCGATCGGGGCTGGCACTGGGCGCAGGCAATGGGTACGAGCGGCAGCTCCAGTGTCGGCAGTGGGTGCAAGTGGGGCCAGTGCCGGCAGCAGGTGTGAGCGCCAGGTGGGACTGCGGTGCACAGGAGCAGAGAATTTTCAATAACCACCAGAGGCTCGCCCCAATGACAGCGCCGGTGCCCCGCCTTGGTCTGGTGTCCCCACTCACCTGCTCCACCATCCTGCCGTGGCCGATGCCCGCCATGTTCTGCGCTCTGCTGCCTGCTGCTTAGGCCTGCCATGTTCTGTGCGCACCCCCTGGTGGGCAGCGCATGTCACAGTGACCCGTTCGGTTGTTCCGCCGTTTGGTCTATTTGCATGTTAGCCTTTTATTATAGTACTAGAGGCCTGGTGCACAGCATTTGTGCACTTGGGGGTGGGGAGGCACTCAGCCCGGCCTTTGCCCTTTCACAGTCCAGGAGCCCGCGGGGAGCGGGCCTAAGCCATCTGTTGGACATCCTTAGCGCTGCCGTGGAGGCAAGAGAGTCTCCTGCCATCGCTGTTGCACTTGTCAGCCGTCAGCCTGGCTTCTAGCTGAGCAGCACTCCCCCTGTGGGAGCACACTGACCACCAGGGGACAGCTCCTGCGTTGAGTGTCTGGCCCCTGGTGGTCAGTGCATGTCATAGTGACCGGTCGTTCCGCTGTTCGGTCGATTTGCATATTACCCTTTTATTATCCTACCTAATAAAAGGGTAATAGGTAAATTACCATCACTCCGCTACGCCCACGATTGGGCCAGAGGGAGGCGCGGGGGCAGGACTCGGGGTGGCCGGGGTAGCCGATTGGGCCGGCAGGACACTGAGCTCGCGTCGCCAGTGGCAGCGCGAGCTCAGCGTCTGCACCATGGCTGTGCTGCGGCACAGAAGGGGCCTCTGGGGCAGCAAGCTCACGTCCCGCCACGGACCATCAAAAGCGGGGGAGCTGGGTGCCTGCCTGGTGCACCAGCGGACAGGCACCCAGCTCCACCGCGATTGAAAGCGAAAGCGTGTAGGGGACCCTACATGTGCATGATTCAATCATGCACTGGGCCTCTAGTATACAATCCTATCTAATAAAAGAGTAATATGCAGATTGACCATCACTCCAACACACAAGATGGCTGCCTTCATGTCGTCAAAGATCCTGCACCCATGTGGACACAAGATGGCCACCACAAGATGGCCAGCAGGAGAGGGCAGTTGGGAGGCACCAGGCCTGCAAGGGAGGGCAGTTGTGGGCGATCAGGCCAGCAGGGAGGGCAGTTGGGAGGCACCAGGCCTGCAAGAGAGGGCAGTTGGGGGTGATCAACCCTGCAGGGGAGGGTAGTTAGGGTGACCAGGCCGGCAGAGGAGGGAAGTTGGGGGCAAACAGTCTGGCAGGGGAGCAGTTAGACATCAATCAGGCTGGCAGGGGAGTGCTTAGGGGGTGATCAGGCTGGCAGGCAGAAGCGGTTAGGGGCAATCAGGAAGGCAAGCAGGTGAGCAGTTGGGAGCCAGCAGTCCTGGATTGTGAGAGGGATGTCCGACTGCCCGTTTAGACCCAATCCAGGTGGGATCGGGTCTAAACGGGCAGTTGGACATCCCTGGAGGGGTCCCAGATTGGAGAGGGTGCAGGCTGGGCTGAGGGACAACCCCCCTCCGTGCACAAATTTTGTGCACCGGGCCTCTAGTAGGATAATACAACTTTAATATACAGACAGTCCTCCCTTTGCACAGTAGTACAGGGTGATAAAAATGACCATTAAAACTGAACTTCAAATCAGTTTTATTAAGTGAGAAAAATTATGATTATTCTCTGACATTTGGAAATGTTTACTAAACCATTAAAAAGTTTTCTTGTGGTTATAGTGTATTGGAAGTTGAATAAAATAGTAAACATACTTGTTTAGTACACAAACATTAAGAGTTAGTGTTTTATTTCTTTATAAACTTCTCAATAGCAGTTTGAACAATGCTTGCCTTTTTCTCTTGATGGTATAACTTATGATGCAGCACAAACATCTTTTCTATGCTTTGATGAATTCTCATATTCTTAGGTTTGGATCAGTTTCCAATATTTTATCCTTTGAGCTTTCAGTGTAAGGAAATCTCTCTCAGAGTTTATTCTGAAGTTTTTTTACTTCCTCTGTGACATTGTCATCCTTCCTTCAGAGTCACTTTTCTCATTTACATAAATAACAAATAAACTCAACTTTACAAAGTTCTGGCTGCTCCTCTAGAGTCTCCAACATTCATGTGGTGGGGTATTTTTTCTATAACTATTTATATTTGATTCAGATTGCACTTCCAGTGTTACTAGTTTTTGTTTCTTTGCTGCACTTTCATCTTGGTGGGCTAATTTTCTTTCTCGACTATAGTTATAGAATGTCACTTGGGTTTACTTACCACTGGTAGACAAGGAGGCAACACTGCTACATGCTTTGCTGAAGAGAACTGAGTGACAAATGTGCAGTGACCCATCACCAACAGACTTTGAAAGATGTGAAGTGATTGGCCACTGATAGGATGCTCAACTCTTATTTACATAGAGATTTGTGGACTGAAGAACAAACTAGCAGTCTGACTTTTTGATTCTAGCTATTCTAATGGTGTGACATAGTATTTCATTGTGGCTTTGATTTGCATTTCCCTGATGACTAATGATTTTGAATGTCTTTTCATGGGCTTTCTCTACACTGAGTGGCCAGATTATTATGATCTCTGAATGCATAATAATCTGGCCACTCATTGTATATTTTATATAATAAAAGGCTAATATGCAAATTGTCCCCTCGACCAGGAGTTAGACCAGCAGGCAGGCTGGCCAACCGCCCATGTCCCCTCCACTGAGTGGCCAGATTATTATGCGTTCGGAGATCATAATCTGGCCACTCAATGTATATCTTATATGGACCGCCCATGTCCCCTCCCCCTGGCCAGGCTGGCCGGGCCCCACCCATGCATGAATTCATGCACCGGGCCTCTAACACACACACACACACACACACACACACTCTCTGAGTGGCCAGATTATTATGCGTTCAGAGATCATAATCTGGCCACTCAATGTATATCTTATATGGAGACATGTCTATTCAGATCCTTAGCTCATTTTTTTTTTAATATATTTTATTGATTTTTTACAGAGAGGAAGAGAGAGGGATAGAGAGTTAGAAACATGGATGAGAGAGAAACATCGATCAGCTGCGTCTTGCACACCCCCTACTGGGGATGTGCCTGCAACCAAGGTACATGCCCTTGACTGGAATCGAACCTGGGACCTTTCATTTTTTAAATATATTTTATTGATTTTTTACAGAGAGGAAGAGAGAGGGATAGAGAGTCAGAAACATCGATGAGAGAGAAACATCGATCAGCTGCCTCCTGCACACCCCCTACTGGGGATGTGCCCGCAACCAAGGTACATGCCCTTGACCGGAATCGAACCCGGGACCCTTGAGTCCGCAGGCCGACGCTCTATCCACTGAGCCAAACCGGTTTCGGCTGAACCTGGGACCTTTCAGTCCGCAGGCCGACGCTCTATCCACTGAGCCAAACCGGTTTTGGCCCTTAGCTCATTTTTTAATTAGGTTGTTTTTGTCTTTTTATTGTTCAGTTGTAAGAGTTCTTCATATATTTCAGATGCAAGTCCCTTATCATACATGGTTTGTACGTATTTTCCACATTCTGTAGGTTTTTCATTTTCTTGGTGTCATTTGAAATGCAAAAGTTTTAAATTTTGATAAAGTCCAAGTCCAATTTATTTCTACTTTATTAGAATGCAAAGTCTTGATTCTGGTATGTAGTTAGTTGGTTTTTTGTTTTAAAAACATCATGTTGACATTTATGTAAGTTCTAATTAATGACCTGGTTATGGTTATTTTACATGATTTCCATGTGACAGGGGTAGAAGTCTAAGTTCCACCTGGGTGTGAGGTTTAACCTTACATTAAAAAAAAAGTTGTATAGCCAGACACCAGGCATACTCCAAGAAGATTATGCTTTGTAAGTACTATAATTATGCCATATATTTTTCAGTCTAGTGAAATGTACAAGCAATGCATAACTTGGTGTATTATTTTATTTGTTATTCATGCTAGTGTCATCTACCCAAATAATCAGTTTTGGTTTGCTCAACAGTAGTGATGTAAGTAGTTATTTCCTAAGACGAAATACTTAAATTATTGAAAAGTCTTTAATTTTCTGAAAATGCTTATTTTATAAGCAGTGATTTGGAGGGAAAATGTTGACTTATTTTGTTTAATATGGCTTTCTAACTTTGGAAGCTTACTGCAACTTCCAAGACTTAGAGGAGAGCAGTTCCACTTATTTAAGTGGACTCTGTCAGAAGACCTCACATTTTGTCAAGTGTATGCCACTCCTAATTTTACTTAGAAATTCATATTAGAGCGGAACCAGAGTATATTGTAGCTTACCTAATTTTTGTCCATTCCCTAGTTTGTTTGAAGGGAATTGTCCCTTCTTAGTTCTGAAATAAACATTGTTCAATAACTTCTATATTCTCCCTTGATCAATGAAGTATAAGTGTATGTGAGCAAAATCTTTTGCAGCAATTTATTGTATTGTATTGGAATGTATCTGCTTACATTGTTGTATTCACTCCCCTGGAATGTAATACCTTGGGGAAAGAATTTATGTTTGAAATCAGCAAAACCTGCTAAAGTAGCATCTGCCATAAATTCACCAAATGTTTATTGAGTGCCTCTTGTATTGTCATCACTTTATTATAATACTGTTTCTATGTAACTGACTTAATAATGAGAAAATATGTCTTTGGTCTTTGTAAAATGTGGATATATCTGTTCATCATACCTCAAAAGACTTTTCTTGTATTCAGATGGATGGCTATAGGAGAAAGTACTTTGAAAAAATATAAAATGATACATTATTTCCCTGAATAGCAATATTTTGCTTTGAACACAACCAGTATGTGATATATGAAAAGGTTCTTCTTAAGAGTATTCAGAACAGGGTTTATTTTGTCACAGTTGTTCCCACAGTTGGTCAGAATGTCTTCCTCATCCATATCAGATTTGCAGGGATTGGAGACGATTTAGCAGGAGCAAGTAGGGAAGTAAAGTGGTTTCATGTGGAGGCAGTGGAGAATAATGACTAACAGATTGGGCTTTGAAACTGAAATGTCAACCCTGACTCCCTACTCATTCTCCCTTATTAGATTGAACCTTATGAAATTACTATTTTTTAGTTAAAAAGATGTCTGAATATCAGAGTTTTATTCCTAAAATTTAAACTGGTAATTTAAGCCTTAATTTTCTTACTTTGTGAAATGGTGATGTTAGTAAGTTATAAGGGCCCTAGCTGGTTTGGCTTAGTGGATATAGTGTCGGCGTGCGGAATGAAAGGTCCTGGGTTTGATTCTGGTCAAGGGCACATGCCCAGGTTTTGGACTCCATCACCAGTAGGTGGTGTGCAGGAGGCAGCCGATCAATGATATTCTCATCATTGATGTTTCTATCTCTCCCTCTCCCTTCCTCTCGGAAATCAATAAAAATATATTTAAATAAAATAAAACAAAAATTACTTATAAGGTGAGCTTGAATGAAATACTTTTAATTGTAAATCTTACAGCAAACGTCTGTCATAAAGGAGGTGTTAAATAAATATGTTATTTTAACTAAGTAAGCTTGTTGGGGGTTTGACTGGAACTCAGTACTCCCAGAGTGGGGCAGGAACCAGAGAACTAAAATCACAGATGGGATTTTTCTAGAGTTCCATCTTAACAGCATAACCCAGCAGGTTTGTTGAACAGTGACAGAAACCCCTGTGCCTGAGAGAACTCTGCAGGGGGCAGGTAAGCAACCTAGCCCCCCCATAAGCCTGGTGTGAACCTGGAAGAGCCAGTCATCTCATTGTACTGCACATGTGCCCAGGCACTCTCTTCCTTAACTCCTCAGACACTTTGGGCATTTGGTTGAGGGGGAAGGAACCTGTAGCTGACCTCTGTGTTCATGAGGACCAGCTAAAGTAGGGTTGGAAAGCAAATAAGACAGAAAAAATTTATTCCATTGCTGCTACAGGTCTTTTCCATTAATGTTTGAGTAGGTGATGAACTCACCTGGTTAAGGAATATAGGAGTGCACAGTGGAAACTCCCTACCCCTGTCTCCCAGCAAGGCTAATATTAGTCACAGGGAGCATTTTAAATGATACTTATGGTAGATATAGAAATATGTTCATAAGTGGGGAAAAAGGAATTAACAAAATTATGAGTTACATGATTTCACTTTTGGGAAAAACACAGAAACTATTGTGCTATATGGAAAATAGTCTGAAAAGACATTAAAATGTTAACCATAATTATTTCTGAATTTTTTGAGTTTTGTACATCCAGACTGTTAACTGGGATCCGCATTTCAAAACTATAAGTTAAAATTGGAAAATTCTTATTTCTAATGAACACAGCATGGCAAGACTCATTTTAGTATTTATTTGGCAGTCTTTATGTCTTTATTTCTAGTTTAATGGAATTAAAGGCAAATGATATCCTTCAGATTAAAAACATATGTTTTCTAGGCTTGAATTCAGTTTTGCTTATGAGTGATTACTTTGATCTTATCTCTTATGAGTGGGGTTTATTGTAATGTAAAGGGGAAACAAGGTTAGTAGGAAGCCTGGAGACTTGGATTTTGTCTTTGGCAACTAGCTAGTAGATAAGTGTCTGGGATTATCACCTAACTTCTTATGGTGAAAATTTTCTTCCAAAGTGTTTGGTGTCTGGATGATCTTTGAGATTTTTCTGAACTTAATAATTGATAGAATTAAAGGATTCCAGCTAGAAAGGGGTGGGTATATGGGCTACTTTCTTTTCTTTTAATGACGATCCGAGACTAAGGGATTAAAATATTTAATAGTATTAAAAAATAACACATATATACACAGAAAAAGGACTAGCATGACTATAAAAAAAGGCTCATAGATCCATGAGATCTAGAGAGTAGCTAACGTATACACTGCAACTTTTGTTGAGTAACATCCGTATTTTGTGGTATTTCCTTCTTCACAGGCATTAGTGGTTGGTTGAAATAAAAGCAGAATGTTCTAGCCTTGAACTTAAAAATATAGTTTACTATTTGTTTTTGGTTTTGTCTTATACTTTTAAAACAAGTCTTAGCTGCTATAACCTTTTAAATGCTAACATTGCCAATAATTTATCCATTAATCTTAGAACTATTTTCTTAAAATGCTATATAAAAAGATGATGAAAAGCTTAACAGTAACTAGGTTTATTCTTTGGCACTTATGTAAAGAGAAGCAGTAATTATACATGGTTTACTTTGTAGTTTTGGATGCTCATAAAGGTCACCTGACTGAGTTCGTTATAAAAATGAGGCAACAAGCCCTAACCGGTTTCGCTCAGTGGGTAGAGCATTGGCCTGTGGACTGAAAGGTCCCAGGTTTGATTCCGATCAAGGGCATGTACCTTGGTTGTGGACACATCACCAGTAGGAGGTGTGCAGGAGGCAGCTGGTCGATGTTTCTCTCTTATCAGTGTTTCTAACTCTCTATCCCTCTCCCTTCCTCTCTGTAAAAAAAAAAAAAAATAAATGAAAATATATTAAAAAAAAAAAAGGCAACAAAACCCAACACATTTAGAATTATTCCATTGTGCCCCGCCCCCCTTGTCCCACTTTCGGGTTCTTCAGGTGAGGTCCACTTCAGTCCTGGATTCTGTGTCCTGTTTGGTTTGCGGGGTGGGGGGGAGGGCGGTACGGACACATGGTGGGAGGGTAGGCATGCGTGGCAGAAGGGGCTTGGATGTGCAGAAGGGCCACTTTAGCTAGGGCCATTGCCACTTGGGTTGGGGACTCTGTCCTGCTCTCAGAACAATGAGACTTGTGCAAGGTGGCTGGGCCCTATTTATTGTGGGGGCACTACTGGTGAAAGCTGCCAGAGGCGGTGAATGAAGTAGCCCGTATATCCACCCCTTTCTAGCTGGGGTGAGGGGGGATCTTCAAGCAGAAATCCTTCCACACTTCTGCAAAGCCCCACTACTAAACCAACAAGGAATACCCCATATGTGCCTTTCAGCCTTACAAGTGAATCTTCCAAAAGAAACCCATCTACAACTACAGTTTCCCCAGTCTCAAAAAATGTGACCTGTCAACACCTTGAAACCCATAGCAACATCTAAAATGACAACACCAGGGGTCTCAACAAATGAGACTTCCACCACCTTAAAGTCATACCCAAACTAAGTGTTTCACAAAACACATCCTAAAGATATCGCCGAAACCGGTTTGGCTCAGTGGATAGAGCGTCGGTTTGCGGACTGGAGGGTCCCGGGTTCGATTCCGGTCAAGGGCATGTGCATTGGTTGCGGGCACATCCCCCGGTGGGGGGTGTGCAGGAGGCAGCTGGTCGATGTCTCTCTCTCATTGATGTTTCTAGCTCTCTATCCCTCTCCCTTCCTCTCTGTGAAAAATCAATAAAATATATTAAAAAAAAAAAGATATCAACATCCAGGATGACCACAATCCATAATAGTTCCGTGACATCTGTTTCTTCATCAGTAACAATCATAGCAACTGTAAATTTTAAAGAAAATAAAGGATCAGAATTTGATGTTGGTAGCTCTGTTGCTGGTATTGCATTAACTCTGGGAATTTTCTTTTTTACATTGGATGCAAGTATTATTCAAGACGAGCCATTTGGTATAGAACCAATGATGAATGTGATCCCATCATTTAAGGAAATCCAAGGACCTATGGAAAGAAGATTGATGCAACTCTATTAGTTTCAAAGTATTTTCTCTTTGAAATAGTAAAACTAGGCCATGCATATACTGGTAATATACAATATTATATAAATACTAGAGGTCCAGTGCACGAATTCATGCATGGGTGGGGTTCCTTGGCCTGGCAGGCTATTGGGGCTGATCCGGGCCATCACCCAGTCCCAATTGGACTGATCAGGGCGGCTGGCTGGGGGGATGGGGGAAAGGGATCACAGGAGGTTGGAATGGGAGCACCCTGACCACCAGGGGGCAGTTCCTGCTTTGAGCGTCTGCCCCCTGGTGGTCAGTGCGCATCATAGCTACTGGCTGGTTGTCTGCTTAGGCTTTTATATAAGAGTCCTCGTAATTACTAATGGTAAAAAGGATTTGGTTTGGGTTTTTAATATTTGGAGCATGTAGTTAATGCAATGGTTATATTCACTTTTAGAACATACATAGTAAGACAAGTCCTGTCCTATTTTCTTGTGGCATTGGTTACATAGGGCCAATAATTGGAAGACATCATTAAAGGGCCGGATGCCATCTGGGCATACAAATAAGGTGCTTGTGACAACACTCAGGATGTTGATTGTGTTTGTTGTTCCCACAGAGAACTTCAGTGCTATTCACAGCTGGATATATCCTAATTAGTAATGCCACATGGCAAAAATTTTATGAGTAAACCAGGTCTTAAGCATAATTTTAGTTTAAGTGTCTTTTCAGAGAGCATCAGTGTTTTATGTTTTAAAGTTTAGTACTTGGTTTAGAGACAAAATGTATGCCACCCTTCCCCCTCCAGTCAAATCCAGTAACAATACCTGGACTTAGTCCTATTACAGAGCCATTGGAGAGCCTGTATTTTTATTAATCATTTAAAAAAAATAGTTATTTATCGTTGAAAGTATTGCGTATGTCCCCCTACATCCCCTATTGACCTCTTCCAGGCTGCTTCCCTACCCTCCGCCTCCAGTCCATACCGCCCCGTTGTTTGTGTCCATGGGCCATGCAAATATGCATACAAGGCCCTTGGTTGATTACCTCCCACCCACCCACCCTCCGAGATTCTGCACTCTGTTTCATGTTTACATGTCTCTGGATCCACTCTGTTCATCAGTTTATTTTGTTACTTAGATTCCACATATGAGTGGGATCATGTGATACTTGTCTTTCTCTGTCTGACTTATTTCACTTAGCATGATACTCTCCAGGTCCCTCCATGCTGTCTCAGAGAGTAAGATATTCTTTTTTACTGCTACATAGTATACCCTGGTATAAATGTACCACAGCTTTTTTATCTACTCATCTCCTGATGGGCACTTGGGCTGTTTCCAGATCTTAACTATTATAAATAGTGCTGCTATGAACATAGAGGTGCATATATCCTTTCTGATTGGTGTTTCTAGTTTCTTAGGATATATTCCTAGAAGTGGGATCACTGGGTCAAATGGCAGTTCCATATTTAATTTTTTTGAGGACATTCCATTCCGTTTTCCACAGTGGCTGCCCTAGTCTGCGTTCCCATCAGCAGTGTATGAGGGTTCCCTTTTCTCCACATCCTTGCCAGCACTTGTCATTTGTGGATTTGTTGATGGTATCCTTTCTGACAGATGTGAGGTGATGACTCATTGTCATTTTAATTTGCATATCTCAGATGATTAGTGACTTTGAGCAGCCTATCTAATAAAGAGGGGATATGCTAATTGACTGCCACACCCTCACAAAGGTGGTGGCACCCACAGCCAATGAGGAGGGAATATGCTAATTGACTGCCACACCCTCAAAGATGGAGGTGCTCACAGCCACAAGAGATCTAGTGCGTCATATTTCAGAGATATGGCGGTGCCCAGTCCCCTCAGCCCCACTGGGGTGGCAGGCGCGCAGCACGGCCGGGCCCACCCCCAGGCAGGTCTGGCTGCTCCACACACCTGCCTCCGGAGTACCCCAGTCACCTCAGCCCCCCAGCTGCCCAGGGCTGGCTCGAGGTGCAGGCAAGCCTCGGATGGCAGCTGCCCAGCTGCCCCGGGCCGCCCGAGACTCAGGTAACCAGGTCCGGCTGAGGCTTGCGCTGCTAGCAGTGGCAGCAGCAGAGGTGTGATGGGGGTGTCACCTTCCCCTGATCGCTGGGTCACCTCCTGCCACTGAGGGCTCCTGGTCTGTGAACCCCTTTCACGTCCCATGTGGTTCAGGGTTCAGGTTCAGGGTTCTGGTTCTGGAGGAGGCTGCGTGCAAAAGAAAGACTAGAAAATATTAATTTGGAAATATTGGGGGCCAGGCGGGAGCCCAACTCAAGGGGAAGGACTTCACTTTGCTGCGGCCTAGCGATCCCTTTTATTAAGACTACTAGAGGCCCGTTGCAGGAAGATTCCTGCAAGAACAGGGCTTCCGGCGGGCTTCCCTCCCACCACCACCACCCCTCCCGCCCCCCCACACTTTCCCTCCCACTGCCGCCCAGTGCTTTCCCTTCTCTCCCGCCACCGCTGCCTCGTGCTTTCCCTCCCGCCACTGCCGTTGCTGCTGCACTGTACTTTCCCTTCCGCCGCCACCGCCCCACACTCCCCGCCCTGCGCTTTCCCTCCCGCAGCCGCTGCCCCCTGCACTTTCCCTTCCTCCGCCACTGCTGCCTCGCTTTCCCTCCCTCTTTCTCCTATGCTGTCTTTAGTCTTCACTCCCCATCTGCGTATGCAAATTAACAGCCATCTTTGTTGGGCTAATTTGCATACTCGCTGATTGGCTGATGGGCGTAGCGGAGTGATGGTTAATTTGCATGTTTCTCTTTTATTAGTGCAGAGGATGGGATCCACCCATACCTGTAGGCAGGCAATTCCAGTAACAGCCAATCAGCAAGGCTTTACATAAGATTAAAAGGTGGAGGTTGCTTCAGCTATCATTGTCTCAACTAGACAGTGGGTGGTTGGCTCTGACCTTTCAGAGCTTCAAGGTTGACCAGCCTTCCAGGTTCCTTGTCCATACCTCTCTGCTAGTGAAGGCAGTGGGCATCTTCCAACAAGAGTGGGCAGGCTGGGCTGAGGGACCCCACTCTCCGCTCCAGTGCATGAATTTTCATACACCGACCCTCTAATTTTTTTATATGGCTCTTGGCCATCTGTCCACTTTGGAGAAGTGTCTATTTAGGTCCTGTGCCCATTTTTTAAATTGGATTGTTTGTCTTCCTTCTGTTAAGTTGTATGAGTTCCTTATATATTTTGGATATTAATTCTTTATCAGATGTATCATTGCCAAATATGTTCTCCCATACAGTGGGCTCCAATTTTGTTTTGTTGATGGTTTCTTTTGCTGTGTAGAAGCTTTTAATTTTGATTAGTCCATTTGTTTATTTTCTTCTTAGTTTCCTTTGCCCTAGGACTGTGGGCAGCAAACTGCGGCTCGCGAGCCACATGCGGCTCTTTGGCCCCTTGAGTGTGGCTCTTCCACAAAATACCATGGCCTGGGCGAGTCTATTTTGAAGAAGTGGTGTTAGAAGTTTAAGTTTAAAAAATTTGGCTCTCAAAAGAAATTTCAATCGTCGTACTGTTGATATTTGGCTCTGTTGACTAATAAGTTTGCTGACCACTGCCCTAGGAGATGTATCTGTAAGCATATTGCTATGCGAGATGTCTGAGATTTTGCTGCCTATGGTTTCTTCTAGGTTGTTTATGGTTTCTCGACTTAAATTTAAGTCTTTTATCCATTTTGAGTTTATTCTTGTGTATGGTGTAAGTTGCATGTATCTGTCCAATACCATTTATTGAAAAGACTTGTCTTGACTACATTGTATGCTCTTGCCTCCTTTGTCAAATATTAATTGAGCATAATGGCTTGGATTGATTTCTGGGGTCTCTTCTGTTCCATTGATCTATGTGCCTGTTCTTGCACCAGTACCAGGCTGTTTTGTTTATGGTGGCTGTGTAGTATAACTTGGTCTCTGGCATTGTGATTTCTCCAACTTTGTTCTTCTTTCTCAAGATTGCTGCAGCTATTTGGGGTCTTTTTTGGTTCCATATACATTTTTGGATTATTTGTTCTAGATCTCTGAAATATGGTGTTGGTATTTTAATAGGGATTGCATTGAATCTGTAAATTTCTTTGGGTAGTATGGACATTTTAATGATGTTGATTCAATGATGTTGATTCTACTAATCCACAAGCACAGTATATTGTTCCACTTGTTTATATCTCCTTCTATCTCTTTTTTTCAGTGTCCTGTAATTTTCTGAATACAGGTCTTTTGCCTCCTTGGTTAAGTTTATTCCTAAGTATTTTAATATTTTTGTTGCAGTGGTAAATGGGATTGCTTGTTTAGTTTCTCTTTCTGAGAATTCATTATTGGTGTATAAAAAAGCCATCGATTTTGGGTGTTGATTTTGTATCCTGGTACATTGCCAAATTCATTTATTAAGTCTAGTAGTTTTGGTGACGTCTCTAGGGTTTTCTGTTTACAATATGTCATCTGTGAATAATGAGAGTTTTACTTCCTCTTTTCCAATTTGGATTCCTTTTATTTCTTCTTATCTGATCGCTGTGGCTGGGACTTCTAGTGCTCTGCTGAATAAGAGTGGTGAAAGCACGCCCTAGCCGGTTTGGCTTGGTGGATAGAGCGTTGGCGTGCAGAATGAAGAATCCCAGGTTCGATTCTGGTCAAGGGCACCTGCTCTGGTTGCGGGCTCGATCCCCAGTGGGGGGCATGCAGGAGGCAGCCAATCAATGATTCTCTCTCATCGTTGATGTTTCTCTCTCTCTCTCACTCTTCCTTCCTCTCTGAGATCAATAAAACAAATCCTATCTAATAAAAGAGTAATATGCAAATTAACATCACTCCACTACACCCACAAGCCACGCCCACAAGCCAATCAGGAGCGAATATGCAAATAAGCCCAACCAAGATGGCTTTGGCCACAGAGAGCAGGAGGGAGGGTTTCCCTGGCAATGGAGGAAGCCAAGCTTTCCACCTGCCCTTGACGGCCTAGGCCTCCACTCAAGGCTACACAGTTTCAATGATAGAAGATACATAAAGCCAAACAGAAATGGCAGCAGCCACGGAGCTGGAAAGAGCAGGAGGCTAGGGTTGCCCCCGGTGATGGAGGAAGCCAAGCTTTCCGCACACCCTGGCCAGCTCAGGCCTCCGCTTAAGGCTACAAGGTTTCAATTATAGAAGATACATAAATCCCAACAGAAATGGCTGCGGCCACGGAGCAAGCAGGAGGCTTGGCTCTGTTCCAGGCTACAAAGTTTCAATTGTAGAAGATAAATAAATCCCAGATACCAGGGCCTCCGCTTGGGTCGCCGGGGGGCGTGGCCAGCCTGCAAACCACCACAGGCCCCTCGCCCAGGCTGTCCCATGCCCCAAGGGAACCCCCACCCTGATCTGGGACACCCTTCAGGGCAAACCAGCAGGCCCCCACCCATGCACCAGGCCTTTATCCTATCTAATAAAAGAGTAATATGCAGATTGACCATCACTCCAACACACAAGATGGCTGCCCCCATGTGTTCAAAGATCCTGCCCCCATGTGGACACAGATGGCCACCACAAGATGGCCAGCAGGGGAGGGCAGTTGGGAGGGACCAGGCCTGCAAGGGAGGGCAGTTGGTGGGCTATCAAGCCTGCAGGGGAGGGCAGTTAGAAGTGACCGAGCCGGCAGAGGAGGGGAGTTGGGGATGACCAGGCCTGCAGGGAAGGGCAGTTGGGAGGGACCCAGGCCTGCAGGGGAGAGCATTTGGGGGGGGGACCATGCCTGCAGGGGAGGGCAGTTAGGGGCAAACAGGCTGGCAGGGTAGCAGTTAGGCATCAATCAGGCTGGCAGGGGAGTGGTTAGGGTGTCATCAGGCTGGCAGGCAGAAGCGGTTAGGGGCAATCAGGACGCAGGCAGGCAAGCATTTGGGAGCCAGCAGTCCTGGATTGGGCCTAAACGGGCAGTCGGACATCCCTCGAGGGGTTCCAGATTGGAGAGGGTGCAGGCCTTGCTGAGGGACCACCCCTCTCCCCCCGTGCACGAATTTCGTGCACCGGGCCTCTAGTATATCTATATATCTATATCTGCATCTATATCTATATATCTATACCTATATCTATTTCTATATCTATACCTATATCTATATCTATATCTATATCTATATATGGTGAAAGCAAATATCCTTGACTTGTTCCTGTTCTCCTGTTCTTAAGGGAAATAGTTTTAATTTTTGTCCATTGAGTATGATGTTCACTGTTGGTTTGTCATATATGGCCTTTATCATGTTGAGATATGCTCCCTCTATTCCCACTTTGCTGAGAGTTTTCATTAAAAATGGGTGTTGGATTTTGTTGTATGCTTTTTCTGTGTCTATTGATATGATCATGTGATTTGTCTTCCATTTTGTTTATGTGATGTATCACGTTTATTGATTTGAAAATATTATACCAGCCTTGCATCCCTGGAATAAGTCCCACTTGGTCATGGTGTATGATCCTTTTAATATATTGCTGGATCTGAGCTTTCAATAGTTGATATGATTATATTTCTCCCCCCTGTGTAATTTCAGTAAATTGCAGTGTGTAATGTCATAATGTTTTAAAGACTTAGTTGTTAGTTATTAGTATTAAAGAAGTAGTTCAATTTTTGATACTATGAGACTATTGTCACTACTGGAAATTGCTTTATTTCATATTCAGCTATTTTATATTTAGTGAGTATTATGTAGAGATGTAGGTCAGCTTTTAATATCTAGAAATGTTTAATGTAGTGTTAACATACCTAAAAAAAGTCCCTTTTGATTCCTAGAGCAGCATTGAGAACACTGTAGGCAGAACCATAGATTAATACTTTATCAACCAAAGGATTGTGGAGCTCCCCTCAAGCTACTAAACTGCTGGGGTTCTTGTTCCAGCATTAAGAAGGGTTCAGCAATCTGAAGAAAGGCTGTGTGTAACTGAAGTAAGAATCCAGAGATGAAAGATAATTTTGAAAGGCATTGGGGGTCAGAGGAGCCTAGCTGAAGAAAGCAGGTTCTCCTTGTCTCAGGACCCCTTGCTTTTTATTAACACAAATTGTCCTAAGGCAAGGTGGAGATACACACTTCAAAGGGTAGGGTTTCGTACAGAAGCATTGTCAGATTGGGGAATAACCTACGGCTGTTCAGGTGTTGGGCCAGTAGGAGGCAATAACATGTAGATTAAGATGCCATGAGTTGTCTGGCAGCAATCAATCATCCTATTCAGGTTTGGGGGAAATGCCTTTAGCCATTCCAACAGGTGATAACATATGTGACTCAGCCCTTGTTGAGTCCCCAAGTTCTATCAACCTGTTGATGAAACTCTTGCAATTATGACATACTGGAATTGGCTTCCAGCACTAACCCTACAGGATAAAAATGGTCCATTTTTCTGCACTGTTGATTTTACTCAAAAATTTGGAAAAACAGCATTTTTATGCTAAAACATCCTTTTGGAATAAATTCTTAGCAAGTTTTAAAATAGGAATTTTTAACAAAGTAAGCTCCCTGCTTTCTTATTTGGGTATCTTTAGTCCATTCTACTTCTTCCCTTGCTGAAGAGGAGGTATTTGCAGATGTACTATGTTAATGGAGAGAAAAGAGAGAGTATTATAGGGCCACCGAGATTAGCTGACAAATTTTAGAGTGTTTTCAGTCTTACAATTTATATTCCAGCAGTCAAAATTAAAAGTCAGCTTTTCACAAAGGAGATATTTAGTCATACTAGATAGTATTTCTTTTATTTTTCAACTAGAGGCCTGATGCACGAAATTCTGGCCGGCAATCAGGGCCGATCTGTGGGGCGATCGGCGGGGAAGAGCCCTACTGGCATCCACCTTAGCTGGCCTGGGGCCTGCGGGCTGGGGGCAGCTCCTGCATTGAGCGTCTGACCCCTGGTGGTCAGTGCATTTCATAGCAATTGGTCGTTCCACCAGTCGTTCTGCTGTTTGGTCTATTTGCATATTAGGCTTTTATTTTATAGAATTACTGTTTACAGTCAGTACTCTTTTGTATTTGTTTCAGGTGTACAGTGTAGTGGTTAGACAGTCATATACTTTACAAAATCTTCCCACTGTATTTCTTGTACTCACCTGGCAACATACATCCTATATAATAAAAGGCTAATATTCAAATTGTCCCCTCAACTGGGAGTTTGACCAGGGGGAAGACTCCTGTCTGCGGCCCCTCCCCCCTGCTGGTCCCACTCCCGATTGGGCCCCCCACCCCAATCGGGCGGGGCCAACCAGCCAACCACCCACAGCCTCTCCCCTGGCCAGCCCTGCTCCGATCAGCCCAGATTGGGCAGGCCAGCTGGACCCCACCTGTGTATGAATTTGTGCACTGGGCCTCTAGTAGTTATAATATCACTAGAGGCCTGATGCACGAAATTCATGCAAGAGAAGGCCTTCCTTTCCCCAGCTGCCAGCACCAGCTTCCCTCCGGGACCCGGGTTTCTCTCCAGCCGCTGGCACCCGGGACCCGGACTTCCCTTGCAGAGGGAGGCCCTGCCCACCTGCTGCAGCCCGTCGGTCAGTGGTTTGGGCCTCCCTCTGCGGGGCATTGGCCGGGCCCCTGACCAATCGCATCGCATCTGTGTTGGCTGGCCTGGCACCAGTGGATGTCATAGTGTGGTCCCGGATCGTCGTCCGGATGGTTGTCCGGATGGTCATCCCACTGTTTGGCCGTTCGGTCAATTTGCATATTACACTTTTATTACCGTATTTTCCGGCGTATAAGACAACTTTTTAACCCAGGAAAATCTTATACGCCCAGTTGTTTTATACGCCGGAAAATACAGTATACAGTATACACACACAAACACACACACACACACACACATATATGTATATATACCGTATTTTCCGGCGTATAAGACTTTTTAACCCAGGAAAATCTTATACGCCCAGTTGTCTTATACGCCGGAAAATACGGTATATAGGATTGACTATATTCCCTATGTTGTACTTTCCATCCTGTGATTATTTTGTAAATACCAATTTGTACTTCTTAATCCCTTTACTTTTTCCACCAAGTCTTTCAACTCCTATCTACTCTGGCAACCACCAGTCTGTCCTCTAGCTATAAGTCTGTTTCAGTTTTGTTTGTTTGTTTATTTTGGTCATTAGATTCCACAATTAAGTGAAATATGGTATTTTTTTTTCTCTTGACTGACTTACTTCACTTAGCATAATACACTCTAGGCCCACAACAAGTATATATATGTATGTGTGTGTGTGTATATATATATATATATATATATATATATATATATATATATTTTTTTTTTTTAATATATTTTATTGATTTTTTTACAGAGAGGAAGGGAGAGGGATAGAGAGTTAGAAACATTGATCAGCTGCCTCCTGCACACCCCCTACCAGGGTTGTGCCCACAACCATGACCGGGACCGGAATTGAACCTGGGACCCTTCAGTCCGCAGGCCGATGCTCTGTCCACTGAGCCAAACCGGTCAGGGCGACAACGAATATTTTTGTGTCTCAGCCAATAGAATGGTATGCAAGAAACGTTTTAATAAAAATTTCATAACTTAATTTTTACAATATCCTGTTATACATAATTATTAATAACAAATATAGCATTCGCTAATGACTGATTATTATAATCGTGTTGAATTTATTTCCCTTATGTACCTTACCATTTCTCTCCACTAATACTAGTAGCGAATATTTTAGCAGCCAATTGCCACATCATTAGTCTTGTACTGACTTGTTTGGTATGCGCAACAGGAAATATTTCGCTTTCGGAGAACAAGAAAAATAGGTTTATTTGCATTACACTTATTTGTGCAGTTATTCAGTGTCTGGTAACTTAATGTTCAAGAAGATATATTGATTTTTATTAAAATGTTCTATTTCATGTTAACGATGACTCATTTATTTCAGCCTTTTGTATTCAGCATGTCTCTCTCGAAATAAACCTATGTTTCTATGAAAATAGAAGATTTTGGGTTTTTTTGTGGCCACATATACTTAAACCTTGTTTATTTGACCTGTATTAGCCTTTGAGTTTGATATGCTTGCTCTAGGTCAGTGGTTCTCAACCTTTCTAATGCCGCGACCCTTTAATACAGTTCCTCGTGTGGTGACCCCCAACCATAAAATGATTTTCGTTGCTACTTCATAACTGTAATTTTACTACTGTTATGAATCGTAATGTAAATATCTGTGTTTTCCGATGGTCTTAGGCTCTACAGCAGCGGTTCTCAACCTGTGGGTCGTGACCCACAGGTTGAGAACCGCTAGCAGGTTCGCCTAAGACCATCGGAAAACACAGATATTTACAGATATAAAACACAGATATTGTGTGTTTAAGTGATCCAGTGTGTCCTCTAAGGCCTCTGTGTCCTTGTTGATTTTCTGTTTGGAAGATCTATTCATTGATGTTAATGAGGTATTAAAATCTGCTACTATGACTGTGTTAATGTCAATTTCTCCCTTTAGGTTCATCAATATTTGCTTTACATATTTAGGTGCTACTATATTGAGTGCATAAATGTTTACGAGGTTTATATTCTCTAGTTGGAATGATACCTTTATTTTAGAAATGCCCTTCATTGTCTCTTATTATTATTGTCTCTATTTTAAAGTCTGTTTTGTCTGATATAAGTATTGCTACCCCAGCTTTCTGTATAGCAATATTGCATGAAATATCTTGTTTTTTATCCCTTTACTTTTCATCTGTGTGTGTCTTTTTTTAAAAAAAATATATTTTATTGCTTTTTTACAGAGAGGAAGGGAGAGGGATAGAGAGCTAGGAACATTGATGAGAGAGAAACATCGATCAGCTGCCTCCTGCACACCTCCCACCGGGGATGTGCCCGCAACCAAGGTACATGCCCTTGACCGGAATTGAACCTGGGACCTTTCAGTCCAGAGGCCGAAGCTCTATCCACTGAGCCAAACCGGTTAGGCTGTGTGTGTCTTTTGTTCTAGGCGGGCCTCTTGTACACAATCTTGTTTGTTTATTTATTTATTTTGTAAAATTTTCTTTGTTTTTTAATATTTACCTTTTTTACTTTTTTGTTTTTAGTCTTGTTTATTTTATTCATTCAGCTACCCTATATCTTATTTTTTCATTGGAGCATTTAACCCATTTACTTTTTTTAAAAAAAAATTTATTGTTTAAGGTATTACAAATAGTAGTACATATGTCTCTTTTTTTCCCTCCACTGACCTCCTCCCTTAACCCATTTACTTTTAAAGTGATTATTGATAGGTACATAATTATTGCCATTTTATTATTATTTATGTTTGCTTTTTTAAAAAATACATTTTTATTGATTTCAGAGAGGAAGGGAGAAGGAGAGAGAGAGAGAAACATCAATGATGAGAGAGGTATCATTGATCACCTGCTTCCTGCAACACCCCCTGCTGGGGATCAAGCCCGCAACCTGGGCATGTGCCCTTGACTGGAATCAAACCTGGGCATGTGCCCTTGACTGGAATCAAACCTGGGACCCTTCAGTCCACAGGCCAATGCTCTAATCCATTAAGCCAAATCAGCCAGGGCTGCTTTTTTAAAAATCCTCACCTGAGGATAATTTTTCCATTGATTTCTAGTGAGAGTGGAAGGGGCAGGAGGAGGGAGAGAGAGAACACCTATGTGAGAGAGACACATCGATTGGTTGCCTCCTGAATGCAGCCTTACTGGTGCTGGGAACCTGCAACCGAGATACATGCCCTTGACCGTATTTGAACCTGTGACCCTTTGGTCCACGGAATGATGCTCTAACCAGGAGCACATAGCCAGGGCTATGTTTACGTTTTTTCATTCTTCATCTTCAAGAAGTTTCTTTTACATTTTATGTAATACTGGTTTGGTGGTGATGGCCTCCATCAGCTTTTTGTCTGAATTTATTTTTATTCAGTTTTTCTTCCATTTTAAATAATAGCCTTGCTGGGTAAAGTAGTCTTGTTGTAGGGCCTTGCTTTTCATCACTTTGAATATTTCTTGCCAAACTCTTCTGGTCTGAAATGTTTCTGATGACAAATCAGCTGATAGTCTTATGGGAACCCCCTTGTAGATAACTGTCTTTCTGTTGCTACATGAAAAAAATATTTTTATTGATTTCAGAGAGAAAGGGAAAAAGAGAGAGAGAAACGTCAATTATGAGAGAGAATCATTGATCGGCTGCCTCCTACACTACCCCCACTGGGGATCGAGCCTGAAACCTGGGCATGTGCCCTGACTGGGATTCGAACCGTGACCTTCTTGGTTCATGGGTCGTTGTTCAACCACTGAGCAATACTGGCCAGGCTGTTGCTGCTTTTAAGATTCTCTTGTCTTTAACATTTAGTATTTTAATTGTGATGTGTCTTGGTGTAGCCCTCTTGTTTGGGATTGTCTTTGCTTTCTGAACTGTGCACCTTTTTCCTTTGCCATGTTAGGGAAGTTGTCAGTCATTATTTCTTCAAATAGGTTCTCAATCCCTAACTGTTTCTCTTCTTCTGTTACCCCTATGACATGGATGTTGTTACGCTTGATGTTGTCCCAGAAGTTCTTTTTTATTTTATTTTATTTTTATTTATTTATTTTTTTTTTACTTTTCCAGAAGTTCTTTTTTAAAAAAAAAAAAAAAAATATTTTTATTGATTTCAGAGAGGAAGGGAGAGGGAGAGAGAGAGAAACATCAGAGATGAGAGAGAATCATTGATCGGCTGCCCCCTACATGCCCCCCACTGGTGATCGAGCCCTCAACCCGGGCATGTGCCCTTGACTGGAATTGAACCTGGGACCCTTCAGTCTGATGCTCTATCCACTGAGCCAAACTAGCTAGGGCCAGAAGTTCTTTTTTTAAAAAACTGATCTTAGTGAGGGAATGGGGAGCATGGAGAGAGAGAGAAACATTGATGTAAGAGAGAAACATCGATCAGTTGCCTAGGTATGTGTGCTGAGTAGGAATCAAACCTGTAACCTTGCAGTGTATGGGACCATGCTCCAACCAACTAAGCCACACCGGCCAGGCTACCAGAGGTCCTTTAAACCAGCGGTCGCCAACCAGTGGTCCGCTGTGATCCGTGAGGTCCAAAAGGTTGGTGACTGCTGGTTTAAGGAAACCTTTGGAGCAGCAGTTGCCAACCAGTGGTCCGTGAGGTCTAAAAGGCTGGCGACTGCTGTTTTAAACTATCCTTATTTTTTAAAAAAACATCTTTTTCTTTTTGCTGCTCTGATTCGTGTTTTCTGCTACTTTGTCTTCTAAACTGCTGATTCAAATCTCAGCTTCATCTAACCTGGTGCTGATTCCTTCTAGTGTATTCTTCATTTCAGACTAGTTCTTTCTTACAGTTTTTATGTCCTTTATTTTGCTTACTGTCCGTTTGTGTAAGTTCTCACTAAGTTTACTCATTATCCCCTAGGTTCCTTAAGCATCCTTGTAACCATTGGTTTGAACTCTGGTAGGTTGCTTATCTTCATTTTATTTAACTTTTTCTGCAGATTTCTGCTGCTCATTTGGGGAACGTTTCTTTGTCTCCCCATTTTGACTGCCTGTCTGTATTTAGATCTGTCTCCCAGTTTTGATATGGTTGCCTTATGTAGTAGCTGTCTTGTTGGGCTCATTAGTGCAGTCTTTTTTATCACTTGAACTAGGTGATTCAGGAGTGTCTCCTGTGTGGGTTAGTGATCTCTTTTGTTATAATTGAGTCTTATTTTATTTTAAAAATTTTTTATTGATTTAAAAAAAATTTTTTTTTTGAGAGAGAGGAAGAAGAGAGAGAAAGAAACATTGATGTGAGAGAAAAGCATCAATCAGTTGCCTCCTGTATGCATCCCGACCAGGGATTGGACTGTAACCTGGCTATGTGCCCTGACCAAAAATCAAACCCTCCACACCTTGGTGTACAGGACAATGCTCCAAACAAACTAGCCCCACTTGCTAGGGCTGTAGTTGAGTCTTTTAAAAAAATATTTTTTACTAGTGTCCCAATCCGTGCACAATGAAAGGAAATTAATTAGAAGAGATACTTTAATATCACTATTTGCTTTTTCTCTGTAATAGAAGTGTCAACCAAAATCATGATTGACAATGACAGATTGAAACACATGTGTGTGATTGGCGCCAGCGAGAGCTTTATATGTATCACACGTGCGAGTCAACTTAGCCTTTTATAGATATAGAATAATATTGCTTAATTTGACCTGCTTTCTAATTTAGCTAAACTTTTTCCAGCTTAATGAAGCACCCCAACTTCTCTCTCGGGTAATTGTCAGCAACACAGCAATAAATATCAACACGAAGCAGGTTATTATTGTAGATCACGCAGGGAGAACAAAGGGTAAAATATTTAACTGCAGCAGTGTTTGACTATATTCTGTGTAGTGAGAAAACCTGAAGTCACTTTCAAGGTCCACCATTTCTTCTTTTCAGTCAGGTCAAGTTTCTAAGCTTTCTAAATCTCTGTTTTCTGGCTAATGAAAATAGGATTCTACAGAGTCTCTTATCTACCTACTCCAGGACTTCTGTGAGGATCAAATGAGATGAGGCATATGAAAACGCTTCACAAACATTTGGTTAAATTGTAAAAATGTTTGTACCTGGCTATAAAGCAAGTTGGGTTCTTGGGCTGAGGAAACTTCAAGGTGGCTAGTCACTAGGGAGAGGAAGCCGGGCGTTGCTATGTGATGTCATTCCCTGGCACCCACAGCGACCGTTTCCAGGCTGGGCTGGGTTGGGCTGGGCTGGGCTGTGGGCCGCATTTTGCGCCATGGGGTCTTGGCAGCATTGGCTGTGATTTGGTTGGGTGTTGCTCTGGGGGGGGGGGGCGGGTGGTGGTGTCCCACTTTGGGGAAGCCGAATGTTGGTTTGTTGGTGCCAGGTCCATGGTGCCATTTATTTTTAAATGGCCAGTGTGTGTCATGGCAGTTCCTGCGTTGAGTGTCTGCCCTCTGGTGGTCGGTGTGCATCATAGCTACTGGTCGGACAGACGGACACTTAGCCTTTTATATATATAGATTGTTGATAGTATTACAGATATCTCCCATTTTCTCCTCCTTTACCCCCCTCCTCCCAGCCCTTATCCCTCCCCCCCACCCCATCCCCCCAGGTATTGCCTGTGTCCATGGGCTATGCATGTAAGTTATATAAGTTCTTTGGTTTATCTCTTCTCGTCCCTCCAACCCCACACTGAGGTATGTCAGTCTGTTCCATGCCTCCATGCTTCAGGCCTTATTTTGTTGGTCAATTCTTTTTGTTCATTAGATTCCACAAATAAGTGAGATCATGTGATATTTGTCTTTTTCAGATGGGCTTATTTCACATGGCCTAATAATCCACTTCCTCTGCCACCATTTTTAATCTCTGTAGTGGAGTCTTTTAATTTATTTTTTAAAAATATTTTTATTGATTTCATAGAGGAAGGCGAGAGGAAAATAGAAACATCAATGATGAGAGAGAATCATTGATCAGCTGCCTCCTCCATGTCCCACACTTGGGATTAAGCTTGCAACCTGGGCATGTGCCCCCACTGGGAATCAAACCGTGACCTCCTGGTTCACAAGTTGAGGCTCAACCACCGAGCCACGCCCACTAGGCTGTAGTTGAGTCTTGACTGCTGTTGGCATGTTTGTTGGTGGGATTCACCCACAGGCTGGCTGATTGTGAGGATCGACCCCCGACCACAGTGTATGTACTGCTGTGCAGGCCCTGGCCCGGGAAGTGGAGTTCGCCCCAGAAAGATCTGATTCCTTTCAAGATCTCCCTTTGGGTGTGCTGCTTGTGGAGCTTATTGGGTCATGCTGTGACATTGTGTGAAGCCTGCCACCAGGGTGTGTTAGTTCTGGGGCCTCTTGGGAGGGCCTCCAGTGCACTTTAATGTCATGAGGTGTCTGTGACTGGCACTTGGCTATCTGGAGGTAAAAAGTGATCCACAGTTTGTGGCTGCGTCTCCTTGTCCTGGGTGGGTGTAGGAGGTTCCAAGCTGCCTTTCACCAGCATTGGGCCTGGCGTAAGTCAGCAAAAGGCCCAAGGCACCCGAGATTTGTCTCTGCCTACTATCTGCCTGTTAGACTCAGTCCCTGAAAGAGTCTCTGGTGGTTCATGAGTTGCATGAGGTAGGTTCTCATTGAGTCAGCAAATAGGAACAAGTGGTATTTACCAGACAGATACAGATTTGAACTCTACACCAGTGCTGGGTCTGAGGCCACTCAGCAGAAGTCTCTGTGTACCAAGGCCAGTCACCACCCGCCGTGTGCTTGCAGACTTTTGTGGTGGGCTGTCATCTCAGATTCGTTAGGGTGGGACCAATGACTGTATTATGGCCAATTGATGTGGTAGAGTTTGTCAGGCCAAAACAGACCAAGATTTCACTGTGAGTAGGGAGGACTGTGCATTTGAGGACTCTGCTATTTTTCTCTGGGCATGCAAGAGAAAAATAGCCCCTCCCCCAGAACCACGTAAGTCAGTCTCTGACACCTCCTGTATATGCCCAGACTTTGTCAAGATCCCTTCAGGAAAGTGCACCACAGTTTCAGGCAGCTGACTCCTCTGTAATGACCATGGTAAAGTGAGCAACAGGTAGGAGGGTGGGGCCAGTGAATCCCCCCAAGCTGATGCTGTATGAAAGGGAGTGATCCACCCAGGAAATAAGGTATCTGTGGGCTGGTGGTGAGGGACTCCCTGGAGCTACCCAACTCAGTCTCTCCTCGCGACCCCAATCTGCTTTGAGCCATCCTTTGACGCAGCCCAGGGTTAGTGGCTGTGAATGAGATTTTTTGCACTGGCCATTTAAGAGGGTGCCTGGGTTTCTAGCAGACTCCCATTTCTCCCTGACAAACAGAATTTCTGATTTTCACAGCCAAATATTATGTGGGCTCCTTTTCCGGCTCTGGTGCCCTTGGCTGGGGAGCCCAGCATGGGGTTGAGACCTCTTGCTTTTCTCAGGGGACCTTTTTAGCTGAGCTATCCCTCCAGGTTCTCAACTGCTACATGTGGGTGCAGGTCCAGCCCTTGTCTCTTCACCCTTCCTACTAGTCTCGATGTGGCTTCTTGTGAAAATCCTTGGTTATAAGACTCCTGTTTAGCTAGTCCTCAGTTGGTTACTCAGGTTGACTGTTTTATAATTTAGTTGTAATTCCAGTTTGGTCCTGGGAAGAGGTATGTGTAACTTCCACTTACTCCACCACCACCATCTTGGATGCCCTGACAGAATTTCTGTCTTGGATTTTTCAAAATAAATCACACCAATTTTTTTTTAATACATTTTATTGATTTTTTACAGAGAGGAAAAGAGAGGGATAGAGAGCCAGAAACATCCATGAGAGAGAAACATCGATCAGCTGCCTCCTGCACACCCCTCACTGGGGACGTGCCCGCAACCAAGGCACATGCCCTTGACTGGAATTGAACCCGGGACCCTTGAGTCCACAGGCCGACGCTCTATCCACTGAGCCAAACCGGTTTCGGCCACACCAATTTTTAATAGTGTGAAAATACCCTAAGATGTCCTGATAAACGTGCAACTACAATTAATAGGCTAATAAGTTACATTTAATTATGTAACTTTTGTGATCAGTTTTTGGTTTACAGAGAATATCATATATCAAGAATTTTGATATAAAAAGATAATTTCTCACCTTAAGCCCCTCAAAAAAAAAAGATAATTTCTACTTACTGTATTATGGCCAATTGATGTGATCAGTATGGGCAATCTTGATGTATATTGGCAGAATCCAGTGAATGATTTAAAAATTTCCTTGGATAATCCATAAAATTAATAATTAAAATACAGATAAATGAGAGTTGGCAATATATGATAGAGATGATGTACTTTTCAGAAAAAAAACACAAAAACCTCTCTTTTTATTATAATGACCCGCGTTTGGTATTTCATTATTACTGAGGTCTATTTTTAGAATAAAATTTTGTCCTTTATGAAAAAAAGAAATTAGAATTATTCTTTGGTAATGACTACATAATGGTAAGTGTAATCAAGCTTGTGCAAGATTACTTTAAAAAGCATTTTAGTAGCAATATGTTGTGAAGATCATAACTGTATAGCTATGGGAAAATAGCAGTGGTCTCAATTATGTTATTAGAAACTTACAGGTTAGGGTAAAATTATCCAGGGGTCACCCTACAGGATTGTACAAAAAGCTTTTATTTTCACACAATTTTTATGGAGTTAAGTAGAAGTTATATGTAATTCTACTTAATATGGATACTAAAATTATCATGGCCATGATTTATTGTTTCCAGTGGATTACCTTATTTAATTTTCACAATGATTCTGTGAGGTAGGAACTATTGTTATCTCACTTTTACAGATGAAATAACTGCTGAGGTCACATTCAACTGGGCAGTAGAACTGGGAGCTGGGCCCGGGCTGTCTGACTCCTAGATCTGTGCCATGATGTGCTGCTTGTGTAGCTTGTAGTACTATGTAACTTAAGGGCTAAAAGAGTGACTTTGGTCTAGAAACTGGCAGGTCACATAACTTCTTTAAACTTGAGTTTCTGCAACTGTAGAAAGAATGCTTTTAATAGTAAATGGGATACTTTATTTAAAATATAATGTATGCTTAACAAATGGTTATTAATAATCATAGTAGTTATAATAATGACTACTTCTGTTTTTGGGATTTATAACAGCTCCATATCTCTGTGGCCCAAGGTTTTCAAGCATTTTTTATGAAGCACAGAACATAAAGTAGCTAGTGTTTTTGTTTTAAGTACAGTACTTACTAGCTTTTGATTATATGTCGAAGTATTACTATGAATTAGTAAGTGAAAGAGATATTTTGATTTCAGCAAGAGACAGAAGTTATACAAATCACTTCTTTCTTTGTGCTTCATAATTGCTTGTATGTGTGTGCATGAGAGAGTGAGAGTGTGAGTTTGTGCTCCTGCCTGAGCCAGAGAAAAGGTTTTTTCAGGACTTGTGCAGTGGGGCTGGAGGGTGTTTCATGTGAGATGCTGTTGTGAACAGAGAAAACCATAGAGTCCATTTTTTTTTTTTTGGAGGGGTTAGGCCAGTACTCCTAGGAAAGTTTGTGATAAATTGGAAGAATCGGGGTTTGATTCTAGGGATTAGAAGTTAAAATAATGGCAAAGACCAGGTTTAGTGAAAATGAGGGAGTGGGAAACTGAAAGGCTAGGAGAATCTAGGCAGAGAGGAAGGTATTTGTGTTAAGATTTCAGAATTTGTAAGGAGTGATGGAGTTAAAGGCTAGAGAACTGGAGGTATGAGAAAGGTTTGTAGATTGTGTAAAACTTGCCAGGGTTTGGGCAAAGAGGTGAAGGGCATGTCATAGGAAATTGCTATATCCATAAGGAAATGAGCTGGGAGAGATAGGACTCCATTGATTAGGGATGAGAACAGGAAAGAGACTAACTGAGGACCATGGGTGGGGCTGCTTTAGCATATTCTAGAAAATAGTGCCTCTTAGTACATTTTAAAAGAAGGACATTATTCTTTAAAAGTCATTAGAGAAGAATATATATTAATAAAATCGAACTTTTGTGAACTTTCTGGTCATGTCCATTTTGTTCTTGGCTAGGAACAAAAACTCAATTATTTATAATGATTTTTGATGGTTAATTTATGTCAGTATGGAATTGACTAATTAGGAATTTATATACATGTTCTGTACTATTAATATTGGTACAGTGCTTTCTGTAGGGTTTTCATTTTGAGAGGTTATTAGATTCAAAATTTTCTGGAGCAGAATGTTTTTTTCAGAGGAAATTTTGCTTTTTGGGGAAATAATTTATAAAGGTTAATTTGGAAAATGCTGAAATTGAATATGTGTAGCTCTTACAATTGTGAGCTTTTTGCATTTACATTGACATTCTTTTGTATAGGAGTTAAAGTTCCTCGTAATTTTCGCTTGTTGGAAGAACTTGAAGAAGGACAAAAAGGAGTAGGCGATGGTACGGTTAGCTGGGGCCTTGAAGATGATGAAGATATGACACTTACAAGGTGGACAGGCATGATTATTGGGCCACCAAGGGTCAGTGCTATAAATTACATATTTTTATTGATATTTATATCCACTTTACAATAAGCATTTTACTTTACAATATATTAAAATAAATAATTATGATAAATTCTAACTGAAACAGTTATTCCCTTTTTATGTTGTATACATTTACTGATACTACCATTGTGCACAATATGATATTTGATTTTCTGGAGACTTGGGGGGGAAAAGATTGATACAGTCATTGCCAGCAGAGTGTTGCAGTTTAGAGAGAAGAAGTAAATGCAAATGACAGACTAACTATGGCAGAGAAAGATCACTCTGGGACTTCAGAATATGTTTCTTCTAGCCGGAATGATTGAGGAGGGCTGAACAGTGGAGGGAGTGCCTTGGAATGGGCCTTAAAGAGCTGACTGTAGGGTTTTAGAAGGTGGTGATGGGGATGGAGAACATTCCAGATAGAGAGGAGAAAAGGTGAGGAAATGGAGGCTTATTTGGGAAGAGCAAACGGTGTGTTTTCACATAATACATTACTAACTCACTGTGTGTGACCAGTAATTTCTAAATTGGTTTCTTTTGAGAGCACATTGCTATTTGCTTTGTGATATTTGACTTGCCATGTAAATGCTATAGGCCTCAGACTCTTCATTTATAAGATATATTGAAAAGTCTATGATTCTTGAATATTTTCTTGTGAAGTTGGGAACAGGCCCAGTGTTCTTTATTCTTAGGTCTTTCTGAAGTTTGTGAATTTTTCTTTTTACTCTAAATATTTTCAGATTGGGATTTTTTTTTCTACTCTGCATTTCTTACTCAGAGGTCCCATTTATTGCACTCCCTGCAATGAGTCTTTGAAATATGTATTGTATAATATTTTGACTTGCTGGAAAAAACACAAATTTAAAGGTTTTTTTTTTTTCTCACTCTGGTTTTGTATACTGTTTGCTACCTTGCTAACTGAACATTTCACCTATTTTCCCATTGGGTAGAGTTTAAATTTCCTGTTGATTATTATAAAAGAAAAATGGATCAGGTAATTAGCATTGTTAAATTTAAAGAATTAATTAATGAATGTTTTATATTTTCTGGTATTCTTTTTTTTTAAAAATACATTTTATTGATTTTTTACAGAGAGGAAGGGAGAGGGATAGAGAGCCAGAAATATCGATGAGAGAGAAACATCCATCAGCTGCCTCCTGCACAACCCCCACCAGGGATGTGCCCGCAACCAATGTACATGCCCTTGACCGGAATCGAACCTGGGACCTTTTCAGTCCGCAGACCGACGCTCTATCCACTGAGCCAAACTGGTTTTGGCTTTTCTGGTATTCTTTTGCGAAATTTATATACACTACTACACTAACAAATGTCTCCCACCCCCCATGCTCTGATTTTTTCCATAAGACTTTTGAAGAAGGAAATATAATACTGGTGATTAGAATTTTTTATGTGTTTTTTAACTTGGTATTTATAATGAAAACTTTGATTTTCACTGCCTATGAACATTATTACCATGGTCTGGTCAAAAAAAAAAAGTGCTTATAACTTATAAGCAATCTTTCTTAATGCATAGTTTGAGATGGTCTGAACTTGATGGAGTATAAATTTCAAAAAATTTTTTTGTCTGTTTATCCTCACCTGAGGATATTTTTCCATTGATTTTTAGAGAGAGTAGAAGGGAGGGGGAGAGACCGGGAGAGGGTAACATTGATGTGAGAGAGACACATTGATTGGTTGCTTCCCACATGCACCCCCATGTGCCCTTGACTGGAATTGAACCCGGGACTCTCCAGTCTGTGAGCTGACGCTCTATCCACTGAGCAACTACCTCCAGTGAACTTTAAACTTGAAGAATGTTTTGGAGCTTATGTGTAAGTTCTTCCGCAATTTTTGTTACCTTTTCAAAGCATAGTTCGCAAATGTGGAGGAACAGCTCCTGCCTGATCTCTTGTGGCCGCCAGCGGGACTCTCCAAGTTGGTATCATAGAACTGCAGGAAACTCCCATGTCTAGGGTATGCCCAGTGGGAGGAGGGAGGGCAAACACTTTCCTAGCTTGTGGGGAGGGTAGAGCCTGCTCAGCAAGCAGGGGACACATAGACCAATGCTGCTGACTGCCAGGCCAGGCCTCTCTTCCAGTGAGTCCTCTGCTTGCAATTAGTCTTTGAGCACCCTCTCTCTCTTTGGTGCCAGGAAGTGGGTGGAGGGGAGGACCTTGCAGTGGTACAGTACTCCTCCTAAGCCAGACTTTTCAGCACACAATGATTTTCTGCCTTGCATCCTCTTTCAAGTTATCTCCCTCACTGAGGCACATGGGACTGGGTGAAGGTGAGTGGTCATAGTACTCATTTGCCATTTAATAAAACCTGCTGAGATTGGTGTCTCATCTTAGTTTTCTGTTTAGAAGCTGCCATATTTAGAGCAATTTTGTCCGCAGCTTTAGCTATCTACATTCAGCCAGGGTAATAGGAAAATTCTTACCTCAACATACTGTAACTTGGTTAGCTGTTTTTCTGTTTGTTAGTTTGTTTTTTGCTACTGCGGAAGGTTACTGTTTTTGTGTGTGTGTGTGTGTGTTAGTTACTCCAGTATCTGAATTTATATGATTAGCAACTTTGTTTTTCGATATATTTGTGTATCAGTTTTATGAAGCAATACTTTTTAGCATTAGAGGTTTAGTTACTTTTCCTTATATGTATGTTTCTTTCTATGTAAATGGAGGTACTATATCCATCTTTAGACATTTTGAGAATTAAATGAATTAATAATTAGACAATAGGAGAGTATCTGACTATAGTACATTCTTTTTAAAAAAATATTTTTATTGATTTCAGAGAGGGAGAGAGAGAGAGAAACATCAATGAGGAGAGAGAATCATTGATTGACTGCCTCCTGCACCCCCTCCACTGGGGATCGAGCCAGCAACCTGGGCATGTGCCCTGACCGGGAATCGAACCATGACCTCCTGGATCATAGATGGATGCTCAGTCACTGAGCCACGCCAGCTGGGCATTCTTAATAATTATTAGTTTCTTTTATTACTCTCTTCTATTTCATTCTTTTGTTAGATAATAGAAAGATTTGGTTGTTAATTTAAAAGAAATTAATTGAAAAGAAAAATTAGCCCAGTGTATCAAAAGTTAGTGTGATGTTTATTCTGAGCACTGAATTAGATTAATAGTTTTTTGATTTTAGAAAAATTTGAGGTGTGATGTACATATAGTGAAATACATACCATTAGTTTTGACAAATGTACTTTGTTATCCACATGCTTATCGAGATAGAGAACAATTCTATTATCCCAGAAAGTTCTCTGTGTCCCTTCCCATCCTCATCCCCACCCTGCTTTGTGTGCCCTAGAGTGGTTTTGACTGTTGTAGAACTTGGTATAAGTGAAATCATGCAGTGTGTTCACTTACCAATTTGCTTCTTTTGACTCGGCATACTGTCTCAGAGAGTCATCTGTGTTGTTCCATGTAGTAGTAGTGTTTCTTTTTATTACTGAATACTATTTTACTTTATTGATATACTATAGTATGTTTATCAGTTCTCCTGTTAATGGGTATTTGGATTTTATCTACTTTCTGGCTATTACAAATAAAACTACTATGAGCATTCTTTACACGTCTTTTTGTAAACATATGTTTGTCTTCATTTCTCTTGGTTAAAATGCCTAGGTATGGAATTGCTAATTCATAGGGTAGGTGTATGCTTATCTTTATAAGAAAATGCCAACTTGTTTACAAAATGGTTGTATGATTTTCGACACCCAGTAGTATGAGAGTTCTGGTTGTTTCCACATACCTTGAGTATCTTTAACATTATGAATTTTTTTTGGGGGGGTGTCTGTTATTATTATCATTATTTTAAAAATGCAAGTTTTTAGAGAGGCTGATGTGCATCCAAAGTAGAGAACCACAGACTAGATGATTTCCTTGAGATCTGTCTGGTGTTAGTCCTTTGTATACATATCAAAAGTGCTGGTTATATATTAATATATTTACCATTAAACTGCGATGAGTTTTATACAACTGTTTCTTTTGTAAAATATTGAAATATTTAACATATATAAGAATGTTGCATCCATTTTAAACTACAGTAGCTTAATATCCAAGATCTGACCTCCGCTTGGGAGTAGCTTTTACTTAAGGGAAAGGAAGTTTTGGTAAGTGAAATCTGTAGACGGATGGTTAGCTACTCCCCTCTCCCCAAGGTTTTTTGTAGAAACCAATAGGCATTACATTTGTCTCTTTCACTTATTTTTCACTTTTATATTTTAATTGTATACCAATAGGTTAACCAAGTGAACAAGTCATAAGGATAAAGAAGAGTTAATTATAGGTATGAAATATCAGCCAGGAATAATCTAGAACCATTAAGTCTGGTAGCTTTAAAATGGCTTTTTTATAGTATGGTTATGTTAAATTTCTTAATTAAGAAACTGTATTTTAAAATGATGTGGAAACATAAAGTTTGCTCTAACTAATGAGGCATGAAATACTGTTTTCTCACTGTGATATGGTATAATATAGTGTTTTTCTTTTTGCTAGAAGTTATTGATTGCTCTATAAGTGGGATAACCATGTAATTTATTGTCCAACCAGATTCTTTTGAGGATGAAAAGAAGCACTATTTTTTTTTTTAAGAAGCACTATTAATATTAATACTGGAACAATAGGAATAAACAGAATTGTCCTGGACAAGTGGGAACTTTTATATGTGCGTGACATAGTCAGGTAGTCTCTCCTCCACAATGTAAACTTTTTAGTAAAACCTGAATTTAAGTGGTTTGATTTTTGCTTTAATTTTATTATAGGCATTGCCTGTATCACAAAAAGTGAGTTCTGATCATTTTGATATGGCTGTATAGAATTATTTTATAAAATCTCTGCTTTTTCTCTACTTTTAAATATACTTGCTGCAGTTTATTCTACCAATAGGTCAAATGAATGTAGAAAAGTAAATTCTTAATCACATACACAATAATATCAAGTACTTTCCCTCTTTATTAGCACTTGAATATTATTTTTATTATTTTTTTGCCTTCCAGACAAATTATGAAAACAGAATATATAGCCTGAAAGTAGAATGTGGACCTAAATACCCAGAAGCTCCTCCATCAGTTAGATTTGTAACCAAAATTAATATGAATGGAATAAATAATTCCAGTGGAATGGTAAGTTAAAGTACTCATTTTATTCTTCTATAACTTATATAGTCAGGAGAAAGTTAAAAAAAAAAAGGGACCTTTGTTTAGATAAAAGTCTAAAGAAGTTTATTTTATGTTGTTTTTCTTTTATGAGTCAACCCATCCTTACAATCTTCATGTACCAGCCTGTATAGATGTGATAGCAACACTTCTCTTAGGGTTTTAGTTATTGCTTCAGTAGTCATAGTTCATTGAATTCTTATTTGGTGAAAAGACCATTTTTTTAAAAAAATGTCATTTTTCTTTAGGGTTAAGTTATATTTAGTGAGCTTAAAATGATGAATATTTATGAAGAGGAGATTTTTTTTGAGGAACCAAGTATGTCTGTATTGGAACAAGTAGTCATAGTTGAAACTGTTTATTTAAAGCAAATAAACCAAAATGAGACACTCTACCTGACTCATACAAGAAAGTTAGTGAAAGTAGTTAAATTTCTAATATAAGTAGATTGCTAGGTTTAGACTTTGAAGTTTAGGCTCTTAAGGTGCCATGTTGAGATCACACTGATATGCAAAATGCATGTTAGCAATCATAATAACACAATAATAATAAATGAACTTCATTCAGCTTAGAAAATAGAGTGTTAGCAATATTCTTAACTTCTGTGTGCTCCTCCTTACCCCATCCCTATGTTCTCTTTCTCCACCAATGGTAATTAATATCTTGAAAAAATATTTTTTGTATTTACTTACTTTTCTTTATAGTTTTACATAATGTACTACATTATTCTTTCTCCCTCTTCCTCCTCCAACAGTGAGAAACCTGGCTTTCATTATCCTCAATACAGGGTGGGGCAAAAGTAGGTTTATAGTTGTGAGTATCCAAAACACAGAGTTTATTCTCATATTATTTATTAATTACTAGAGGCCTGGTACACGAACTTTTTGCACGGGTAGGGTCCCTAGGCCTGGCTGGCAATCAGGGCCAATCTGTGGGGCGACCGGTGGAGTGATCAGGGGGGGGCCCTTGCTGGCACCCGCCTTGGCTGGCCTGGCGCCTCCTGCTCGCCGGTCCCGCCTTCCCGCTGCTGGTCGCCTCTCTCTGCGCGGCGACCAGTGGGGCAATCAGAGGGCCCCCACTCACACTTGCCTTGGCTGGCCTGGAGCCTGCGAACTCCTGTGTTGAGCATCTGCCCCCTGGTGGTCAGTGCGTGTCATAGCAACTGGTCGTTCCACCGGTTGTTCTGCTGCTTGGCCGATTTGCATATTAGGCTTTTATTATATAGGAAAGGATTGTATTATTTTCAGTTGTAAACCTACTTTTTTGTGTGTGTGTCCAATTCCATTTTATTATTTTTTATTGTCTAAAGTTTTACATATGTCTCCTTTTTCTTCAATTGACATCCCCCCCCCGCCATTCCCACCCCGGGCAAGCTCCCACCACCCCAGTGTCTGTGTCTATTGGTTATGCTAATATGCATGCATACAAGTCCTTTGGTTGCTCTCTAACCCCCCCTCCGCTACCATTTGTCTCTAGAGCGATCTATTCTTTTTTTTTTTTAATATATATATTTTATTGATTTTTTACAGAGAGGAAGGGAGAGGGATAGAGAGTTAGAAACATCGATGAGAGAGAAACATTGATCAGCTGCCTCCTGCACACCCTCTACTGGGAATGTGCCCACAACCAAGGTACATGCCCTTGACCGGAATCGAACCTGGGACCCTTCAGTCTGCAGGCCGATGCTCTATCCATTGAGCCAAACCGGTTAGGGCTAGATCGATCTATTCTTTTTCATCAAATTATGTTGATCATTATGTGCCACATATGAGTGAGATCATGTGATATTTATCTTGTAAACCTATTTTTGCCACACCTTTATATTTACTTAAATATCCTCAGTGCTCCCTGTATGTAACCACACTTTTGGCAACAGGTTTAGCCCTGGATGCACAGCTAGCTCTTCACCCTCCACCACGCAGGTCCAGTGGTGGGTCTCATATAGGCTCATACCCCTCTGCTGGGTGCACTGGCCAAAAGCCTGACCCTGACAGAGGAAGAAGGTACAAAGGTCATTAGAAATCCCAGCTCTGGACCCGCCAAGTCACTCCCAGACCTCCCTATCTGGTATGTGCCAACTCAAAGGTGGGCCCTGAGAGTCAATCTTGTTAATTTATCAGGAGCATTTAGTCCATTTACATTTTTTTAAAATAAATCTTTATTGTTCAGATTATTACAGTTGTTCCTCTTTTTCCCCCCTATAACTCCCCTCTACCCGGTTCCCACTGCACGCTCTGTCCTTACCTCCCTGCCCAACTGTCCTCATCCATAGGTATACGATTTTTGTCCAGTCTCTTCCCGAACCCCCCACACCCCCTTCCCCCTGAGAATTGTCTCAGTCCATTCCCTTTCTATGCCCCTTATTCTATTATATTCACCAGTTTATTCTGTTCATCAGATTTTTTATTCACTTGATTTTTAGATTCACTTGTTGATAGATATGTATTTGTTGTTCATAGTTATTATCTTTACCTTTTTCTTCTTCTTTCTCTTCTTAAAGAATACCTTTCAGCATTTCATATAATACTGGTTTGGTGGTGATGAATTCCTTTAGCTTTTTCTTATCTGTGAAGCTCTTTATCTGACCTTCCATTCTGAATGATAACTTTGCTGAGTAGAGTAATCTTGGTTGTAGGTTCTTGCTGTTCATCACTTTGAATATTTCTTGCCACTCCCTTCTGGCCTGCATAGTTCCTGTTGAGAAATCAGCTGACAGTTGTCTGGGTGCCCTTGTAGGTAACTGTTTTTCTCCTGCTGCTTTTAATATTCTCTCTTTGACTTTTGCCCTTGGCATTTTAATTGTGATGTGTCTTGGTGTGGTCCTCTTTGGGATTCCTTTTGTTTGGGGTTCTCTGTGCTTCCTGGACTTGTAAGTCTATTTCTTTCACCAGGTGGGGGAAGTTTTCTGTCATTATTTCTTCAAATAGATTTCAGTATCTTGCTCTCTCTCTTCTTCTGGCACCCCCATAATTTGGATGTTGGTATGCTTGAAGATGTCCCAGAGGCTCCTTACACTGTCTTCATATTTTTGGATTCTTTTTTCTTTTTGCTTTTCTGGTTGGGTGTTTTTTGCTTCTTTGTATTCTAAATCTTTGACTTGATTCTTGCCATCCTTTAGTCTGCTGTTGGATCTCTTATATTATTCTTTATTTCAATCAGTGTATGCTTAATTTCTAGTTGGTCCTTTTTCATATCCTCGAGGGTCTCACTGAATTTATTGGCGGTTTCTAGAAAATTCTTGAAAAGTCTTATAACCGTGGTTTTGAACTCTATATCCAGTAGTTTGCCTTTCTCCATTTCTTTCATTTGTGACCTGTTTCTTTATCTCCGCATTTTGGCTGCTTCCCTGTGTTGGTGGAGTGACTTTGTGTGCTAGGTGTCCTATAGGGCCCAGTGGCTCAGCCTCCCTAATTACCTGAGGTGGACACTCTTGGTGCACCCCTTTGTGGGCTGTGTGCACAGTCTTGTTGTAGATAAGCCTTGATTATTGTTGGTATCACTGGGAGGAATTGACCTCCAGGCCAATTGGCTGTGAGGATCAGCTGTGTCTGTGATGGGAGAACTTTTGTGCTGGAGACACTCTTATGAGGCAAGACTTGCTTCATTGGGGCTTTGGTGCTCAGTGAGTCTGCCCCCTGAGTGTGTCCCTTATGGATCTGAGGAGTTGTAATCTGGATGGTCCCACTCTGACCACTGGGTACACTGGCTCTTGGATCTCCAAGGAGGTGCAAAGTCAGCCACTGCCTGAGGCCACCCAGCAGGAGCTATGGAGAGATCTGCAGATCCCTCTTCTTTGTTTGGGGTTTGGAGGTGCCCAGATGAGGCCCAGCTGTGAAGCAGTGCAAGCTGCTGTGGGGCCTTGGGCCTTCTTTTGGATGTTCTGGGTCTCACTGACTCAGCTGCAGTTTGTTAGGTAATTTTAGATTGCAAAGGGCCAGGACATTCATATGCAAAAGCCTCTGCGCACAGCTTGGGTAGGGCGGGTTCTCAGGGAATCGACAGGGCAGAGCAAACAGCAATGGCTTCCCGTCAGCCCTGCCCTAAGAGGCCCTCAGGTCTCAGTGTCCCGTGGTAATCGCTGCAAGCACCTCTGAGAGAAAGCCGCCCTGGAGTTCCGCCCAAAGCCAGACAGTCCAGTTTTTCTCCGTATGAGTCTGGGTCCCCAGAGTCTCACCCAGAACTGGAGTTCAGAGGAGTCGGGAGCTTGTGTCTCCCTCCCAGTTGAGAAAGACAACCGCGTACTCAGTTTCCAGTCCTTTGCGCACGCGTGCCTCCGTACCTCTGCACTTTACTTCCACACCTCCTCTGAGTCTCAGTGTGCTTTTCTCCTTTCTTCTAGTTGTAGAATTTCTACTTAGCCAGCCTTCCTTTGGTTCTGGATGATGTCTGTTTTGTCTTTTAGTTGTAGTTTTGAAGTGATTGTGGGAGGCAGCAATTTCAGGTGTTTACCTATGCCGCCATCTTGGTTTCTCCCCTAGTCCATTTACATTTAATGTACAATAATTAGTGATGTGTTCAAGTTTAAATAATTCATTTTATTTTGTGAATTTTATTTTCCCATGTGTTTCTTTTATTTTGCCTACTTTTGAACTGGTTCTTTTCAACCTTTTTCATTCTGTTATTCCAGTGGTTATTCTAGAAATTACATTGTGAATACTTAATACTTATATGTTAAGTAGTATTAAGAGATGTGATGGAAGCAGGATTAAGAAACATTTTGAGGATGTGAGGGCGATCTGGCTGCGACATCTGTCACCCCATTGATCGCCAGGGTTGATTCGGCTGATCTGGCTGGCTAGGCAGGTGTCCCCCTCCTCCCTCACCAATCCATGTGCGTCCCTCCCGAAGTTGCGCGCTTGGTCGAAGAGGACGACCTTCCCCCCAGAGGAGAGGACCGGTCTTTGGTCAAGGGTATACGAGTAGCTGCGCTCCCTTGCTAGAACCTCCAAACAAGCTCTCAAGAAACATTTTGAATTTACAGAAGGATATTGTTTAGGGAACTTCTTTTATGACATAGCATTGCCTTTATGAGGGTGATATATATATTTTTTATAATATATTTTTATTGATTTCAGAGAGGAAAGGAGAGGGAGAGAGAGATAGAAACATCAATGATGAGAGATGATTGGCTGCCTCCTGCACAAACACCCCACTGGGGTTTGAGCCTGCAACCTGGGCATGTGCCCTGAGCGGGAATCAAACCCCTAACTGATTCCTAGGTTGATGCTCAACCACTGAGCCACATTGGCCAGGCGAGGGTGATTTCTTTAATTAAATTTCTCTTCCAGGCCCTCGTCGATTTGGCTCAGTGGATAGAGTATCGGCCTGCGGACCAATGGGTTCCAGGTTCAATTCTGGTGAAGTCTTGTATCGTGGTTGCAGACTCCTCCCCAGCCCCGGCCCTGGTCGGGGAGTGTGCAGGAGGCAACCAATTGATGTGTTTCTCTCACATTGCTGTTTCTCTCTGTCTATCCCTCTCTCTTCCACTCTCCCTAAAAATCAGTGGAAAAATATTCCCAGGTGAGGAATAACAACAAGAACAATAACAATTTCTCTGCCAGGAGTAGCTTTTCTTCTCAAACTGCTGGTTTGTTTTCATATTATAGACTCTGTAAATTAAGTAATTAATGGTTAATTCTGTAATATTGTGGGAACTAGTAAATTCAGGATTCAGTTTCAAACTGACCTTAAACAATCTCTCCTGATCTTTTTAATGACCTTTATCTGACCTAAAAGGGACTTCTATATACCTTTTGACATTTTTACTTCTTCCCTATTTGTTTTTCCTCAACCTATCTATCAAGTCCTGTCAGTCTTTGTTGAAAATGTAACTTGAGTCAGGTCTTACATTTCTATTTACATTGCCAGTAAATGAATATTGTCTAATATCTCTTGTCTGGACCCGTCAACAACCTCTCTGATTCTATTTATTTACCCCTTCCAGTCTTTACAAAGCAAGCTGCCAAAGGGGATTTTTCTAAAGCACCAATTGTGTCACATCACTGTTTTTCTTGGAATTCTTTAATGGCTTCAGCCACAATGTGCATGCTTCTTGCCATAGCTCATCAGCTCACAGAGTACACACAGCTCTGCACACCTTTCATTTGGCACTAGGAGCTTGGCAGTTTTTGTTCTTCCTATCTGGACATCTCCTTCACTCTGGCTAATCCTTACAGATTCTAAATGTAAATGTCACTTTCCTAGAGAAATCTTCTTTCATGATTTCCCAATCTTAATCAGATATCTTGTTACTTTGTTATGGTCACATTGTTGTTATTTTCCTTTGTAGCAGTTACTGTAAATTTTTTGTCACTTTTATTTTAATTTTTGATGTTTTTAAAATAACTGTTTCTAACATACAGACCAGTTTTAGAGAATGATATGACCAACATCCTTCAACTGTCTTTGTCAAATCTTAACATTTTTGTCTTATTTGTAATATCTTTTTTAAAGACTGCATTATAAATAGTTAACTCCCTGGTTTCCCCTTTCCATCATTTCTTAGAGGTAGCCCTGTTTTGTTTTTTTGGTTTTTTTTTTTTTTTTTAAATATATTTTATTGATTTTTTACAGAGAGGAAGAGAGAGGGATAGAGAGTTAGAAACATCGATGAGAGAGAAACATCGACCAGCTGCCTCTTGCACACCCCCTACTGGGGATGTGCCCGCAACCAAGGTACATGCCCTTGACCGGAATCGAACCTGGGACCCTTGAGTCCGCAGGCTGACGCTCTATCCACTGAGCCAAACCGGTTTTGGCATGTAGCCCTGTTTTGAATTTGCTGTTATAATTTCTGCACATGACTGTTGTACTTTCACTATGCCCGTGTGTATGTGTTCTTTTATATTGTGTGATTTTGTGTGGAATCATGTCAGTGATTTTTTTAGGTTCATCCATGGTGGGTCATGCATATTAGATTGTTTCTTTTTATTGTTTAATAATCCATTTTTTACTTGCTGGGCATTTAGGTTTTTTTCAGTTTGCTTTGAAAAAATTGTACAAATGTTTTAGTACTTTAAGGCAGTATAGTACTTCTTTGGAACTAGTATTTATTTATTGGTTCTAATGTAGAGAAAAACTTTTTTTTTTAAATATACTTTATTGGTTTTTTTACAGAGAGGAAGGGAGAGGGATAGAGAGCTAGAAACATCGATGAGAGAGAAACATCGACCAGCTGCCTCCTGCACACCCCCTACCGGGGATGTGCCCGCAACCAGTGTACATGCTCTTGACCGGAATCGAACCTGGGACCTTTCAATCCACAGACCGACGCTCTATCCACTGAGCCAAACCGGTTTCAGCTAGAGAAAAACTTTTGTAAAATATAATAAAATTGAATTACTAGAAAAGTGAAATAAAAAAGACAAAATTCAAGCTCTGATTTAAAAAAAAAAAATTTCTGTCATATTGCTGTAGAACTCTCTAAACACCTACTCTCAATCCCTATGTTTATCTTGTCATGGACTAGTAAAAATCAGTTCAAGGCCTGGCACTGTTCCATGGAACATACTTTGAGAAGCACTTTTCCAGTGCATATACTTAGAAGTAGAATGTCTCCTGAGGTGTGGGGCTTTTCTTCAGCTTGATTGAATATTGCCAAGTTGCTTTCCACAGGGCTATGTCCATGTCTGTCCCACTCGACCCTGTGAATGTACATTCCCACCAGTACTTCATAATGGGGATTTGAAAACAGTAAAATAAATATTGATTCTAATTATTGGAGTGTAGGTGTGTGTATAGAATGTTGAGGTAGGGTGAAAATATTGGGCATGAATTTTTCTCTTGATTGATATCTAAGAACTTAAATTACTTTATAACTAGTAAATAGTAGGGAATTTCACATTGACCATTAATGATTGTGCCAGACTAATTTTATATAGTTTGAGGTTATTTACATACCAGATGAATTATGGGTGTTACTTTAGTCATTTGGGTTTAAATTTACTTAACACAACTAGTCAGAATTATTTCTTATGGGTGGTCGGCATTGCAAAGCATCAATTACAGTGCTTTATGCTGTGAGGTCTCAAGTTTTGGAGGCTATTGTATATTACAGACTGATAAGATGCAGATTTGTTCTGACATGATATTTATTTTCCCATGCCTTTGCTCCCTCCGCCCTTTTCATTAATTTTTGTCCCCAAGTTTTTATGCATTCTGTTGGTATTTTACAGGATTTGCAATCACTTATGTTTATTTAACTGTCTTTTAACTTTACAGCTGGAAGTGTTTGTTTCTCCTTTGGAAAGAACTTGGTATTCTCTCGATTTATTTTATAAACTAGTTCACTGATGAAGTCTATTTATATAGGCTAATGGAGTTGCTACTCTTAAAGCATTAGAGGAAGCATTTTAAATATATCTTAACATTGTTTCAATTACTTGTCAGAAATTATAAAAATTATTTTTCTTTTCTATTTTTTTTATAAATACGTTTTTATTGATATTTAGAAAGAGAGAGGAAGGCAGAAGGAGAGAGAGATAGAATTATCGATGAGGGAGGAACATCATCGTCAGCTTCCTCTTTCATGGCTTCTACTGGGATTGAGCCTGAAACCCAGGCATGTGCCCTTACTGGGAATCGAACCGGAAGCCTCTTGGTTCCTGGGTCGACGCTCAACTGCTGAGACACACCAGCCAGGCTCTTTCCTATTTTTAAAGAGTTTTATTGTTATATGATTCACATGCCATACAGTTCAGTCATTGAAAGTATAATTTAATGTTTTTTAGTGTCCACATGGTTGTGGACCTATTACCAAAATCCAATTTTAGAACATTTGTGTCGTTCTCAAAGCAAATCCTTTTCCCATTAGTTGTCACTTTCCACCTCTCTTCCTCCACACTAAACAACCACTAAATTACTTTCTTTGTAGATTTGCCTATTCTGAGCTTTGTGTATAAATGGAATTATAAAATACACTGTCTTTTGTGACTAACTTCTTTCACTTAACATAATATTTTTAAGGTTCATTGATGTAGCATTTATCAGTGCTTTAATTTTTTTAATTCTTTATTGTTTACAGTATTACATGTCTCCTCTTCCCCCATTGACCTCTCTCTGTAAGCTCTTGCCCTCCAGCATATGCCCTCACCCCCCTAGTGTTTGTGTCCATTGGTTATGCTTATCTGCATGCATACAAGTGCTTTGGTTGCTCACTTAGCACCCACTCTCACCCTCCCCTGCCTTCCCTCTGAGGTTGGACAGTCTGTTCGATGCTTCTATGTCTCTGGATCTACTTTTGTTCATCAGTTTATGTTGGTCATTATATTCCACAAATGAGTGAGATTGTGATATTTATCATTCTCCAACTGGCTTATTTCACTTAGCATAATGCTCTCCAGGTCCGTTCATGCTGTTGCAAATGGTAAGAGATCTTTCTTTTTTATAGCAGCATAGTATTTCATTGTGTAGATATACCACAGGTTTTTAATCCACTCATTTACTGATGGGCACTTAGGCTGTTTCCAAATCTTAGCTATTGTAAATTGTGCTGCTATGAACAGGGCTGCATATATTCTTTCTGATTGGTGTTTCTCATTTTTGGGGATATATTCCTAGGAGTGGGATTACTGGGTCAAATGGGAGTTCCATTTTTAGTTTTTTGAGGAAACTCCATACTGTTCTCCACAGTGGCTGCACCAGTCTGCATTCCCACCAGCAGTGCAAGAGGGTTCCTTTTTCTCTGCATCCTCGCCAGCACTTGTCCTTTGTTGATTTGTTGGTGTTAGGCATTCTGACAGGTGTGAGATGGCACCTCATTGTCGTTTTGATTTGCATCTCTTGGGTGATTAGTGACTTTGAGCATTTTTTCATATGCCTCTGGGCCTTCTGTATTCCACTTTCGAAAAGTGGAGTCCTTTGCCCATTTTTTTTTTGGCCTTTGTTTTTTTATTATTATATATTTTTTATTGTCTAAACTTTTACATATGTCTCCTTTTCTCCCAGTTGACCCCCCCCTCCCCAGCCATTCCCACCTGGGCAAGCCCCTACCGCCCCATTGTCTGTGTCCATTGGTTATGCTAATATGCATGCATACAAGTCCTTTGGTTGCCCTCCCCTACACTTTATTTCTAGATCGATCTATTCTTGTTCATCAAATTATGTTGATCATTATATCCCTCCCACATATGAGTGAGATCATGTGATATTTATCTTTCTCCGACTGGCTTATTTTGCTTAGCATAATATTCTCCAGTTCCATCCATGTTGTTGCAAATGTTAAAAGTTCCTTCTTTTTTATAGCGGCATAGTACTATAGTACATAGTACATAGTGGCTGCACCAGTCTGCATTCCCACCAGCAGTGCAGGAGGGTTCCTTTTTCTCCACATCCTCTCCAGCACTTGTTGTTTTTTGATTTGTTGATGATAGCCATTCTGACAGGTGTGAGATGCTATCTCGTTGTTTTGATTTGCATCTCTCGGATGATTAGTGATTTTGAGCATGTTTTCATATGTATGTCTCTCGGCCTTCTGTATGTCCTCTTTCGAAAAGTGTCTATTTACATCCTTTGACCATTTTTTTATTGGGTTGTTTATCTTCCTTTTGTTAAGTTGTTGTATGAGTTCCCTATAAGTTTTAGAGATTAAACCCTTATCGGATGTAACATTGGCAAATATATTCTCCCATGCAGTGGGCTCTCTTGTTTTGTTGGTGGTTTCTTTTGCTATGCAGAAGCTTTTTATTTTAATGTAGTCCCATTTGTTTATTTTCTCCTTAGTTTCCTTTGCCCTAGGAAATGTATCTATAAACATATTGCTACATGAGGTGTCTGAGATTTTACGCCTATGTTTTCTTCTAAGATTTTTATGGTTTCATGCTTTACATTAAAGCCATTTATCCACCTTGAGTTTATTCTTGTGTGTGGTTTAAGTTGGTGGTCTATTTTTATTTTTTTGCATATGCCTGTCCAGTTTTCCCAACACCATTTATAGAAGAGACTGTCTTGACTCCATTGTATGCTCTTGTCTCCTTTGTCAAATATTAATTGAGCATAAAGGCTTGGGTCGATTTCTGGGTTCTCTGTTCTGTTCCATTGGTCTTTATGCCTTTTCTTCTGCCAGTACCAGGCTGTTCTGGTTATAATGGCTTTGTAGTATAGTTTGATACCTGGTATTGTGATCCCTCCTACTTCGTTCTTCTGTCTCTAGATTGCTGCAGCTATTTGGGGTCTTTCATGGTTCCATATAAATTTTTGGAGTATTTGTTCTAGCTCTGTGAAGTATGCCATTGGTATTTTAATAGGGATTGCGTTGAATCTGTAGATTGCTTTGGGTAGTATAGACATTTTAATGATGTTAATTCTTTCAATCCATGAACATTTGTTTGTATCTTCCTGTATTTCTTTTTGCAATGTCCTATAATTTTCCAAGTACAGGTCTTTTACTCCTTGGTTAAAGTATCCTTTTTGTTGTTGTTGTTGCAATGGTAAATGGGATTGCTTTTTTAGTTTCTCTTCGAGTCTATTATTGGTATATAAAAATGCCATTGATTTGTGGATGTTGATTTTTGTATCCTGCTACCTTGCTGAATTCATTTATTAAGTCTAGTAGTTTGGTAGAGTCTTTAGGGTTTTCTATGTACAATATCATGTCATCTATGATAATGATAGTTTTACTTTCTTCTTTCCAATTTGGATGCCTTTTATCCCTTCTTATCTGATGTCTAGGACTTCCAGTACTGTCTATATATATAAAAGCCTAAGCAACTTCCGAACATTCGACTGGTAGCTATGACACTCACTGACCACCGCGGGCAGATGCTCAACGCACAGGCATGGAAACATGGAACAGACTGATGAATCTCAGAGGGGAGGAGGAAGCGGGGAGGGTGGGAAGTGATGAACCAAAGATCTTATATGCATACTAGAGGCCCGGTGTGCGGACTCTTGCACTGGTAGGGTCCCTTGGCCAGGCCTGTGGGGATCGGGCCTAAACTGGCAGTCAGACATCCCCTGAGGGGTCCCCGGATTGCGAGAGGGTGCAGGCCAGGCTGAGGGACCCCTCGTGCATCGGGCCTCTAGTATTGAATAAGAGTGGTTAAAGTGGACATCCTTGTCTTGTTCCTCTTCCTGTGGGAAACACTTTTAGTTTTTTTCCCACTGAGTATTATGTTGCCTGTAAGTTTGTTGTATATGGCTTTTTATTATGTTGAGGTCTGATCCCTCTATTCCCTCTTTACTGAGAGTTTTTATCAAAAAAGGGTGTTGGATTTTGTCGAATGCTTTTTCTGCATCTATTGATATGATCATGTGGTTTTTATCTTTCAGTTTGTTTATGTGATGTATCACATTTATTGATATGCAAATATTGTACCAGCCTTGCATCTCTGGAATAAATCTTACTTGATCATGGTGTATGATCTTTTTGATGAATCCAATTTGCTAATATTTTGTTGAGGATTTTAGCATCTGTGTTCATCAGGGATATTGCCTGTAGTTTTTTTTCTGTGTAGTGTTTTTATCTGGTTTTGCAATTAGGATAATGTTGGCTTCGTAAAAGGAGCTTGGAAGTGTTCCTTCCTCTTGTAATTTTTTTTAATAGTTTGAGGCTCATAGGTGTTAGTTCTTTGAATGTTTGGTAAAATTCACCTGTAAATCCATCCGGTCCAGGACTTCTCTTTGCTGGAAGTTTTTAAATCAATGCTTCAGTTTCATCAGTTATTATTGGCCTACTCAAGTTTTCCGATTCTTCCTGATTGAGTTTTGGAAGATTGTATGTTTCTAGGAATTTGTTCATTTCACCCAGGTTGTCCAGTTTGTTTGCATATAGTTGTTCATAGTATTTGCTTACAATCCTTTGTATTTCTTTGGTGTCCGTTGTTATTTCACCTCTTTTATTTCTGATTTTATTTATTTGGGTTCTCTCTCTTTTTTAAAAAAAAATATATATGTATGTGTATATATATATATATTGATTGATTGATTAATTTTAGAGAGGAAAGGAGAGAGAAGGAGAGATAGAAACATTAATGATGAGAGAGAATCATTGATCAGTTGCCTCCTGCATGCCCCTACTGGGGATCGAGCTCGCAACCTGGGCATGTGCCCTTGACCAGAATCAAACCCAGGACCCTTCAGTCCGGAGGCTGACGCCCTGTCCACTGAGCCAAATTAGCCAGGGCTCTCTTTTTCTTGATGAGGCTGGCAAAGGATTCATCAGTCTTTTTTATCTTTTCAAAGAATCAGCTCTTGGACTTATTGATCTTTTGTACTCTCTATATCATTTATTTCCACTCTTTATTATTTTATTCCTTCTACTTCCTCTGGGTTTTTCTTGCTGTTGTTTTTCTAGTTTATTTAGTTGTAGTGTTAGATAGTTTATTAGTCCTTTTTCTTGTTTCTTGAGAAGGCCTGTACTGTAGTGCTATGAACTTCCCTCTCAGGACTGTTTTTGTTGTATCCCATAGGTTTTGGTTGGTTGTGTGTTCATTTTTGTTTCCAGGAAGTTTTTAATTTCTTGCTTGGTCTCATTGGTAACCCATTCATTGTTTAATAACATGCTATTTAGCCTCCATGTATTTGAGTGTTTTTTTTTTATTGTAGTTGATTTCTAACTTCATGCCATTGTGATCTGAGAAGATGTTTAGCATGGTATCCATCTTTGAACTTGTATGGACTTGTTTTGTGCTATAACCTGTCTTCTGTCTTTGAGAATGTTCCATGTGCATTTGAGAAAAATGCATATTCTGTTGCTTTGGGGTGAAATGTTCTGTGAATATCAGTTAGATTCATCTTATCTAGTGTGTATTTTAAGGCCTCTGTTTCCTTGTTAATTTTTTGTCTGGAAGATCTGTTCAGTGATGTCAGTGGGGTGTTAAGTCCCCCACTATGACTCTATTGCTGTCAATCTCTTCCTAAAAGTTCATCAAGAGTTTTTAAATATTCCATGCAAAAGGAAAGGAAAAAAATAAGCTGGAGTAGCAATACTTATATCAGACAAAATAGAGGCTATAACAAGAGACAAAGAAGTGGCCTTTGTCTCATTATGATGTGGCCTTCTTTGTCTCTTGTTAAGGGTGCAACTTCATTCCTTTGCATGTGGATATCCAGATGTTACAGCAACACTATTGAGGAGTCTAGTCTTCCCTTATTGTGTATTCTTGTCAAAAATCAGTTCAGTTTGTAATTATAAAGCATGGGTTTATTTGGGGGCTCTCAGTTATATTCCATTGGTAGGTATGTCCATCCTTATGGAAGTACTATCTTCTTGATTACTGAAGCTTTGTATTAACTTTTGAAATTGGGAGAACTTGGTTCTTTTTCATATTCCTTTGGCTATTCTGGTTTCCTTGCATTTTTATATGAATTTAAAGATAAGCTTGTCCATTTCTTTAAAAAAAAAGCACTTGAAATTTTAATAGGGATTACATTGAATCTGTAGATCAATTTGAGGAATATTGTTATCTTAATCAATATTGAGTCTCCTGATGCATGTGTATAGGATCTTTACATATATTTGGGTCTTAAATTTCTGTCAACAGTTTTTTTACTTGAACTTATTGGGGTGATATTGGTTCACAAAACCATACAGGTTTCATGTGTACAACTCAATAAAATACCATTTCCACACTGCACCATGCGTTCATTGCCCCATGCAAAGTCTCTTTCTGTTGCCATTCTCCCTCCCTTCTTTCCCTCTGGCTATCACTACACCATTGTCTGTGTCTGTGTGTTAGTTATATATGTTTTGGGGGGCTAATCCCTGCACCTTTTTTCATCTAGTTCCCCAACCACTCTCCTTCCTCACAAGCTGTCAGTCTGTTCCATGTAGCCATGCTTCTGATTCTATTTTGCTTGTCAGTTTATTTTGTTCATTAGATTCCACATATAAGTGATATCTTATGGTGTTTGTCTTTCTGTCAACAATGTTTTATAGTTTTCGGTGTATCATGTTACACTTTTGTTAAATTTATACTTGTGTACTTTATTCTCTCTTTTTAAAATATATTTTATTGATTTTTTACAGAGAGGAAGAGAGAGGGATAGAGAGTTAGAAACATCGATGATAGAGAAACACCCATCAGCTGCCTCTTGCACAACCCCTACTGGGGATGTGCCCGCAACCAAGGTACATGCCCTTGACCGGAATTGAACCTGGGACCTTTCAGTCCGCAGGCCGACGCTCTATCCACTGAGCCAAACCGGTTTCGGCTGTACTTTATTCTCTTATCCCTGCTGTAATTGGCATTAGTTTCTTTCTTTGAATTTCAGATTGTTCTTTGCAGGTATACAGACATACAACTGGTTTTTGTATGCTAATCCTGTATCCCAAAGCCTCGCACTTGTTTATTAGCTCTAGTAGTGTTTTTAATGCATACCTTAGTGTTTTCTGTATAGAAGATCATGTCAGCTGCAAATGGAAATAGTTTTACTTCTTTCGTTTTTATCTGGATGCCTTTTATTTAATTTTCTTGCCTGATTGCTTATTTTGAACTTCCATTACAGTCTTGAGTAGCAGTGATGAGACTAGAAATCCTTGTCTTCTTCCTGATATCAGAAGGAAAATACTCAGTCTTTCATAAATTATGAAGTTATGATGCGAGCTGTATATATTTTTTTTGTTTGTTTGTTTTTTCTCAATTTTTTTATTAAGGTATTATATGTGTACATATCTTACCATTGCCCCCCCCCCCACCCCACTCCCATATATGCCCTCACCCCCCAGAGTTTTGCGTCCATTGGTTATGCTTATATGCATGCATACAAGTCCTTTGATTGATCTCTTATCTTCCCCACCTCTCCCTAACCTTCCTGCTGTAATTTGACAGGCTGTTTGATGCTTTACTGCCTCTGTATCTATCTTTTTGTTTTTCAGTTTATAATGTTCTTTATTATCCATAAATGAGTGAGATCATGTGGTATTTTTCTTTCATTGACTTGCTTATTTCACTTAACATAATGTTCTCCAATTCCATCCAGGTTGCTGCAAATGGTAAGAATTCCTTCTTTTTTATGGCAGCATAATATTCCATTGTGTAGATGTACCATAGTTTTCCTGATCCAGTCATCTGCTGATGGGCACCTAGGCTGTTTCCAGATCTTAGCTATTGTAAATTGTGCTGCTATGAACATAGGGGTGCATATTTCCTTTCTTATTGGTGTTCCCAGTTTCTTAGGATATATTCCTAGGAGTGGGATTACTGGGTCAAATGGGAGTTCCATTTTCAGTTTTTTGAGGAAACTCCATACTGTTCTCCACAGTGGCTGCACCAGTCTGCATTCCCACCAGCAGTGCACGAGGGTTCCTTTTTCTCCGCATCCTCGCCAACACTTGTCCTTTGTTGATTTGTTGATGATAGCCATTCTGACAGGTGTGAGATGATAGCGCATTGTTGTTTTGATTTGCATCTCTCGGATAATTAGTGACCTTGAGCATGTTTTCGTGTGTCTCTTGGCCTTCCTTCTGTCTTCTTTGGAAAAGATTCTATTTAGGTCCGTTGCCCATTTTTTTATTGGATCATTTATCTTCCTTTTATTAAGTTGTATAAGCTGCCTGTAGATGTTGGAGATTAAACCTTTATCAGTGATGCCATTTGCAAATATGTTCTCCCATGCAGTGGGCTTTCTTGTTGTTTTGTTGATAGTTTCTTTTGCTGTAAAAAAGCTTTTTATTTTGATGTAGTCCCATTTGTTTATTTTCTCTTTAGCTTCCATTGCCCTAGGGGCAGTATCGGTGAAGAAGTTCTTTTGACATATGTCTGAGATTTTGCTGCCTGTGGATTCCTCTAGTATTTTTATGGTTTCCCGTCTTATGTTTAAGTCCTGTATCCATTTTGAGTTTATTTTTGTGTATGGTGTAAGTTGGTGATCTAGCTTCATTTTTTTGCATGTGTCTGTCCAATTTTCCCAACACCATTTATTGAAGAGACTGTCTTTATTCCATTGTATGTTCATGCCTCCTTTGTCAAATATTAATTGAGCATAGTGGTTTGGATCAATATCTGGATTCTCTATTCTGTTCCATTGATCTATATGTCTGTTCTTGTGCCAGTACCAGGCTGTTTTGAGAATAGTGGCTTTGTAATACAGCTTGAAATCTGGTATTGAGATCCCTCCTACTTTATTCTTCTTTCTCAGGATTGCTGTGGCTATTCGGGGTCTTTTTTTATTCCAGATGAATTTTTGGAGAGTTCTTTCAAGGTCTGTGAAATATGCCGTTGGTATTTTAATGGGGAGTGCATTGAATCTATAGATTGCTTTGGGTAGTATGGACATTTTAATGATGTTGATTCTACCAATCCATGAACATGGTATGTTCTTCCATCTGTTTACGTCTTCCTCTATCTCTTTTTTCAGTGTCCTGTAGTTTTCCGTGTATAGGTCTTTTACCTCCTTAGTTAAGTTTATTCCTAGGTATCTTAATTTTTTTGGTGCGATGGTAAATGGGATTGCCTTTTTAGTCTCTCTGTCTGTAAGTCCACTATTGGTGTATAGAAAGGCCATAGATTTCTTTGCGTTAATTTTGTATCCTGCTACATTGCCGAATTCATTTATTAAGTCTATTAGTTTTTTGACGGAGTCTTTCGGATTTTTTATGTACAATATCATGTCGTCTGCAAATAAAGACAGCTTTACTTGTTCTTTTCCAATTTGGATACCTTTCATTTCTTCTTCTTGTCTAATTGCAATAGCTAATACTTCCAGTACTATGTCAAACAGGAGTGGTGAGAGTGGGCATCCCTGTCTTGTTCCTGTTCTTAGGGGAAATGTTTTTAGCTTTTGTCCATTGAGTATGATGTTTGCTGTGGGTTTATCATATATAGCTTTTATTATGATGAGGTATGAGCCTTCTATTCCCACCTTGTTGAGAGTTCTTATCAAGAAAGGGTGTTGGATTTTGTCAAATGCTTTTTCTGCATCAATTGATATGACTATGTGATTTTTATCTCTCAATTTGTTTATGTGATGTATCACGTTTATTGATTTGCGGATATTGTACCATCCTTGCATTCCTGGGATAAATCCTACTTGGTCATGGTGTATGATCTTTCTGATGTACTGCTGGAGCCGATTTGCTAGAATTTTGTTGAGGATTTTGGCATCTATGTTCATGAGGGATATTGGTCTGTAATTGTCTTTCATTGTGTTGTCCTTATCTGGTTTTGGTATTAGGGTGATGCTGGCTTCATAGAAGGAGCTTGGAAGTGTTCCTTCCTCTTGAATTTTTTGGAATAGTCTGAGGAGGATAGGTTTTAGTTCTTCCTTGAATGTTTGGTAAAACTCTCCTGTGAAGCCGTCAGGCCCCGGGCTTTTGTTTGCCGGAAGCTTTTTGATGACTTCTTCAATTTCGTCCATAGTTATTGGCCTATTGAGCTGTTGAGATTCTTCTTGATTGATTTTTGGAAGGTTGTATTTTTCTAGGAATATGTCCATTTCCTCCAGGTTGTCCAGTTTGTTGGAATAGAGCTGTTCGTAGTATTTTGTAACAATCCTTTGTATCTCAGCGGGGTCTGTTGTTATTTCACCTCTTTCATTTCTGATTTTGTTTATTTGGGTCCTCTCTCTTTGCTTCTTGGTGAGCCTGGCTAGAGGTCCATCAATCTTGTTTATCTTTTCAAAGAACCAGCTCTTGGTTTTGTTGATCTTTTGTATTGTTTCTTTGGTCTCTATGTCATTTATCTCCGCTCTGATCTTCGTTACTTCCTTCCTTCTGGTTACAGTGGGCTTTTCTTGCTGCTCTTTTTCTAGCTCTTTGAGTTGTAGGGTTAGGTAATTTATTACCATTGTTTCTTGTTTTTTGCAATAGGCTTGTAGAGCTATGAACTTCCCTCTCAAGACTGCTTTCACTGTGTCCCATAGATTTTGGATTGTTGTGTTTTCATTGTCATTTGTTGCCATGATGTTTTTTATTTCTTCCTTGATCTCTCTGGTGACCCAGTCCTTGTTTAATAGCATGTTGTTTAGTCTCCATGTGTTTGATTTCTTTGGATTGTATTTATTGTAGTTGATTTCCAGTTTTATGCCACTGTGATCTGAGAAGATGCTTGATATAATTTCTATCTTCTTGAATTTGAAGAGACTTTGCCTGTGACCCAGCATATGGTCTATCTTTGAAAATGACCCATGTGCACTTGAGAAGAATGTATATTCTGTGGCTCTGGGGTGAAATGTTCTGAAGATGTCAATTAATTCCATCTGGTCTAGTGAGTCATTTAGGATTGCTGTTTCTTTGCTGATTTTTTGTTTAGAGGATTTGTCCAATGGTGATAGTGGGGTATTAAAGTCTCCTACTATGATTGTATTGCTATTAATCTCTCCCTTGATATCCTCCAGGAGTTTTTTTATGTATTTGGGTGCTCCTATGTTGGGAGCGTATATGTTTACCAGAATTATTTCTTCTTGTTGGATTTCTCCCTTTAGTATTACGAAGTGGCCTTCCTTATCTCTTGTTATGGCATTTACTTTGAGGTCTAATTTGTCAGATATAAGTATTGCTACCCCAGCTTTTTTTTCATTTCCATTTGCCTGGAAGATATTTTTCCATCCCTTCACTTTCAATCTGTGTGAGTCTCTTGTTCTGAGGTGGGTCTCTTGTAGACAGCATATATATGGGTCATGCTTTTTTATCCATTCAGCCACTCGATGTCTTTTGATTGGAGCATTTAGTCCCTTTACATTTAAAGTTATTACTGAAAGGTATTTGTTTGTAGTCATATCTATTTTTGTGTCTGTATTCCTTCTTTCCTGTTTATTTCTTCTTTTTACAGTATTCCCTTTAGCAATTCTTGCATTGCTGGTTTGGTGGTGATAAACTCCCTGAGTCTTTTTTTGTCTGCAAAGCTCCTGATTTCCCCTTCAATTTTGATTGATAGTCTTGCTGGATATAGTATTCTTGGATTCAGTCCTTTGCTTTGCAACACTTTGTATACCTCCTTCCATTCACTTCTAGCTTGTTGTGTTTCTGTTGAGTAATCATTTGACAATCTGATGGGTGTTCCTTTGTAGGTAACTCTCTGTCTCTCTCTTGCTGCCTTTAAGATTCTCTCTTTATCATTTATATTTGCCATTGAGATTATGACATGTCTTGGTGTGGGTCTTTTGGGTTGATCCTGCTTGGGACTCCCTGTACTTGCGTAACTTTTATCTTTCCCATATCCGGGAAGTTTTCTGTCATTATTTCTTCAAATAGATTTTCTAATCCCTGCTGCTCTTCTTGTCCTTCTGGCAGCCCTATTATACGCATGTTACTTCGTTTCATGTTGTCCCGAAGCTCCCTTAGACTTTCCTCCTGCTTTTTAATTTTTTTCTCCAATTGCTGTTCAGATTGAGCTTGTTTCTGTACCTGATCTTCTAACTCACTAATTCGGTCCTCTGCTTCTTGTAGTCTACTGTTGAAACTTTCCATGGTGTTTTTGATTGTAGCTATATCACTTTTCATTTCTTCCTGATTCTTGCATAAGTTGTTGATTTTCTCATCCATCCGATGTATAAATTCCACGACCATTGCTCTGAACTCCTTTTCGGTCATGTTGCAAGCTTCAGTTTCACTAATTTCCTTTCTTGGCGACTCCACATTTTCTTTCCTCTGTGAGTTATTTCGTTTCCCCATTCTGGCTGTCACCAGAAAGCTCAAGCTTCCGTTTTTGTGCACCTCGGCCGTGCGCTGTGGGGACTTCACTCCACCCGAGTTTCACTGAAGTGCTCTGACACTAGGACGTGTGGCTGCCTTTGGTTGGTGGGAACCAGACTTGCCCAGGGTCAGTGTCCCCAGTGTTCCGTGTGGTCTCGTGTGCACACTTAGAATCAGGGGCCCTGTCAGCACCACACTGTTGGTATGTGCCGAAAATGAGATCCTTAGCATGTGCCAGGAGTCAGAGTTTCCCTATATCTGCACCAAGAATCGAGTGTCAGAGTCTCTGTTGCCTTGTGCAGTTTCTCGTTGAGAATCAGGGTCCCTGTGTGTGCATGCACCAACAATTGGGGTCGTTGGCTCTTATTGTGAATGCGCTGTGAGTCAGGGATCCCAGGCAGCTGTGTCCGGCGTGCCAAATTCCCTGAAGTGGAGCTGCGTCCTGTGTGTCCTCTCACTACTGAGCCAAACCGGCTAGGGCGCACACTCTCAAATCCCTGAAGGTGAGCTGCCTTTGTGCACTCTCCCAGAATCCCCGAAGAGGGGCGGAGTCCGTCATGCGCGCCAAATTCCCCAAAGGGAAGCCCCTTTGTGCACGCTCTAAGATTCCCTGAAGGGGAGCTGTGACCCGCAAGCCAAATTCCCCCCAATTCCCCAAAGGGGAGCCCTCTGTGCGCACTGACAGATTTTCCCGAAGGTGAGCTGCTTCTGTCCTGCGCGCCAAATTCCCTAAGGCGGAGTGCGTCCCCGGGCAAAGCTCTGCAGCTTGAGCGAGGGGTGTGTCTATTAGTTACTATGGCGCTATCCGCGTGCGCCTGCAGGGAGGGGGATAGGCTCTTTGACTCACGGGAATCTGCCGGGAAGTCTGGATTCTTGTTGTTTCTTCCTCTGAAGCTGTGATAGCAGTTCTCTGTCCCCAGTGGCTGCAGGGTCCTGGTTTGTGTCAGAAGCCAGGATCCGAGTCTCAGGCAGCTCTGTTTCTCAAGATGGTGTGGTCTCCGCGTCCGCACCAGCCGCGGAGAAGTTTCCTCTTTGTGCGCGGGGCTCCGCCGTCTAGGACTGCCCGGTTAGGCAGCCCCTTGGAAGACCTGCAGAATCTAACTGACCCTAGCTCATACACACACACACACACACCACACACGTCTACACGTCTACACTCTCCTCTATGGGTTCCTCACTCACTCTCTCTCTCTCCCTACCTTCTTGCTGGTCGCCATCTTTTTTCCTAATCCGAGCTGTATATTTTTTATAGATTCCCTTCATTAGGTTGAGGCAGTTCCCTTCTGTTCTTAGTTTGAGTGTTTTTATCATGAAAGATTATTGGACTCTGTCAAATGCTTTTTTTGTATCTACTGAGATAATAATGTTTTTGTTTCTATTTTATTATGGCATATTACATTGATTGACTTTTAAAATATTGAACCAATCTTGCATTTCTGGGGTGATCCCACTTGGTTGTGGTACATAATCTTTTTCTGTATGTTGCTCAAGGTCAGATCTTTCATGAGCCTGTGCACAGCCTTATCCGTGTGTGGTCTTATAGATTTACAGGCATATGTTAGAACTTTTCCCAGTCCCTGTGGATATCAGTAGATATCCTCTGAAGCACTTCAGTCACCTTCCTATTTGCCTTGTTACTGCCTCTCCAGGCAGTAGAGATGTTAAACAATTGGCACTGCTTTTAATGCCAGGCATAAGGGTGGCAGTGGGTTGGTGGCAGAATAGGCAGTACCCAGTCGGTGAGTTCTGAGGTCAGATAGAGAAAAGTCTGTGATTGGCATTTTCCAGGGGAACTGTCAAGTGATGGCAGTTACTTGGGAATGAGACTTTGAAGGAGCTCCAACCCCATTCTGTCAGTCTTTCATAGTGGAAGATTAATTAGGTTCACAGTTCTTTCCTAAATCCCAATGGAGATAATTGCCCAGATTCCAGGTAGCGGTGTTGGAAATGGAGAGGAACCTTCTAACCTTATTTCATCAAGAAGGAATTGCCAAATATATTTACAGTGTAGTTATTTAATACAACGTTTTTAAAATTTCTGATGACTAAAGTTCACTACATGTTTATTTGTAAAATATAGAAAAGCACAAATTCACACACATAAAAGACATAAATATTACATTAAAATAATATTAACTTTTTTGAAAATAGAGCCATGAATTTTTAAAAGGACTTATTTAAATAGTTAATAAATTGATGCCATACTACTTTAAACTGGTAATAAATTTTATTCTTTTTCCTTCTTTCCAGGTAGATGCACGGAGCATACCAGTATTAGCAAAATGGCAAAATTCATATAGCATTAAAGTTGTACTTCAAGAACTAAGACGTCTAATGATGTCCAAAGAAAATATGAAGCTTCCACAGCCACCAGAAGGACAAACATACAACAATTAATTTTAGTGGATCTCAAACTTGTCTTAAATCAACAATCTTCTACTCATGTTAATGTCTTGATTAAATATCACAATGCAGAATACCCACCCACACATTAAGTAAAAGAATGCCAGCTGGTAAATATAACCTGGACATTTGTAAGAATATATTTAATATATGTATACACATTATGTTTTCAGGTAACAGGAGAAAAAATGCAGCACAATTTTTTTAAGGCACTGTCATTTAAACATAAACCTGGAGTATTCAAAACAGAATTCAGGTTTACAAGATGAAAGTATGGTGATTTTTACTAAAAAGTAAAAAATCCCAAGAAGGAAAAAGAAATGGCATGCTTTACCCATCTTGCTTAGTGAAAGAGCTTCAATTTAAATTGTCTAAAGTAGCAGGTACAATGCATATTGTCTCAAATTGTTTTAATTTTTGAAGTGGTGTGGGTGCTGACTACCAGTAATATAAAAAATATGTTCAGGATTGTTTTCATATCTGTATTTATAATAAAAAAAGTCACGGGGAAGGTCAATGAATTTCTGTTAAAAGCTTTTCTGTGTGTTACATGTAAAAGACATGGTAAATATTTGTTTACAGTCTTTGTTTGACAAAACATGCATTTAAGTTGAAGTGAAATCAGCGAAAAGGAAATAGGTGAATGGATATGTGATTTTTGAGATTAAAGTTAGTCTTAAGATGTAAATAAAATGTGGATCGTGTTCTCAGAAACTGTGCCATTTCTATTATATTGATGTGGTATATGGAAAGTACCTTGGTGAGGTAGCAAAGATTGAAATTGTTAGGTTTTCATCCATATAAAATTTTTTATTGTTTTATCATGTTTTGTATGCTTCTTGTAAATTGGAATTTGCAGAGTATTTTAGAGAACAAATTACTTGATTAATTTAATTTCTTCTTTGCAGAAGGAGGAATCCCAAGTATTATATTTTGACTTTGATTTCACCAGAAATATATTAAAAAGATGTTTGAATTTTAGCAAGTTTTATAGAATTATAGATTGTAATTATCCAAATATACATTCTATTTTTGATTCATAAAATTTTTTTTTGGATGACATTTTTTTCTCCCAATGCTTTTATTATTGACTGGGATTAATTTATCCATTCCACTTGTCTTTCACTTTGGGATCTGTGTAATTCTGAACTGATGTTCTGCTTTTACCAAAGTGAGAAATTTTAAGTAATTGTTTTTCATTTCAAAGCAGTAGGTATAGTACTTTGTTGAAAATACTCTTTTCTTATGGGTTCATGGCACAAAATAGAAAGGTGGTCTGGTAACAAGGACAGATTTCTTAAACAGGCCCTGACATGTTTTTGTCAGGTTCATTCATATCTAAAGCTTTGAGCTACTTTTCTTAGTCATTAATAATAGTTTGTCTAAACTTTTAATTTCAACATGGCTATTCTATTTTAATCATCAAAGATGTTTAAAATGACACATACATAGAGAATATATAGATACAAATTAGTGCATGTATAATTTATTAAAATAGGTTTGAAATGAACTATTACCTTGGAATACATTCTGAAAACTTTTAAATTGTTAAGGGAGATAAAGTTGAATTACACTGATGTCATACACAGAAGTCTGATGGTTACTGATGGTCTAAGTCAGTCCCTTTAAGAACTTCTTTTCCACTTCAAAAATGTGTCTTATCATACATGGGTGCTGAATGCTATTAAATTATTCATATATTGGTGGGCTGAGACTCTGGGTACCTTGATCTTTTGTCCTCTTTCCTTTCCCCATATCCACTAATTGTGAAGGTTTTTTGGTTGATTTTCTCCTCTCCACTATATGTTTGAGTTGGCCCTGTAATGTTTATTTCCCCTTTTTGTTGTGGGACTGTGGATCTCTGCTGAAATCTGCATGCAAAAGCAAGATCCATTTTGCATGTCACAATCAAGATGTACGTGGCAATCTAAGACACACGAGTTGATTATAGAAGTTAATACTGAACCACTCTTAATTGTAGTAACATTTCTAAGACAACAGTTTTGAAGCTATTTTTCCTTTGTCTGTTTTGTAAAGGGGCTAAGGTTGTAGGAGTGTGTGGTATTAAATGAACTGTAAAATTGCCTTTGAAATTTGTTTAAAAAACTAGCAGATGAGCCCTAGGGGATGATCTTATATTAATAAAGATTACAAAAATAAAATTCTTGTCCTGTTAGGTCAGTGTTATGCTTTAATTACTTTCTAATTTTCAGAATTTTTTTAGTATTTTAAAGTAATGGCAGTTGTTGGCAAGAGGAGTTTTTAGAATTTTGAAACAAACATTTATAAGGATAGTCAATGGTATTTAAGTCTTTTATGTGTAAAATCCCCAAATTTATAATTTTAAATTATCCTTTTAAAAGAATTTTTCACACTTCAGATTTGGGTAAATAATTGTAGAGTGATTTAGTTTGAAAATCATATGATATTATTAGTCTAGATTGCTTAGTACTAATTTATTGATTTAAGTATTTCCCACTAAATATATATTGCTATTGATATATATGTACAAAATTCATATATTTTTTTGAAAATTTAGAGGACACAGCTGGAAAATAATGCATTTTCTTTAATAGATTTGGTGTGCATGGCTTTGGGTGGTACTGGTAGACATATGAAATTAAAGACTTTGGTCACAACTATGTTAACTTTTAAAAAAAAATTATAGACTTGACAGAGAGACATCTATTTGTTGTTCCACTTATTTATGCATTCACTGGTTGATTCTGGTATGTGCCCTGACCATGGATTGAGCTCGCAACCTTATCTGGCATATCTGGACAATGCTTTAACCAGCTGAGCTACCCAGCCTGGGCAAAACTATGTTGGTTCTTAATAAGCACATAACTGTGTTCTTACATACATTTTAAAGAGTGTAAGTACTAATGAGAAATTGTAGTATCATGAATAATTGGATTTTCAGAGGTATTTAAGGAATTTTCCCCCAGATTTCCTTTTAAGTGTATTTTTTGACATATATGTGTAGAATCATTGTATCATTAGGCACTGGTTTTACTTTTTTGATAAGTGCCAATATAATTTTCCAGTGCCAATTTGATTGATTTTTTGGTTTCCAGTGCCAATTTGATTGATTTTCACAAAAAGATTCCAACTCTCAATATTTTGGTAAGTATGTATATATTGTTTATGTAATGGAAACATTAAAAAAGGGAATGGCTGTACTGAGCAACAGAATGGATTAGAGCATTAGCATTAAATTCCCATCCACTATTGTGTTTATTAAAAAGCAGGACATGCAGGGGAATAGAATATCTTTTATGCTAAAATTAATATGCCTTACAGAAGTTACAAAGAATAGATGGAAATCTTATGGTTCATACTGAAAATGTTGGCTATTTAAAAAGTATTGTGGAGCATTGAAAGTAAAACAGCATTTTCTGAAGAGAAAATTAATGAAGGCATTTGATACTGAAAATAGATGACAAGTCAAAACCATCATTTTGTCAGTAAAGGAGTTGGGGAACTCATGGAGTGAAGTGAATTCATGATAAAAAAACAACAATTGGATGTGAAAAGATTGCCATGTTATTTAAATTTGTAGTAGGATATTCTCAGAAAAATTCCTAAGTGTTGGCTCTATTTCATTTTTAGATGTAGTCCATAAGATCAAAAAATTTTTTTGGCAACTTCATTTATGAAATTAATGATAAAAGCCAGATAGATTTCACTTTCTTAAGTTAGAAAGGTTCCAGGAATTATCCTTTCTCAAATGAATAACTGACCAAATACTTTGTAAGGATTGTGCAGTGGTCCTTTTGCTGCCAAATGTAAACCTGTGTGAGTTCTTGTATGTTGTTCGTGTTCAATGAGCAGCTACTTTAAATTTATCTAGAAATTTTGGCAGTCGAAAGATTATATGAAAGTAAATAGTCTATCTCAAAAGGAGGACTAATAGTTGGCACTAAGAAACCAACAGTAATGAGAAACCTGTGGTTAGTAAAAAAGCAAATCATAGAACTGATTGAGAGGGAAAACTTTTAGCTACTTGTTCAGTGCAGTAGTTGACTAAAAATTATATTACTCAAAGACAATAAGGGCCTAGCTGACATGGCGCTCAGTGGTTGAGTGTTGACCTATGAACCAGGAGGTCACAGTTCAATTTCTGGTCGGGGCACGTGTCGCTGGATCCCCAGTGTGGGGCGTGCAGGAGGCAGCCAATCAATGATTCTCTCTCATCGATGTTTCTATTTCTCCCTTCGTCTCTGAAATCAATAAAAATATATTACAAAACAAAGTATAAGGAAGCACTGTTTATTTTAAAAATAATTCTTTATTGTTGGAAGTATTATCTATGTCCTCCTTTCCCCTGCATTGACCCCCTCCAGCCCCCTGTCCCAGGCCTTTGCCACCCTATTTTCTGTGTCCATGGATTATGCATATATGCATACAAGGTCTTTGGTTGATTACCTCTCACCCACCCACCTTCCCCTGCCTTCCCTCTGAGATTACGCACTCTATTCCATGCTTCCAAGTCTTGATTCACTCTGTTCATCAGTTTATTGTGTTACTTAGATTCTGTCTGATTTGAGTATTGCTACTTAAGCTTTTTTTACTCTTTCCATTTGCATGGAATATATTTTTCCATCCCTGTTTCATAGTATTTCATGGTATAAGTGTACCACAGCTTTTTTATCTACTCAACTACTGCTGGGCACTTGGGCTGTTTCCAGATCTTAGCTATTGTAAATTGTGCTGCTATGAACATAGGGGTGTATATATTCTTTCTGATTGGTGTTTCTGATTTCTCATGATATATTCCTAGAAGTGGGTTCACTGGGTCAAATGGGAGTTTTCATTTTTAATTTTTTGAGGAAACTCCATACTGTTTTCCATAATGGCTGCACCAGTCTGCATTCTTACCAGCAGTGTACTAAGGTTCTCTTATCTCCTCATCCTTGCCAGCACTTGTCATTTGTTCATTTGCTGATGGTAGCCATTCTGACAGGTGTGAGGTGATACCTCATTGTTGTTTTAATTTGTATCTCTGATGATCAGTGACTTTGAGCATTTTTTCATATGTCTCTTGGCCATCTGTATGTCCACTTTGGAGAAGTGTCTATTTAGGTCCTTTGCTCACTTTTTAATTGGATGGTTTGTCTTACTTCTGTTAAGTTGTATGAGTTCCTTATATATTTTGGATATTAACCCTTGATGTATCATTGCCAGATATGTTCTCCCACACAATGGGTTCTCTTTTGTTGATGGTTTCTTTTGCTGTGCAGAAGCTTTTTATTTTGATGTAGTCCCATTTGTTTATTTTTCCCTTTGTTTCCTTTGCCCAAGGAGATGTATTTGTAAACATATTGCTATGAGAGATGTCTGAGATTTTGCTGCCTATGGTTTCTGCTAGGATTTTTATGGTTTTACAACTTAGGTTTAAGTTTTTCATCCATTTTGAGTTTATTCTTGTGTATAGTGTAAGTTGGTGGTCCAGTTTAATTTTTTTGCATGTATCTGTCCAATTTTCCCAACATCATTTATTGAAGAGACTGTCTTGACTCCATTGTATGCTCTTGCCTCCTTTGTTAAATATTAATTTATCATAATTACTTGCGTTGATTTCTGTGTTCTATGTTCTGTTCCATTGATCTATATACCTATTCTTGTGCCAGTACCAGGCTGTTTTGTGTATAGTGGCTTTGTAGTATACCTACTATGACTATATTTCTGTTGTTCTCTCCTTTAAAGTCCATCAAGAATTTTTAAATATATTTGGGTGCTCCTATATTGGATGCATATATGTTTACAAGGGTTATAGGGTTATATTTCCTTGTTGAAGCATTCCCTTTAGTATTGTGATGTGGCCTTCTTTGTCTTTTGTTATGGCCTTTGTTTTGAAGTCTATTTTGTCCAATTTGAGTATTGCTACTTCAGTTTTTTTTCTCCCCTTTCCATTTGCATGGAATATATTTTTCCATCCCTTCACTCTCAGTCTGTGTATATCTTTTGTTCTGAGGTGGGTCTCTTGTAGACAGCATATATATGGGTCATGTTTTCTTATCCATTTAGCTACCCTATGTCTTTTGACTGGAGCATTTAATCCATTTACATTTAAGGTTATTACTGATAGGTATATACTTATTGCCATTTTTATATTTACGGCTATGATCTTCTCTCCTTCTTCTCAGAGCAATCCCTTTAACATTTCTTGCATTGCTGGTTTGGTCGTAATGTACTCCTTTAGTGTTTTTTGTCTGGAAATCTTTTTATTTCACCTTCAATTTAAAATGATAGCCTCACTGGATACAGGAGTCTTGGATTTACGCCTTTGTTTTCATTACTTTGAGTACTTCATGCCACTCCCTTCTGGCCTGAAGTGTTTCTCTTGACAAGTTAGTTGACATTCTAATGGGAACTCCTTTATATGTAATTTTCTCTCTCTCGTTGCCTTTACGATTCTTTTTTTTATCTTCAACATTTTCCATTTTAATTATGTGTCTAGGTGTGGGTCTCTTTGGGTTCATCTTGATTGGGACTCTGTGCCTTCTGAACTTGTGTGACATTTTCCTTCACCAGCTTGGGGAAGTTTTCTGTCATTATTTTTAAAAATAGGTTCTCTGTTCCTTGCTCATCCTCTGCCCCATCTGGTATTCCTGTAATGCAGATGTTGTAATGTTTCATGTTGTCCCAGAAGCTATCTTCCTGCTTTTTAATTCTTTTTTCTATTGGCTGCTCTAATTGGGTATTTATTTCTACCTTGTCTTCCAAATCGCTGATGTCCTCTGCTTCATCCAGTCTACTTTCAATCCCTTCCAGTGTGTACTTCATGTCAGATATATCATTCTTCATTTCTGTCTGATTTTTGTTAATGTCCTCTATTTTCTTTTTTTTTTTTTCCAATTTTTTTATTAAGGTATTATATGTGTACATATCTTACCATTGCCCCCCCCACCCCACTCCCATATATGCCCTCACCCCCCAGAGTTTTGCGTCCATTGGTTATGCTTATATGCATGCATACAAGTCTTTTGATTGATCTCTTATCTTCCCCACCTCTCCCTAACCTTCCTGCTGTAATTTGACAGACTGTTTGATGCTTTACTGCCTCTGTATCTATCTTTTTGTTCAAGTTTTTAATGTTCTTTATCATCCATAAATGAGTGAGATCATGTGGTATTTTTCTTTCATTGACTGGCTTATTTCACTTAACATAATGTTCTCCAATTCCATCCAGGTTGCTGCAAATGGTAAGAATTCCTTCTTTTTTATGGCAGCATAATATTCCATTGTGTAGATGTACCATAGTTTTCTGATCCAGTCATCTGCTGATGGGCACCTAGGCTGTTTCCAGATCTTAGCTATTGTAAATTGTGCTGCTATGAACATAGGGGTGCATATTTCCTTTCTTATTGGTGTTCCCAGTTTCTTAGGATATATTCCTAGGAGTGGGATTACTGGGTCAAATGGGAGTTCCATTTTCAGTTTTTTGAGGAAACTCCATACTGTTCTCCACAGTGGCTGCACCAGTCTGCATTCCCACCAGCAGTGCACGAGGGTTCCTTTTTCTCCGCATCCTCGCCAACACTTGTCCTTTGTTGATTTGTTGATGATAGCCATTCTGATAGGTGTGAGATGATAGCGCATTGTTGTTTTGATTTGCATCTCTCGGATAATTAGTGACCTTGAGCATGTTTTCGTGTGTCTCTTGGCCTTCCTTCTGTCTTCTTTGGAAAAGATTCTATTTAGGTCCGTTGCCCATTTTTTTATTGGATCATTTATCTTCCTTTTATTAAGTTGTATAAGCTGCCTGTAGATGTTGGAGATTAAACCTTTATCAGTGATGCCATTTGCAAATATGTTCTCCCATGCAGTGGGCTTTCTTGTTGTTTTGTTGATAGTTTCTTTTGCTGTAAAAAAGCTTTTTATTTTGATGTAGTCCCATTTGTTTATTTTCTCTTTAGCTTCCATTGCCCTAGGGGCAGTATCGGTGAAGAAGTTCTTTTGACATATGTCTGAGATTTTGCTGCCTGTGGATTCCTCTAGTATTTTTATGGTTTCCTGTCTTATGTTTAAGTCCTGTATCCATTTTGAGTTTATTTTTGTGTATGGTGTAAGTTGGTGATCTAGCTTCATTTTTTTGCATGTGTCTGTCCAATTTTCCCAACACCATTTATTGAAGAGACTGTCTTTATTCCATTGTATGTTCATGTCTCCTTTGTCAAATATTAATTGAGCATAGTGGTTTGGATCAATATCTGGATTCTCTATTCTGTTCCATTGATCTATATGTCTGTTCTTGTGCCAGTACCAGGCTGTTTTGAGAATAGTGGCTTTGTAATACAGCTTGAAATCTGGTATTGAGATCCCTCCTACTTTATTCTTCTTTCTCAGGATTGCTGTGGCTATTCGGGGTCTTTTTTTATTCCAGATGAATTTTTGGAGAGTTCTTTCAAGGTCTGTGAAATATGCCGTTGGTATTTTAATGGGGAGTGCATTGAATCTATAGATTGCTTTGGGTAGTATGGACATTTTAATGATGTTGATTCTACCAATCCATGAACATGGTATGTTCTTCCATCTGTTTACATCTTCCTCTATCTCTTTTTTCAGTGTCCTGTAGTTTTCCGTGTATAGGTCTTTTACCTCCTTAGTTAAGTTTATTCCTAGGTATCTTAATTTTTTTGGTGCGATGGTAAATGGGATTGCCTTTTTAGTCTCTCTGTCTGTAAGTTCACTATTGGTGTATAGAAAGGCCATAGATTTCTTGGCGTTAATTTTGTATCCTGCTACATTGCCGAATTCATTTATTAAGTCTATTAGTTTTTTGACGGAGACTTTCGGAATGTCCTCTATTTTCCTTTTCATGCTGTTGTAATTTGCACTAAGTTCTTTAAGCATTTTTATAACCATTGTTTTGAACTGTCTGATAGGTTGCTTGCCTTCATCTCATTTAGTTATTTTTCTGGAGTTTTCTTCTTTTCTCTCATTTGGGAGTTGTTTCTTTGTATTCCCATTTTAGCTGTCTCTGGATTTGCTTCCATGTATTAGATAGAACTGCTATGCCCCCCAGTCTTGGTGGAATGGCCTTATGTAGAAAGTGTCTTGAGGGGTCCAGTGGTGTAGTCTTTTTGTTCACCTGAGCTGGATGCTCTAGAAATGCCCCTTGTGTATGTGGTTTGGGCTCTCCTGTTATTATTGGGTCTTAATTGTTGATATTGCACTTGTGGGGGGATCTCCCCTCTGACTTGCTGCCAGTGAGGTCAACCCCAATGTCATCATGCCAGCTGTCCAGTGGTCAGGGACTCCTCAACCCAGAGGCTGGGTCTGCCTTGGGTCTCACGCCTTGATTGTCTCTGAGTTGTAGTACCTTCCCCCATGAATCTGGTCCAGCAGGTTTAAGCAGCAGATGATCAGGGTCTGCAGGGGCCTGGGCATAGTCCCTCTGGCGTGCAACTCCCTGTGAGGTCATGGATTCTGCTAGTATGTGACTCACTGTGGGGTCCCGGCACCTGTGGTGAGGATCACCTGTGAGGTCCCTCTAGTGTGCAACTTACTGTGTGGTCCCTGAGCCCATGGTGGGGGGTTGTATGCAACTTTCTGCGGGGGTCCCTAGTGTGGTACCGCTGGCATGTGGCTCACTGGTTCTGTATGGGGCGGTATCCAAGGCTAGTTGGATGGCGGAATGGCTGTGCTTCTAGGCGCTGTTGCTCCCTGCTTCAAGATGATGTGGTTTCCGTGCCAGAGAGGTAGCAGGGGCTCTTTGTCCAGGGGAGCCTGACCCACTAGCCTCCAAGACTGCAAGATCTAACTGCCTGCCTCCCCCACACACATCACACACGTCCACATACGCCCCTCACTCCCTCACTCACACTCTCCCTCCCTCCCTCCCTCCCATCCTGCCGGCTGCCATGTTGAATGCAAAACATCTTAATGAATTTTTGTATATTGGGACATACTGTAATCTAGTGTTTTTTTCATTTCTTTCTCTGAAGTTTTGTTATTCAGGAAGGCAGTGGATTTTTATTGATTTTCTGTTGTAAATTTATTTGTTTCTAATAAGTTTTTTAATGGAGTTTTTAGGTTTTCTACGTATGTACAGAATCATGTCTCCTGCAAAAAGTGACACTTTTCCTGATTGGATGTCTTATTTCTTTCTCTCGCCTCATTGTTCTGGCTTGCATTTCTAGAACTATCTATATTATAAAAACCCAGTGGCCCTAATGCCGTAATAACCAAAGACCAGTGCGGGTGGGCGGGGCGCACATGAGTGGGCGGGGCCGTGGGATTTCTTGCACTGGGCTTCTAGTGTTGAATAAGAGTGATGAAAGTGAGAATCCTTGTCTTGTTCCTGATTTTAGAGGAAAAGCTTTCAATTTTTCATCATGGAGTATTATATTGACTGAGGGTTTGTCATATATGGCCTTTATTATGTTGAGGTACATTCCTTCTATTACTGTATTATTGAGTGTCTTAATTATAAATGGATACTGTGTCTTAGCAAATTTTTTTCTGCAGCTATTGATAAGATTATTTGATTTTTTAAAAATATTGTTGAAAGTATTACATATGTTTGTTTCAATTTCCTTACCGCTGATTGGTTTATTTAGATTTTCTAGTTATTCATAATTTAGTCTAGGAAGGTTATATATTTCTAGGAACCTATCCCTTTCTTCCAGGTTATTGTATTTGGTGGCATATATATAGTCCTTCATAGTATGACCCTTTGTATATCTGTGATGTCTGTGGTGACTTCTCTTTCATTTCAGCTTTTGATTATATGGATTTTTTCCTTAGTGAGTCTAACCATGGGTTTGTATATTTTATTATTTTTTACAAAGAACTATTTGTTGTATTAATTTTTTGTATAGTCTTTTCTCTATTTCATTCAACTCTCTAATTTCTATTATTTCCTTTCTTCTGCTGACATTGGGTTGGTTTTGTTCTCCTTTTCCTAGTGCTTTAAAATGTAATGTGAGGTTGTTTATTTGGGATTACTCTTGTTTCCAGAGATAAGCATGTAATGATATAAAGTGCCCTCTTATTACTGCTTTCACTGCATCCCAGAAGTTTTGAAATGTATTATCATTCTCATTTGTCTGTATATCTTTTGATCTCACCTTTTATTTCTCCTTTAACCCAGTCATGTTTTAGTAGTATGTTGTTTAGTCACGTACTTGTGGGTTTCTTTATTCCCTTTTTGCATTTGATTTCTAATTTCAAGGCATTGTGACCAGAGAACATGCTTGGTACAATTTTAATCTTGATTGTTGATGTTACTTTTGTGACCTATCATATGGTCAGTCTTTGAGAATGTTCCATGTGTACTGGAGAAGAATGTATAATCTGATGTTCTGGGATTAAAGGGTCTGTAAATGTCAGTTTTGTCTAGTGTGTCATTAAGGCTGATATTTCTTTGTTGATTTTTCTGTTTGGATGATCTAGCTAGAGCTGTCAGTGGAGTATTAAAGTCCCCAACTGTGATTGTGTTTTGATCTGTTTCTCCCTTTAGTTTTGTGACTAGTTGCTTTATACATTTCAGTACTCCCTGATTACCCGGGTGCATATATATTTTTAAGAAATGTTATGTTTTCTTGATATAGTGTCCCCTTTATCATTATAAAATGTCCATCTTTGTCTCTTGTTACCTTTGTTATCTTGAAATTTATTTTGTCAGATACATGTATGACTTCACCTGCTTTTATGTGGATGTTATTTGCTTGGAGAGTCATTTTCATTTTTCACCCTTTCCCTTTTTTTAATGTATATATATTTTAATCACTTGAGGATTTTTCCATTGCTTTTCAGAAGAGAGTGGAAGGGTGGGAGATAGAGAGAGAGAGATAGAGATAGAGATCACATGCTCTGACTTGGTGCAGGAGAGGAACCTGCAACTGAGGTATGTGTCCTTGACTAGGATTTGATCCTGTGACCCTTCATTGGGCCGGCTGAAGCTCTAATCACTGAGCCACACCTGCCTGGGCTCACCCTTTCACTTTGAATCTACCTTTGTCTTTGGACCTAAGATGTGTCTCTTGAAGGCAGCATATGATTGGGTTTTGTTTTTTGATCCAGTGTGCTGATCTGTGGCTCTTTATTGGCGAATTCAGTCCATTCATATTGAGGGTAATTATTGATGTATGAGGATTTCCTATAGCCATTTCATGCCTTTTTGTATGGCAGCCTCTGCTGTAGCTGGGTGTGTTTGGCAAGGATCCAACTGCACATCGAGGCTGGCTTTTACCAACACCAGGCCCTGGGGCAGGTCAGCAGAAGTCCCAAGGAGCTCTGAGATCTGCCTCTGCCTGCCTCCGCCTTCTGGCTGCCTGATAGGCTCAGTCACTGCGCAGCCTCTGGTTGTACTCGAGCTGCATGAGATGGGTTCTCAGTGGGTCAGTAGGTAGGGACAAGTGGTGGTCACCAGGTTGATACAGGTTCAAAGTTGGTGCCAGCGCTGGGCCTAAGACCACCCAGCAAATGTTCCAGGGTTTACGAGGTCTGTCTTCTACCCGTTAGGTGCTCACATACTGGTACTTTGTTGTGGGGCAGGGTCTTATGGAGTCTTCAGAGTAAGGCCAGCAGAGTTTATCAGGTCCTAAGAGATTGAGATTTGGCTGTGTGCAGGTAAGGCTCTGTACCAGTGGGGTATGCGAGGGGAAAATTTCTCCCGTTTTAGAACTGCACAACTTGAGTCTGTCCCAAAGTCTTCCAGGAGTCAGAGCTCAGGAGGTCAAGGCTTGCAGGAAGGTGGGGTGTGTGTCCCTCTCTCTGTAGCCATACAACCCAGTCTGCCCCAGATTGTGCCCAGTCCTCGACAGGGTGGAGCCACCAAGCGTAGGGCGGGTGGGGCCATGGAGCCCCCAGGGTGGGGCTAATGGATCTCCCATTAGGTGGAGGCACCAGCCAGGTTAATAGGAAAGTGGAGGGATGGCCCCACCTCCAAAGCCACACAGCTCAGTACTGACGCTCCTGTGTCTGCCCAGACCTCTGCATTGGTCTAGCCGCTGGACTCTTCTGCAGTTCATGAGCTCTGCAAGGTAGGGTGACAGGGAGTCCAGAGGGTGGCGCTGTTGCTTTCCCCCAGGCTGATGCTGTGGGACGGTGTGAGCCCCACCCAAGAAAGACGACATTTGTGGTACAGGAGAGTGACTCAACATAGGGGGTCCCAGCGGATGTCCCCTCAGCTCCCTCCCCAGAGCCACAAAACAGACCGCAGACTCTCTTGCATGATTCTAGTCTGCTCCGTGCTCTCTCCACCAGCGTCCAAGCTGAGTGGCTGTGAATAAGATTCTGTTTGTTGGCCTTTTAATAGGGTACCTGTGTCCCTAGCAGATTCTGTCTCTCCCCTGGTGAACAAAATCCCGCTGGTTTTTGCAGCAGAAATTATGTGGGTGTCTCTTAGCTCTGGTGCTTTGGGCTGGGGAGCCTGCTGTGGGGGTGAAACCCCATGCTTCTCAGGTGCTATCCCTCACAGCTGAGATAGCCCTTTGGGCTCTCAGCAACGGCCTGTAAGGCAGGGCCAGCCCTTTTCGAATGTCGGCACTCCCTACCTGTCTCAGTGTGGCTGCTCTGTAAACCGTTTGCATATATAAAACTTCTCTTCAGCTAGTCTTCAGTTGGTTATTCAGGTTGGTTGCTTTATGTTTTAGTTATAATTCCAGTTTGGTCCTGGGAGGAGGTGAGTGTAGCTTCTACCTATTCTGCCACCATTTTGGAATCCCTCGACATTTTCATGTTTTTGAGGTAAGCCTATAATGTCATAAACTTCCCTCTTATTATTTTTACCGTATCCCCCAAATTTTGATATGCTGTATTTTTGTCTCTGTGTACCTTTTAATTTTTTACATTCTTTCTTTTATCTAATATATTTTTTAGTAATATTGTTTAATCCCCACATATTTGTGGTTTTTCCAGCTTTCCTGAAGTTGATTTCCACTTTCATGCCATTGTGGAAGGAAGAAAAATATGCTTTGTGATTTCACTCTTAAATTTATCGAGAGTAGTTTTGTGTCGCAGCAGATGGTCTATTTTTGAGAATGTTTCATGTGCACTTTTGAAAAATGTGCATTCTGTAGTTTTGGATGGAAAGTTCTATAAATGTCAATGAAGTTCATTCGGTCTAAAGTGTCAGTTAAGGCTATTTCCTTATTGACATTGCCTGGATAATCTGTCCATGGTAACAGCAGTACTAAAATCCCTGACTGTAATTGTCTTTCTCTCCCTTTAAGTCTGTTAGTAATTGTTTTATATATTTTTGTGCTACCAGGTTGAGTACATTTATATTAATAAGCAATATGTCTTCTTGATGAGTTGTTCACTTTGTCATTATAAAATGTCCATCTTTGTCTCTTGGTACCTTTTTTGTCTTGAAATCTGTTTTGTCTGATGTAAGTATGGGCCTACACTCACTTTTCTCTCAATGCCGTTTGCTTGGAGTATCATCTTCCACCCCTTCACTTTGAGCCTATATTTGTCTTTGGAGCTGAGATGGGTCTCCTGAAGGTAACATATAGTTGGATCTTATTTTTGAATCCATCCTGCTATCCTGTGCCTTTTAACCCTTTGCACTCGCTTGCTTTTTTCTCGATTCCTTTATTCTAATGCTAACCGTGTCGAGTCACACTCGACATCCGAGTGCAAAAGGTTAATTGCTGAGTTCAGTCCATTTACATTTAGGTCGATTATTATTATTTTTTTTCTTTATTGATTAAGGTATTATATATGTGTCCTTATCCCCCATTGCTCCCCCCCCCCCACTCATGCCCCCATCCCCCCTGGTGTCTGTGTCCATTGGTTATGCTGATAATGTATGCATACAAGTCCTTTGGTTGATCTCTTCCCCTTACCCCCACCCTCCCCTGCCTTCCCTCTGAGGTTTGACGGTCTGATCGATGCTTCTGTTTCTGGATCTGTTTTTGTTTATCAGTTTATGTTGTTCATTATATTCCACAAATGAGTGAGATCGTGTGATATTTTTCTTTCATGCCTGGCTTATTTTGCTTAGCATAATAAATGAGTGAGATCCACAAATGAGTGAGATCATGTGATATTTTTCTTTCATGCCTGGCTTATTTCGCTTAGCATAATGCTCTCCAGGTTCATCCATGCTGTAGCAAATGGTAAGAATTCCTTCTTTTTTACCGCAGCGTAGTATTCCATTGTGTAGATGTACCACAGTTTTTGAGTCCACTCATCTGCTGATGGGCACTTAGGCTGTTTCCAAATCTTGGCTATGGTGAATTGTGCTGCTATGAACATAGGGGTGCATATATCCTTTCTGATTGGTGTTTCTAGTTTCTTGGGATATATTCCTAGAAGTGGGATTACTGGATCAAATGGGAGTTCCATTTTTAGTTTTTTGTAGGTTGATTATTGATATATGAGGAGTTACTACTGCCATTTTGTCTTGTTTTCCGGTAACTTTGTATGTCCATTGTTTCTTTTCCATTGTGTTTCTGTCTGCCATTTTAGTTTGGTGGTTTTTTTTTTTTCCCCCCCTGTTAACTCCTTTTTTGTGTCTCTGCTCTAATTTGTTGTTTTGTGGTTACCATTTGGTTAATGTCAAATGTCTCGTACCTACAATAGTCCATTTTCTTTTGATTGTATCTTATATTTATTCACCTTTACTTCAGTCCTTTACCTCCACTCCTTTTATGTTTTTGTTGTCCTAAATTACCCTTTTTTATATTTTTAATTCATACCATATTAGAGAAGTTATCGTTACTTTAAATGCTTTATCTCCTTTAATCTTTACATTATATTAAACTAGAGGCCCGGTGCACGAAATTCGTGCATGGAGGGGGGTTGTCCCTCAGCCCAGCCTGTACCCTCTCCAATATGGGACCCCTTAAGGGATGTCCGACTGCCCGTTTAGGCCTGATCCCAGTGGGATCGGGCCTAAACGGGCAGTCGGACATCCCTCTCACAATCCAGGATTGCTGGCTCCCAACTGCTCACCTGCTTGCCTTCCTGATTGCCCCTAACCGCTTCTGCCTGCCAGCCTGATCACCCCCTAAACACTCTGCTGCCAGCCTGTTTGCCCCCAACTTCCCTCCTCTGCCGGCCTGGTCACCCCTAACTGCCCTCTCCTGCAGGGTTGATCACCTCCAACTGCCCTCCCTTGCAGGCCTGGTCCTTCTCAACTGCCCTCCCTTGCAGGCTGGGTGCCTCCCAACTGCCCTCTCGTGCTGGCCATCTTGTGGTGGCCATCTTGTGTCCACATGGGGGCAGGATCTTTGACCATATGGGGGCAGCTATATTGTGTGTTGCAGTGATGGTCAATTTGCATATTACTCTTTTATTAGATAGGATGTTAAATACCCTATTTGAAGTATAGTTATATTTTTCTGCTTCTGTCCTCTATTTATTTTTGTTAATCCTCACCCTAGGGTATTTTTTCCATTGATTTTCAGCGAAAGTGGAAAGGAGGGAGGGAGAGACAGAAAGAGAGAAAAGAGAGGGACATCGATGTGTGAGAGGGAGACATTGATTGGTTGCTTCCCGAATGTGCCCTGACTAGGGTGGGGGATTGAATCTGCAACCCAGGTATGTGCCCTTGATCAGGAATCAAACCCATGACCCTTTAGTACGCATGCTGATGCTCTAACCACCGAGAAACACCAGCCAGGGCTGTCATCTTATTTAAAATTATATACTTTTGTCTTTTTGTTTCAGTTAGAAGAGTTTTTTTCAACATTTCTTATAATGTAGTTCTTGTGGTAGTAAATTTCATTAGCATTTGTCTCAGAAAACCTTTATTTTTTCTTCATGTATAAAAGATAACGTTGCCCAGCTGGGTGTGGCTCAGTGGGTGAGCATTGAAACAGGAACCAAGAGGTCACCAGTTTGATTCCTGGTCAGAGCATATGCCCGGGCTTCGGGCTCAGTCCCCAGTGTGGAGTGTGCAGGAAGCAGCCGATCAATGATTCTCTCTCATCATTGATGTTTCTGTCCCCCTCTCCCTTTCTCTCTGAAATCAATAAAAATATATTTTTTTAAAAAAGATAATGTTGCTGTATATATTATTGTTGGCTGTTGGTTTCTCAATATTTTGAATATTTTATCCCACTATCTCCTGGCTTTTAAGATTTCTACTGAAAAAAATAATTGGATGGGATTTTCTTTGTAGGTTCTCTCCTCAGTTGCTCTGAGAATTCTTTGTGATTCACTTTTGACAGTTTTAATATAATGTGTCTTGGAAAATACCTTTTTTTTTTTTTTTTTTGCACAGAAATAATTAGTTGTTTTGTTAGCTTCTTGTATTTGAATGTCCAGTTCTTTCTATAGGTTGGGGAAGTTCTCATTGATTATTTCTTTGAGTAGGCTTTCTATTCTCTTTCTGGTATACCCATTATCTTTATGTTGCTTTTTCTGATGGAGTCAGATAGTTGTTTTGAACTATTTTATTTTTTTAAACTCAGTTTTCTCTCTCTCTACCTGAGTTATTTTAGGTTTCTATCTTTGAACTTGCTCATTCTTTCTTCCATCTGGTCTGCTCTATTTCTAATGATCCCTAATGCATTCTTCCTCTAGTTTTTTGAATTCTTCAGCTCCAGAATTTGTTTGGTTCTTTTTTTATCATCTCAATCTCTTTGGTAAAGTATTCATTTTGTTTGTTAATTTTACTCCTGAGCTCATAAGTGACTTTGAGGCTTCTTGTATTTCATTGATTTTTTTCACAACTGTAATCCTAAATTCTTTGTCATTTATTTTATTTTAATTTAATTTATTGATATTTAGAGAGAGAGGAAGGGACGGGGAGAGAGAGAAACATCCATGCGAGAGTGAAACATCAGTCAGCTGCCTCCTACCCAGACATATGCCCTGATCAGAATCAAACTAGCAACCTTTCAGTGCATGGGATGATGATGCCCAACCAACTGAGGCTCAAGGGCCAAGGCACTGACTCCTTTGTCATTTAAGTCACATCTTTCATGTCTTTTTTTTTTTTTTTTAAATTGTGTGCAGTTTTACATATGTCTCCTTTTCCCCCAATTGACACCCCCTCCCCCGCCTCCCCCGGTCATTCCCACCACAGGCAAGCCCCCACCACCCCAGTGTCTGTGTCCATCTTTCATGTCTTTTGAGTTTGGTTTCTGGAGACTTTGATTTCATCTTGCTACCTTGGTTATTTATGGTATTTGACAGATTTTTTCTGTCTGCACAATTAAGATAGTAAACTTTTAATTTTTTTAGGTACCATTTGCTCTTTTCTTGTTTTCCAGTAGATGGTGCTATAGCACAAGTTTGTTTGTTTATTTCTCTTGCTCTGCTGGACCCTCTGGGATATTGGTGGGGCTATGTTGCTTCATGGAAAATGCTCTGTATTTCCTGGGGTGGTGAGCCTCCTCCTTTGTCTGGGTAACCTGTTTCAGGAGACCACCCCCATGGTTGAATGTGGTGGGGAATAGGGCTCTGCAGGCGAACCCCTGGTATTGCCTCTTAGTTACCAATAAATGCCATCCATGCTGTGCTATCACAGGCATTTTGCTGCCTCTACCAAGTTCCACTGCCATGGTGGGCAAGGGGAGGCAGGTTCATGAACCTGTGGCTTTGCCTCTTTGTCAGTAATGGTTGCCTCGAGTCCAAAGCTTTCTCTTTATCAGTAATGTTCACCAAGCGTGAAGCTTTGCCTCCTTGCTAGTAAAGGTCACCTTGTGACAGTGGCTGCCAGACCACTGCCACTGGGCTTTGCTGCAATGGGAGCCTGCTTTTTAAGCAGGGATGGTGCTTCGTCTCCTCCTACCCTCTGGGCCATAATGTAAGGCCCACAGCATGACACCTCCACTGCTACCTTGTCAGCTGGGGTCGTGGTGGTTGCCAAACAACTGCATCTATGGCAACCATCACACCTCCCCTATTCATTCCAATACACCCACCTTCAGGTGTACCAGTATATGGATGGATCTGTCGTACGTGTTTGTGTGTTGAGCAGAGGATCCTTTGTTGAATTCTAGTTGTCCAAGTTGTATCTTTAAGGGGAGATACAAAAGGGTCTTCTCACTCCACCTTGATGCGCACATTATCTTTTACAGTTACAATATTTTCTGAGTCCAATTTTCCTAGATAATTTTTAAATAAAAATCTTTTTTGCAGATCTAAGTTCTACCATGGACAGTTTATAGCCATGGTCAGGTTTTATATAAATTATTTTTAGCAATAACATTTATTAGGATAAAATATTGACAGTTGTTTTCATTCTTAACTATCCTAGGGAGTATATTCTTTCTTTTTCTTTTTTGGCTGTTCACTATTTTGTTTTACTTTATTTTTATTGTTGGCAGTATTACAGATGTCCCCATTTCCCCTCTCTTTGCCCACCTCCATCCAACCCTCACCCTCCCCTTCCCTCTAGCTGTCACCATACTGTTGTCTATTCTTTGGCTAATCCACCTTCTTTCATCCAATCCTTCCCTCTCCCTTCCCCTCTGACAGCTGTCAATTTGTTTAAGAAGTATATTCTTGAATTGTTCTATATCTAAGATTGGTCTAAGTCAGTGGTCGGCAAACTCATTAGTCAGCAGAGCCAAATATCAACAGTACAACAATTGAAATTTCTTTTGAGAGCCAAATTTTTTAAACTTAAACTTCTTCTAACGCCACTTCTTCAAAATAGACGCGCCCAGGCTGTAGTATTTTGTGGAAGAGCCACACTCAAGGGGCCAAAGAGCCACATGTGGCTTGCGAGCCGCAGTTTGCCGACCACGGATCTAAGTGATTGTTAAATATATATATATATATATATATATATATATATATATATATATATATATATATATATATATATATATATATATATGTATGTATGTATGTATTGATTGATTTCAGAGAGGAAGGTAGAGTGAGAGACAGAAACATCAATGATGAGAGAGAATCATTGATCAGCTGCCTCCTGCCTGCTCCACACTGGAGATGGAGCCCACAACCTGGACACATGCCCCTACTGGGAATCAAACCTTGACCTCCTGGTTCATAGGTTGACACTCAACCAATGAGCCATGCTGGTTGGGTGGTCTAAGTGATTTTTGTCCCTTCAATTCCTCATTATACTTCTGGGCACTGTATACCAACTTTCTATGTACTTGGAGTAAATAACAAACTCTGGAGATCAAATTGTTCTAGGAGTTTAAAGAGATCACCCATCTCTTCCATAGTAGTAATTTGAGGATCAGACTATATTTCTTAATTGTCTTTACTCACAAATTCTTCCCATGATCTTCTCAGGATCCCAAATCCAGTGAGAAATCAAGTCACTGAAAATTAACATATTATTCGAGGTCAGTGGTCGGCAAACTCATTAGTCAGCAGAGCCAAATATCAACAGTACAATGATTGAAATTTCTTTTGAGAGCCAAATTTTTTAAACTTAAACTTATTCTAACGCCACTTCTTCAAAATAGACGCGCCCAGGCTGTAGTATTTTGTGGAAGAGCCACATTCAAGGGGCCAAAGAGCCGCATTGGCTTGAGAGCTGCAGTTTGCCGACCACGGTTCTAGGGCAATGGAGTGAGGGAATAGTCATTCATGGATATAATACTCCCCTACTTTCATTCTGGTCCTTATTAAATATACATTAATATCAATATGTAGGACTTAAACATTAAGCTCTTAGTGATCTGGCCTAGTGTTATTTTTTGAAACCCATGGTCAGTTTACATATTAAATCAGAATCTTGAAGCCTTAGGGCTGGCGAGGGTTTATGGGGGGAGGTGGGGGGGCTTGTTCTTCCACAAGAGGAAAGTATTAGTCATGTCCTTGATGAGAAAGGTGACCAGCACTTGGAAAACCTCAGGTGTCATTGCTCCCTGCAGTCGTGCTCTGAGTCTGCTGGACCATTTACATCAGGGGTGGGGAACCTGTTTTATGCCAAGGGCCATTTGGATATTTATAACATCATTCTTGGGCCATACAAAGTTATCGACTTACAAATTAGCCTGCTATATTTGGTCAATCATTTAATAAACTCACCCCTAATGCCTTAGCAGGGCCAGACCAAATAAGGCCCGTGGGCTGAACATTCCCCACCCCTGACTGACATTTTAGGACAGCTAGGTATGGACCCTTCAAGGGGAACTTGTTCCAGGAGGGATGGTGGAAGAAGCTAAGTCAGTCTTTATCAACATGGGTGAGATTCTGAGCGCTGCATGCCATGACTTCACTAACGTAATAAAAACAACTGTTATTGGCTAACATAAATGACTTCGATACTGTCAATAAAATCTATAAATAGTATTTCAAGAGTAGTTTTCCAGCTAAAGCTGCTTACCAGGTTATGGCTTTGCCCAAAAGAGGCAGTGTTGAAATTGAAGCATGAGCTGTCCAAGGACCTCTCACAGCAGCAGGCATATAAGCAGGCCCAGTGTTCTTTAGTATGACATTTTCATAATCTTTTAAAATTAGCATTCAGGTTTTACAAGTGATGTTGGAAAGTGTAACTTTGACTAAATTGTCTGAAGTTGTTATGGAAATACCATATAGTAACGGGAATTTAACATGAATTGAAGATTAGATTATTGAGTCCAATCATAGATGTTATCAATTATATCTGTGCATGTTGTTGAATTTGGGAAAAGATACACTCATTAAATATTTATGCAAATAAAGGAAAATAATATGTAGACAGATGAGTTACTATTTCTGAGAAATACTAAAGAGTGAAGGTATAGTGTGTGTGTGTAATTATACAGTATAGCACTGAATAAAATAAGCATTGAAAATTATTTTTTACATTCACATTTATTTTTCACTTTTAGCGTGCTCACAGAAAATTAGAACACTGTATGCAGGAGTTTAATAGCAATTTTTGTAAGCAAAGTTACATTCCATCTCTAAGTCAAATTGGTCAAGGCTTCTCCAAAACATGTCAGAAGAAGATGCTACATAAAACCATTGCATCTGAAGATTTTTTTCCTTTATTCTCACAGACAACTGGAAAAGAAAGCATTGTCTGCTGTAATAAAAAACATACCACAATATAAACAGTAACAGTTCCACTGATCACAGCTTGGTTGAGTTAAAATTTGTGTTTAAAAGGTCCAAGATGACTGAAGTTTTATAAAAATGAGCAGGTTCGAAAGTTGCAAACTTCATGTGCTTCTGGATATTAAGATTTGTTATTAGCCCTAGCCAGTTTGCTCAGTGGATAGAGCCTTGGCCTGCTGACAGAAGGGTCCCGGGTTCGATTCAGGTCAAGGGCAGGTGACTCGGTTGCAGGCTCCTGCAGGAGGCAACCAATGGATGTGTTTCTCTCACATTGATATTTCTGTCACTCCCCCTCCCACTCTCTCTAAAAATCAATGGAAAAATGTCCTCCGGTGAGAATTAAAAAAATAAAGATTTGTTTTTATACAATAGTCACACTTAAAAACACCCTGCTGGTAATACATAATTACACTCCATTAAGGTCATAAACCAGCAATAAACAATACGTCTGTACAACTTCTAGTTCATCTTAATCACTGACTGGTGCACCAAACATGAGATTAAGTGAAAAGTCCCTATGGTGTAAGTGAACTCCTAAGACTATAATCTTCTTAAAAATCTGGGTATTGGTGTTTTCTCTTTCCTTAGTCAAGACTTGTAGTGTTGTAAACCTGCCTCACAAAATACATCCTAATAACTTTTCTCTAAAAACAAAAAAGACCAAGCCTCCCACCATCGTTTGTGGCACCTTGGCAATGCCAGGCACCTTACATTTCCCTATGGGCCCCGACTTCTATCCCTTTGTGACCCGCCCATCTCCTTCCTATGTGGGCACGTCCACAGATTGGTGACAAAGTTTACATGTTCGAATAAAGATGCAACGTATGCAAAAGACATTGATACTGATGCAAAAAAATAAAAATAGAAGAGAAGGTAGAGGAAGGTGTTGAAGGTTTCCTGGACCTGTTGGCAGGGTGGTAACAATGATTTGAGATGGGCCTGTGGGGAGGGGAGAAAAACAAAATTTGCTGCTTAAAAAAAGGAACGGAAAAAAAAAAGATCTCTATAAATCAACCCCTGGTTGTAGAAAAGTTCTCCAAAACCAGTCCCTGGCTCCGCTCCAACACGCAAACCTGGAGAAAAGGTCTTCCATCATCTCGGGGAATCCTGCCCCTTTGCTCGGCCGCCTCCGCCGGGGGCTTCCGGGCTGCACCCGGGATGGGCCTCCGGGAGGGGCGCGGGCCCACGAGGCTGAGGCCGCCGCCCCTGCTCCCGCCCCCCCCCCGGGCCCACCGCCCCCTGATCCCCCCCACCCCCCGGGGCCCGCCGCCCCCGCCCCCCCCCCCCCGGGGCCCACCGCCCCCTGATCCCCCCCCCCCCCCCCCCTGGGGCCCACCGCCCCCTGCTCCCCCCCCCCCCCCCCCCCCCCCCCCCGCCCCCTGCCCCCCCCCCCCCCCCCCCCCCCCCCCCCCGGGCCCCCCGCCCCTGCTCACCCCCCCCCGGCCCCCGCCCCTGCTCCCCCCCCCCCCCCCCGGGGCCCGCCGCCCCTGCCCCCCCCCCCCCCCGGGGGCCCCCCGCCCCTGCTCCCCCCCCCCCCCCCCCCCCCCCCCCCCCCCCCCCCCCCCCCCCCCTGCCCCCCCCCCCCCCCCGCCCCCCACCGCCGCCCCTCTGATCCCCCCCCCCCCGGGGCCCCCGCCCCCCCCCCCCCCCCCCCCCCCCCGGGACCCCCCCCCCCCCCCCCCCCCCCCCCCCCCCCCGGGGCCCACCGCCCCCTCCCCCCCCCCCCCCCCCCCCGCCCGCCCCTCCTCCCCCCCCCCCCCCCCGGGGCCCCCCCGCCCCCTGATGCCCCCCCCCCCCCCCCCCCCCCCCCCCCCACCCCCCCCCCCCACCCCCCCTGATCCCCCCCCCCCCCCCCCCCCCCCCCCCCCTGATCCCCCCCCCGCCCCCTGATCCCCCCCACCCCCCCCCCCGCCCTGCCCCCCCCCCCCCCCCCCCCCCCCCCCCCCCCCCGCCGCCCGCCTGCCCCCCCCCCCCCCCCCCCCCCCCCACCGCCCCCTGATCCCCCCCTGATCCCCCCCCCCCCCCCCCCGGGGACCGCCGCCTCCTGCTCCCCCCCCCCCCCCTGGGGCCCACCGCCTCCTGATCCCCCCCCCCCCCCCCCCCCCCCCCCACCGCGCCCTGATTCCCCCCCCCCCCCCCCCCCCCGGGGCCCCCCGCCCCCCCCCCCCCCTCCCCCCCCCCCCGGGGCCCGCCGCCCCTGCTCCCCCCGGGGGCCGCCGCCCCTGCTCCCCCCGGAGGCCGCCGCCTCCTGCTCCCGGGACGCGCAGGGCCAGCGGCGAAGGGCGCCTCGCAGGAGGCAGCCTGGCCCGGCCTCGGCCTTCTCTCTTGGCCGTGGCGGCTCCCTTGCGGCCTTAGGCCCCCGCGCTGGCGGGCGGCGTCTCGGGCGCCACGGCGGCCTCGGGCTTTGCCTCCTGCGCGTCGCCCCCCCCGCCGCGCCCCGTCCTCGCCGCCGTCGGAGGCCCCAGCTGCGCCCTCGGCCGCCGCCTCTCACGCCTCCTTCTTGCTCTTGAAGGAGAAGCCGTCCGACTGGAAAGACTTCTAGAAGAAAAAGCGCCTTTTTATTTTCGGGGTCTCGCTGCCAGGCGAGGGCGTGGCCCCGATTCGGTTTCGGGAAGACGTGGAGCCTTCCGCGCGGTCCCCTCCTCTCCCCCGGGCCGGGCCGGGCCTTGGGGACGGCCGGTCCTGCGTCTCCGCCGCGGGCTCCTCCTTGGCGCCCGGCTCGGGGCCGCGGGGCAGCGTCGCCGGTACCGACCTCGCGGCCGGCCCCCGCGGCGGTGACGGTGGTTTCCGCCGTTTTCCCTCCCTGCGGGATGGCAGTGGTTAATTAAGGGCCAGAGCTCTGGGCCGGCTACCCGAGGCCACATCCCCTTCCATTTATTAGCTCTGTAACCGTGCGGGAACCATTTCAGTGCAGTGTTTCCTCTGTTTCCCGGGAAACGGGTACATTACCAGTGCCCGCCTTATAAAGATGTTACAGGGGTTAAATAGACCAACAAGTAGGAAGCCCTGGGAATAACGCTGGGCACATAGCCACAACGGTGCCGGTGACGGAAGACCAAGAGCAAGAAGAGAGAAGCCTCCTCAAGTGGGATGTTACTCAGTACTAAGGAGAAGCGGGTTATCAAGCTACGAAGTCACGGAAGAACCTTAAATGCATGTTGCCAGGAGAAGACCGGAGAAGAACCAAGCAGCGCTTAGAGAGATGGAGTTACACTTCATTATTCCCCCCAGGCCCGAGAGAAACTGTTTCAAATTCCGGCCCCAACATGGAGGAACTTTCCCCTCCTTTGTCTCCCAAATATGGGGTCTTTCTGGTCCCCCTTTGCAAGTTCTTGAAGAGCCCTATGTGCTGGGCAGTGATGGCGAACCTATGACACGCGTGTCAGCACTGACACGCGTAGCCACTTCTGATGACACGCGGCCGCATGCCGAGGATGAAACATTTGCTGCTCCTGAGGATGAAACATTTGCGACTAGAGTCTTGGAGTTAGTTTTTTTTTTTTTTCCTCAAAGTGACACACGACCCGAGCTGTGCTCAGTTTTTGGGCGAAGTTTGACACACCAAGCTCAAAAGGTTGCCCGTCACTGGTGCTGGGGCTTTGAGACCTCAACCAAAGGCTTGGCCTGGCGCCAGCACTGATAACTTCGTCAGGGGAAGGTTTATGGCCTCTCTGGAATGGGAGTAGTCTTATTTTCCTTATTATTTAAGCAAGCCAGCATTTACAGAAGCCAAAATAGCAGGGTTAAGAGTTCAAACAACAGTTTTTATATAACATGGATGCTTCAAAAGAAGTCATCCTTAAAGGCTACATATCATATGATCCCAACTACATGAAATTTGGGAAAAATCAAACAGTAAAAAGATTAGTGGTTGTCAGGGGTTTGGGGAAAGGTGGGGGAGGGAGAGGAGTTGGAGCACAGGGGATTTTTAGGACAGTGTGGTACTATCATGAAAGATACGTGCCCTTATGCATTTGCAATACCCATAGAATGTACAACACAGAATGAACCCAAATGAAAACTGAAGGTTTTAGTAGTAATGTGTTAATGTTGGTTCATCAACAAACAAATGTACCACACCAAAACAAGAAGTTATTGGGGAAACCATGTGCAGGGGGCAGAGGGAGTATATGGTGTTTTGTTCCGTTTTTTGTTTCTTTTTTTTTTTTTTTAACATAAAAATGCCCTAACATTTTTTAAAAAATTGGAGATAAAAATCAAGTTTTAATTGTAGTAAGGTATAAAAACTAAAACCAATAACTTTATTTTTTAATTTTTAAAAAATTTCTTTATTGATTAAGTATTATATATGTGTCCTTATCCTCCCATTACCCCCCCCCCCCACACACACACACACTCATGCTCTCACCCCCCTGGTGTCTGTATCCATTGGTTAGGCTTATATGCATGCATACAAGCCCTTTGGTTGATCTCTACCCCTTACTGTCACCCTCCCCTGCCTTCCCTCTGAGGTTTGATGGTCTGATTGATGCTTCTCTGTCTCTGGATCTGTTTTTATTCATTAGTTTATGATGTTCATTATATTCCAGAAATGAGTGAGATCATGTGATATTGATCTTTATCTGACTGCCTTATGTCACTTAGCATAATGCTCTCCAGGTCCATTCATGCTGTTGCAAATGGTAAGAACGCCTTCCTTTTTACAGCAGTGTAGTATCCCATTGTGTAGCTGTACCACAGGTTTTTAATCCACTCATCTGCTGATGGGCACGTAGGCTGTTTCCAAATCTTACTATGGTGAATTGTGCTGCTATGAACATAGGAGTGCATATATCCTTTGTGATTGGTGTTTCTGGTTTCTTGGGATATATTCCTAGAAGTGGGATTACTGGGTCAAATGGGAGTTCCATTTTTAGTTTTTTGAGGAAACTCCATACTGTTCTCCACAGTGGCTGCACCAGTCTGCATTCCCACCAGCAGTGCAGGAGGGTTCCTTTTTCTCCGCATCCTCTCCAGCACTTGTCGTTTGTTCATTTGTTGATGATAGTCATTCTGACAGGTGTGAGATGGTACCGCATTGTCGTTTTGATTTGCGTCTCTCGGATGATTAGTGACTTTGAGCATGTTTTCATATGTCTCTTGGCCTTCCTTCTGTCTTTTGAAAAGTATCTATTTAGGTCTGTTGCCCATTTTTTTATTGGATTGTTTACTTCCTTTTGTTAAGTTGTATGAGTTCCCTGTAAATATTGGAGATTAAACCCTTATCGGTGATAACATTGGCAAATATATTCTCCCATGCAGTGGGCTTTCTTGTTGTTTTGTTGATGGTTTCTTTTGCTGCGAAAAAGCTTTTTATTTTGATGTAGTCCCATTTGTTTATTTTCTCTTTAGTAAAACCAATAACTTGCCCTAACCCGTTTGGCTCAGTGAATAGAGCGTCGGCCTGCGGACTGAAGGGTCCCGGGTACTATTCTGGTCAGGGGCATGTACCTTGGTTGTGGGCACATCCCCAGTAGGAGGTGTGCAGGAGGCAGCTGATCGGTGTTTCTCTCTCATTGATGTTTCTAACTCTCTATCCCTCTCCCTTCCTCTCTGTAAAAAAAATCAATAAAATATATTTAAAAAACAAACAAACAAAAAAACCCCCAATAACTTTAATTTAAGGAAGCGTTTTGGTGAATCTTTGTAATATCTGTGAGGTTGATGTCTGGGATGGGCTGGAAATTTGCAGGCAAATTTAATGGATAAAGACATATGATCTTTTTGGTACTTGTAATTAAATTTATTTGTGTCACTGGTTAATAAGATTGTGTAAGTTTCAAGTGTAGAATTCTATAATACATCATTTGTTTATTGTATTGTGCTCATCACCCAAAGTTTAGTCTCTTTTTATCTCCATATGTTTGTCCCAGTTTACTCTCTTCAACCTCCCTCTACCTCCTTCCCCTCTGATCACCACTGTACTGTTTTCTGTGTGAATGAATTATTTTGTTTTGTTTGTTCATTTCTTGCTTTCTGTTTTACTTCCCACATATGAGTGAAATCATATGGTTCTTGTCCTTTTCCATCTGCCTTATTTCACTTAGCATGAAACTTGCAAGATCTTCCATGTTGTTGCAAATGGCAGTATTTCATCTTGTGGCTGAGTAGTATTCCTTGTATTTATGTACCATATCTTCTTTATCCAATCATCCATCAAAGGACACTTGGGTTTTTTCCATGTCTTGGCTACCGTAATTAATGCTGCAAAGAACATAGGAGTACATATATCTTTGCAAATAAGTGTTTTCTTTCTTTTTCGTTGGTAGATACCCAGAAGAGGGGTTGCTGGGTCATGTGTTAAACTCTATTCTTTATTTTTTTAAAATTAATTTTATAGAGAGAGCAAGGGAGAGAGTGAGAGGCGCGGGGAAGTAGGGGAACAGAGAGAGAGAGAGAGAGAGAGAGAGAGAGAGAGAGAGAGAGAGAGACTTCAGTTTGTTGTTTTGCTCATTATACATTCATTGGTTGATTTTTTATGTGCCCTGATTGGGCTTTGAACCCACAACCTTGACATATCAGGATGATACTCTAACCAATTGAGCTAATTCGCCAGGGAGATTATTCTTAATTTTTTGAGGAACCTCCATATTTTTTTCCGTAGTGGCTGTACCAGTTTACATTCCCACCAACAGTGAATGAGTTTTCTAGTTTCTATACTTCCTCTCCAACACTTGTTATTTCTTATTGGTAATAGCATTCTAACAGGTGTGAGGTGGTATCTCAATGTGGTTTTGATTTGCATTTTCCTTATAGCTAATGAAATTGTGTTGTGTTAAACCATCTTTCTATAGCCTGAAGCTTGTGGCAGAATTGTCCCAGCTGCCTCTACCAGGCTGTGCCATGATGATTGGGAATGGGTGGGTGGGGGAATGTGGGTTCATGAGTCTACAGTTTTGCCCTTCCTCGTGGGTTTAGCCACAGTGAGTACAGACCACTTAGGTTAGAGGTGTGGTTTTTTTTCAGCCCTTTTGTGATCTGCTGAGTGAGGATTTTGCTGCCTGGTGGGCCTCAGGGGGTGAGGTAGGCAGATTCCTGCATCTGTGGAATCATTTGTGTGGTGCTATTGGGCTTTGGAGTGCTGTAAGTTTTTTAGATTATGTTTCTGCTCCTGGCCCTGGGTCCAGTCTCAATGTGTGCCAGCCATTTAAGCTCAATTGCTGTCTCTGCCCTCTTGTCTGGACTGCCCAGTGGGTGCTGTATCCAAGCCTTTCACTGCTGTTGTGTTTAAAGGGCCACGGGGTGTGTTGTGGTGTGCTTGGTTTCTGTATCTGCACTTCTCCATCTTTGTCTTTTTTCCACCACTCGCTCAGATAAGCCCGCCTTACGGTGTCTCAGTGCGTGAAGTCACAGGCATGTTTGTCCGTTGAGCAGGAAATCTTTTGTCCGATTTGTTGTAATTTGAAGAGGAGAGACTGGATGTCTTCTCGTCCTGCCATGTTGCTGACATCACTTTGTGTGTTTTAATTTTTAGATGAGTGGGGTGAACTTTCTAAGACACAGAGTGGAGCAGATCCGCGTCCTTGGCCATCCTGGCAATTCGTGTGCAATGAGCCAGTCACATGTGCACAATCTGAGGCAACAGCCAGGGGTCAGAGGTCCTCCACACTCTCTCAATTTTATATCATTAACTGGCCCAAGTCAGGAATCCCATGTAAGAACTGACTTTCTTGGTTGGCAGGATGCAGAGAAAGAGTATGAGGTTATTTCTAGAATTTGATCTGTTTAGAATTGGGAAGTAGCAGAGACATCGAAAGTTGAGCTAAATGAAGAAACCTGAATAAGGTAGAAAGTCTGATTATATTCTATCATTACTAGAAGCGGGGTGCATGAAATTCGTGCACTTCTGTGTGTGGGGTGTCCCTCAGCCCGGCCTGCATCCTCTTGCAGTCCAGGAGCCCTTGGGGGCTGTCTGACTGACGGCTTAGGCCCGCTCCCCATCCTTAGTGCTGCTGCGGAGGCGGGAGAAGCTCCTGCCACTGCCCCTGCATTCGCCAGCTGTGAGCCCTGCTTCTGGCTGAGTGGCACTCCACCTGTGGGTGTGCACTGGCCACCAGGGGGCAGCTCCTGCGTTGAGCATCTGCCCCCTAGTGGTTAGTGCAGGTCATAGCAACCGGTCATTCTACCATTCGTTTGATTTGCATATTAGCCTTTTATTATATAGGATGGTTAATGTCTGGGCAGTTCCAATCAAAACAGTGTTAATCATAATGAAATATGGTATAACTTGACAGTGCTCAGGATAAAGGATTATTCTGAAAATCCTTCCTGTTTTTTCTGTCCTGTTGGTGAATGTAATAGCAGAAAATGACCAGTCTGACTTGAAGATAAGCAGGCGCAGCAAGACAGCCATCTGGGGAAATTCATCAGGACTGATGCAAGACTGACAGAGAGAAAGGAGCTTGAAATAACCCCTTTTCATGGATTACTTTCCAGGAAGCTTTCTCTGTGATTTACAGGCATATGTATTGTCTTGGCCCCCCTGAGAGCAAAAAGTCATGTTTTGCTAGCAGGTGCTTCCTTCAGAGAAATAGGGCATTTGTTTACTAGTTTTACATTGGTTTAGCTACATAAAAGCTGACATTTTGCAAAGACTAGAGTTGTTCATATCAGGAACTTTGTAGTTGTAAACATGTGTGGATGTGTTTTAATGCAATTATCTGTCATTATATAATATAATATATGTCAGGGCAGCCCACAGTGTTCAGCGTTGCATCCAGTGAAGGACGTCTAGATTGGGTGAAGCAAATGTGTGCACAAGGAAGCAAAGCTTCCTGAAAAGAAACGAATTAGAAGCCAAACCCACATCTTCAGAGCATTTAGATGCTTTTCTTTTTTGACTCTTCTGAGGGATTTCCTTTTTATATCATGCCGTAAGCACATAAGTAAAACCTACAGGGTTCTGAAGCCCTCTTTTCCTCTCTGGCTCAGCAACATCGCTTACCTCGGATATGACTCACTTCCCTCTCTTTCTGAGTTTGCTGGTGATTTGAGGTTATGGGTTCAGCCTGGCTGTGGGAGTTAGAGAAAGGGGTGCTCAGCAATTGAAGGGGAACATTTCTACTCCTCCTTTTATTGAAATACTACTACAGTATGTGGCAACTGTGCTCTAGGAAACCATAAATAGTGTTTCCTCAGTTGATCCTGGCAGTTTTAAAAATAAAACCTGTTATAAATAGACACTGATCTTTTTTTATGAGCAAACAAAGAATGTGCCAAATAGTTATGAAGAGAAATAAAAACTGTTGGTTACTATTCGGAGATTGGTTAAGAAAACTAAATGCTAGCGGAGCTCTTATCTACTTTCTGATTGAATTTCTAGTATTTCTAGTATTGAATTTGAACCAATATTTTTCTTTAAGTCCCCAAATTATTGCTTTATAGATGCTGGCACATTATTTGGTTATGTTTTAATATAGACTTGGCTATGGTCCAATATACAGGATTTTTTTTTTAAACAGAAGTTTATTTAAACAACATGACACTTGACTTGAAGGGAAAACTATCTAGGTTTCATTTTATTTTATTTTTTTATTTTTAAAATATATTTTATTGATTTTTCACAGAGAGAAAGGGAGAGGGATAGAGAGCTAGAAACGTCGATGAGAGAGATACATCGACCAGCTGCCTCCTGCACACCCCCCACCGGGGATGTGCCCGCAACCAATGTACATGCCCTTGACCAGAATCGAACCTGGGACCTTTCAGTCCGCAGACCGACGCTCTATCCACTGAGCCAAACCAGTTTCGGCTAGGTTTCATTTTTTTTAAGAGTAATTTATCCCTACTTAAAGACGGATTGTCCTACATGTAACAGCTACGTACAAGAAAGTTATAAAATTGTCCTTGGTTTTACAATGATAAATGAAAAACTTTAAAATTCTCCAATCAAACAAGGTATGCAAGAATTTTTATGTTTTTTTTTTTTTTGTTGTTGTTGTTGTTGTTAAACAGTGAGAGCAAAATAACTTACTGGAATATAAAAGATCAGAGCTGAATGAGCATGCCACTATTGGAGAGAGGGGGTGTTTTCACAGAACCAGTATTTTCCCCTCATCTCATCTCCATTTGATGTCGATCAAAACATACCATTGGCTTAAAAAAACCCCACACAAGTGCGTGTGCACGTACATCAGTTACTTTATGTACAATAAAGGGATGGCGAAGGGGAAACTGAAAGAATAGAGAAAACTACTGTAGTAGTCAGATGTGTTGAAACCAAACTGCGGTTTTCTCATTGAGAATGTCGGAACAGAGTTCTCCTTTTTAGCAGACGCCTCCTGTCTGCTGCTGGAACACATCACGTGTATCTTCATCCTCCATGTCCCCCTGTGCAGGTGTGCCTGCTTCACTGCTGGGCTGCCCGGCCCATCGGAATCTGATCTGCCTCCTAGACAAACCGTGTGGTTCACGACAGGCTTTCACTAGTTTACTAAGGGGTGTGTGCCTCTGAACCTTCAGCTGCACCGCAGGCCCATCCTGCCCCCCACCTTCAAGTTAACATGATCGCTGTTCTCAGTCTTGACTCCTTCGCGCCCCTGCGGCCTGAGGCAGGGTCCCCAGAGGCCCGCACTGCTCACCCCACTGGGGGGAAGCGGGGACCAAGGGAACTCCCCGCCGCGCGGAGGCGGCAACAGCCTCACCCGCTGCGCAAGGGGTCAGCGGAGGGTGGGGACCCCGCGCCGCGCCCTGTCACCCCCTGGGAAGGTGTGGGGAGCCCCGGAAATGTACAGAATTTAAAAAATATATGTATAAAAATTGTTTAATCAAGAATGACAAAATTATTAGAGAATTGCAGTAAATCCAATTGCTGGGATACCTTCATTCACTTGATAAACTGAGTAGAGATCTAGATTAATAAGTTTATAAATATGGCATCTATAAAAAAGAAAGTACAAGAAGGACATATATCTGAGCCATCTTTTTGTTTCAGGCCTTTCAAATAACCTGAAATATGCTTTCAAGGGCTTGCTTTTATTTTGGGTAATTTCTGGCTTTCGTGGCAGGGAAAGTTTATGCCATTGTGATCTGAGAAGATGCTTGATATGATTTCAATCTTCTCGAATTTGTAGAGACTTAGCCTGTGTCCTTACCTGTGGTCTCTCTTTGAAAATGTCCCATGTGCCCTTGAGAAGAATGTATATTCCGTAGCTTTGGGCTGTAATGTTCTGAAGATGTCAATTCCATCTGATCTCGCGAGTCATTTAGGATTGCTGTTTCCTGGTTGATTTTTTTATCAGTGGGATATTAAAGTCCCCTACTATGATTGTATCGCTGTCTATCTCTCCCTTGATATCCTCCAGAAGTTTTTTTTATGTATTTGGATGCTTCCGTATTGGGTGCATGTATGTTTACCAGAGTTATAACCTCTTGTTGTTTCGATCTCTTTAATGTTACGAGGAAGCCTTCATTATTTCTTTTGATGGCCTTCATTATGAGGTCTATTTTGTGAGATATAAGAATTACTACCCCACCTTTTTTTCATTTCCATTTGCCTGAAAAAAACTTTTTTCATCCCTTCCCTTTCAGTCTGTGTGAGTACTTTGTTCTGTCTTATAGACAGCATGAATGGGTCATGTTTCCTTATCCATTCAGCTACCCTATGTCTTTTGATTGGAACATTTAATCGATTTACATTTAAGGTTATTATTGACTAGAGGCTCGATGCACAAAATTTGTGCCTGGGGGGTGGGGTGGGGTCTCTCACCCTGGCCTGTGCCCTCTCGCAATCCAGGACCTCTCGCTCCTAACCGCCCACCTGCTCACTCCTAACCGCCGCCTGCTCACTCCTTACCACCTGCCTGCTGCTGTGCTTGCCAGCCGTGAGGCTGGCTTCTAGCTGAGAGGTGCACCCGTTGTGGGAGCATACTGACCACCAGGGGGCAGCTCTTGTGTTGAGTGTCTGCTCCCTGGTGGTCAGTGTGTGTCATAGCGACCTGTCATTCTGGTCATTCTGCTGTAACTGTTGCTGGGCTTTTATATATAGACTAGAGGCCTGTGCACCAGTGGGGTCCCTTGGCCTGGCCTGCGGGATTGGGCCAAAACTGGCTCTCTGATATCCCCTGAGGGGTGCTGGATTGTGAGAGGGTGCAGGTCAGGCCAAGGGACCCCTCCAGTGCATGATCGGGGCCAGGGAGGGACACGGGAGGTTGACCAGCTGGGGAGGGACTGCGGGAGGGCTCCAGGGCATGTCTGGCCTGTCTCACTCAGTCCTGATCAGCCGGACCCCAGCAGCAAGCTAACCTACCGGTCGGAGCATCTGCCCCCTGGTGGTCAGTGCACATGATGCGACTGGTTGACTAGTCGACTGTCTGCCCCCTGGTGATCAGTGCACATCATAGCGAGCGGTTGAGCGACCTTAGCATATCATTAGCATATTATGCTTTGATTGGTTGAATGGCTGACCGGACAACCAGACACTTAGTATATTAGGCTTTTATTACATTGGATACATAGGTGCTTGTTTGTTGCCTTTTTTATTCTTTATGCCTGTGTCCCTTTCTATTTCTTCTTTTTACAACAGTCCCTTTAGCATTTTTTGCATTGCCAGTTTGGTGGTAATAAACTCTCTTAGCCTTTTTTTGTCTATGAAGCTCCTGATTTCACCTTTAATTTTGAATGATAGCCTTGCTGGATAGAGTATTCTTGGATTTAGTCCCTTGCTTTTCATCACTTTGTATACTTCATGCCATTCCCTTCTGGCCTGATGTGCTTCTTTCTTTTTTAAAATAATTCTTTATTGTTGAAATTATTACATATGTCCCCCTTTTTTCCCTATTAACCTCCTCCAGCCCACCGTGCACCCACCCCAGGCCCTCACTGCCCTATTGTCTGTGTCCTTAGGCCATGCATAGATGCATACAAAGTCATTGGTTGATTACCTCCCACCCACCCACCATCCCCTGCTTTCCCTCTGAGATTCCGCATCTGCTCCATGCTTCCACGTCTCTAGATCCACACCATTCATCAGTTTATTGTGTTACTGAGATTCCACATATGAGTGAGATCATGTGATACTTGTCTTCCTCTGACTGACTTGTTTCACTTAGCACGATACTCTCCAGGTCCCTCCATGCTGTCTCAAAGGGTAGGAGATTCTTCTTTTTTATTGCATAGTATTCCATGGTGTAAATGTACCACAGCTTTTTTATTCACTCATCTTCTGATGGGCATTTGGGCTGTTTCCAGATTTTAGCTATTGTAAATTGTGCTGCTATGAACATAGGGGTGCATACATTCTTTCTGATTGATATATCGGGTTTCTTAGGATATATTCCTAGAAGTGGGATCACTGGTTCAAATGGCAGTTCCATATTTAAGTTTTTGAGGAAACTCCATACTGTTTTCCATAATGGCTGTACCAATCTTCATTCCCACCAGCACTGTACTAGGGTTCCCTTTTCTCCACATCCTCGCCAGCACTTGTCATTTGTTAATTTATTGATGGTAGCCATTCTGAGGTGTGAGGTGATAACTCATTGTCATTTTAATTTGCATCTCGCTGATGATCAATGACTTTGAGAATTTTTTCATATGTCTCTTGGCCACTTGTATGTCCTTTTTGGAGAAATATCTATTTAGGTCCCTTGCCTATTTTTTAACTGGGTTGTTTGTCTTTCTTTTTTTAAGTTGTATGAGTTTCTTATATATTTTGGATATTAGCCCTGTATCAGATGTATCATTGCCAAATATGTTCTCCCATACAGTGGGCTCCCTTTTCGTTTTGATGATGGTTTCTTTTGCTGTGCAGATGTAATCCCATTTGTTTATTTTCTCCTTAGTTTCCAATGTCCTAGGAGATTTATCGGTAAACATATTGCTACGAGAGATGTCTGAGATTTTGCTGCCTATGGTTTCTTCTAAGACTTTTATGGTTTCATGTCTTACATTTAAGTCTTTTTTTTTTTTTGTATTATGCAATTATTTTATGGGCCAACATCACTCTGGGTACGTGTATTTTCTCATTTAATATAAATGGAGGGGTTACTATAGCAACTCAAGTCATACACAATGTAAACATAACAGAATAAATTCCACATTGGCTGCAAGAGCAATAATTCACGTATTCTTCATTCTGTATTTCCCAATGTTATAAGGATCCCCATTTAAAAGGCTAGATGTGTTTCTATGCATATAAACTGCGCATTTGCCATGTGACTTTGGGATAGAGGGGAAAGAGAGCTAGTATTTAATGGGCAACCCATTTTAATATATTCAACAGATATTTATTGAGCATTTACTATCTTTAAGACATTGTTGTTTTTTTTTAAATTTCTTTATTGATTAAGGTGTCACATATTTGTCCTCATCCCCCCATCCCCATCCCACACCCCTCCCCATGGATGCCCGAACCCCCTGTTGAACTTAACCATTGGTTAGGCTCATATGCATGCACACAAGTCCTTCGATTGATCTCTCCCCCCTCCTCCCACCCTCCCCTATCTTCCCTCCGAGGCCCGACAGTCCGATCGATGCCTCCCTGTTTCTGGTTCTGTTCTTGTTCATCCGTCTATGTTGTTCATCATTTCCCCTAGATGAGCGAGATCATGTGTCACTAGAGATATACTTATAAGAACTGAATGTGAGACGAGCAATAATAGTTATGCTGACAGGCAAATGAATCAGTCTGTAGTGAGTTTCCCTCTGGACCAACAGTTCTTTTGAGACCCAATATCAATGTCCACCAGTTCCTTATGTGTACATGTCGGTACTGACCCCTCAGCTCTGGATGGTGGACAAATGGTGGTAATGCAGGTCCGACACCCTCTGGTTTGGTCTCGGCCGGACCCAGGGGCATGGCTTCACCCGGACAGGGGCACGTGGCCTCACCCGGACCCAGGGGGCGTGTGGCCTCACCTGGACCCAGGTGCGTGCGGCCTCACCCAGACCCGGGACCCAGCCTCACCCACATCCAGGGGCACACGGCCTCACCCGGACCTGGGATGCTCCAGCTTCACCCGGACCCAGGGGCGCGTGGCCTCACCCAGACCCAGGGGCGCGTGACCTCACCCGGACCCAGGGGCGCGTGGCCCCCCGGACCCAGGGGCACGCGGCCTCTCCCACGCGGGACCCACCCGGGACCCAGCCTCACCCAGATCCAGGGGCACACGGCCTCACCCGGACCCAGGATCCAGCTTCACCCAGACCCAGGGGCGCGAGGCCTCACCCGGACCCAGGGGCGCACGGCCTCACCCGGACCCGGGACCCAGCCTCACCCAGATCCAGGGGCACACGGCCTCACCCGGACCCAGGATCCAGCTTCACCCAGACCCAGGGGCGCGAGGCCTCACCCGGACCCAGGGGCGCGTGGCCTCTCCCAGACCCAGGGGCACGTGGCCTCACCCGGGCTCGGGACCCAGCCTCACCCGGATCCAGGGGCACACGGCCTCACCCGGACCCGGGATCTAGCTTCACCCGGACCCAGGGGCGTATGGCCTCACCCGGACCCAGGGGCGCATGGCCTCTCCCAGACCCAGGGGCGTGTGGCCTCACCCGGACCCAGGGGCGCGTGGCCTCTCCCAGACCCATGGTAGCGTGGCCTCACCTGGATCCAGGGGCGCACGGCCTCACCCGGACCCAGGGGCGTGAGGCCTCACCTAGACCCAGGGGTGTGTGACCACACCCGAGCCCAGGGGCATGCAGCCTCGCCCGGACCCGGGACCCAGCCTCTCCCGGACCCAGGGGCGTATGGCCTCACCCGGACCCGGGACCCAGCCTCACCCAGATCCAGGGGCACACGGCCTCACCCGGACCTGGGATCCAGCTTCACCCGGACCCAGGGGCGCATGGCCTCTCCCAGACCCAGGGGTGCACAGCCTCACCCGGACCCAGGGGCGCACGGCCCCACCCGGACCCAGGATCCAGCCTCACTCTGACCTAGGGGCAAATAGCCTCACCCGGACCCAGGGGGGCGGCCCCACCTGGACCCAGGACCCAGCCTCACCCAGACCCAGGGGGGTGCGGCCTTACCCGGATCCAGGGGCATGTGGCCTCGCCCGGACCCGGGACCCAGCCCCACCCCGACCCAGTTCCCAGCCTCACCCGGGCCCAGGGGCGCGCGGCCTCACCCGGATCCGGGACCCAGCGGGGTTTCGTCTTCTTGATCCCAATTCCTGTTGGTCAATTCCCTTTCAGCAATTCCTTCGGCCATTTTCTCAGAGCTCCGGGGCAGCTGCTGCAGAACTCGTTGGGCTGCGGGCTCGGCGAAGCTCCGGTGTGCCCGGTGCGCGGTGGCAGGCTGGTCCGGGGTCTCTGTGTCAGCCCTTGGGTCTGCAGCGGTGGCCAGTCGCCGAGCGTGTGCACCTGGCCGCTTCCGGGGCGTTGAGATTCTTGAAGGACTCAGAGGTCAGCAAGCGCGGAGTCTCCCACCCCATGTCTCTCAGGGGCTCATCTGTCCGTGCTCGGCAGCGAGTGGAGCCGTCCCCTCAGTCGGAGACCACCGGGGGAACTGTGCCGAGCACGTTCCAGGCTGCCATTGTGTCGCCTGAGCCGTAGTTCTTAAAGTGTGATCTTTGGGTCACCGGCATCAGCATCATCCTGCGTACCCCTCTCTTTTATTCTAGTTGTAGAGCATCTGCTCAGCCAGCCCTCCGGTGGTTCTGGATGGTGTCTGCTCTGCTCTCCCGTCGTAGTCTCAAAATTGTTGTGGTAGGCAACAATCAGGCTTCCGCCCTATGCCTCCATCTTGGTCCTCCTTTGTATAGTTAAGTCTTGATTGTTGTTGGTGTCACTGGGAGGAATTGTCCTCCTGGCCAATTGTCCATGAGGACCCTCTGTTTCTATAAAGGAAGAGTTGCTGTGCAGGAGACACGTTTATGGGCCGGATCTTGTTGCAGCAAGGCTTTGGCGCTCACTGAGTCTGCCTCTTGAATGTGTCCCTTATGCGAGTGATTGAAATCTGGTGTCATCTCACACCGACCACTAGATGCCCTCGTTTCTGGGTCTCCAATGGAGTGTAGGTCAGCTACTGCCTGAGGCCACTCAGCAGGAATTACAGCAAAAACTGCAGTTTCCTCCTCCTGTCTAAGCGGCCCTGGAGCAGTCCGACTAGAACCGCAGTTCATCTGGTCAAGCTGTCACAGGGCAGGCCACCCACATGCAAAAGCCGCTGCTTGGAGCCCAGGTGGGCCTGCAAGACGTGCGGGGCGGGTCTGCAAAACGTGCGGGGTGGGTCCTAGGGCGGGGTGGGTCTCAGGGCGCCACCAGGCCATGGCGTGGTGAACCGCAATGGCTGCAAGTCTGCTTTTTCTGCTTTCCACGTTTCTAAGCCCCCTCGTTCCGCACTCCAGCGCAGCAAACACTGATTGCTGGGTGCACCTCCGCAAGGAAGTTACTCCCACTCTCCGACACGAAGGCCGAGAGTCCAGCCTCTCCCCGCAGGCGTCTGGGTCTCCTGCAAGTCCCCAGAAGCTGGATTTCAGGGTGATGGGGAGCTAATCTCCCCTAGGGTTGGAAAAAAAGCCGCACGACCCTTCCCCCGCCACCAGTCCGACCCACGCGCCTCTGCACCTTATCCCTTCTGAGTTCGCTCTGTCCTCTTCCCTCTTAGCTGTAAATCCACCCTTCAGCCAGCTCTCCTGTGGTTCTGGGTGGCAGACGCTCTGTCCTCCAGTTGTATTTTTAAAATTGCTGTGTGCGGCGCAGTTCATTTGTTTAACTTTGCCGCCTTCTTGGTTCTCCTCTCTCAAAATGGCTAAAGGACTTGAATGTAAGACGGGAAATCCTAAAAATCCTCCAAGTCGGTGTCGGCGGCCTCCGGGACCCCAAGGATCTCACTGGGCAGCTCGGCCAGGTCGGTGACGTGGATGGGCCTGTCCTGCAGAAAGATGGTCTCTTCCTTCACTGAGGGCCACTGCGCCAAGTCCGCGGCCGCCGCCATAGCAGCTGCCGCGGCCGCCCACGAGCTCATGGCCCCGGCTGAGGTTCTGACTGAGAGGAGCAGCCGCCCGGCCTGGGGAGACGTGAGTAGGAGTCGCCGCGCTCACCAGACCATCTTTTAGTTGTATTTCCGAAACTGCCATGCGAGGCAACAGATCAGCCGTTCAACTCCGCCGCCATCTTCCAGAGCCGTAGATTTTAAAGTGAGATCTTTGGCTCACCGGCATCAGCATCATCCCACGTACCCCTCTCTTTTATTCTAGTTGTAGAGCATCTGCTCAGCCAGCCCTCCGGTAGTTCTGGATGGTGTCTGCTCTGTTTTCCAGTTGTAGTTTCAAAATTGTTGTGGTAGGCAACAATCAGGCGTCCGCCCTATGCCGCCATCTTGATCCTCCCTCACATTTAAGTCTTTTATCCATTTTGAGTTCATTCTTGTGTATGGTGTAAATTGGTGGTCTAGTTTCATTTTTTTGCATGTACCTGTCCAATTTCCCCAACACCATTTATTGAAGAGACTGTCTTGACTCCATTGTATGCGCTTGCCTCCTTTGTCAAATACTAATTGAATGTAATGGTTTGGTTAGATTTCTGGGGTCTCTGTTCTGTTCCATTGATCTATGTGCCTGTTTTTGTGCCAGCACCAGGCTGTTTTGATTATGGTGGCTTTGTAGTATAGTTTGATATCTGGTATTGTGATTCCTCCAACCTTGTTCTTCTTTCTCAAGATTGCTGTGGCTATTCAGGGTCTTTTTTGGTTCCATATACATTTTTGGAGTGTTTGCTCTAGATCTGTGAAATATGCTTGGTATTTTAATATGAATTGCTTATTTGAACTCTATACCTAGTGGGAGATGAAGTCCTGCCAATTCTTCATTAGTAATATCTCATGAACCCGGTCTACTCTGTGTTGTCAAAATCACATTGGGTCACATTTCTTGGCTATTATATAATAACAAATGTCATGAGAAAAGAAGAGGGCAATACAACAACAACAAAAATGTAGAGTAAGGAGGAAGATGCCACTTCAGCCAGGAGGTCAGGGAGATTCCATTGACTAGGTGGCACTTGAACTAAGCCCAGTGTAAGTAAGATTTTGGAACAGAGCACTCTAAGTAGGAAGGAGCAGCACTGAGTGTGATGAAGGAAGGTGTAACCTCGCATTGCTTTTGGACACATGTGACAGATTCCCAAACTCAGATTGATTCACACCATAAGAAAATTTATGATCTACTACTTTAGGAAGTCTTAAAAGAGGTGGACTCTGAAGTCGTGTGATTGAGGGACACATCATCAAGGATCCAGAACCTTTTCATCTTTCTGCGTTGTGTTGATGTCTTTGGTGATGGCTTTGTTATGAGACAAGAAACAAGTTGAACAGCAAGCACAACTCCCAGGGGTCAACTCGAGGCACGACAATATCCAGAGGTAAAAGAGAGAATTTCTCTTTTTAGGATACCTCTCCTGTGGAAACTCTTTCTCAAAAATCCCTGTAGACTCTCCCATAAGTCTCACTTCCTATATGCTAGGGCCTAAATATTGTGTTGAACAGATTTATATGTTGAAATCCTAATGCCCCGTACGATGCTACTAGGAGGCGGGCCCTTTGAAAGGCTCTGCCCTCATGAATCGGATTAGTGCTCTTATCACAGTGAGCCCTTATGGCACGTGAGACTACAGTAAGTCTGGAAGGGGCTCCTCGCCTTACCATGCTAACATCCATATCTCAGACTTCCAGCTCCAGAACTGTGATCAATAAATTTATTTTACTTATAGGGCACTCAGCCTGTGGTATTTTGTTATTGCAGACCTAACAGACTGTGTTCTCATTAACCTTAAAATAAAAGCCTTTCAAAGTGAGAGCCAGCAAGCATTTATTTGAGATCAATAATAGCTATTTGGGATGCACTGATTCAGGCATAATGCCAAATAGTGTTCGATTAGGATACAAAGGCAATGGGTATTTATTAGAAGGGGAAGGGGAACAATATTTTTTTTTTAAAAAAAAATATTTTATTGGTTTTTTACAGAGAGGAAGGGAGAGGGATAGAGAGTCAGAAACATCGATGAGAGAGAAACATCGATCAGCTGCCTCTTGCACACCTCCCACTGGGGATGTGCCCGCAACCAAGGTACATGCCCTTGACCGGAATTGAACCTGGGATCTTTCAGTCCGCAGGCCGACGCTCTATCCACTGAGCCAAACCAGTTAGGGCAGAAGGGGAACAGTTTTATCAACAGAAGGAAGGCATTTCTATTGGTGCAGATAACATAACATAGTGATGTTAATTCTAAATAATGTTTTTAATTTTCAGTCCAGTAGTCATCAATCCAGTTGTCATAATAACTGTTTTCTTTTTTAAAATATATTTTTATTGATATCAGAGAGGAAGGGAGAGGGAGAGAGAGATAGAAACACCAATGATGAGAGAGAATCATTGATCGGCTGCCTCCTGCACGCCCCCTACTGGGGATCGAGCCTGCAACCTGGGCATGTGCCCTTAACTGGAATCGAACCAGGTACCCTTCAGTCCGAAGGCTGACACTCTAACTCAGCCAAACTGGCTAGGGCGTAACTGCTTTCTTGTTATCTTTGCAGTTCTTGGGAAACAAGGTTGCTTAAGCGCAGTCCAGAGGTTATTTTGCCGTTTTATCATTCAAAGATTTGAGACATAAGATGTGGAAGGCAGTATCTTTGGCAGCTCCAGCTCCATTTTAAAGTGGCTTTATTTATATTACTAGTGGCCCAGTGCACGAAATTCGTGTGTGTGGGGGTGTCCCTCAGCCCGGCCTGCACCCTCTCCAATCTGGGACCCCTCAGGGGATGTCCCTCTTGCAATCCTGGACTGCTGGCTTCTAACTGCTCACCTGCCTGCCTGCCTGATTGCCCCTAACCACTCTGCCTGCTGGCCTGCTCATTCCCAACTGCCCGCCCCGTCCAGCCTGATCACCCCCAACTGCTCCCCCCTGCCAGCCTGCTTGCCACCACCTGCCCTCCCCGCCAGCCTGCTTGCTCCCAACTGCTCCCTGCTGGCCTGCTCACCCCCAACTGTCCCCCCGCCAGCCTGATCACCCACAACTGACCCCCATTGATGGCCTGCTTGCTCCCAACTGGCTCCCCCTGCTGGCCTGCTCACCCCCATTTTCCCCCTCTGCTGGCCTGATCACCCCCACCTGCCCTCCCCCACCACCAGCCTGATCACACACAACTGCCATCCCATCCTGGCCTAATCACCCACACTGCCCTCCCCTTTTGGCCCCTAACCACCTCTACCTCGGCCCCGCCACCATGGCTTTGTCCAGAAGAACATCTGGAAGGTCTCCCAGTCTAATTAGCATATTACCCTTTTATTAGTATAGATAGAGGCCTGGTGCATGGGTGAGGGCCAGTTGGTTTGCCCTGAAGGGTGTCCTGGATCAGGGTGGGGGTTTCCTTGGGTGACAGGCAGCCTGGGTGAGGGGCCTGTGGTGGTTTGCAGGCCGGCCACACCCTCACTGGGGTGGGGGTCCCCACTGGGGACGGTGCCAGCCTGTGTGAGGGGCTGGGGGCCATTTTCAGGCTGGCCACGCCCCCCAGCAGGGGCCCTCACCCCGATGGTGGCATGGCCAGCCTTGTTGAGGGGCTGAGGGCCATTTGCAGGCCCTTCCCTTGGCGGCCAGCCTGGGTGACCCAAACCTCCCGCTTGCTCTGGCCTGCTCCGTGGCTGCCACCCACAGGCCCCTCTTTCGGCGGCCGGCCCAGGAGGTCGGGAAGCTTGGCTTCCTCCATCACTGGGGGTGACCCAAGCCTCCTGCCCACTCCAGCTGGCTCTATGGCTGCTGCCATCTTTGTCCCTCTAATTTGCATATTCCCTCCTGATTGGCTGTGGGACATTGAGGAGGTACGGTCAATTTACATATTTGTCTATTATTAGTGTAGATTGTTTACATGCTCCTGCTGAGCCATCAGGAAGGGAAACTGGCACACACCAGTACCTGTGTGAGCTGGCTGTTTTGCTGACGATCACAATCCTCATGGTAAGAAATGAGGTCAGGGTGTAGGTGAGGCATGGTTCCCATGGGACCATACATTTTGGTAACTGCAGATGGAAGCATTTGGAAGTTTGAACAGATAGTTCAATACTCTCACTGCTGTATGGAGGCTGGCGAGGGGTGAGAGTGGGCAGGAAGGCCCTTTAGGTTCGGCATTGGAAGATGGTACAATAGTCTAGAGAAAAGAGGACGATACGGGTTAGTATGGAAGCAACTGATGTGGAGAGGAGTTCTACTTAGGATATTTTTGAGGTGGACTCTCTAGGACTTGCTGTTTCTGGGACAGTGGGGTGAGGAAAGAGAAGAATAAAAAACTCTTCCAGAGTCTGGCCTGAGTGACTGGGTGGCGATCACCTAGATGTGGGGAACTGGTAGAGGGCAGGTTTTGAGGGGTAGGGGAGTAGCTCAGTTTTTTTTTTTTCTTTTTTAAATATATTTTATTGAGTTTTTACAGAGAGGAAGGGAGAGGGATAGAAAGCTAGAAACATCGATGAGAGAGAAACATCGACCAGCTGCCTCCTGCACATCCCCCACTGGGGACGTGCCCGCAACCAATGTATGTGCCCTTGACCGGAATCGAACCTGGGACCCCTCAGTCCGCAGACCGACGCTCTATTCACTGAGCCAAACTGGTTTCGGCAGTAGCTCAGTTTTTAACTGGTTGGTTCAAATGCCTATTAGGCATCAGCCAGGACGCATCAGGAAGGTGGTTCCGGATTTGTCTAGGAGTTCAGCTGAGAGATGGGGATGAGAGAGGTTGGATGGTCCCAGCAGTGGCAACATTTATAGCCCCAACTCTGGGTGAGGTTGGCTGAAGAGAGAGTGTGTTGACAGAGAAGGGACAAAAAGCAAGAATCAAGCTCTGGGATACACAAAAAATTAAAGGTTAGGAAGAGGGAGACATCATATCAAAATACATACAAAAGAAGAAGCCAGGGGAGAATGAGAGAAAAACAGTCTTTCAAGAATGAGGCAGTTATCCACCGTTTCAAAGGATGATGAAGCAACAACAAGTTGTACAAAACAAATAAGAAACCATAGGATTTGGAAGTTTAAGGTTACAGGTGACCTTAACAAGCTTTTTTGTTTTGTTTTGTTTTTTGTTAATCCTCACCAGAGGATATTTTCCCATGGATTTTTAGGGAGAATGGAAAAGAGAGGGAAAGACAGAGAGAAACATTGATGTGAGAGAAAAACATCGATTGGTTGCCTCCTGCAGGAGCCCAGACCAGGGCCCAGGCCAGGGAGGAGCCTGCAACCAAGTACATGCCCCTGACTGGAATTGAACCCAGGACCGTTTGGTCTGCAGGCTGATGCTCTATCCACTGAGCAAAACTGGCTAGGGCAAGCTTTTTTAATTGAGAGATGGAAACAGAATTCTTATTGCAGAATGTTGGGGGAAAAGGTGGTGAGAGGTTATATACAATTTGTATCAGTCAGGGTTTGATCAAGGATGCAGCACCACCCACCACCATGCATGATGTGGAATGAAAACTTCATTGTAGGGAGTGCCTTGCACACTGGAAGAGAGGTGAGGAAGTGAAGGTCTGGGTGTCTTGGAAGATTAGAGAAATGTCGCTATCCACAGGCCACAGCCAGGAGCTGCTGAGAGGCCTGGATGGCTGTTGCCTCTGGGTCTAGTCATGGCCCAGCAGTCAGGAAAAATGTTCCATTTATTAAAGTTTCCATCTCCCTTCCCTCTTTGCTTGATTGCTTTGTTTCTTTTCTTTTGGTTTTTATTTTTTTAATAAATCTTTATTGTTCAGATTATTATAATTGTTCCTCTCTTCCCCCCCCCCCATAGCTCCCCTCCACCCGGTTCCCACCCCACCCTCTGCCCTTCCCCCTCCCCCGCACTGTCCTCATCCATAGGTGTATGATTTTTGTTGTCTCTTCCTGAACACCCCAAACCCCTTTCTACCTGAGAATTGTCAGTCCCCTCCCTTTCTATGCCCCTGATTCTATTATATTCACCAGTTTATTCTGTTCATCAGATTTTTTTTTTTTTTTAAGAGGAAAGGCACAGCTGATGAGAACAGGATTCTTTTTTTTTTTTTTAAATATATTTTATTGATTTTTCACAGAGAGGAAGGGAGAGGGATAGAGAGCTAGAAACATCGATGAGAGAGAGACATCGACCAGCTGCCTCCTGCACGCCCCCCACCGGGGGATGTGCCCGCAACCAATGTACATGCCCTTGACCGGAATCGAACCTGGGACCTTCCAGTCCGCAGACCGACGCTCTATCCACTGAGCCAAACCGGTTTCGGCTGTTCATCAGATTTTTAATTCACTTGATTTTTAGATTCACGTGTTGATAGATATGTATTTGTTGTTCATAATTTTTATCTTTACCTTTTTCTTCCTCTTCTTAAAGAATACCTTCCAGCATTTCATATAATACTGGTTTGGTGGTGATGAATTCCTTTAGCTTTTTCTTATCTGTGAAGCTCTTTATCTGACCTTCCATTCTGAATGATAGCTTTGCTGGGTAGAGTAATCTTGGTTGTAGGTTCTTGCTATTCATCACTTTGAATATTTCTTGCCACTCCCTTCTGGCCTGCATAGTTTCTGTTGAGAAATCAGCTGACAATCGTATGGGTGCTCCCTTGTAGGTAACTAACTGTTTTTCTCTTGCTGTTTTTAACATTCTCTCTTTGTCTTTTGCTCTTGGCATTTTAATTATGATGTGTCTTGGTGTGGTCCTTTTTGGATTCCCTTTGTTTGGGGTTCTGTGCATTTCCTGGACTTGTAAGTCTATTTCTTTCACCAGGTGGGGAAATTTTCTGTCATTATTTCTTCAAATAGATTTTCAGTATCTTGCTCTCTCTCTCTTCTTCTGGCACCCCCATAATTTGGATGTTGGTATGCTTAAAGTTGTCCCAGAGGTTCCTTACACTATCTTTATGTTTTTGGATTCTTTTTTCTTTTTGCTTTTCCTGTTGGGTGTTTTATGCTTCTTTGTATTTCAAATCTTTGACTTGATTCTTGCCATCCTCTAGTCTGCTGTTGGATCTCTGTATATTATTTTTTATTTCAGTCAGTGTATGCTTAATTTCTAGTTGTTTTTTTTTCATATCCTTGAGGGTCTCACTAAATTTATCGGCCTTTTCTAGGAAGTTCTTGAAAAACCTTATAACCGTGGTTTTGAACTCTGTATCCAGTAGTTTGCTTTCCTCCATTTCTTTCATTTGTGACCTGTTTCTTTGTCTCCGCATTTTGGCTGCTTCCCCGAGTTGATAGAGTGGCTTTGTGTGCTAGGTGTCCTATAGGGCCCAGTGGCTCAGCCTCCCCAGTTACCTGAGTTGGACACTCTTGGTGCACCCCTTTGTGGGCTGTGTGCACAGTCTTGTTGTAGTTAAGCCTTGATTGTTGTTGGTATCACTGGGAGGAATTGACCTCCAGGCCAATTGGCTGTGAGGATCAGCTGTGTGTACGATGGGAGAACTTCTGTGCTGGAGACACCCTTATGAGGCAAGACTTGCTTCAGTGGGGCTTTGGTGCTCACTGAGTCTCCCGCCTGAGTGTGTCCTTTATGGATCTGAGGAGTTGTAATCTGGATGGTCCCACTCTGACCCCTGGGTACACTGGCTCTTGGATCTCCAAGGAGGTGCTAATTTAGCCTCTGCCTGAGGCCACCCAGCAGGAGCTACAGAGAGATCTGCAGATTCCTCTTCTTTGTTTGGGTTTTGGAGGTGCCCAGATGAGGCCCAGCTGTGAAGCAGTGCAAGCTGCTGTGGAGCCTTGGGCCTTCTTTTGGATGTTCTGGATCTCTCTGACTAAGCTGCAGTTTGTTAGATAAGTTTAGATTTCAAAGGACCAGGCCATTCATATGCAAAAGCCTCTGCACTCAGCTTGGCTGGGGCGGGGTCTCAGGGTGGAACAAACAGCAATGGCTTCTCGTCAGCCCTGCCCTAAGAGGCCCCCAGGTCTCAGTGTCCCTTGGTAATCGCTGCAAGCACCTCTGAGAGAAAGCCGCCCTCGAGTTCCCGCTGCCAGACAGTCCAGTTTCTCCCTGTATGAGTCTGGGTCCCCAGAGTCTCGTCTGGAACTGGAGTTCAGAGCAGTTGGGAGCTTGTGTCTCCCTCCGGATTGAAAAAGCTAGCTGCGTACTCAGTTGCCGACCCTCTCCACGTGCGCGGTCCTCTGTACCTCTGCACTTTACATCTGCAGCTCCTCTGAGTCTCAGTGTGCTTTTCTCTTCCCTTCTAGTTGTAGAATTTCCACTCAGCCAGCCTTCCTGTGGTTCTGGATGATGTCCGTTTTGTCTTTTACTTGTAGTTTTGAAGTTGTTGTGTGAGGCAGCAAGTTCAGGTATTTACCTATGCCGCCATCTTCTGATTGCTTTCTTATCATCCTTTAAAACTCCACCAAGGCATTGCTTCCCCAAGAAGCCTTTCTGGATCCTTATGCAATTTCGTTGAGCTGTGTTGACCATTTTTTTATGTGGTTTCTTAATGCCCTGCCACAGCATCTAAACTGTGGCCATCCCCTGGCACAGCTCCAGGCAATTAGTAGGTGCCCTTACATGTGTGAACAATGGACTGGAAACATATTTCTTCTGAGATCATGAACTTGTTGAGGGCCGGGACTGTGCTAACTCTGAAAGCATACACTGTAACTGACTGAATACATGGATTGGATAGATAGATGCATGAATAGAAACAGCAATCTCCAATCTGGAACTTTATGTTATGTATTTATTATCCACTAATCCTTTTATTTATGCTAAATCCCCCCACCTGATGCTCACAGTGTGACGCTCTTCCCAGAAATTCTGGGACTTGGTGAACATGTTCACATTTGGCTCCTGTTAACCTTTGTGTTGTTACATATTTTGATCATTTGTGCTCTGTAATGTCATCATTTTTTTCTAAATTAGTCTCATATCGATGTCCCCCCCAACACTTTAACTGACCTCCTTAGCATTGTTCTAGTTTTATTTTTTAACTAGAGGCCCGGTGCATGACCTTTGTGCACTCAATCGGGGGTCTCTTAGCCCAGCCTGTGCCCTTTTGCAGTCCAGGAGCCCTTGGGGGATGTTCAACTGAATGATGGCTTAGGCCCCTGGGAGCGGGGCCTAAGCCATCAGTCAGATATCCTTAGCACTGCTGCGGAGGTGGGAGAGGCTCCCACCACCACCCACCACTGCTGCTGCGCTCACCAGCTGTCAGCCTGGCTTCTGGCTGAGCAGCACTCCCTGTGTGGGAGCGCACTCTCTACCAGGGGGCAGCTCCTGTGCTGAGCGTCTGCCCCCTGGTGGTCAGTGCACGTCATAGCGACTGGTCGTTCCACTGTTCAGTCGATTTGCATATTACCCTTTTATTATATAGGATGTGCAGTGATACAGAATGATTTGGCATTAGAGATGGAAATTGTATACAAGTTTGAGATTTTGTATTGGGTAAATGATGGTGAGACTTTTAAATTAATTATGTTAAGTGTAGCCCTATCTGGTTTGGCTCAGTGGATAGAGCATCAGCCTGTGGACTGAAGGGTCCTGGGTTCGATTCCGGTCAAGGGCACATGCCTGGTTGTGGGCTCAATCCCCAGTAGGGGATGTGCAGGAGGCAGCCGATCAACAATTCTCTCTCATCATTGATATTTCTATCTCTTTTTCCCTCTCCCTTCCCATCTGAAATCAATAAAAATATATTAAAAATTATGTTAAGTGTATATATTTCACTAAAGCCAAGTGTTTAATGCCACTGTAACCCTGCAGGAAGCAGAGGTGCATCCTCAGGCTCTGCTCTTCTAAGATCCCCTAAAGCTTGCTTTCTGCGCCCAGAGTTTCCCAATGTCACGGAGGAAACAAAGGCCTTTTCTGTGATCCTCAAGTGCCAGTTTGGCCAGGCAAAGACAAAGGGCCATTTAAATGAAGTCTCCAGACATTTACTTAGACTCAAAATTACTTCTCCATGTTTGCACATTTTGCAACCCTGCCGATCTCCAAATGTTTTCTGTAACTGGCTCCAATATGCCTGTGTTGTAACTTTTCTTTTTGTCATGGGGAGGGAGCTGGGAAGGGAATATTAGTCCTCTTTCCACCCTTCCAGAGACCTGCCAAAATAACTGTGACCTGAAGTAAGTTTTAAAATTGTGGTTCTCCAGAGGTTTGTCTGGAAGAAGACACAAGCAATTCTGAGAAACCAGCTGCAGGGGCTGCCAAGATGCTCCACTTCCCTGGCTGCGGCCTCGGCCTCCTTGCCTCGGGGCTGGTGTGGGAACAACACCACAGTCTGTGAGGGTGCAAGGGGCTTGTTCAAACATGTGTCCTGTCCACCTGAAAAGCCTCCTGCCTCCCCCAGCATCACCTCTGGAGTCTAAAATGCATTCCAGATTTTAGAGTTTGCCCAGTGGTCTGGCTCTCACCGCTATCTGCTCTTCCTCATGGTGACACACTTCTTCTGTTTGGGTGGCACTGGGGAAAGTTAGGGTGCACACTGGGCTCAGGCTATTTTTTTGCACATATGCTGTTTCCAGGGAATTGGCGTTTGCTATACCATAACGCAACATCTTTGCACCTGGGGGTTTGAGGCAGAAGGGAAAACAGGGCGGCAAAGGGCTGGTCAGAGTTATTCAGAGGTTGTATAAGAACCACAGAATTTCACAGCTACAAGGCATTTCTGGACAGAGCTGCAGAGTGGAAGCAGCCAAAGTAACGAGATGAGGCTGACCTGGGGCCCAGGGCAGTTCGCACAGTGTGTGCCAGCTGAAGACACCTGGACTCAGCCTTCTCTTGCCTCTCGGAAGGACCGGGAAAGTGACAGTTTTGAAATGGAACATGATGGATGTTCAGAAAAGAGGCATGAGGTACAGCACCGTGGGACCATGTTCCTAATAACCACGGCTTTACCCGTTCCAGAGGATGCAAATATTTAAACTCCAAGTCCTAGTAAAAGGGGGTTGTTTGGGGAAAAACGAGATAATTTATTGAAACGTGCCTGGATGTAGCAGATGACTTTGGTAAGTGCATGTATTATGACCATCATCCAATATAATAACTTCATTTGAGAGGTAAACACATCAGAGCCTCGAGAAGCTAGGTAATTTGCCTGCCAGCACACAGCATTCAGTTGGCAGCACTGAGGAACAGACTCCTTCTCCTGACGTGCTGAGGAGCGCTTTTTTCCATATCACCACACTGCAGTGCAAGTCTTTTGGGTAACTCCTCATGAAAGAATAAATTGGAATGCTTGATGATAAGTTTTTATGATTGCCTTTTGGATGTAAAAAAGATTTCAATGTGAAAATGAGAGGTTTTGCGGGTGTGCTTCTGCAGGCTGCTGCCCAGGGTCTGACGTCATCGGGGCACTGTCCTTGTGGAGATCTTTTATGAGGATTGCTCTGTGCAAGGCCCTTAAACCTGTGCTGGAGACGAAGGATGAAAATCACTGTCCTCGTCCGAACCTTGCTTATTGCTTCCTGGGGAAGGCAGCTTAGGGAAGAAATCATTTATACATAACCTAATAAACTCCGTGACTGATAGCCACTTAGCCCAGGTGTATGTATTCAGGGTTGTCAGCAGCCAATAGCCCTCCACTGAATCTAGAAGGTGGAGGAGGAGTTGGTAAAGAAGGGGTGGGGCCAGGTGGAGCTTGGCAGGAGAGGGAGGAGTACGGAGGCAGAGCTGAGAGAACAATGTGTGTACCAGGAGAAGCTGGGCAGGGGGATAAGTGGGGCCCCTGAGCAAATGATGAGAGATTAGGCTAGAGCGGCCAGGAGGGAGTAAGGCCTGAGCCATTGTGAGGAATATGGATTGAATCTTAAAAGAAGATGGAGGGTTTTAATTAGTGTGTATGTATTTGTGAGGGTCAGATGTCCATTTTAGGAGCATCACTGGCCCCTACTGAGATAATAAATGGGCAGAGAGCAGGGTTAGAGTTGAAGAACCTGAAAGTTACAGGACTCCAAATGCAGAAGCAATAGGAAGGCAGGAAGAGAAGGGGACTTTCGGCATGCTTTGCTTGGGTCTTGTGTTTGGTGAGACAGAGGAGGCTGCGCTGGCCTTCAGCTTGGTGGTTTGGACCTCCAAGTTTCTGTGATTTTCCACACTGAGCCACAGAACTCAGGGTAGATACAGGGCCCCTCTCTCAGAAAAAACCATGCTTTCTAATTGTCACTGTCTTGAAATTGTTAATAATTTTATCTCTGAACTTGAGTATTCTAAGTGAAGTTCCATGGAATGATGAAGCATGCTTGTGAGCAGAGGAGATCTGGGCAGGGGAGGGCGGGTGGGTGGGAAGAGATCAACCAATGAACTTGTATGCATATATTTCTTGCAGTCCCGTTGACATAAGTATAGAATTTTAGTGGATACATTCAAAGTGAGGACCAGGTAAGTGGTTCTAACTATGACAGCTCCAAGAGGCCACCCTTTCCAGTCAAACCAGAACTGGCTGAGAACTCAGAAAGAAGGCGAAGGCATGCTAGGAAACACGAATAACAAACTCTAGTATATCCTTTTTGTTCATGTTCTTTCCTGTATTTGCTGTATTGACATTGAAGGAAAGGGCGAGTTCTTCCTGTTCATCAGTAAGCTAAAGACAGGATGGGTAGATGTACACATGTTAAGAAGCAAAATTAAAAACAGTCCTGCTTGTTTTGTGTTGTATTTCCACCGTTTTGGTAAGAACAAAATACATGTGCATGTATGAGCTGTAAAATGGGAATTGTGTAATTTCTGTGAGTCCACATATGAGTTTAACGCTCCTGTGTTTATATTTAAAACTGGTATTCCATAAAATGAGAATGAACCATAAAATTCACCCTTACAATTAAAATTGTATTTTTTGTTTACCCAGAACAACTTTAAATAGCAAATAAACACCGCGACAAGCTGAGAAACAGAGAGATCCTGGAGGAAGGGGAAAAGCTGTATATTTTAGTTCCATAATCAATTTCCTCTGCCCTCTCATTCTTTCCTGGGTGCTGCAAATTGTGTAGCTGACCCTGAATAGACAGGGTTGGGGAAGGGAAGAGGTAGCATTTAAATTTTGTTTGTGGACATGTTGGTTTTGAATTTGGTCTGGATTTTAGGACAAAATATCTAGATCTGGGAGCCAGCAGCAAAGCAGTTGGCAGTTGGAACCATGGGCTGAACATTTTAAAACATATGTCAAACCTCAGAGGGAAGGCAGGGGAGGGTGGGTGGGTGGGAAGAGATCAACCAATGAACTTGTGTGCATATATGCATAACCCATGGACACAGATGGTAGGGTGGTGAAGGCCTGGGGTGGGGGTGAGGGTGGGCTGGGAGAGGTCAATGAGAGAAAAAGCAGACATATGTAATACTTTCAACAATAAATATTAAAAAAAAACTCTACAAAAGAAAGGGAAATGTATGGTTTATGTTATCTCTGGAATAACAAACATTAAGGGCTATGTCACACACTGGATAATAAAAACAAAATATGGCATTTAATGAATGTTTATTCTAAGCCAGGTATTTCACTAAGTGTTTTACATACTTTAAAAAATTATCTCCATAATGGATGTATTAGGTAGGTACTATTATTATTATTACTATTTTTTTAATTGAAAAATTTAGTGTTTATTTTTCTTTACTTTTATTTTCAATTGCAATTGACAGTCAATATTATACTAGTTTCTGCTGTACAACATAGTAATTTAGTTAGACATTTGTACCGTATTTTCTGGTGTATAAGACGACCTTTTAACCCAGGAAAATCTTCTTATATGCCAGAAAATACGGTAACCCACCCATCATTTGGCAATAACTTACTTTAATTCTAAATTGTAAATACCGTATTTTCCGGCGCATAAGACCCCCGACCTTTGAGAAGATTTTCCTGGGTTAAAAGGTAGTCTTATAAGCCAGAACATACGGTAATTTACAGAGTGACCCCAGTAAGTCTAATACCCACCAGGCACCATACTGCTATTACAATGTTATTTGACTATATTTCCTATGCTGCACTTTACATCCCCGTGGTTATTTTGTAACTGCCCATTTGTACTTTTTAATCCCATCACCTTTCCCACACAGCCCACCAAACCAACTCCTTCCTGGCAACCATTAGTTTGTTCTCTGGTTCTATAAGTTTGTTTCCATTTTGTTTGTTCTGTTGTTTTTTAGATTTCACATATAAGTGAAATCATATTTTTTCTTTTGTCTTTCTCTGACCTATTGCACTTAGCATAATACTTTCTAGATCCGTCTATGTTGTCACAAATGGTATAATTTCATTATTTTATGGCTGAGTAATATTCTCTTGTATAAATGTACCACATCTTTAATATCCAATTATATATTGATTATAGGTTGCTTCCATATCATGGCCACTGTAAATAAGTTCTATTTTTTGAGGGACCTTCATACTGTTTTCCATCACGGCTGCACCAATTCGCAATCCCACCAACAAATCACAAGTGTTTCCTTTTCTCCACATTCTCACCAACACTTGATGATTTATTGATGATAGCCATTCTGACAGGTTGAGGTGGTATATTATTATGGTTTTAATTTGCATGTCTCTGATTATTGACATTGAACACCTTTTTATAGTTCTATTGGCGATCAGTCTGCCCTCTTTGGAGAAATGTCTTTCTAGGTTCTCTGCCCACCTTTTAATTGGATTATTTGGTGTGTGTTTTTGTTGTTAAGTTGTAAGTTTTTAATAAATTTTAGTTATTAACCCCTTATTGGATGTAACATTGGAAAATATTTCCTCCCATTTAGTAGGTTCTTTTTCATTTTTGTTGAATTTTTTTTAAAGTGTGTAAAAACTATTTAGTTTGAAGTAATCCCCTTTGTTTATTTTTTCTTTTATTCCCTTACCCAAGAGAAATATTGGAAAAAATATTACTAAGAACAATGTCTTAGAGTTTATTACTTATGTTTTTTTCTAGGAGTTTTATGGTTTCTGGTCTTACATTGAATTCTTTAGTTCATTAAATTTTTTTTTTAGCCCTAACCGGTTTGGCTCAGTGGATAGAGTGTCGGCCTGTGGACTGAAGGGTCCCAGGTTCGATTCTGGTCAAGGGCATGTACCTTGGTTGCGGGCGGTGTGGGGGGTGTGCAGGAGGCAGCTGATCGATGTTTCCCTCTCGTTGATGTTTCTGACTCTCTATCCCTCTCCCTTCCTCTCTGTAAAAAATCAATAAAATATATTAAAAAATTTTTTTAAAATATATTTTAATGTTGACATTATTGCAGGAGTCCCAAACCCACTTTGCCCACCTCCACCCTCCCCTGCCTACACCTTCCTTGGCCTTTACCAAATTATTGTTTGTGTCCATGGTAAATGCATATATATTCTTTATTTCCTTCACCTTCTATATTCAGTCACTCCCAAGTCCTAGTTCATTTTGAGTTATTTTTATATATGGTTTAAGAAAGTGGTCCAGTTTCATTATTTGCATGTATTTAAATTTTTTCCAATTGATTCTTTTTCAATATTTCAACCTCTCTTTTCAAGTTGGTAGCTCTCATTTAGTCTCTTATAATTCTCATTAAGTTGCTTGTAGTTCTCATTGAATTGTTTTAGTACCCTTATTACCATTACTCTGAATTATTTATCCGACAAATTGCTTGCCCCTATTTCATTTAGTTCCTTTTCTGGTGTTGCCTATTTTTCTTTCATTCAGGGGTTGTTTCTTTGTCTCCCCTTTTTTTGCTATGCCTTTGTTTTTGTTTATATCAAGCTGCTATAGCACCCAGACTTTGTGTTGTGGTCTTATGTAGAAGGTGTTTTGTGGGACCCAGTGGTGCAGTCTTTTAGGTATTCTGATCTGGGTATTCTAGGAAAGCCCCTTATTTGAGTTATGTGGGTTCTCCTGTTGTAGTTGGTTTTTGAATGTTATTGTTCCCTTCGTGGATGGAGTCTCCTCTCAGGCTGGCTGACTATGTTGCTCACCCCAACTATGTTGTTCAAGCTGTTGTGGAGGTGCTGACTGAACAGAACAAAATACAACACAACAAAACATGAAACAATAGGAACAAAGCAAAAACATATACAATACCCCCGCAGCACCAACAAAAGCAAGCACCAGAGAAAAGAGAATTAGGAGAGAGAATAGAGAGCAAAGATTACAGAAAAATAAAAAAATAAAAATAGAAAACAAAACAAAACAAATTTAAAAAAGCACACACAAAAAACAACAAAAAAGTGGTGGATCCAGAGCTGAGGGGTCAGTACCGACATATACACATAAGGAACTGGTGGACATTGATATTGGGTCTCAAAAGAACTGTTGGTCCAGAAAGAAACTCACTACAGACTGATTCATTTGCCTGTCAGCATAACTATTATTGCTCATCTCACATTCAGTTCTTATAAGTATATCTCTAGTGACACATGATCTCGCTCATCTAGGGGAAATGATGAACAACATAGACTGATGAACAGGAACAGAACCAGAAACAGGGAGGCATCGATCGGACTGTCGGGCTTTGGAGGGAGGATAGGGGAGGGTGGGGGGAGGGGGGAGAGATCAACCGAAGGACTTGTGTGAATGCATATGAGCCTAACCAATAGTTAAGTTCAACAGGGGGTTGGGGCATCTGTGGGGAGGGGTGTGGGATGGGAATGGGGGGGATGAGGACAAATATGTGACACCTTAATCAATAAAGAAATTAAAAAAAAAAAAAACAGTGAAAGGTAAAGCATCAAAACACAAAGGCTGGAATCTTGGGAGCGTAGGATAAAGGGTGATATTTTCTTTCCATCTTTACATGTTTTTATTTTCCCAATTTCCAGAATAAACATGCCATTTTTATAATGTGAAAAAAAAAAAAGTGGTGGAAAGGAATATGTAGATGCAGAGCCAAAGTAAAGAAAATAAGAATAAAGAATTAGGGGAATAAGGAAAGGAAAACAGTTGAAAATAAAGAAGAACAAAAAGAAGGAAAAAAAAGCACAGAAAAGAAAAGGAAGCAAAAAATTTTGAAAAGGAAAATAGAGAAGTCAGATCGACCTAAAATAAGAAAAGGAAAAAAGATGAGAAAGCAGGAGAAAAAGAAAACAGAGAAATAAAAAAAATTCAGTAGTGAAAAAAAAAATTAAATAGGAAAAGGGAAGAGGAAAATTATATATATAAATGAAACAACAGAGACTAGAATAATAATAATCAATAAACCAGATTAAAAACCGTAATTTAAAAATGGAAGAAAGATAGAGAAGAGAAAAAATTAAAAAAGAAAAGAAGAAAAAAGGAAGAAAAATAGCAAAGAAAAAGTGAGGGGAAAAAAGTGAAGTGGCGCTCATTTCAGCAGCTTAGCACGGGATCTCCCCTTTGGGTCCTACTCTTCTGTCTGCCTGCCATTCGGGCTTCCTGTGAGGTACTCCGGTGCTAACCACTGCCAGGAACTGCCCTCCTTTGGCTTTTAACAACCTGCTTGAAGCTCCGAGCAATCCAACTACCCACCGTCTGTGTCCGTCTCTACAGGCCTTGGCTGCAAGCAGGAGGGGCCCATCTGCCCTCTAACCTGGGTTTGTTAGAGGCATGGGGCCATCGCTGGGTCAGCAAACTTCCTCTGGTTCCCTGGCTCCACCTCTGCCTGCCTTGGTCTGGTAGCCAGCTGTCAATTTTAATCACTGGAAAGTGTTTCTGAAAGGACTTCAGGTGGGGGAGGTGCTGTTTAGCTCCTAGGGAATGTGGCGGGTGTGCTTCCCTGCACCAGAGCTCCCCTCTGAGATTGGCCCAAAATATTATTCTGCGCTCGGCTGGACAGCCATCCTTCTAGGAGGCCAGTGGGGTCAGCTGCAAACCTGGGGTTTCCATCAGCTCGCCCACGCAGGGAAAGTACCGGTCTGGTTCCCAGGATAGAGGGGCAGATGGCCCCTGCCCCAATCCAGTCCCTGACACTCCTGAGACCTTTAAACCAGGAGGCTTAGCTTCTGCTCTGGTTTCCTCTGAAAAGGTCAAAATGCAGGGTGTGGCATGCACAGCTCCTGAGTGGGGGACACGCTGTATCACCCAGGGTGGGTTTTTTTTTTTTTTTTTTTTCTGTTTCTTTTCCTGCCCTGCGCCTCCTGGGAGCGGCCAGCTCCTCTCAGGAGAAATGGCTGTTTCGATTTGGGGGCCTAAGACCCAATGCTCCTGGCTGGGCTGCTGCTGTTCCACGTCTCCCTGCCCTGCGTCCCACCCCAGCCTCTCCCCAGGCACCTCGAGTCTGCACCTCCCTCCCTGCACCAAAGCCTTGGGTGAGAAGCTGCAAAGGAAAACTCCTGTGCTCTGGGTTTTACAAAACACACAAAAACCAAACGAAATCTTAAAAAACAAAACTGCGGCTTTCTCTCTGACGGGCCCTGGTCTACCAGCTCCAGGCTCCCCTGCTGCCTTTCAGGACTGGATGTTCCGTGGGCCACTGGTCGTGGCTCTGGCGCTCTAGCTGTGGAGCCCAGCCCGGGTTCTGGGCCTCTATATTCTGAGGGGACAGACCTCCCACAGCCGAGAACTCCCTCCTCACTCCAGGCCGGCCAGCCTGCTGCCCTGGGAGCTGGGTCAGGTCCTCTCTTGACATCGCCCTTCCTCCTGGTCTCCAGGCGTTCTCTGTCCTTCCTGGATATGGCTCCACCTCAGCTGGACCTCAGTTGGTAATTCCAGGTGAATGTTCTCCAATTTGGTTGTATTTCCAGTCTGGCTCTGGGACGAGGTGCATGACAGGTCTGCCTATTCGGCGGCCATTTTGTCCCCTTTCTCTATGGTTTTTTGAAATATCCTTTTTATTTTGTTTGACTTTCTGTTTTTGTTTATATGAATTAAACAAAACAACTCTCTCTTTCCAGCCTTGAAACAAAATGGCCTTTTGTAGAAGTAATCTCTGTATAGACTGTGTGTAGGGTAGTTCTGGCAGGCTAGTAGGAGCTGGGTGAGTGGCTAAGGCATCTGGGGCGCTGGCCTACTGAGGCAGAGTGTTCCAGGAGGGAAGGCCAGTTGCTTGTTAATAGTGCCTTGTTAATCCTGTTTGCTCCCTTTGTTTGGGGCAAAAATAGACTCAGGCAATGTGTCCAGGGACATGCTGCAGTGACCTTGACAGGCAGGCCAGAGCACTTGGACTGAGCCCTCTCCCCGCCTTATGAAGATGGGAGGGAGTATAAACAATGGTGCTCACCAGCATCGCTTGACTCCAGAGAATTTCTGCAGTCCCTGGAGAGTTCTCACGTCTCCCTGACCTTCTCAGTACCGTCTCTCGCTAGTTTGTTGTACAGAAAGTGGTCTTGTGCGGAAGCAACCTCTGTGTAGTCGTTATGTGTTGGTTCGTTTTGGGAAGCTGGTAATCATGTGGTTTTGTTAGTATAGCAGCTAGTTATTAACATAACTTGCCAGGCTGGAGTGGCTCTCAGCAGGGAGACCAGGTGCTGTGGTGACACCCTGTTCTTGCTTGCTTCCTTTGTCTGGAGGCAAAAAACTCCTGGCGATGTAGTTGGGAATGCCCCGTGGTGGTCTGACAGGTAGGCCAAAGCACTTGAGGAGAACTCCTGCTGTTGAAATGGAGGGAACATCAACAGTGGCACCAATGGGCACAGAGAATTCCCGCAGCTGCTGCAATTTTCCACCTATGCAGTCCTTTTCTCTTGCTTGTTATTCAGAAGTCGTTCATGTAGCCTCATTATTCTCACAGGAATAATTTCTCTCTATATACCTTTATTTGCGTTTGCTCATGGAAGGGACAAGGTCAGCATCTTTTTCACTGCTGCCATCTTAGATCTCTTCCAGTCTATGCCTTTCATGGACCTACTCAATTGCATGCTCGGTCTCACTTAATTTTTGAGTTGCCCTGAAAATGCCTGCAGCGTATAAGGAGCTCCACACCTGCCACAAGGTGGGGACAGTGTTTGTCTTGATGCCTGAAGCTCTGTTCAGGCCACTAGGATGGGGTACTTGGTGAGGCACACCTCTAAGCATGCCTAATGACAGAATTGCTTCTCTGGTTACTTAATGGTCTCTTTCCCTCTCCCCCCAAAGTCTTGAATCTTCTATGATGCCCAGCCCATTGGGCTGCATGCTCCCCGCTGCCTGCTCCTACCATGTTGCCATAGGTTTCAGCCCTTTTTTCTCAAAGCTCCCATTTCAAACTGATGACCTTTCTTGTTACCACCTGTTCCACTAGAAGCGTTGCCACTATAAGGAGACCTGATGCCATCTAGTCAGCAGAGATGATCTTTGGTTGCTGAAACTGGCCTGGCTAGAGCCCTGTTTACCACAACAAACCCTCCAATCATGCTGCAACTCTCGCTTTGGGGGGCAAAGCTAGTTAATGCCCTCGATGAGATCCCACCTGCCTCCTCTTTCCCACATGATGTATGGTTGGTGACCTTGTTCCTACCACCCGTGGACCAAATTTGGCCACCACCTCTTATTTTTGTATGGCCTGCATTCTAAGGATTGAGGCCACATTTTAATAATTGTATACTAAAATTACATAGTAGCTACACTTTCATATCTATAAGCCAATGTTGTACTGGAACACAGCCATACTCATGGCTCTTTACAAAACACACCTGACAAATGCTGGTATCCACAATTATGTTTATAAAATTATGTTGAATTTATTTTACTCCACTGTTTGTTCCTTCTGTGTCTCCGTCCTTTTCAAGTCTCTTGATTATTGCAAATAGTTTAAAAAACACACCCAACTCCCATATTCTGTCACCTGTAACTTTAAATACCGATTTAATAGAATTTTTATTGCTGCAAAATATTTTCTTATCCCAGATTATACATTAAAAATCCTTCTTCTTCCTTCCTTCCTTACCCATTCTTTTTTGTTATATACTTCTCCATGTGAATTTAGCATAATTTTAAGCTTAAGATTTGATCTACTATTCTACGGAAATGTTCCATGAATGGTTTCTATGGTTGCTTAGCTTCAAGTATATTGTTTAGAAATTACTCCCAGCTCTGTAATCTGAGATGTCACAAAGAAGCAATGCTCTGAATTTATTAGGAGCACTAAAGATCCAAATGTTGATAAAAATAGTTTTCCATAAAATTGCAATTACCTAATTATTTGCCATTGCACATGTTTCTCAGACTCTAGAAAGAAGGAAAACATTTGAATAGTGAAGGCCAGTCTGGAAGATTTGAGAGCATTTAATCTCTGTAGGAATCAAATAAATGAGAATGCCAGGATGTGCGCTATGATCAGTTTTGTGTATTGACAATTCTAGTGCACTTTCAGTCCAGTTAGGCCGTATTAATGAAAAATTGATTCCTAGAGAACATTTTGTACTTACCAATATTTCATGGTCAGTCTAGGTCACTTGAAGCACTTTACTCCAAGCAAGTTAAGTCAAATAAGTATGTGCATAGTAAAAAAATCTGACGGACAACTGAGGACTAAATTTTCATGTAATGAATAATATAGAATGACTGCCTGGCCTTGAAATGCTGTTGACTCTTTAAAAAATTATTGATTTTAGAGATAGAGAGAGATGAAGGGAGAGAGATATATCAGTTTGTTGTACCACTTACTTATGCATTCATTGGTTGCTTCTTGTATGTGTTGTGACTGGGAATAGAACCCTCAACCTTGATGTATTGAGATGACACACTAACTGAGCTATTCAGACAGGGCTAAGATGCTGTTGACTCACCCCCATGCCCCTTGCAAAAACACACACAACAACCAAAAAGCAAGCTTCAGAAGCATAGAGGGCCCTTTGCTTTTCTTCATTTTTAGGTTTGCCTTTGTCTTGTTAAGCAGCCATGAAACCATCAGATTCCCTTACTGTGGTAAGAATGTTGGTCAATCCACTACCCGCAGGGTATTTGCTTTGGAAGCTATCTGATGTTATTTGGGCTTCCTGTAAGTGACTGTTTCATTATCTCTAGCAGCCCTGTGATTTACATAAATAATTCTTGAGAGTTTATGTTGGATTTGGTTTGTGTTTGTAATGACTGCTCACCCTAGATGGAGATAATGTGTTTATACAGGTAATTCAGTTGCATATGCGGCCAGACCCCTAAAACATCAGTGATCTCTTGCCCTTTCATGGCTTATGCTTATAGCTTCCTTTCTTGTAGTTTGTATAGCTCAGCTAAATTGTGTGTTTTTTTTTTTATGGCTTTCTCTTTGTGGTTATTTAAATAGTGAGTTGCCTATTACAGCAAAATTAAAATATGCTTAAATGTTCGCTAAGCATATTATTCTGGAAATTTGGGTTATTAGAACTTTTCTGTTTCTTTATGTAATTCAAGATTTTTCAGGCTACATGATGTTGGGATAGAAATAGTCACAGAGAAGCTCAAGAGTATTCTTTGTGTATATGTTTTTGTATATATTTCTCCACACTTTCTTGGACCTTTAGTTTAACCTTAAATTTCCCCATCCTGGTTTTGGGAGTCTCTAAAGGTCTACTCCCATGCACTGGGGTAATGATTCTCTGAAGCTTCTTTATGTCTGCCATTTTCCAATTTTCTACTCTGGCTTTAGGGAGGACTTCTCCCATAGCTGCCAGAGAAGTTTTGATACTGTTGTAATAACCTGGTTATTCAACAGGAAAGGAATAAAGGGGAGGCTAGATAATGTAGGCATGCCATTTACACAGCTTTGCCAGAAAGCTGCAGTCAACATTCTCCAAATCTGCTCCCCACAGACTCCTGGGGGCCCACAGCCAGTGGGATCCACACATGGAACTGAATCTAGCCCGAGGCTCAGGTAACCAGGGCTGGCCCTGCTTTTTGCTCTGCTGGAGCCCCAGCTACATATTTTCCAGGACTGGTTTAAGGACAGTGGGATTTTGCAACCTGAGACATATAATTCCATGCCAATAAAAACCATTCACTCTCCCATGTGAGTCTTAGAAAATTCATTTCCTAAAGATATCGTAAGAACCCCACTCTCACTAGCAATGGAGGAATCCCACCAACTGAATCCTCCAGCTACAATTTGAGGCCTGATGTCTTCTTGCTTAAAGTCTCTGAATCCTCCCACCCAGACTGCCCCTAACAAGTGTGGCTTACATGTGTAAATCCTACCTAATAAAGAGGGAATATGCTAATTGACCCCAAGCCATCACAAAGATGGTGGTGCCCACAGCCAATAAGGAGGGAATATGCTAATTGACCGCCCCACCCTAAAAATGGCAGCACCCACAGCCAATAAGGAGGGAATATGCTAATTGACTGCCCCACCCTCAAAGATGGCGGCACCCACAGCCACAAGATGGTGGTGCCCAGTCCCCTGAGCCCCACTGGGGTGGCAGGTATGTGGAATGGCTGGGCCTGCCCCAAGGCGGGCCCGGCCTCTCTGCATGCCTGCATCTGGAGTCCCCCAGTCCCCTCAGTCCCCCAGATGCCCAGCCACCCAGGGCCGGCCCGAGGCACAGGCAAGACTTGGATGGCAGCTGCCCAGATGCCCAGGGCCGCTCGAGGCTCAGGTAACCAGGGCTGGCCGAGGCTTGCACTGCTGGCAGTGGCAGCAGCAGAGGTGTGATGGGGTGTCACCTTCCCCTGATCGCACGGTCGCCTCCCACCCCTGAGGGCTTCCAGACTGTGAGAGGGGGCAGGCTGGGCTGAGGGAACCCCCCTCCAGTGCATGAATTTTCATGCACCGGGCCTCTAGTAGTTAAATAATAAATTAAACTAATAAACACTTAACAAATATACACATTCTATTATTGTATCTTGATAAATGTCTTCATAAACACAAAACAAAAATATATGTAAAGCTACAATTTTTGTATAAATGAAAGTAAAATATCAAAGATGAACTTAAGCATTCTACATATCTGGGTGTTCTATAGATGTTTGAAGGAATAATACAATAAAATATACATAATGAATATACTTTTATTACAAAATTTATTATAACTTGCATTAATGTCTGGGAAATCAGTCATTATATAAAAGTAATAAAGATTTTTATATAATTTATATTCAATTGACAGTAATGATCTAAATGATTAAAATAGACCTATTTTTATAAAATATACATGAAAGCATTTAAAACTCTTAAAAGGTTATTTTTAACACTTTATGATTTTGAGAACGTATTTTTCTCCTGAAATATTAAAATTAAAATACAAAACACACATTTCATAAAATAAATATAAAAATTTAAATTATTGAAATAAAACTGAAATTTTAAATTTAATTTAATAAATATCTTGATCTCACAAAATTTTTATTACATTTATATATGTTTTTCTTTTGAAAAATATACTTTTATTGATTTCATAGAGGAAGGGAGAGGGAGAGAGAGACAGAAACATCAGTGATAAGAGAGAATCATTGATCAGCTGCCTCCTGCACACCCGCCTCTGGGGATCGAGTCTGCAATCCAGGTATGTGCCCTTGACCAGAATTGAACCTGGAATCCTTCAGTTTGCAGGCTGATGCTCTATCCACTGAGCCAAACTGGCTAGGGCGTATATTTATATTTTTATAAACATAAAATGATTTGTAGTTCTATCATTCAATGCCCATCTAGTTGTCAATGTACAGAATTGGTATTATGCTTTATTCATGTTATGTCTAGAATAAGTTGTTTAATGTTGCAAAATGTTTCTTAGTAATCATGTGGTTTTGTTCGTGTGGGTAGCTAGTTATTAATATAAGGAAGAATGCAAATGGGAACTAAATAATAAACTTAAACTGGGAAGCCGAGGCAGGTAGTAGGGCAGCATCCCATCTAGCTTGCTGGGAAACTATAGCATAAACAGACTTATTTACACACTCTAGGGGGCTCAGTCCTCAGCTCAGACAGGAAAATCTCCCCAGGGATGCTGCAGGTACTGAATTCCCAGAGGAAGAAGGAGGGGAATTATTCTGCTGGGCACTGGGCAGTAGAAACCAGATGATGTAGCAGAACTTTTGGACTTGTGCAGCGAGAGCCAGCATGTGGACGGAGAGGGGCAGAGCCAAGCCTGGAAAAAACTGGAAAAGTAATCAGATGAATAGAGGGTGTGGAAGCCCTGTGGAGGGAGGAGGGCCTTACTCAGGCCCAGGACAATTCAGAGAGTTGGTTTGGATAGTTTGAATGGTGCTATATTCTTTACGTGAACCAAGAAAATATATGGAGGATTAACAAAAGCTTCGTGGCAGCGCTTTTATTTTACTTTTATCTATCTATCTATCTATCTATCTATCTATTTATTTATTTATTTATTTATTTATTTATTTATTTATTTATGGTAGTGCTTTGAGAGCCTGCCCACCCTCTACGTCCCTGAGGTTGTATTAATTCCCTTAAATCAAAATAAAATCTTGCAGTCACATTTAAACTTCTCCATGTGTATGCCTTTAAAATTCTTTTCTCACAACACCACAAAACAACTCATTTTCACCTGTAACAGTTTCTCAGCAATTGTGGTAAATACTGTGCTGATATGTGGCTCCTACTGAAACCATAAACAGGCACAACAAGAAAGCAAGAAAATGGACTCTCAGTAATATGGGAGGCCACTGCAAATCAATATTTTGTTATGCAAGAATGTGTTATATTCAGACGAAGGAAGAACTGTAAAGGTAAATCAACTTTTTAAGTGATGTGTGCCAATTATATGTCCTTTCTCATACCTCAGCATTCTCCTCATTAATTCCTCCCTGCATGCACACCATCTGTGCGTGGTAATGCAGCTCCCAAACGTGCATAGCATTTGCATACCTTTTGTGTTGTGAACATGGGGTAAGAGAGGAAGAGAAGTGGTGCCTGGGCAGGGTGGTGCCAAATCTGGAGGGGAATCATCCTTTGCCAGCATGGCACCAGGTGTAGGTGAAAGCCATGCCTTTGGGTGTAGCAGTATGTCAGTCCGTTGTGTTTGTGATGAGCAGCACCTAGTATGTGCCCCCTGCTCCCTACTTTAGCTCCTAAACTGTGGGTCTTACATTGTTCCAAAGTGGGTGAGAGTTTCTCTCTTTGACTTGTGTTTCATTATGTTATCTCAAGTATAAGACAGCATGGATTTGTGTCCCTTTACGTTCTGAGGAAGTCAAGTGAAAAGTATTTTATGTCTACTTGCTGTTCATTGTATTCCTCTCTCTCTAAGAGTCAGGCATGAGCAAAGGGAACTGGATGGAGGACAATCTGAGTAGCACATATCATTGTGGTACAATTAAAGAAAACCTTACTCTTTGACTTGTACTAATTTGATTGGGCAACATGCACAGATCTTTACTCTCTCTTATAAATAAATTTATATTAAGAAAAATTTTACTCCTCATGTAAATATCTCCCTAATGGGCTCCCCCATTTGTTAGTCATAAATGTCCTATCTGATATGTTACATCATGTTAAATCATGTTATAGGATATGGAAATTAGAAAGCATATAAAACAACACTTTGGCCTCCAAATAATACCTCTTTAATAAAATTAGTCAGAATTAATAGTTTTAGGGAAAAGGTCTAGATTATATTATTATGTTTTAGAGACTAGGACTTTTTATTTAGTGTTAAAACTTTATATGTGCTATTTTATTTAATTTTTATGGTATCCCTGCAAGGAGTTGTTTTCTCCATTTTATTCCCCCAAATGAAATAGTTTTTTAGAAGTTGAGTAATTTGCTAAATTAGTAAGTTCCAACATCAATATTTGAATACTGGCCTATTTGATTTTAAAGCTTTTACTTTTTCTGATGAACTAACTGCTAGTTTTTATTGCTACAAGTAAAATTCCATTTAAAAATTTAAATGTGAAATAAAATTATTTTTTTGTAATGGAATTTGGGGGAATGAAAGAATCTATGTCATTTAAAAGCCATCAATAATTAACTCCTTTGACATTTAGTGCTTTTGAAATCGGCAGGACTGCTAGATATCTATTGACTGTTTGCTGGGGAGATTTCATGGCTTGGAAACCTTATTTTATTTTTTATTTTATTTAAAAAAAAATATTTTATTGATCTTTTACAGAGAGGAAGAGAGAGGGATAGAGAGTTAGAAACATCGATGAGAGAGAAACATCGATCAGCTGCCTCTTGCACACCCCCTACTGGGGATGTGCCCGCAACCAAGGTACATGCCCTTGACCGGAATCGAACCTGGGGCCCTTGAGTCCGCAGGCCGACGCTCTATCCACTGAGCCAAACCGGTTTCGGCGGAAACCTTATTTTAGAAATCATTTATAACCAAAATAATTATAAGAAACTTGTTACCAGAGAAATGCATGGATGGTCTCTCTTTGTTGCTAGTGGGAATGGGGTTCTTGGGGTACCCCTGGAATAAGCATTTCTAGAGGCCCCCATGGGAGAATGAGATGTGGTAAAAAGCTTTATTTTCATGGAATTACATCCTTTGGTTTACAAAAATCCCATTTTCTTTAATCCAGTCCTAGAAGAGATGCAGCTGGGGATTCAGTAGAGCTAGAAGCAGAGCCAGTGTTCCAAGTTTCCTTTCCACGGTGGAGCTGGGTCCGGCTTAGTAGTAGGCTGGTGGCAGTTCATTAGTCCATTGTGTGGGGTCCACTTGGCTGTGAGCCATGTGAGCAAATGTAGGAGCGTGAGAGCCTCTGAGAAACCAGGAGCACAAGAGCCCACGAGCCCAAGCTCCTTTGTTTAGGAAATGAAATACTTCAAATCTTCCCACGCTTGCAATGACCATGCCTACACTGGCCAATGACCTGTTCCCAGGTGTCACTGATAGACAAAATACCTTCCCTCTTTCACCCAGATTTTATTGGTCATGCGTCTATTCTCCACCTGTCCGTTCCCTCTCCCAGAGATCCATGGGGAACAGACCAATGGCTCCCTGAGGAGGGTTCAATTGCAGCTTCCTGACAAAGCTACACAAATGGCATGCCTAGACTTTTCGGGCTTCCCTTTGCTCCTTTCATAACTAGGTTTATTACAATGGCATCACACTGTTCTGATTATTGCATAGATGTTGGTGAGAGCATTAAGAAGAACAGAAGACTTGGAGAACACTGCATTGATCATGCTATTCTTTGAAACTTTAAAGAGAGAACTGGACAACAGTAAAGGGTTTGCTTATTGGCTTGTAGATGACAAGAAGCTGGTAGAGATATAGAACATGCTGTGTGAGGTCATCTGAAAACTAGAGTCATGAAAATCAATAGGCTGAAATAATATTTTAAAATTGGCAAATTTCTAAAGATTAAAAAAGAATTGAGAGAGGGATTTATTTTAGCAAAATGGTGGCCTAAGGAAGCTCCAAGCTCTAGTTCCCTTATAGAAACATGAAAGATGATAGCTCCATCACCACCAACAAAAAACAGAAACTGTCTCAACCAACTTTGTCAGAGCTCTAAACAACAAGCAGTTTCATAGCCTCCAAGCTTACACCCAATTAAGAAAAGACGATATTCAGAATGGTCAGAAAGTTTTGTGGTATTTTTACTCACTCTTACCCAACCTCTTTCCTGGCATAGTGGCTGTCTTGGTCTTGAAGCAGCAGCAGCAAGAGCCCAGTTTCCAGTCTTCTCCCTTTAACTGAAAGGGATAGAGCATACTTTATTGGAAAATTATTGTATATTTTTGTTCTGAATTACTTGGGGTGATAAAGACTAATGCAAGGTGTTCATCTCTATTTTGTTTAATCAGAATTCAGGAGGAAAATCTATGGGCAGTGCTTATAACAGCTATAAGGTCACTCACAGATGCCTAGGGTAAGAGATTGTGGGGGTGGTGGTGAGACATAAAATAGACAATCTAAAGGTTGGGGCAGAAGTTTGGATTACAACACTTAGGAAATTAGGACATTCATAAGCAGCTGTATACAGGGGACATTAGAAAGCCAAATGCAAGCATGGGAAAGACACATGCCCAGAAAAATCATAAGAAGACTTTAAACTGTCACATTGGGCTCATTCCTAGGCTCAAAGAGAGCCTAACTAAGTGTTAAAATTTCCATAGCACAGAGCCAAGTGGTAAAGACTGGAGAGCTCTTGAAATTCAAGGAAATATCTGTCACAAAACATTAGCTACACATACCTAAAAGAACAGTGACTTTAGTGAACACACAGAAAGACTAGTATTTGCAAAAATTGTTTGGAAATGTCTCAAAACTAATGGACTACTACAGACTTTAACAATCAAAACAGAAAACAAACAACTCCTGGAGAAGGAGGATTCTGGTTTTAAGAGATATCACATTGTGACATTTAAAGGCCCAATTTTCATGAAATAAAAAGCAGGGCACACGAAGAAACAAAAATGTGACATATTTAAAGAAAAAAAAATAACAGAAACTATCCCAAGGAAGCTCAAACATTAGATTTATTATATAAAGACTTTAAAAACAGTTGTCCTAAATTTGCCCCAGAACCAAAAGAAAAATGGACAAAGCACTAACAAAATCAGGAAAATGATATATGTGGATGAAAGGGGCCCCATAGTAAACCTGACAAGCTCAGGGGAGGCCTGCATGGTGGCCTTACAAATTAAGAGACCAAAAGTAACCACATAGAATGGTTTGAAATTAACATTTTCTAACTAAAAGCAGTTCATTGTGGGTAGTCATGTCCTAGGGCAGTATTTTTCCCTAACAAAGATCAATCTTCACCTTAATTGAGTCTGTCAGTCTTTTTGTACAGTACATCTAGTACAACATTCCTACTAAACAATGCCTTTGCAATAACAAAGTAATTTCCTTTTTTCTAGACCTCTCAAAGCTCAATCACTACATCAGAGTGGAGACCAAAAATCCTCTCGTAGCTAGGAAAGATAAAAAATGGCTGTAAGTGGATGCTGCACAGACACCCTCCTAGGACCAAACTAGCATTACAACTAAAACACTGAAAACTTCCTGAATAATCAACGGAAGACTCACTGGAGAGAACCCTGATAACTGAGGATAGAAAGTGGAGATCACATAGAGACTGGTAGGAGGGGCTCAGGCGCGAAAGGGCTGGCTGGGCTCTCACAGACAGCAACTGAAGTTCTGGAGAGATATCTCAGCTGTGGGGGGTTACCAATGAGAACTCTGGGGTCTAAACTCCAATCTGGGCCACCCAGCAGAGAGCACCAGAACTGAGAAGGGTGCCCACATAACATCTGGCTGTGAAAGCAGCAGGGTTGCTGTCTGCCAGGGAGAGATGTCTGGAAATTCAGGTACCCTCTTAAAGGGCCAATGCACAAAATTCCTTGTGGAGCCACTGACCTTGTGCTCCAGCAGAGGGAGGGCAGAATGGACTGGAGCTGTGTGAGCAGAAGCCAGGATCAGGGGCTCAGGGGTTAGAGCTCAGAGGGCAGACACCCTGGTTTCCTGTGCTGAGTCATTCCCTCGTGCTGGGGAGGTCATCTTTCTCATGCAAACATTTGCTATACATGCAGCTTTGCCTGGGGGGAAGACAGTTGACCCCCCCCTCCCCCTGCACCATTGTAAAACACCTTGCCCCATGGTGTGGAGTTGCTGAGGCCCATTAAGAGCAGAGAATAACAACTAGCCTTCAGGCAGAAGCTATTGCCTGACCCTGTGGAAAAAAAACTCTCACCACACCTGTGGACAACTACCTGAGAGCTATTCAAGACAGAATCCTGTCAGTTTGTAGGCAGAGGTGATCTCTGGAGGATTTGACTCTTTGCCTGATCTAATTAGTTAGAAACAGTGTTTGACACTGTCCTGCATTAGAGATTGAGAGGCATAGCAGATCTAATATATAATCACAGACCCAAACAGGCAGCCAAAATGAGGAGACAAAGAAATAACCCCCAAATGAAAGAATGAGAATTCTCCAGAAGAAGAGCTAAATAAAATGGAGATTAGAAATTTATCTGATATAGAGTTCAGATAAATGATGGTAAAGATGCTCAACAGCATGAGAAAAGATATAGTAATTCTGAAGACAGAAATAAGAATGACATAGCACAAATAAAGAACACATTGAAAGGAATACACAGCAGATTAGGGGAAGCTGAGGATCGAATCAGTGAATTAGAAGACAGGGTTGAAAAAAACCACTTAATCAGAGAACTGAAAACACAATTAAAATACAGGACAGCCTAAGGGAGCTGTGGGACAACATGAACCATAACAATATTCGAATAGCAAGTGTGCCAGAAGAGGCAAAAAGGGAGAAAGGGGTAGAGAAGGTGGTTGAAGAAATAATGGTAGTAAACTTCTCTAACCTGATAAAGGAAAAACTCACCCAAGTTCAGGAGGCATAGATCCCAAACAAGAAGATCCCAAATAGGCCCACACCCAGACACATCATAATTAAAATGCCAAAAATTAAAGACAAAGAGAGAACCTTAAAGGCAGCAAGAAAAAAAAAAGCAAACTGTTACCTACAAAGGAGCTCCCATAAGGTGTCATCTGATTTCTCTATAGGCCAGAAGAGAATGGCATGAAGTACTCAAGGTAATGGAAAGCAAGGATCTGAAACCAAGATTACTATATCCAGAAAGGTGATCATTTAAAATAGACGGTCAAATAAAATAGAGCATCAAATAGGCAAAGAAAGGCTAAAGGAGTACATCACTGACATGCCAACATTACAAGAAATGCTAAAGAAACTGCTCTAATGAGAAGAAGCAGGAAGAAAAATCTAGGCATACAGAATTAAAATGGCAATAAATAAATACATATCTATAATAAACTTAAATGTGAATGGATTAAATGCTCCAATCAAAAGACATAGAAAAGCTGAATGGATACAAAAACATGACCCAACTATATGCTATCTACAAGAAACCAACCTCAGAATAAAAGACACACACAAGATGAGAGTGAAGGGATGGAAAAAATTTTCTATGCAAATGGAAAAGGAAAAAAAGCTGGAGTAGCAATACTCATATCTGACAAAACAGACTTCAAAACAAAGGCCATCACAAGAGACAACAAAGGTCACTACATAATACTAAAGGGATCGATCCAACAAGAGGATATAACCCTGGTAAACATATATACACCTAAATATATATTAAAAAAAAAAACTTCTAGAGGACCTTAAGGGAGAGATCACAACAATACAGTCATATTAGGGGACTTTAACACCCAGCTGACTTCACTGGATAGATCCTCCAGACAAAAAATTAACAAGGAAACAGTGACTCTAAAGGACACACTGGATCAGATGGATTTAATTCACATTTCACCCAAAGCCTGCAGAATATTCATTCTTCTCTGCCGGAAGCCAGTTCCAGCATGTCATAATTGCAAGTTTCATCAAAAGGTTGATGGAACTTGGATACTCAACAAGGAATGAGTCACATATGTTACCACCTGTTGGAATGGCTAAAGGCATTTCCCCCAAACCTGAATAGGATGATTGTTTGCTTCTAGACAGCTCAGGGCATCTTAATCTACATGTTATTGCCTCCTACTGGCCAAACACCTGAACACGGTAGGCTATTCCCCAACCTGACAATGCTTCTGTACGAAACCCTACCCTTTGCAGTGCATGTCTCTACCTTGCCTTAGGACAATTTGTGTTACTAAAAAGCAAGGGGTCCTGAGACAAGGAGAATTTAGCTCCTTTAGCTAGGCTCCTCTGACCCCCAATGCCTTTCAAAATTATCTTTTGTCCTTGGACTCCTACTTAATCTATGGACAGCCTTTCTCCAGATTGCTGAACCCTTCTTAATGCTGGAACAAGAACCCCGGCACTTCTCAAGTGCACATGGATCATTCACAAAGATAGACCACCTGTTAGGACACAAAACAAATCTCTACAAGTTTAAGAAGATTGAAATCATATCAAGCATCTTCTCAGATCATAGTGGAATGAAATTAGAAATCAACTACAGTAAAAACACCTAAAAACATTCAAACACATGGAGGCTATACTTACCTGGCAGGGGAGATACCATGATCACGAAACACATGGAGGCTAAATAGCATGTTATTAAACAATGAATGGGTTACCAATGAGATCAAGAAAGAAATAAACTTCCTGGAAACAAATGAAAATGAAGAAACAACAACCCCAAATGTCTAGGATATGGCAAAAGCAGTCCTGAGGGGGAAGTTCATATTACTACAAGCCTACCTGTAAAAACAAGAAAAATCAACAATAAGCTATTTAACCCTACAACTTAAAGAACTAGAAAGATATAAACAAGGAAAGCCCAGAATAGGTAGAAGGAAGGAAATAATAAAGATTAGAGCAGAAATAAATGAGAAACTAAAACAAACAAAGAAAAACAACAAAAAATCAATGAAACCAAGAGCTGGTTCTTTGAAAGGATAAACAAAGTTGATGAATCGTTAGCCAGACTCATCAAGAAACACAGAGAGAGGACCCAAATAAATAAAATCAGAAATGAAAGTGGAGAAGTAACCACTGACACCACAGAAATACAAAGGATTGTAAGAAAGTACTATAAACAACTAATACTACTCATAGCAAAAGAAACCATCAACAAAAAAATGTAGCCCACGGTATGGGAGAACATATTTGGCAATGATACATCTGATAAAGGGTTAATATGCAAAATATATAAGGAACTCATACAACATAACAGAAGGAAGACAAACAATCCAGTTAAAAAATGGGCAAAGGACCTAAATAGACACTTCTCCAAAGTGGACATACAGATGGCCAAGAGACATATGAAAAAATGGTGACTGATCATCAGCGAGATGCAAATTAAAATGACAAGTATCACCTCACACCTGTCAGAATGGCTACCATCAACAAATCAACAACTGACAAGTGTGGTGCAGATGTGGAGAAAAGGGAACCCTAGTACACTGCTGGTGGGAATGCAGACTGGTGCAGCCATTATGGAAAACAGTATGGCCTTTCCTGAAAAAATTAAATATGGAACTGCCATTTGACCCAGGGATCCCACTTCTAGGAATATATCCTAAGAAACCCAAAACACCAATCAGAAAAAATGTATGCACCCCTATGTTCATAGCAGCACAATTTACAATAGCCAAGATACGGAAGCAGCCCACGTGCCTACCAGTAGATGAGTGGATAAAAAAGCTGTGGTACATTTATACCATGGAATACTATGCAGCAGTAAAATAGAAGAATCTCCTCCCCTTTGAGACAGCATGGAGGGACCTGGAGAGTATCAAGCTAAGTGAAATAAGTCAGTCAGAGGAAGACAAGTATCACATGATCTCACTCATATGTCGAATCTCGGTAACACAATAAACTGATGAATGGAGTGGATCCAAAGACATGGAAGCATGGAACAGAGTGTGGAAATCTCGGAGGGAAGGTGGGGGAAGGTGGATGGGTGGAAGGTTAACCAAAGACCTTGTATGCATATATGCATGACCCATGGACATAGACTATAGGGTCTTGAAGGCGTGGGCTGGGTGGGTGGGGGTGGGGTGGAGGGGGTCAATGGGGGAAACAGGGGAACATATGTAATACTTTAAACAATAATGAATTATTTAATAAAAAATAAAATAAAATTCATGAGTGAAGAAAAAAATAAAATCCCCTCATTGTTACTGTTATTGTGTTAATTGTTGACTGTTAACTATCTTGTACCAACCTATGTAAAAAAGATATGCGTCTATCATTTTATTTTTTATCCTATTCCAGAATTTCCCTGATTTGGTTTCTCCTGCTTCCCTCATCTGTCATCAGTGGATTTCATGGAACCCACTTATGCCTCCTCTTTGGATTGTAATGTATAAGATAGGGTGAAAACTGCCATTTTCAAGAGCATTATCTCAATTTGTTGAGGTTTTGCTTCTGGGAAATTGTAAGTGTGGCTCAAATAAACTCATAAAAATTCTTACCAGTTTGGATGTTTCTTACATTGACATGTATGAACAAAATGAGAATATCAATAAGGAGATAGAAGTTATAAAAGGGAGCAAAAAAATCCTGGAGGTGAAACATACAGTTATTAAAACAAAAATTCCACTACAGAAATTTTACAGAAGATTCAAACAGAGAGGACAAAGAATCATATAACTTAAAAATAGGACAATTGAAATTATTGAATTGGAGAGACAAAAAGAAAAAATAAAGGAAAGTGATTAGGGCAAGGAAATCTTACTCTTTTGGACAGCATGGATGGACCTGGAGAGCATTTTGCTAAATAAAATACAGTTAGAGAAAGACAAGTACTGTACGACTTCACTCATCTGTGGAATCTAATGAACTAAATAAACTAACAAACAAAATAGATACGGACTCATAGATGGGAAACAGACTGACAGCTGTCAGAGGGGAAGGGGGTTGCTAGGCTGGGTGAAAAAGGTGAAGGAATTAAGCAAAAAACAAACAAAACAAAAGCCGTAAATGCAAACAGCCTGGTCTTTGCGAGAAGGGAAGGTGGTGGTGGGGAGGTAGAAGTGGTTATAGAAAGGATAAATAGTGACGGAAGGAGACTTGACTTGGGGTGGTAAATATACAGATAATGCATTATAGAATGGTACACCTGAAACCTACATAATTATATTAACTAGTGTCACCTCAATAAATTAAATTTTAAAAAGTGAACATGGCCTAAGGCAGTGGTAGGCAAACTCATTAGTCAACAGAGACAAATATCAACAGTACAACGATTGAAATTTCTTTTGAGAGCCAAATTTTTAAAACTTCTTCTAATGCCACTTCTTCAAAATAGACTCGCCCAGACCGTGGTATTTTGTGGAAGAGCCACACTCAAGGGGCCAAAGAGCCACACGTGGCTCGCGAGTCGCAGTTTGCAGACCACTGGACTAAGGAATTTGTGGGATGCCACAAGCAGACCAATAATTGCATTATGGGAGTTCCAGAAGAAGAGAATGAGAAAGAGACAGATAAATTATTTATTAAAATAGTAGCTACTCCCCCTACCCCCCAAAATTTGTTGATATACATGACTCCACAGATAAAATAAACTGTAGTATGAAGTAAGGTAAACTCAAAGAGACCCACCTGGTACATCATAATCAGTCTGTCAAAGGCAAAGACAGGAGCTCCAAAATGGCGGCAGGTTAAGTGGAGCTACACTGACACTCTCCCAGGACCAAACTGGAATTACAACTAAGATATAGAAAAACCATCCTGAATAATCAACTAAGACTAGCTGGAGAGAACCCTGATATCCAAAGATGCAAAGTGGAGACTGCATAGAGACTGGTAGGAAGGGCGGAGGTGCGAAGGGCGGACCGGGCTCCCACAGACAGCAGCTGGAGTTCAGAAGGATATCTCAGCTGTGGGGGTTCCCACTGAGAACTCTGGGGTCTAATCCCCAAACTGGGCCTGCAGGCAGAGGTGGATCTTTGGATGCTTTGAGTCTTGCCTGATCTGCCTTTGGACTCGGTGCACATCTTGGTCCTTCCCAAGGCACTCAGCCCAACCGGGGGAGCCACAAGCCGTGGGTTGCTGATAGCTCCAAACAGGGAACTCAGGGCCAGCCACAAACAGCATCTGACATTGTCCTGCACCAGAGACCCTCCAAAAGGCAAGAAAAAATGGTATGTATGACATACCAAGATTACTTGCCTATTCCTCAGCAGAAACTTTGAGGTCAGAAGGAAGTGGGACTATATCTTTAAAGTACTTAAAATATAAACTGAGAACCAAGAATTGTTTGTCCAGTAAAACTATCCTTAAAAAATAAGGGAGAAATGAAAACATTCTCAGATAAACAAGAGCTGAAGAAATTAATGACAACTATTCTTGCCCTGTAATTGATGCTAGCGGGAATTTCTAAGCTGAAATGAGAGGATACTTGACAATAAATAGTTATATGAAGATATAAAGACCTCTGGTACAGGTAAATTCATGGCAAATATGATTACCAGTTTTATTGCAACTTTGGCTTGCAACTCCATTTTTTATTTTCTACAGGATTTAAAACACAAACACATAAAACAATTAAAAATCTATGTTATTGGACACAGTGCATAAAGATGTAATTTCTGAAAATAATATGGAGCTGTATAGAAAGAGTTTTTGTATGTTATTAAAATTAAGTGAATATGAATTCAAATTTAAATGTCACATTGACACCATTGTGATAATTTGGTTATTATTTAATAGGAAAGGAGTAAATGGAAGACTAGATAATATAGGCATGCCATTTATACAGCTTTGCCAGGAAGCTGTACAGTTAATATTCTCCTAGTCTGTTCCCCATGCAGATGGATGAGGGAAGGGACTGGACAATAGACGCCTGCTCAGTAAGGTCCGAGTGACGTGGGAAGGTGCTTGTCTGTCAATCACACCTGGGAACAGGTACTTGGCCAGAATAGGCGTGGCCACTGCAAATGCATGAAACCTGAATATTTTTAAAAAAATGAAATTTATTCTATATTTTTTTCCTTTAAATATATTGTTATTGATTTCAGAGAGGAAGGGAGAGGGAGAGAGAGATAGAAACATCAACGATGAGAGCTAATCATTGATCGGCTGCCTCCTGCATGCCCCACACTGGGGATCGAGTCTGCAGCCTGGGCCTGTGCCCTGTGCATAGGTTGATGCTCAACAACCATTGAGCCATGTCAGCTGTGTGAGACCTGAATATTTAAACTTCTGAACAAAGGGGCACACACTCTTGGACTTTTGTCCTCTGGCCTTCTTGGGACTTCTGTTGCAGGGGGCGCACTCCCCTGTGCCCATGTGGCCCATGGCCCCGTGGGACCCACCCAATAAAGTAATGGACTTTAATTAACCTGAATGCTAAACTGGACCCAGCTGCAAATGGCAGTATTTCATCCTTTCTTATGGCTGAGTAATATTCCGTTGTGTGTATGGACCACTTCTTCTTTATCCAGCTCTCTATCACAGGGCACTTTGGTTGTTTCCATGTCTTGGCCACCGTGAATAATGCTGCAATGAGCATAGGGGTGCCTATATCTATGCAAATACATGATTTTGAGTTTTTTGGGTATATACCCAGGAGTGAGATTGCTGGGTTGTATTTTTGGAGGAATCACCAGACTGCTTTCCATAGTGGTTGTGCCAATCTACATTCCCACCAGCAGTAAATGAGAGTTCCCTTTTCCCCACAACCTAACACTTGTTATTGTTTGTTGTGTTGATAATGGCCACTCTAACAGGCATGAGGTGGTCGTCTCATTGCAGTTTTGATTTGCATTTCCCTAATTGCCAGAGAGGTTGAACATCTTTTCATATATCTATTGGCCTTTCATATGTCTTCTTGGGAGAGGTGCATTTTCAGGTCCTTTGCCAACTTTTTGATGGGATTGTTTGTTTGGTGTTGAATTTTAGTTCTTTATATATTTTGGAAGTTAAATCTTATTTTGGAAATTAAACTTTCTTGAGCTATTGTTTGCAAATATCATCTCCCACCTGGTTGGCAGCCTCTTTGTTTTATTGTCAATTTCTTTTGCTGTGTGGAAGATTTTTAGTTGGATATAGTCCCATTCATTTACTTTTGCCTTTACTTCCCTTGTGTTTTAGGTCAAGTTCATAAAATGTTCTCTACAAACAAGGTCCATAAGTTCAGTACTTATATTTTCTTCTATGTAGCTTATTGTTTCGGGTCTTATATTTAGGTCTTTGATCCATTTAAAAAAATATTTTTTATTGATTTCAGAGAGGAAGGGAGAGAAGAGAGAGACAGAAACATCAATGATGAGAGAGAATCATTGATCAGCTGCCTCCTGCATGCCCCCTACTGGGGATTGAGCCCACAACCCGGGCATGTGCCCTTGACCGGAATAGAATCTGGGACTCTTCAGTCCGCAGGCCGACGCTCTATCCACTGAGTCAAACCAGCTAGGGCTCTTTGATCCATTTTGAATTAATTTCTGTACATGGGGACAAACTGTAATCCAGTTATATTCACTTGCATGTGGATTTCCAGTTTTCCCAGCACCCTTTATTGAAGAGGCTATCTTTATTCCATTGTGTGCTTCTGGCTCCTTTGTTGAAAATGATCTCTCCATATACCTGTGGTTTTATAGTCGGGCTCTCTATTCTGTCCATTGACCTGTGTGTCTGCTTCTCTGCCATTACCATGCTGTTTTGATTATCGTAGCTCTGTAGTATTATTCGAAGTCAGGCAATGTGATACCTCCAGCTTGGTTCTTTTTTCTCAGGATTTCTTTGGATGTTTAGGGTCCTCTGTGGTTCCACACAAATCTGATGATTTGTCATTCCATTTCTTTAAGATGACATTGGGATTTCGATGGGGACTGTATTAAATCTGTAGATTGCTTTGGGTAATATGGCTCTTTTAACTAAGTTGATTCGTCCAATCCATGAGCATACGATATTTTTCCATTTTGTTGTGTCTTTTTCAATCTCTTTTAATAATGACTTGCACTTTTCAGTATATAGGTCTTTCACTTTCTTTGTTAAGTTCATTTCTAGGTGTTTTATCTTTTGGTTTCAGTTGTAAAAGGAATTGTTTTATCATTTATTTTTCTGAAGTTTTGCTGTTAGTATACAAGAAGGCAATGGATTTTTGTACATTGATTTTGTACCCTGCAACTTGACTGTATTTATTTATTGTTTCTAAACGTTTTTGGTGGTGTCTTTAGGGTTTCTCTATATAGAATCATGTCATCTGCAAAAAAGTGACAGTTTGACTTCTTCCTTCCCTATTTGAATGTCTTTTATTTCTTTCTCTTGACCTTTTGCTCTGGCCAGGACTTGCAGCACTATGTTGAATAAAAGTGGTGAGAGTGGACATCCTTGTCTTGTTTCTGATTTTAGAGGAAAAGCTTTCAGTTTTTCACCACTGAGTATGATATTAGCTGAGGGTTTATCATATATGGCTTTTAGTACGTTGAATTACTTTCCTTTTATTCCTATTTTATTGAGTGTTTTAATCATAAGTGGATATTGTATCTTATAAAATGATTTTTCTGCATGTTTATAAGATCATATGATTTTTATCCTTTCTTTTGTTAATGTGGTGTACTACATTGTTGGTGTATGTTGAACCATCCCTGTGCCCCTGGAAGGAAGCCCACTTGATCATGATGTATTAGTTGTTGATTTACTATTGTATTCGATTTGCTAGTCTTTTGTTTAGGATTTTTGCATCTGTATTCATCAGAGATATTGGTCTGCAGTGTTCATTATTTGTGTTATCCTTGCCAGGCTTTGGTTATATTGGCCTCATAGAATGTGTTAGGAAGTATTACTTCTTGAATTTTTGGAAGAGTTTTAGAATGATAAGTTTTAAATCTTATTTTAACATTTGTCATAATTCACTGGTGAAGGCATCTGGTCTTGGACTTTTATTTTTTGAGGAGGTTTTTGATGGTTGTTTCAATTCCTCACTGCTGATTGGTCTATTTAGATTTTCCAAATTCTTCATGATTCAGTCTAGGAAGGGAATATATTTCTAGGAACTTATCCATTTCTTCTAGGCTATTGAAGTTGGTGGCAAATAGTCTTTCATAATATTCTAGTATGATCCTTTGAATATCTGTGATGACTTTTCCTCTCTGATTTGGTCTATATGGGTCTTTTCCCTTTTTTCCTTAGTGATTCTAGGTTTGTCAAATTTATTAATCTTTTGTATATTTGGTTCCACTCTCTTTTAACCAGCTCTTTGTTCCATTATTTTTTTTTGTGTAGTCTATTTGCTCTCTATTTCATTCAGTTCTGCTCTAATTTCTATTGTTTCCTTTCTTCTGCTGACTTTGGGTTGCTTTTGTTCTTTTTCTAATTCTTTAAGATGGATGTTAGGTTGTTTACTTGGGATTTTTCTTGTTTCTTAATATAGGCCTGTAATGATAAAATCCTCCCTCTTATTACAGCTTTTGCTGCATCCCAGAAGTTTTGATATGTTGAATTGTCATTCTCATTTGTCTCTATATCTTTTATTCCTTCTTTGACCCAGTCATTTTTTAGTAGTATGTTGTTTAATTTCCACATATTTGTGAGTTTCTTTATATCCTTTTTGCAGTTTATTCTCATTTCAAAGCATCATGTTCAGATAATATACTTGGTATAATGTCAATCTTTTTGAATTTGTTGAGGCTCCTTTGGTGACCCAACATATGGTCAATCCTTGAGAATATTCTATGTGCGCTGGAGAAGAATGTATAACTTGATGTTCTTGGATGTAAGGTTCTGTGATTGTCAATTATGTCCATTTGGTCTAGTGTTTCATTTAAGGCTGATATTTCTTTATTGATTTTCTGTTTGGTTGATCTGTCTAGAGCTGTCAATAGAGTATTAAGGTCCTCAGCTATGATTGTGTTTTGGTTTGTTTCTTCCTTTAGTTCTGTGAGTAGTTTTATATATTATATATATTTTGTTGCTTCCTGGTTTGGTGCGTATATAGTAAGAAGTGTTAAGTTTTTTTTATTTTTTTATTTTTATTTTTATTTATTTTTATTTTTTTGTGTTATGTTTTTTTAAAAAAAATAAATCTTGATTGTTCAGATTATTACAGGTGTTCCTCTTCCCCCCCACAATAGCTCCCCTCCACCTGATTCCCCACCCCACCACATGCCCTTACCCCCTGCCACTGTCTTCATCCATAGGTGTAAGATTTTTGTCCAATCTCTTCCCGCACCCCTCACACCCCATTCCCCCTGAGAATTGTCAGTCCACTCCCTTTCTATGTCCCTGATTCTATTACATTCATCAGTCCATTCTGTTCATCAGATTTTTTTATTCACTTGATTTTTAGATTCACTTGTTGGTAGGTATGTATTTGATGTCATTTTGTTGTTCATAATTTTTATCTTTACCTTTTTCTTTTCTTCTTCTTCTTAAAGAATACCCTTCAGCGTTTCATGTAATCCTGGTTTGGTGGTGATGAACTCCTTTAGCTTTTTCTTGTCTGTGAAGCTCTTTATCTGACCTTCAATTCTGAATGTCAGCTTTACTGGGTAGAGTAATCTTGGTTGTAGATTCTTGCTATTCATCACTTTGAATATTTCTTGCCACTCCCTTCTGGCCTGCATAGTTTCTGTTGAGAAATCAGCTGACAGTCGTATGGGTACTCCCTTGTAGGTAACTAACTGTTTTTCTCTTGCTGCTTTCAAGATTCTCTCTTTGTCTTTTGCCCTTGGCATTTTAATTATGATTTGTCTTGGTGTGGTCCTCTTTGGATTCCTTTTGTTTGGGGTTCTGTGCGCTTCCTGAACTTGTAAGTCTATTTCTTTCACCAGGTAGGGAAAGTTTTCTGTCATTATTTCTTCTAATAGGTTTTCAATATTTTGCTCTCTCTCTTCTTCTGGCACCCCAAAAATTCAGATATTGGTACTCTTAAAGTTGTCCCAGAGGCTCCTTAAACTATCTTCATATTTTTGGATTCTTTTTTCTTTTTGTTTTTCTGGTTGGGTGTTTTTTGTTTCCTCATATTTTAGATCTTTGGTTTGATTCTTGGGGTACATTGATCTACAGTTGAGTTTCTGTATATTCTTTATTTCAGATAGTGTATGCTTAATTTCTGACTGGTCCTTTTCCATTTTTTTTGGCATTCTCATTAAGGTCCTTGAAGGTCTCACTAAGCTCCTTGCAGGTCTCATCAAGTTTCTCAGCTGTTTTTGGAAGATTCTTGAGTAACCTTATAAATGTGGTTTTGAATTCTATGTCGTCCAGTAGTTTGCTTTCCTCCATTTCTTTCGTTCGTGACATGTTTCTTTGTCTCTGCATTTTGGCTGCTTCCCTGTGTTGATGGAGTGGCTTTGTGTGGTAGGTGACCTATAGGGGCCAGTAGCTCAGCCTCCCCAATCACCTGAGGTGGACGCTCTTGGTATACCCCTTTGTGGGCTGAGTGCAAAGTCTTGGTGTAGTTAAGCCTTGATTGCTGTTGGTACACTGGGAGGAATTGACCTCCAGGCCAATTGGCTGTGAAGACCCACTGTGTCTATAACGGAAGAACTGCTGCGCTGGAGACACGCTTATGGGGCAGGACTTGCTTCAGTGGGGCTTTGGTGCTCACTGAGTCTGCCTCTTGAGTGTGTCACTTATGGATCTGAGGAGTTGAAATCTGGTGTTGTCTCACACTGACCACTAGGTACACTGGCTCCTGGATCTCCAATGGGGTGCAGGTCAGCTATTGTCTGAGGCCACCCAGCAGGAGCTACAGCGAGAACTACAGTTTTCTCCTCTTTGCTTGGGGTTTGGAGGTTTTGGAGCTGTCTGACCAGGGCTGCAAGTTTGCTAGGTTAAGTTGCAATAGGGCAGGCCATTCATATGCAAAAACCGCTGTTTGGAGCTTGGTGGGTTTGTAGGTTGTGCTTGGCGGGGTCTCAGGGCTTCACTAGGCTAGGGCGTGGCAAACAGCAATGGCTGCCAGTCAGCCATCTCTGTGTCTCAGACTGTGTCCCCGCGTACCACGCCCCAGCGCAGTAAACAATTATTCCTGCATGCAGCTCTGCAAGCAAGCCACCCTCACTTTCCGACCCGATGGCAGACAGTCCAGCTTCTCCCCGTAGGAGTTTGGGTCCCCCGCGTCTCCCCAGAGACTGGATTTCAGAGTAATCGGGAGCTTGTCTCCCTTCGGGTTGAAAAAAGCAACGCCTGCCGCCAGCCCGGATCACACGCCTCCATACCTCAGTTTTTCAGCGCTTGTGCACGTCTCAATGCTCTTTTCTCTTTCCTTCTAGTTGTAGAACTTCCACTCAGCCAGCTTTTCTGTGGTTCTGGGTGATAGATGTTTTGTCTTTTAGTTGTAGTTTTGAAATTGTCGTGCGAGGCAGCAGTTTAGGTGTTTACCTTTGCCGCCATCTTGGATCCTCCAGAGAGTGTTAGGTTTTCTTGATGTAGTGTCCCTTTTATCATTATAAAGTGTTCATCTTTGTCTCCTGTTATCTTGAAATCTATTTTATAAAATGTAAATAGATACACCTGCTTTTCTGTGGATGTTATGTGCTTGGAGAATCATTTTCCACCCTTCATTTTGAGTCTACCTTTGTTTTTGCAGCTTAGATGTATCTCTTGTAGGCAGCCTATGGCTGGGTTTTGTATTTTGATCCACTCTGCTACTCTGTGCCTCTTTATTGGTGAATTCAGGCCATCTACATTTAGGGTAATTATTGATGTATGAGGATTTCGTATAGCCATTTTATCCTTTGTTTTCTGGTAATCTGTGCCTCAGTAGATTTTTTTCTTTTGTGTTTTTGTCTGTTGTTTTTGTTTGGTGGTATTCCATACATCTTCCCTCTGATTCCTCTTTTTTTAAAGTGATGTGTCCTAGTTTTGGGATTTTTGTGTGTGGTTACCATTAGATGTATTAAAAAATCAAATTGCATATATATAGTAGTTTTTTTTTTTTTTTTTAGTGCATCTGATCTTCATCCTCCTTTGCCAGTTCAGACCTTTGACCTTTTATGTTTTTGTTGTCATAAATTATCCCTGTGTATGCGGTAAGTTTTTTGGTTTATCTTACTCTCAGTGTTGTGATCTTTTGTTCTTTGTTTCAGGTAGAAAAGCTCCCAAGAGTATTTCCTGAAATGGAGGTTTTCTGGTGCTATGTCCCTCAGCCTCTGTATGTCTGGCAACATCTTTATTTTTCCTTCATATTTAAGGATAATTTTGCTGGATATACTAGTATTATTCGTGGCTGGTAATTTCTCTCTTTCAGACGTTTGTATATTTGGTTCCACTCTCTTCTTGCTTGTAGAGTTTCTGCTGAGAAGTTGGAAGAAATTCTGATAGGTTTTCCTTTGTAGATCACTTCCTTCTTTTCCATGGCTGCTTTTTTTTTAATATATTTTATTGATTTTTTACAGAGAGGAAGAGAGAGGGATAGAGAGTCAGAAACATCGATGAGAGAGAAACATCGATCAGCTGCCTCTTGCACACCCCCTACTGGGGATGTGCCCACAACCAAGGTACATGCCCTTGACTGGAATCGAACCCGGGACCCTTGAGTCCGCAGGCCGACGCTCTATCCACTGAGCCAAACCGGTTTCGGCTCCATGGCTGCTTTGAGAATTTTTTCTTTGTCATTAATTTTTGACAGTTTTAATACCAAGTGCCTTGGAGTGGGCCTCTGTGGACTGAGGTAACTAGGTGTTCTGTTTGCTTCTTGGATTCAAGGATCTAGTTCTTTCCATAGGTTTGGGAAGTTCTCATCCACTATTTGTGTGAAAAGACTCTCCGTTCCATGCTCCCTCTCCTCCTCCTTTGGAATGCTTGTATTTCTAACATTGCTTTTACTGATGAAGTCAGATAGTTCTCATAGGGCTCTTTTACTTTTCTTTACATCTAGTTCTTTCTCATCTTCCTTCTGTGTTGTTTCTTGATTCCTATCTTCAATATCACTAATTCTTTTTCTCCATCAGGTTGATTCTGTTTTCTATGCTCAGTAGCTCACCCTTAATCTCCTTAATTGCATTCTTCATTCCAGGATTTCTGATTGGTTCTTTTTAAAATTTCAATCTCTTTGTTCTTTGATTTGTTTTCTGAGTGCATTGAATTGCTGGTATATATTTTCTCACATCTTGTTGAGTATTTTCAGAACAGCAATCTTGAAAACTCTGTCATGTATACCATATATTTCCATGTGTTCCAGCTTGCTTTTTGGGGATTTTTCATTTTCTTTTTGGTCATCCTCATTACTATGGTTATTTATTGTATTTGCTGTTCTCCTTTGCCTACTCATTTATCTCCCTGTAAGTACTGATAGAAGTTTTAATCTGAAGAGGTATTTCTATCATTTTCCAGTAGATGGCACTGAATTGCAAGATTTTTTAGCTCTGTGATCTCCCAGTCTTGAACCTCCATGGCTTCTGTAAGACAATACAGCTTCATTGCTTGGGGGATGGGGTTTGTTTTGCCCTCACCATAATGGTGACCCCTGACCTCCATGTGGTTCTGCCTCAAGCACCCCTCTTTGGGTATGAGTAACCGAGGAAAATAGCAGTCTACTGCAACAGCTCTTGGTTTAGAAATAACATGCTCCTGGCCCCAACTCTAAGGGTAACAGGAGGCGAGTTTTGGGAGCTCTGATTAAGTTTTTTGAAACACCGCCATAAGGCCACAAGGTAGAACCCCATGCTCTGTCAAGGGGTCTGCTGGCTCAGACACTCTGTTCCTCCTGGGCTACGTATGTGCTTTCCTCCCTTCTTGTCTCCCCATTTATTCTGGTTGCCCACCTTTGGGTGTTTCAATGTGTGGGTCTCTTAGGCATGCATCTGTGATAGCAGGGATTTCTTTGTTGAATTATAGTTGGTTAACTTGTTGATATTTCAGGGCATGAGGACAAGGTGTGCTCTCACACCACCATTCCTCTGACGTCACTCTATAAACAATATTCTTCAAACTATTGACTCCTTTGTAAAAACATTTAGCGTAAAACACAAACACATACACGTACAAAAACATTTCTTTCTTTATATCCTTATTCTATAAGCTTTTTTTCTGTTTAAAAATTTAAAAATATTTTTACTTAGTTTTTTTTGTAAAAACTAACACAAACATATTGATGATCCCATGTAAGGTCAGAATCATCAATATCACTGTCTTTCAGCTCCACAACTTGTCCCACTAGAAGGTCTTCAAGGGCAGTAACACAGTTGGAACAGTGATCTATGGTAACTGTGCCTTCTTTTGGAATACTTCCTGAATGACTTGCTTGAAGCTCTTAAGGAGTTGTCAGTGTTTTCAGAAATATGTCCCTGGTGGTTTGCTTCTTTAAAAAAATGATAGATTTACTTGTAAACAGATAATGCACCATGAACATTCTTCTCCAGTAATTAAGAACTTTTAGTGCTGGAATCCATATTTTCAAAACATTTAAGGAGCTTGTTGAGGTTTTCAAAAGCTTCTGCTAAATCCTTCACTGTGAATTTCCTTGGAGAGGGGTTCTGATTTTTTCTACCCCTGCAGTTTCATTTTCTCTTGCCTCTTTCTCTGCCATGTGTTCCTGTTCCAGTTCCAACAACTCCTTATTAGTCAATTCCTCGGGAACCACCTCTTAATGTTATTCTCATACACACCCATGTTAAAGTTGTTTGTCATCTCAACCACAGCCTTGTTGATTTTTGCAACCTACCTCATCCTTGGCAAATCTTTTGATGTTTGGATGAACCTCTTGAGTGTCTCTTTCCAGATGCCATTTGTATACTTTTTGGTGACATCACCTAAAGTCTAAGAAAGGTTCTTGATGCAATCACAGATGTTTCAATTCTCCCAGAATTGCATTAGTGTCTTCAGTTGCAGCAATAGTCTGGGGAAAAGTTTTTTTTTAGAGGGAGAAACATCATTTTGATATTAAGATAGAGATCACCAATAAAAGGAGGATGTCCTGGCATTATCAACAATAATCAAAGTCTTGAAAGATGTTATTCTCCAAACAGTACTTCTCAGTTTTGCTGGCACAGCAATTTAGGAGGGCATCTTGAAAGAGTTTGTTCATTTATGTCTTCTTATTGGAAAAGTGTCTACTTAGGTCTTTTGCTCATTTTTAAAGGCCTTGGGTTCCTCAATTGTACCATTTCACAAAGGGTTTCAATTTGTAGCCTGCAACATTGCTCTCAAACAAGACTGTTATTTTGTCCTTAAAAGCCTTAAAACCTGGTGATGACTTGGCCTTCTTATAGGTAAAGGTTCTTTCAGGCATCTGTTTCTAGAATAGAGAGGTTTTGTACATATTGAATATTTTCTCTGGCAAGTATTTTTTTCTTTACAATCAGCTTATGCAGAACATTCCAAAAATTTTTAGCTGCCTTCACATCAGCACTCAAAGACTCACTGTTCACTTTCACATTAATGAATTATAATTCTTAAATTTTTTAAACCAGTAAGAAGTAGCAGTAAATTTAGCATCATAGTTGGTTTTAGCTTCCCCCGCCCCCCAACCTTGCAAATAATTATTTTGTTTTGGCAATGATCTTCATGGTTCTGAGAGGAATATGTTTCTATGCCTGGTCTATAATCCAGATCATTAGATGTTTCTCTATATCTGACATAGGCCCTACTAAAATATTTGTTAGTCTTTTAAAAAAATATTATTGTTGAAAGTATTACATGGGTTCTCCTTTTCTCCCCATTAACCCAATCCAGTCTGCTCCTGTCCTCCCCCTACACCCTCCAAGTCTTCACCACCCATTGTCTGTGTCTACAGGTTATCCATATATGCATACAAGTTAATTGGTTGATCTCTTCCCACTCACCCTCCCCTGCCTTCCCTCTGAGGTTCAACAGTCTGTTCATGCTTCTATGACTCTGGGTGTATTTTTGATAATCAGTTTATTTGGTTCATTAGATTTCACATATGAGTGAGATCATGTAATACTTATCTTTCTCTGACTGATTTATTTTGCTAAGCACAATAATCTCCAGTTCCATTGATGCTGTTGCAAATGATAAGAGTTCTTTCTTTTTTATTGCCATGTAGTATTCTATTGTTTAAATGTACCACAGTTTTTTTTATCCACTCATATGCTGATGGGCACTTAGGCTGTTTCTATGTCTTAGCTATTGTAAATTGCTCTGCTGTGAACATAGGGGTGCATATATTCTTTCTAATGAGTAGTTCAGGTTTCTTAGGATATATTCCTAGAAGTGGATGACTGGGTCAAATGGGAGTTCCATTTTTAATTTTTTGAGGAAACACCATACTGTTTTCCACAGTGGCTGCACCAGTCTGCATTCCCACCAGCAGCGTATTAGGGTTCCCTTTTCTTTATAATCTTGCCAACACTTGTCATTAGTTGATTTGTTGATAGACGTTCTGATAGGTGTGAGTTGATATATCATTGTTGTTTTGATCTGTATCTCTTGGATGATTAGTGACGTTGAGCATTTTTTTCATATGTCTCTTGGCTTTCTTTATGTCCACTTTGGAGAAGTATCTATATAAGTCCTTTGCCCATTTTTTAATTGGATTGTTTGTCTCCCTTTTGTTAAGTTGTATGAGTTTCCCTATATATTTTGGATATTAATCCCTTATCAGGTGTATCATAGGCAAATATGTTCTCCCAAGTAGTGGACTCTTTTGTTATTTTGATGATGGATTCTTTTGCTGTGCAGAAGCATTTTATTTTCATGTAGTCCCATTTGTTTATTTTCTCCTTATTTTTCATTGTCCAAGGAGATGTATCGGTAAACATAATTCTATGAGAGATGTCTGAGATTTTGCTGCCTGTGGTTTCATCTAGGACTTTTATGGTTTCATGTCTTACATTTAAGTCTTTTATCCATTTTGAGTTTACTCTTGTGTATGGTATGGTGGTATGGTATAAGTTGGTGGTCTAGTTTCATTTTTTTTGCAGAACCATTTATTGAAGAGACTGTTTCTGTTCCAATGTATGCTCATGCCTGCTTTATCAAATATTAATTGAGCATAGTGGCCTGGGTTGATTTCTGGGTTCTCTGCTCTGTTTCATTGATATATATGCCTGTTCTTGTGCTAGTACCAGGCTGTTTTGAGTTCAGTGGCTTTGTAGTATAACTTGAAATCTGGTATTGTGATTCCTCCAACTTTGTTCTTCTTTCTCAAGATTGCTGCAGCTATTCGGGGTTTTTTCGTTCCATATAAATGTTTGGAGTATTTGTTCTAGGTTTGTGTAATATCTTGTTGGTATTTGAATAGTGATTGCATTGAATCTATAGATTGCTTTGGGTAGTATGGACATTTTAATGATGTTGATCCTACCAATCCATGAACAGGTATATTCTTCCACTTGTGTATATCTCCCTCTCTCTCTTTTTTCAACGTCTTGTACTTTTCAGAGTATAGGTCTTTTACCTCCTTGGTTGACTTCATTCCTAAGTATCTTCATTTTTTTTGTTGCAGTGGTAAATGAATTGTTTTTAGTTTTTCTTTCTGAGAGTTCACTATTGGTGTATAAAAATGCTATGGATTTTTGGGTGTTAATTTTGTATCCTACTACATTGCTGAATTAATTTATTAAATCTAGTAGTTTTTTGATGGAGTCTTTAGGGTTTTCTATGTGCAGTATCATGCCAACCTCAAATAGTAAGAGTTTTACTTCTTCCTTTCTAATTTGGATGCCTTTTATTTATTCTTGTCTGATCGCGGTGGCTTGGACTTCCAGTACCATGTTGAACAAGAGTGGTGAAAGAGGGCATCCCTGCCTTGTTTCTGTTCTTAGGGGAAATGGTTTTTGTTTTTGTCCATTGAGTATGATGTTGGCTGTAGGTTTGTCATATATGGCCTTTATTATGTTGGGATACGTTCCCTCAATTCCCACTTTGCTGAAGTTTTTATCAAAAAAGGGTGTTGGATTTTGTCGAATGCTTTTCCTACATCTATTTATATGAGCATGTGATTTTTGTCTGGCAATCTGATTACGTGTTGTATCACATTTATTCACTTGTGAATATTGTATCAGCCTTGTATCTCCAGAATAAATTTAATGAAGTATTAGCTTTTTAATGTACTGCTGGATCTGGTTTGCTAAAATTTTGTTGAGGATTTTAGCATCTATGTTTATCAAAGACATTGGCCTGAAGTTCTCTTTTTTTGTTGTGTTTTAACTGGTTTTGGAATTAGGGTAATTCTAGCCTCATAGACAGAGTTTGGAAGTGTTCCTTCCTCTTGAATTTTTTTTGAATAGTTCAAGGAGAATAGGTGTTTGCTGTTCTTTGAATATTTGGTAAGACTTCTAAGAATCTGTATAGACCAGGGCTTTTGTTTGCTGGGTTTTTTTTTTTTTTTTTTTTAAATTACTGCTTCAATTTCATCAGTAGTTATCAACCTATTCAGGTTTTCTGATTTTTCCTGATTGAGTTTTAGAAGGTTATACTTTTCTAGGAATATGTCCATTTTGTCCAGGGTTTCCCATTTGTTGGAATAAAGTCATTTATAGTATTTTATTACAATTCTTTGTATTTCTATGTGGTCAGTTGTTACTTCACCTCTTTCATTTCTGATTTTGTTTATTTGGGTCTTCTCTTTTTGTTTCCTGGTGAGCCTAGCTAAGGATTCATCAATCTTGTCTATCCTTTTGAAGAACCAGCTCTTTTTTTTTTTTTAAATATATTTTATTGATTTTTTACAGAGAGGAAGAGAGAGGGATAGAGAGCCAGAAACATCCATGAGAGAGAAACATCGATCAGCTGCCTCTTGCACACCCCCTACTGGGGATGTGCCCACAACCAAGGTACATACCCTTGACCGGAATCGAACCTGGGACCCTTGAGTCCGCAGGCCGATGCTCTATCCACTGAGCCAAACCGGTTTCGGCTGAAGAACCAGCTCTTGATATTATTGATCTTTTGTATGTTTTTTATTTTTATCTTTATGCCATTTATTTCCACTCTGCTCTTTATTATTACCTTCCTTCTACTTGTTCTGGACTTTTCTTGTTGTTCTCTTTCTAATTCTTTAAGTTGTAGTGTTAGATAACTTATTACCAAGTTGTTCTTGTTTTTTGAGGTAGGCTGGTAGTGCTATCACCTGGGACCTCTTGCATTGTGTCCCATAGATTTTGGAATTTTGTGTGTTCATTTTAATTTGTTCCCAAGATGTTTTTTATTTCTTCTTTCATCTCTTTGGTAACCCATTCATTCTTTAATAGCATGCTTTTAGCCTCCATGTATTTGATTGTGTTTGAGTATTTTTATTGTAACTGATTTATAATTTCATGCCTTTTTGGTCTGAGCAGATGCTTGATATGATTTCAGTCTTCTTGAGTTTGTAGAGACTTAGCCTGTGTCCTAACATGTGGTCTATCTTTCAAAATGTACCATGTGCACTTGAGAAGAATGTATATTCCACAGCTTTGGGGTGGGATATTCTTTTTTTTTTTTCAATTTTTTTTATTAAGGTATTATATGAGTACATATCTTACCATTGCCCCCCACCAATTGGGGTGGGATATTCTGAAGATGACAATTAGTTCTATCTGTTCTAGAATTGTGGGAAGCCTGTGCCGCGTCAGCACAGCCAAGGGTTCGGTGAGCCTGAGGGAGGGCCGGTGAAGGATGAAGAATAAAGACAGACAAGAGAATAAGCTGGGTCTAGGTGGATCTTCTGTGCCTTGCTGAGGCCACAGAACAGATCCAGACTGCAAAGCTGATGCTTTATTTATGGTCAGGGGCAAATAAGGTAATTTACAATGTCCTTGTAAGTTACACTTGTTTTGACAGCACTTGCTGCCCCTCCCACAGCCCATTAACTACCCAGGAAAGATCTAGGGAGCAGTTACAAGATCAAGCTTAATTATGCTTAGAGGACTGTGCCCTCTAAGCTGGGACTTGTTTGCAAATTTGCCAGAAGGTCAGTCCGAGGCTTAACCCTATAACAGCTCCGACAGAAGCCACCCAACTGGCGATACTATCATGAGAGTGCACCATGGAACACGAAAGGCCCATGGACCTTGGAAGTTGGAAGGGCTGATGCTAAGCACCCAGTTATTAAGATAGTGGTGTCTCAAGGCAATTCCCTAACCTGATAATCCTTTTACTGTTTACCAAACTTTACCTTTGATCTGCCTGTATGCATTGTTAAATGTGTATTCAAGTAAATAAAAGGTGGACCAGGCCAGAGGTTGGGGTGTCTCTTCAAGAAAGAGGCTCCCCCTGGCTCCCAATGCCTTCTAAATTCATATTTCTTGTATAGTATTTTCATTTGCGCGTCAGCCCTTCCTTCAAACTCGGAACCCTGCTGCGAAGGTCGTGGCATAGAGTGTCATTTAGGATTGCTGTTTCCTAGTTGATTTAAAAAATTTTTTTAAAAAATTGATTTCAGAGAGGAAGGGAGAAGGAGAGATAGAAATATTAATGATGAGAGAGAATCATTGATTGGCTGCCTCCTGTATGCCCCCGACTGGGGATCGAGCCCACAACCCAGGCATATGCCCTTGATTGGAATGGAACCTGGGATCTTGCAGTCTGCAGGCTGACGCTTTATTCACTGAGCCAAACTGACTGGGGTTCCTTGATGATTTTTTGTCTAGAAAATTTATCCAATGATGTCAGTGGGGTACTAAAGTCCCCTACTATGGTTGTATTGCTATTGATCTCTCCCTTGATATCCTCCAGAAGTTTTTAAAAAAAATATATTTAGATGCTCCTGTATTAGGTGCATAAATGGTTACCAGAATTATAGCCTCTTCTTGTATGGATCCCTTTAGTATTATGAAGTGGCCTTCCTTATCTCTTGTTATGACCTTCACTTTGAGCTCTATTTTGTCAGATATAAGTATTGCTTCCTCAGCTTCTTTTTTATTTCCATTTGCCTGAAAAATTGTTTTTCATCCCTTCACTATCAGTCTGTGTTAGTCCTTTGTTCTAATGTGGGTCTCTTGTAGACAGCATGTATATATATCGGTCATTATTTCTTTTTTTAAAATTGTTTAAAGTATTACAAATAGTAGTACATATGTCTTCCCCTCCCCCCCATTGACCTCTCCTCAGCCTCCCCCACTCCCCGGCACATGCCCTCATTCCCCTTGTGTCTGTGTCCATTGGTTATGCTTATATGCATGCATACAAGTCCTTTGGTTGATCATTTACCTCCCACTCCCACCCTACCCTCCCTTCCCTCTGAGGTTTGAAGATCTGTTTGATGCTTCTATGTCTCTGGATTTACTTTTGTTCATCAGTTTATGTTGTTCATTATATTCCACAAATGAGTGAGATCATGTGATATTTATCTTTCTCCAACTGGCTTATTTTGCCTAGCACAGTGATGATGAACCTATGACACGCGTGTCAGCACTGACACGCTTAGCCATTTTTGATGACACGCGGCCGCTGAGGCGGCCGCATGCCGAGGATGAAACATTTGCTGCTCCTGAGGATGAAACATTTGCAAAATAATGTTTTTTCCTCAAATGACACACTACCCGAGTTATGCTCAGTTTTTTGGCGAAGTTTGACACACCAAGCTCAAAAGGTTGCCCATCACTGGCCTAGCATAATGCTCTCCAGGTCCATCTATGCTGTTGCGAATGGTAAAAGATCTTTCTTTTTTACAGCAAAATAGTATTCCATAGTGTAGATATACTACAGTTTTTTAATCCACTCATCTACTGATGGATACTTAGGCTGTTTCCAAATCTTAGGAGAAGAAAAGAGCAAGAGAAGAGAGAGAAAGAAAATTGAGTAGTGAAGAAAAAGAAAAGAGAAGGGGGAATGGAGTAGGAGCAGGGAAGAGCAAGTTAGATATGTGAATAAACCAACAGAGACTAGAATAGTAACCATCAATAAAGCAGATAAAGAATATCAATTAAAAAAAAGGGGCAAAAAAAAAGGAAAGAGAAAAACTAAAATGGAGAAAAGAGAAGAAAAATGGGAGAAAAAAAGAGAAGAGAGGAAGAAAAAGGTGCAAAAACTGAGAAAAAAAATAAGAAGAAAAAATAAAAAGAAATAAAAAAAATAAATAAAAAAGTGAAGTGCCAGTCACTTCAGCCAAGTTTTAATGCCCCATGGGAGCTGGTTTAGGACCCCATTCTTCTGTTCTGTCTGTCAATTCTGGGTTTCCTGTTGGGTACTTAAGTGCTAACCACTGTCAGGCACTGTCTTTTGGCTTTTAGCACACTGTTTAAAGCTCCAAGCAATCCACCTGGTCCTCTGCTTGTGTCTGTCCCCCAGGCCTTGGCTGCAAGCGGGCGGCGCCAATCTGCCCTCTTTGCCTGTCTGCCAGTTGTCAATCTTAATCACTTAAGCGTCTGTTTCTGACGGGGCTTTAGGTGGGGTTAGTGTTGTTTCACTTTCAGGGAATAAGATGGGTGTTTTTTTCCTGACCCAGAGCTACTCCTCCTTGAGTGGCCCAAAATATTATTCTGCCCTTTGTTGGATAGAGGCACTTGTATGGAGACCAAAGGGATCAGCTGGGGCCCTGGAGTTTTATCAGTCTGGTCCCTCTTCCTCTCCCTCTCCCTTTCCCTCTCCCTCTCCTTCTCTGTCTCCCTCTCCCTCTCCCTCTCGAGCCTGCCACCCCTCTGGAGCCCTGTCACCCTTCCTACTGGTTTCCAGGCATTTTATGCCTTTTCTTATTATAAGACTAGAGGTGGGGTCCCTCAGCCTGGCTGGTGATTGGAGCCAATCTGGGCCATCTTGCCCAGTCCTGATTGGGGCTGATGGGGGCCAGCCGGCCAGGGGGAGGGACTGCGGGAGGTTGGCCGGCCGAGGGAGGTTGTCTGTGGGAGTGCACTGACCACGAGGGGGCAGGTCCTGCATTGAGCATCTGCCCCCTGGTGGTCAGTGCATGTCATAGTGATCAGTCAACCGGTTGTTCAGTTGACCGGTCGTAAAGGTTGTTTAGGCTTTTATATATATAGATGCCTCCTAGGCTGTGCCTAAGTTGTTAATTCTGGGTGGATGTTCTCCAATTTAGTTGTATTTCCAGTCTGGCCCCAGAAATACAACTAAATTGTTTACACTACAAGTCTGCCTATTCAACCACCATTTTTTCTTCCTTTTTGTTAGTCTTATTGCCTTCAACAAAGCAGGTCCTTTAACAGCTTCTATTATTTTTTAGATATATCCTATATAATAAAGAGCTAATATGCAAATGGTTGTCACGCCCTCACACCATCACACAGTAACAGCTCAGACACACAACATTGGGGAGAGAGGAATGGGGACCATCCAGGCACAAATGAGCTCGCTAGAGAGGAATGGAGACCAGCCAGGCTGTGGCCCAGGAGAGGGACAAGCCGCCCACCCCGCGGTCCCGGGCACCAGCGCCTGTGGCTGCGGCCCTGGCAAAGCTGCCTGCCCACGGTCCCCTGTGGCTGGGTCCTGGGTGCATGCGACCAACTGGAGGAGGGAATCCTGGGTCCTGGTTGCAGGGTGAGGCAGAGGCAGTTAGGGGTGATCAGGCTGGTAAGGGAGCAATTAGCAGCGATCAGGGCAGGCAGGCAGGCAGAGGTGGTTAGGGGTGATCAGGCAGGCAGGCAGGCAGGTGAGCGGTTAGGAGCCAGTGGTCCCAGATTGTGAGAGGCAGTCGGACATCCCCGGAGGGGTCCTGGATTGGAGAGTGTGCAGGACGGGCTGAGGAACCCCCTCCCCCCGTGCACGAATTTCATCCACCGGGCTTCTAGTCTGAAATAAAAGTGTAATATGCTAAATAGACTGGACATCCTTCTGGATGACCTTCTGGATGAAGCCGGGGCTGTGAGGGAAGCCCGGGTCCCGGCTGCCAGAGGGAAGCCAGTGCCGGCAGCTGGGGGAAGGAAGGCCTACCTACTCTAGCACGAATTTCGTGCATCGGGCCTCTAATATATATATATAATTGATTTTAGAGAAAAAAGGAGAGGGAGATAGAAACATCAATGATGAGAGAGAATCATTGATCAGCTGCCTCCTGCATATCCCCACAGGGGATTGAACTGTGATCTCCTAGTTCATAGATGTTCAGCCACTGAGCCACACCACTGGGCTATCATTTGTTCAAGATCATAGCTATGATGGAATGGGACATAACTGAATGGAAAGCAATGACCATCACTGATTTTCCTACTTTGTAGTCCTAATCACTTTTAATTTCATTTTCAGGTCAATCATATGACATGGACTCTTACTGACAAAATTAGCAGTAGATTTTGTGTGCTGAGGGAAAATGCTGAACAAGACAATGATAAAATCAAGAGTTAAACACAAGATGTATGAGACTGTTGCTGGCATAACAGCATACTACTTCACAAAAAACCTTTTTTTGTAAGTAAAAAGCATACACTTTAAAATAAAAATAAAATAATAATGAAATATAGAGTATAGTCAACAAGTAAACCAGGACTAGTAGTTTATCATTATCAATTATTATGTTCTATAAATAATTGTATGTGATATGTTTTTATACAACTGGTGACACAGTAGTTTTGTGTACACCAACATCACCACAAACTTGTGAATGATGTCAAGTACATACACATTGAATATTGGAACACCTGAACATATTAAGCAAATACTAACAAATTCAATAGGAGAAATGGACATCAATATAATCATAGTAGGGGACTTCTGTATCTCACTTTCAGCAATGGGTAGATTATCTAAACAGAATATCAACATAAACCATACTTTAGACCAAACTGATTTAACAAACATGTATAAAAAATTCCATCCAACGATAGCAGAATATACATTCTTCTCAAGTATACATAAAATATTTTTCTGATAAATCATATACTAAGACACAAAACAAATCTTAGAAAATTTAAGATTAAAATAACTATCTTTTCTGATTACAATAATATAAAGGTAGAAATCAATAAGAAGAAAGCTATAAAATATACAAATAGATGAAAACTAACACATTTCTGAATAACCAATGCTAGTTGGAATTGCATTAGACTGAAGGAACAAAAATTTAACCAATCATGCTAAAACAGCATCATTTTTCTTTTCTTTTCGCAAGGTGTTGAGAGAGAGGCATCTGGGCTGGTGTAGATGCTAAGAATCCTTTACTCTTTCAAGTTTCCTGCTCAACCCTTATCAGTTTGTGTTTTTAATATTTCTGAGTCCAAGGATACTAGAATCCAGACATTACTTCTGTATTGGAGCAAATGTCCAAAGATGTCTACCATTTGTCTCTTCTTTTTTATTAAGAAAACAATAGCTTTATTAGACTTGCCACTGAGGAGAATTCAATTTCATCTCATTGACCAGGTCATGGTTGTCCTACCAATAAAATTTCATTCATTTGTTAAGGAAGGAGAGAAAGAATATTGAAATTGAGTCTACAAGGATACATGCCATACTCTTGTTTAAATAAGAACGTTAATTTAGGAGTTGGCTATCTACATAATTTAATATGTTATCCTATACAATAAAAGCCTAATATGCAAATTGACCAAATGGTGGAACAACCAGTGGAATGACTGGTCGCTATGATGTGCACTGACCACCAGGGGACAGATGCTCAATGCAGGAGCTGCCCCCAGCCCTCAGGCCCCGGGCCAGCCAAGGTGGGTGCCAGAGGGGGCCCTGATCGCCCCACCGGTTGCCCTACAGAGGGAGGCAGCTGGTGACAGTGGCGGGGGGGCAGGGCTGCTGGCGAGCGAGCAGTGGCGGGGGGTGGTGCTGCCCCCCACCCCCATCACAGAGGGAGGCGACTGGCGGTGGAGGGCAGGGACAGCGAGTGGGTGGGGCCAGGCCAGCCAAGGCAGGTGCCAGAAGGGTCCCCGATCACCTTGCTGGTTGCCCCACAGATCAGCCTTGATCACCGGCCAGGCCTAGGAACCCTACCCATGCACAAATTTTGTGCATTGGGCCTCTACTCTATAATGATAAAAGTGTAATATGCTAATTAGACCAGATGGTTGAACAGCGGAATGACCATCTGGACGACCTTCCGGATGAAGCCAGGGTTGCAAGGGCCAAGGCAGCCGCCGGGGTGAGGCTGTAAGGGCCAAGCCCCTTGCACGAATTTCATGCATTGGGCTTCTAGTCTATATATATAAAAGCTTAAGCGAACATTATGACGGAACAACTGGAATGATCGGTCGCTATGATGCACACTGACCACCAGGGGGCAGGCGCTCAACGTAGGAGCTGCCCCCTGGTGGTCAGTATGCTCCCACAGCCAGAAGTGAGTGCCACTCAGCCAGAAGACGGGCTCACGGCTGGCGAGCACAGCTGCAGTGCTACTGGGCGGCGGCAGCAGGCACAGTGGGGCTGAGATGAGCAACAGCGGAGCTGTGCCGGGCCCCTGCCACTTTGGCACTGCTACATTCCTTGGGGGGATGTTGGACTGCTGGGTTTCAACCTGATGCCTGCAGGCTGGGCCTTTGGGGATTGGGTTGAAACCCTGTAGTCCGACATCCTGAGGGGTCCCGGATTGTGAGAGGGCGCAGGCCAGGCTGAGGGACCCCACCCATGCACGAATCGTGCACCAGGCCTCTAGTCCTCTCTAATAAAATGGTAATATGCAAATTAACCATCACTCCGCTACATAAGCCATGTCCACCATCCAAGCTACGCCCACCAGCCAATCAGGGCGAGTATGCAAATTAACCCCAGCCAAGATGACTATAGCCACAGAGAGCAAGGTTTCCCAGGTAACAGAGCAAGCCAAGCTTTCCATAGCTTTTGCAAGCCTAAGCCTCCACTCAAGCTACAAAGTTTCAATTATAGAAAGTAAACAAATTCAAACAGAAATGGGGGCAGAACGGAGCTTGAGAGAGCAAGCCAGGGTTGCCGGCGGCAACAGGGGAAGCAAAGCTTTCTGCATACCCTGGCCGGGCTCACCCGCTTAAGGCTACAAAGTTTCAATTGTAGAAGGTGAATTAACTGCCACAGAAATGGCTGCCGCCCTGGAGGGAGCAGCAGGCATGGCTCCGCTCCAGGCTACAAAGTTTCAATTGTAGAAGGAAAATAAATTCCAGATACCAGGGCCTCCGCTTGGGTCGCCAGGGGGTGTGGCATCCTGCAAACCACCACAGGCCCCTTGCTCAGGCCACCCCATGCCCCAAGGGAACCCCACCCTGATCTGGGACACCCTTCAGGGCAAACCAGCTGGCCCCCACTCCTGTACCAGGCCTCTATCCTATCTAATAAAAGAGTAATATGCATATTGACCATCACTCCAACACAATATTTATGCCTCCATGTGGTCAAAGATCCTGCCCCCATGTGGACACAAGATGGCCACTACAAGATGGCCAACAGGAGAGGGCAGTTGGGAGGCACCTGGCCTGCAAGGGAGGGCAGTTGTGAGGGACCAGGCTTGCAAGGGAGGGCAGTTGAGAGGGACCAGGCTTGCAACGGAGGGCAGTTGGAGGTGATCAACCCTGCAGGAGAGGGCAGTTAAGGGTGACCAGGCCGACAGAGGAGGGAAGTTGGGGGCAAACAGGCTGGCAGGGGAGCAGTTAAGCATCAACCAGGCTGGCAGCGGAGTGGTTAGGGGGTGATCAGGCTGGCAGGCAGAAGCGGTTAGGGGCAATCAGGAAGGCAGGCAGGCAAGCAGTTGGGAGCCAGCAGTCCTGGATTGTGAGAGGGCAGTCGGACATCCCTCCAGGAGTCCCAGATTGGAGAGGGTACAGGCTGGGCTGAGGGACAACCCCCCTCCGTGCACGAATTTCGTGCACCGGGCTTCTAGTATTTATATAATTAGGTAAGTATATCAATTATATTTATTTTCACTTTTTTCTGTGAGAATCTTCTATTAAGCACTAGTGACTGAAAATCTTTGCGAGACCTCCATCCAGGGGAGGAAGGGCAGAAAATGCACCTTGGGAATCCAGGGCTTGTTCTGGACTTGTCCATAATGAACAAGCAGTGCATGGCCTGCTACCATTTGCAGAGAGATATGTGAGGTATGTCCCTGGTCTACTAAGAAAGGGAGGTAGATATCTAAAACTAAAAATGGTGAATTATTTATGATGCTCTAAATAATACAAAATGTAGCTATAAAGTAATTTGGTTTTTATTAGCACATTATGAAGATGAATTATATAATTTCAAAAGATATTCTTGCATGGCCTTTCAATTTGCCAGGTGATACTGTGTTAATATATCTATTTAATGCATATGAAGACTGAGATGGTTTAGTTTCATTTTTAAATTTTTATTATTTTTTTCCCATTATTAAATTTATCAAGAAAAAAATTTATCAAGGGAATAATCTGAGTTTTTAGAGGCTTGGTTTAGCAAAGTTAAAGACTAAAAGCTTCTGGGAGGTCGGGGGTAAGGGGAGAAATGGGAGATATCTGTAATACTATCCACAATAAAAAATATATTTAAAAATAAAATTTTTACCCTAGATAGGAAAAAAAGACTAAGACCATTTAAACATTTTAAATCTTTTAACCTACCAAGTGGGATCTAAATTAAATAAATCCTCTCATGCTTTAGGATAGAGACAGCTTTCCTAAATCATAAAAGTTGACTTCCAAGTCACACTCTTACCTCTACTGCCTTGTAATCCTACGAACTAAACCTCACCAGGGATGGCTTCTCTGGAAGTCAGGGTGGGATAAACAGGCAATATCCTGACACAAACTAGATGTAGACTCTGATAAGTAATGTGATCATATAATTTATCATCCAATGAGGATACTTCTGAGAGTGAAAAGGGGTGCTGTTAACCACTTGGGAACAAAAGGCATACAACGGCCACCCTTGGATAAGGCAGTTTGGGAGACTAAATTTCCCAGGATGCCCTGCCCTTGAAAGTAAAAAAGCTTGACTAGAACAAAGCACTCTGGGACCTGTGGTTAGCACCATTTAGGAGGTAAACAGTATAGGGCTGGGTGCTGGCATGGAAACTTCCTCCTTCCATGGGATACGTAACCAGACACAGAACACAACACCTGAGGTGAGATTTCAATGGATATTAAGTCTGGGGTAGAGCCTCTCTCCCCCCAACAACTTTAGCTTCCAAAGGTGCGGAGCAGGTAGAGCCGGCCATTGGTTCACTGCCGGGTTTCTCCTTTCATCACCGGTGTCCCCACTGCTGCTAACCTTTAGGGGAATTCTGGGCCAGGTACTGTTCCCACGCAACTTCAACCAACTTGTACAGCTCCGTGGTGGCCTGAGCGTCTTCCACGGAGGAATGCCCACTTTTTCCAGCCTGGATGTCCCGGTTCAGCAGCTTCTTTGTGAGATGCTTCAGAGACATGGTAGCATTTTCTGGGCAGTCAGCCTTCCGGTTGAGAGGAGGGATATGGGAGGCGTCGCGGGTAAGAGACTTGGGGTGAAAGTACTGAAGGGCTTTGAAGTCATTGTGGATGGCATGTCCCACCACTATCTTCCCTGTGAGTATTTTCAAGATCTGGCCCCGAGCAATCTTGAAGGGTGTAGCATTCATCATGTGGTGCTTGCGGATACCACTCCATCTGGTGCGGTAGTCCACAATGTGACAGGGGGGAAGGATGTACTGATCATAGAGCACATCTCCGGGGTAGTTGACAGTGCTACATCGAGCCAAGGAACTCACATGCCCCTTGGGTCCTGTGTCCACCATCTCACAGTCAATTGCCACCATCTTCCTTGGTGTCTTCTGGGATGCTCCAGAGCATTTGTTCTCTGAATGAGCCAGGGTGGAGTTATGTGGTGTATTCTTCTGAATAGCGTTCTTTTGGGGGTTCTTCTGAGGGCGACTTGGGGGGCTCTTAATCTCTGGAAGGGAACTCTGGAACTCCTCCAGCAAATCTGCTTTAGCCACAACAGAACCAGTCTTCTGTGAAGGGGCAGGGGTCAGCCAAGGCACAGAAGCTTTCTTGTCCAGGGACCGCTCTGATCCACGGCTCGAATCTGCAGTCTTCTTTTTTGGAAGGGGAGAAATTTTCCAAGTGCCATCCACCTGAGGAGTTACCCCTTTCTTTTCAGGTTCTGAGTGCAACTTAGGAACATTGTTAGGGGGCTGTTTTTTTCTTATTTAGAAGGCCTCTGCTTTCTAAGAACTGCCGCTTCTTGACAAATTTTTGGTGCTTGGCATTCCCTTCTAAAGCCTTTTTTAGGGGAGGTTCGCCAAAAATCCAGATTGAGGAGTAAGGTAGACATGAGGATGGTGGATGGTAGGAGAGCATTTGGGAAGAGTGGCTCACCAATGAAAGGATAGAGGACTCATTCTCTGCTGAATCCCATAGGCCAGCATCTGAAGGTTTGTAGTATACCCTAGGGAAGAAAGTGAACCTGATAACAGATCCCAAAGGCCTGGGAGAACAATAAGACCCATCTCCATAGAACTCAAGGTAGGAAATAAATCAGAGCAACCTCCCTGATAGAGGGGGAACAAATCTGTAATGTGAAATGACAGAAGGACACTGTCTGAGACAAGCCCATAATTCACCAGTCCTATGGCCTTAGGAAGGTCATATCCCCCTCTCTAGATCTGTCCCATTTGTAAACAGAGGGGGTTGGAGGGCCAACCAGCTTGATTCTCTTTCTGAGTCGGGAAAGCCAGAATAGGTGGGCTCTAAATCGGCCCAGGGAGAATGTCTAAGCACGCTCGAAACCAGTGATGAGTACGGCGTAGATGACATCTAGATCTGCCAGGCATCTCCAGTGCGGGTCCTACGAACAGGTATAACTCCAGGTACCCCTTTCCCCCATTTCCGGGTGGAGGCCACCTCCACATGCTTCTCACCCAAGTTCTTCTCCTAAGAAAGGACCATTTACAACACATAGCAGCGGGGAGGTGGGGGGAGGCTGAGGCCGGGGGCAGTTACCTCGGCGAGCACACTTTGGGGATCAAGAAGCCTGTTCCTCACCATCACCACCTATCTCCCAGATGTCTAGTTTCACTTTTTAAAAATGTATCTTTCCAACTTTCTCAACATCATTTTTCCATGACTTTACTTTCAGTCTCTGTGTGTCTTTTGTTCTGAGGTGGGTCTCCTGTAGACAGTACATATATTGATCTTGTTTTTTTCTTTTTCATTCAGCTACCCTATGTTTTTTGTTTAAAAAATTAATCCATTTGCATTTAAAATGATTATTGATGTATTTATTGTCATTATATTATTTATAATTATGTCTGTTTTCTTTCTCTTTTTTCTTCTTAAAGAAATCTCTTTAACATTTCTTGTGAAACTGCTTTGGTTGTAATGAAGTCCTTTAGTTTTTTCTTGTCTGTGAAGTTCTTTATTTATCTTTCAATTTTAAATGATAGCCTTGCTGGGTGGAGAAGTCTGTGCTGTAGTTGTTTGCTTTGTATCACCTGAATATTTTGTGCAAATGTCTTCTGGCCTGAAATATTTCTGTGGAGAAATCAGCTGACAGTTATTGTAAGCTCTTTTGTAGGTAACTAACTGTCTTTTTCTTGCTGCTTTTAAGATTCTCTCTTTGTGTTTAACCTTTGCTATTTTAATTATGATGTGTTTTGTTGTGGGCATCTTTGAGTTCATTTTCTTTGGGACTCTGCACTTCCTGGACCTGAGTGTCTTTTTTATTCACCAGGTTAAGAAAGTTTTCAGTCATTATTTCTTCAAAAGGTTCTCAATTCCTAGCTTTCTCTCTTCTCCTTCTGGTATCCCCATAATGAGAATGATGTTATGCTTGATGTTGTTTTCCAAATCATTTAATCCTCTGCTTCATCTAATCTTTTGATCTACGGTATTTGTTATTTCTGATATTTTATATTCTTCAATTCAAAGTGTTTTTTTTAAAAAATGTTTTCTATGTCCTTTTCTTATGCTTAGTATCTCTTTGTTTAAGTTCTCACTGAGTCCATCCCCTAAGTTCCTTGAGCATCCTTATAACCATTGTTTTGAACTCTATATCAGGTAGATTGCTTTCCTCCATTTAATCTAGTTCTTTATCTAAAGTTTTGTTCCATTTTCTATTTGGGGCATGTTTCTTTGTCACCCTATTTTGGCTATTCTCTGATGGCCTCATGCTGTAGGTGTCTTGTGGGGTTCAGTAGCAGAGTCTCCCTGATCACCTGAGCTAGATGCTCCAGGAATCTCCTTTGTGTGAATGATGTGAGTGCTCCTGCTCTAGTTGCGTCTTGATTGCTGTTGCCCTGTACATTTATAGGGTTGATCATCAGGGTGGCTGACTTGGAGGATTGATCCTGACCACAGCATATATGCTGTTGTTCAGGGGCTGACTCCACCAAGAGAAATTCGTCCCAGCAGGGTCTGGTGCCTGCCTAGATCTCCCTTTGTGTACGCTGCTTGTGGAGCTAATTGGGCCATGTTCCGATATGGTCTGAAGTCTGAAACCAAGTATGTAGCTTCTGAGGATTATTCAGGGAGACTCTGGTTCAGGTCAATGTCAAATGCTGCCTGTGACTGGCCCTGGGTACATGTTTGGAGGTACCAAGTGATCCAAAGTTTGTGACTTCCTCTGCTGAGCCTGTGTGTGTGTTGAGGGTCCAAGGTACATACCAAGGCCAGATTTCATCGACAAAGAGCCTAGGGGCAGGTCACCAAATGGCCCAAGGCACCCCCAGATCTGCCTTTGCCTGATGACTTCCTTTTAGGGTCAGTAACTGGAAGATCCTCTAGCAGTACACTAATTGCATGAGGAAGGTTCTCAGTGAGTTACCAGGTAGGAGTGAATGGTGCTCCCAAGGTTGATATAGATTCAAACTTGGCACCAGTGCTGGGTCTGTGGACATTCAGCAAAAGTTTCAGTGTGCACCAAAGCCAGCTGTCACCCGCCTGCAAACCTTTGGGATATTGTGGGGTATCAAGGAGTTGTCAGGATAAGAGCAGCTGTGTTCATCAGGCTAAAACAGATGAGGTTTTGGCCATGTTGAAAGAGGTCTCTGCACATAAGTGGTAGTGCCTGTCAGGGGATGTGAGAGAAAAAGCATCTTGCTCTAGAGTCACACAACTCAGTCTCTCCCTATGCATTTCTGCCACTCCCATGCCCCCCATCTATCTCAGTTGCCTCTCATTCTAATTTAGTATATTCTTGTCCTTGATCTCCGTTTAATCCTTCAGAATTGAAAAATGGGAGCAGTTTCCTTTATATGTTGAGAGGGAAAACTGTAAAGATAATGAAATTAATGAACTGCTCAGAGTTTATCCTGAGGAGGAGCCACAAAAAGAAGGTGGACCCCTTCCCTGTGTAGCTGTAGCTCTCAGGCTTTGCCCAGAATCACTTCACCTGGGGCCGTGCTGCTGTGTTGGGAGCCCTCCTCCTCTCAGGGCCAGGGTCTTCTCCACGGCGCTCCATGGCCAGCGGGGAGCCCAGATGCCTGCCTGAGTCCTCGGAGCTGCTCGCTCACCCCCCTGCTGCCTTTGTGTTTACATGTTTTACTCCTTTTGAAAAATATTCATTATTTAAAAAATGATATCTCTTCATCATAAAGTTTACATATTTTGTGTGCATTACATATTTTATATCTATCTAGAGAGATAGATATAAAGAAATCAGAGTTAGACAAGATCTCATTTTTTTAGAAATGATCACTGTTATTATGTTGGTTTCACACTATTCTAGAATCCCCCAGTGTATATATACAAATATGCAAATATAGGTAAATAGACATTTATCATTTTACATATGGTGAATTAGGATATATTTTATATGTGGCCATGTTACATAGTTTTTCATAAATAACATGTCATGGATTTCTATCTATTCCAATAAACTAACTTTATATCATTATTTTTAAATGGTCAGAAGAATTCCTTTGTATATGTATACCATAACTTACTTAACTAGGCTTTTGTTAATGGATATAAAAGAAAAGGGATAAAAAGCTAGGTGGGTGTGGCAGGCGACATGCCAGGGATCTCAGTATGGGAGGTACTGGCACAGATTCCAAAATGCTGAGCCTTTTCTTATCTTGCAAGTGTCTGTGCAATGCTTTGGTTTCTAGCCAAGCTGATAAGATCAGGGTGAGAGTACAGAGGGAGCATCAAATATCTGGAACCCATTTCCACGCTCCATCAGGTAGGTTTATCTCCTGCTCATGTCCAGAAACCCACAAGTGGGTAATTTACTGCTCCCTTGGGCACTGTTTCCCTGCCTAGAACACTCTTCTTGTGAGAATATGAGGTGTCTGCAAAGTAGGGCTAGTGCAGGAAAAAGTCCAAAGCCCTAATGACCCTTTCTTGATGTTTATTGAGTCCCCAGAGTGTTTGGATGTGGCATTCCCTCTCCCACTTCCTACAGAGTTACAGGCTCAGTAGGTAGGCACAGGCAGGTTGCAAGACCATCTCCACACAGTACACCCTGGGTTTCCTTGCCTGCTGAGCCACACTGCTCATTGCACAGGACTAGTTTTTCTTCTACTTGATCCTGGGTCACTTGGGAATGGATCCCACCAGATCCTGATTTGTCCTGTGGCTGGTCTTTTATCCCAGTGGCATGGATCCACCTCGCTAACTTACAAACTGGGACAATAAATTGTGGTTCACAAATGGAGGAGGGCAGAACAGCTGTTACCAGTAACAATAATGACATGATTGCTGAAACAAACATTTTCATGGTGATGCATGGGAACACTAAATCCAAACCACATTGTTTAGCTTTCACTCCAGAAAGGGGAATGCCACATCCCCTAAAGTAAATGGAAGAAATCATAGTTTAGAAAATATGACAGCGTTGAAAACTTAAAGCTGTATCACACAGTAACATCCTTTAGAAGAAAACAATGTATACAAGGGAGTGTATATATATTTTCATGGCATTTGGAGTTTTCCCTTGTCCAAAAATGGAGCCCAGTGGCCATGAGTCAGGGGTGACTCCGGCAGGCAGGACAGGGAGACGGGAACACTTTAACAAGTCACTGTTGGGAAAGGGACACATGTTGACAGACTTGAAGTATGCATCAGACCATAATTCCATTATCATGCGTGTGCTACCATTCAGTGTTTGTTTCAGAATGACATCAACTACTCTGCATGGAGCTGTGCAGCCCTGACATTTAAATGCTCTGGTTCCCAGTTCTTCTTATGGATTGAAAAGTCATTAGGAGTTTGTATACACAGAGGCTTGGGAAGGACCTGGGGTCAGTTCAGCTCACCACCAGAAGAGTGGGCAGGAGCGCACAGCGAGGCCTGGGTTCACCTCACGACCAGAAAGAGTGGGTCGAAGTGCACCTCGGAGGCAGAGGCGAGGCGCTGCTGCCGCCTCCCCTAGCAGTAGAGCATGAAGTTAATGAGGGAGCTAAGAAACCTCAAAGTGCAGGCCCTCCTTTGCTGGGGTTGGTGGGAGAGCCTAGGAGTGGTGTTCTCGGCAGAGAGAGGAAGCCAGGTAGCTGGCTGTCAGCAAGCATCGCTATGTAAGCATTTCCAGTCAATAAAAGAGCTTTCAGGTGAAAGGATCTGAACCCCCAAAGCTCACTTAATTTCTTTTTTTCATCCGGTAAAGTTTGGATGTAATTTTAGAATAGTAAACATGCATTCTTTTCCCTAAAGAAGAGCCCCAACTTGCATCATAGAACCGGAAGCCTAGCACTGTGGTCTTTGGCGAGTGGATTTTGACTATGTCACCCTTAAAATGTGCGTCATCAGATGGGCCGGTTCCAGACAGCCCTGGGCCCCCACACGGTGCTCTCACCTGCTCAGCGGCACAGCAAGTTATCCAGCAGGTTGTTTGCAGCCTGTAGATAGCAGCCAATGTGTGCAGCCCAAGATGAACTCCCAGAAGTCGCTTCCTAAGTCTTGCCAGGTGCCTTCTGTTCTGGTGAAGCATTAGCTTAGGAAAAGAATGCTGAAAATGAAGAGATGGAGTGCCCTTGGGTGCTTCCCGCTGAGCGTGTCTGTGTCCTGGCACTCAGGCTGTGGGCAGCCACTGAGAGAGCACCGAGGCTGTGCGATGGGAGAACAACCGCTAGTCCTGGACTTCCCATTTGGAAACAACCTTTGGTAACTGACCACGAGGGAAGACTGACACAGGACAAAGGAAAGTGAGTGTTCAGTAGCTGTTAGAATTTGAAGAACCTGAGATGCATCTAATTCAGTTTCTAATTTTACAGATCAGAAAAGAGATCTGGAGAGATCTCTGACTAGCCCTAGGTGGGGGTGGCTGAGAGCACAATTGATGGGGGCCCTGCAGAAGGGGCAAGTGTTGGGCAATGAAGGTCAACACAGTCTGACACTATGAAAGGCCATGGCTCTATGAAAGCAAGCAAGGTGGCACTTGTGGATTGAAAAACTTGGTCTGGCAAGCAGAGGGTATGATGACTGCATGCAGACTGTGGAAACCCCAACTGGGGCAGGTTGATGATGTAGCAGACCTTCCTGTGGTGCATTGTCAGGTGGCAAGTGGGTACTCTGAGAGCAAGGGTAACACGGGCCACATGTGTGGGCACAGCTGTCTCAGGTCTTAGCTTGTTTCAGCCTTCTGAGCGCCCAGACGGCTGAGTTAACTCCTGTCCTGCCTTCCTTTGTGTGTGGTGCTGGCCACTGGCAGACATGGTGGGGAAACAGGAGCAGGAAATTGGTTCTGCCAGTATTTGGCCTAGGAAGCTGCTCACAAGACTCTTTCTTTCTTTCTTTTTTATTTATTTATTTATTTATTTATTTATTTATTTATTTATTTATTTATTTTTATTTATTTTTTTTCCAATTTTTTTATTAAGGTATTATATGTGTACATATCTTACCATTGCCCCCCCCATCCCACTCCCATATATGCCCTCACCCCCCAGAGTTTTGCGTCCATTGGTTATGCTTATATGCATGCATACAAGTCCTTTGATTGATCTCTTATCTTCCCCACCTCTCCCTAACCTTCCTGCTGTAATTTGACAGACTGTTTGATGCTTTACTGCCTCTGTATCTATCTTTTTGTTCAAGTTTTTAATGTTCTTTATTATCCATAAATGAGCGAGATCATGTGGTATTTTTCTTTCACTGACTGGCTTATTTCACTTAACATAATGTTCTCCAATTCCATCCAGGTTGCTGCAAATGGTAAGAATTCCTTCTTTTTTATGGCAGCATAATATTCCATTGTGTAGATGTACCATAGTTTTCTGATCCAGTCATCTGCTGATGGGCACCTAGGCTGTTTCCAGATCTTAGCTATTGTAAATTGTGCTGCTATGAACATAGGGGTGCATATTTCCTTTCTTATTGGTGTTCCCAGTTTCTTAGGATATATTCCTAGGAGTGGGATTACTGGGTCAAATGGGAGTTCCATTTTCAGTTTTTTGAGGAAACTCCATACTGTTCTCCACAGTGGCTGCACCAGTCTGCATTCCCACCAGCAGTGCACGAGGGTTCCTTTTTCTCCGCATCCTCGCCAACACTTGTCGTTTGTTGATTTGTTGATGATAGCCATTCTGACAGGAGTGAGATGATAGCGCATTGTTGTTTTGATTTGCATCTCTCGGATAATTAGTGACCTTGAGCATGTTTTCATGTGTCTCTTGGCCTTCCTTCTGTCTTCTTTGGAAAAGATTCTATTTAGGTCCGTTGCCCATTTTTTTATTGGATCATTTATCTTCCTTTTATTAAGTTGTATAAGCTGCCTGTAGATGTTGGAGATTAACCTTTATCAGTGATGCCATTTGCAAATATGTTCTCCCATGCAGTGGGCTTTCTTGTTGTTTTGTTGATAGTTTCTTTTGCTGTACAAAAGCTTTTTATTTTGATGTAGTCCCATTTGTTTATTTTCTCTTTAGCTTCCATTGCCCTAGGGGCAGTATCGGTGAAGAAGTTCTTTTGACATATGTCCGAGATTTTGCTGCCTGTGGATTCCTCTAGTATTTTTATGGTTTCCCGTCTTATGTTTAAGTCCTGTATCCATTTTGAGTTTATTTTTGTGTATGGTGTAAGTTGGTGATCTAGCTTCATTTTTTTGCATGTGTCTGTCCAATTTTCCCAACACCATTTATTGAAGAGACTGTCTTTATTCCATTGTATGTTCATGCCTCCTTTGTCAAATATTAATTGAGCATAGTGGTTTGGATCAATATCTGGATTCTCTATTCTGTTCCATTGATCTATATGTCTGTTCTTGTGCCAGTACCAGGCTGTTTTGAGAATAGTGGCTTTGTAATACAGCTTGAAATCTGGTATTGAGATCCCTCCTACTTTATTCTTCTTTCTCAGGATTGCTGTGGCTATTCGGGGTCTTTTTTTATTCCAGATGAATTTTTGGAGAGTTCTTTGAAGGTCTGTGAAATATGCCGTTGGTATTTTAATGGGGAGTGCATTGAATCTATAGATTGCTTTGGGTAGTATGGACATTTTAATGATGTTGATTCTACCAATCCATGAACATGGTATGTTCTTCCATCTGTTTACGTCTTCCTCTATCTCTTTTTTCAGTGTCCTGTAGTTTTCCGTGTATAGGTCTTTTACCTCCTTAGTTAAGTTTATTCCTAGGTATCTTAATTTTTTTGGTGCGATGGTAAATGGGATTGCCTTTTTAGTCTCTCTGTCTGTAAGTTCACTATTGGTGTATAGAAAGGCCATAGATTTCTTGGCGTTAATTTTGTATCCTGCTACATTGCCGAATTCATTTATTAAGTCTATTAGTTTTTTGACGGAGTCTTTCGGATTTTTTATGTACAATATCATGTCGTCTGCAAATAAAGACAGCTTTACTTGTTCTTTTCCAATTTGGATGCCTTTTATTTCTTCTTCTTGTCTAATTGCATTAGCTAATACTTCCAGTACTATGTCAAACAGGAGTGGTGAGAGTGGGCATCCCTGTCTTGTTCCTGTTCTTAGGGGAAATGTTTTTAGTTTTTGTCTATTGAGTATGATGTTTGCTGTGGGTTTATCATATATAGCTTTTATTATGTTGAGGTATGAGCCTTCTATTCCCACCTTGTTGAGAGTTTTTATCAAGAAAGGGTGTTGGATTTTGTCAAATGCTTTTTCTGCATCAATTGATATGACTATGTGATTTTTATCTCTCAATTTGTTTATGTGATGTATCACGTTTATTGATTTGCGGATATTGTACCATCCTTGCATTCCTGGGATAAATCCTACTTGGTCATGGTGTATGATCTTTCTGATGTACTGCTGGAGCCGATTTGCTAGAATTTTGTTGAGGATTTTGGCATCTATGTTCATGAGGGATATTGGTCTGTAATTCTCTTTCATTGTGTTGTCTTTATCTGGTTTTGGTATTAGGGTGATGCTGGCTTCATAGAAGGAGCCTGGAAGTGTTCCTTCCTCTTGAATTTTTTGGAATAGTCTGAGGAGGATAGGTTTTAGTTCTTCCTTGAATGTTTGGTAGAACTCTCCTGTGAAGCCGTCAGGCCCCGGGCTTTTGTTTGCCGGAAGCTTTTTGATGACTTCTTCAATTTCGTCCATAGTTATTGGCCTATTGAGCTGTTGAGATTCTTCCTGATTGATTTTTGGAAGGTTATATTTTTCTAGGAATATGTCCATTTCCTCCAGGTTGTCCAGTTTGTTGGAATAGAGCTGTTCGTAGTATTTTGTAACAATCCTTTGTATCTCAGCGGGGTCTGTTGTTATTTCACCTCTTTCATTTCTGATTTTGTTTATTTGGGTCCTCTCTCTTTGCTTCTTGGTGAGCCTGGCTAGAGGTCCATCAATCTTGTTTATCTTTTCAAAGAACCAGCTCTTGGTTTTGTTGATCTTTTGTATTGTTTCTTTGGTCTCTATGTCATTTATCTCCGCTCTGATCTTTGTTATTTCCTTCCTTCTGGTTACACTGGGCTTTTCTTGCTGCTCTTTTTCTAGCTCTTTGAGTTGTAGGGTTAGGTAATTTATTACCATTGTTTCTTGTTTTTTGCAATAGGCTTGTAGAGCTATGAACTTCCCTCTCAAGACTGCTTTCGCTGTGTCCCATAGATTTTGGATTGTTGTGTTTTCATTGTCATTTGTTGCCATGATGTTTTTTATTTCTTCCTTGATCTCTCTGGTGACCCAGTCCTTGTTTAATAGCATGCTGTTTAGTCTCCATTCACAAGACTCTTTCATGACTGCTTTCACAAGGCTGCTCAGATGGCTCACACTTTTCCACTTTTGCCATCAGTAAATGAAGAAACCCTGCAGCCTGGTTCTCCTGTGGGACTGAACACCGGGCAGCACAGATCTCCCAGAAAGAGGACATGAATGCTTTTGTTTTATTTCATAAGCTAGAGGCCCGGTGCACCAATTTGTGCACTTGTGGGGAGAGGGACCCTCAGCCCAGATTGCGAGAGGGCACAGGCCAGGCCAAGGGACCCCACTGCTGCATGATCGGGGCCAGGTAGGGACGCAGGAGGTTGGCCAGCCAGGGCGGGACCACAGGAGGGCTCCAGGGTATGTCTGGCCCTTCCCATTGGCTGGACCCCAGCAGCAAGCTAATCTACAGGTTGGAGCGCCTGTCCCCTGGTGGTGAGTGCACATCATAGTAAGCGGTTGAGTGGCCTTAGCATATCATTAGCATATTACACTTTGATTGGTTGAATGACTGAATAGATGACTGGACACTAAGCGTATTAGGCTTTTATTATATAGAATTCTTGGTCCCTGTTCAAAGGAGTAGCAAGCTAGAGAAACCTCACAGGGAAGCAGCGGCTCTGCTGTCAGTGGCTCTGAGCACTCCTCCCTGCAGGCCAGCACCATAAGCCTATTAAGCTCCTTGACCAGATGGCCCCACGGGTGATGCATCCCTGCTCCTCAAGGCCCTGGCTTGTGGGCCTCATCTGAAGAAACACCATTCCATGCTCTGAGACTTGTATGCGAGGAACAAGAAGCCATCTTAGATGGGCTTCCTGAGAGATGATTTCATGTGATGCCTCAAGAACAGGGCCTCCGAAGGATGGGGCGTCATGCTCACGCACCTGGAACTGCTTTCAGAACCCAGCAGGGAGCGCTCATGTGGGGCATTTACCTGTGCCCTTCAGGCCTGGCACTGTGGCACTTCATGGGTTTTAGCTTGTGTTTTACAAGAACACTGACCAAACTCAAGGCTGGCAACACAGGAGAATCACCAGGATGTGTTATAATGAGGGTGCTGGGCTCCACCCACAGAGGCCCTAATACTGTAGGTTTGGGTAGATTCAGGAAATCAGCAGTTTTAAAACTGCCACTGACTAGATCACTGCCTCTGACTGTATCCCTGCCTCCTCCGGATCACTATCTCAGCCTGTATCACTGCTTCAGACTACATACCTGCTTTAGACTAGATCGCTGCCACAAACTGGTCAATGATTCTTGACCTTGACACCACGTTGGACTCACTGGGGAAGCATCACCAGCCCCACCATACCAGCCTGGGAAGAAAAGAGCGGAAGGTCAGTGCATGTGTCTGCCTCTCTGGAAAAAAGTCCATGTCCCACATAGAGCACCAGTGTCCTGTACGGGCCGCACGCCATCGTCCCACATGCCACCTCATTGTGCTGCACAAGGGCCTCCCCAGATCAGCAGCAGAGGGGAGCAGAAGAATGTTTGTACTAGTGCCTCAGCAGATCATTGGGTTCTTCAAAGAACCATCCTACAAAGATTCAAAACCAAAGTTAAGGTTTGAGACAAGCAGTTGCCACCAGTAACGACTAGAAATATAAAGTGCGAGGGACCCTTGGGTGCCTTCTAGGTGGGGCAGTAGGTTGAACTAAGGTTGAACAAGGTTGAACCTGCTTGGACAAGGTTGAACCTGCTTGGACACCTGTTTTAAGGCCCTTGGTCTGAAAAGGAAGGACCTAAGCAGACACAGACTTCTGTTGCTTCAGGAAATGGTTTAGTGACTAAATTGAAAACAACAACAAAAAAAGCAAAACCCCACAAAAACCCAGTTTGATTTGAGTAACATTTTGTGCCCCAAACATATTTTAAACATGTGCTTATGCCACAATATATTTTTTAAAAGACAGAAAATCCATTTCTCCTTTAAAACAGACATGATGTTCCCTGTAGGTTTCTATCATGCTCTAAGAATGATTCATGTACTTAGTGAATTTGCTTAAGTTTGAAAAAATAAAAGCCAGTATTTTGGGATCCCCTACTGATCCCACCCTTTTAAAAAATCTTTATTGTGGAAAGTATTACATAGATCCTTCCCCGCCCCCCCCCCCCCCATTAACCTTCTCCAGCCTGCTCCCATGGCCCCACCCCCACCTGCAGGCCTTCCCCACCCCATTGTCTGTGTCCACGGCTTATGCACACATGCATACAAGTTCATTGGTTGATCTCTTCCTGCCCACCCTCCTTTGCCTTCCCTCTGAGGTTAAACAGTCTGTTCATGCTTCTGTGTCTCTGGGTCTATTTTTGAACATCAGTTTATTTGGTTCATTAGATTCCACATATGAGTGAGATCATGTGATTCTTATCTTTCTCTGGCTGGCTTATTTCGCTCAGCACAGTATCTCCAGGTCCACCATGCTGTTGCAAATGGTAAGAGTTCTTTCTTTTTTATTGCTGTGTAGTATCCCATTGTGTAGATGTACCACAGCTTTTTTTATCCACTCATCTGCTGATGGGCACTTAGGCTGTTTTCCAAACCTTAGCTATTGTAAATTGCACTGCTATGAACACAGGGGTGCATATATTCTTTTTGATGAGTGTTTCGGGTTTCTTAGGATATATTCCTAGAAGTGGGATCACTGGGTCAAATGGGAGCTCCATTTTTAATTTTTTGAGGAAACTCCATACTGTTTTCCATAGTGGCTGCACCAGTCTGCATTTCCACCAGCAATGCATGAGGGTTTCTTTTTCTCCACATCCTTGCCAGCACTTACTGTTTGTTGATTTGTTAATGATGACCATTCTGACACGTGTGAGGTGATATCTCAGTCATTTTGATCTGCATCTCTCAGATAATTAGTGATTTTGAGCATTTTTTCATATGTCTCTTGGCCTTCTGTATGTCCATTTTGGAGAAGTGTCTATTTAGGTCCTTTGCACATTTTTTTAAATGGATTGTCTTCTTTTTGTTAAGTTGTATGAGTTCCCTATTTATTGGAGATTAACCCCTTTTCTGATGCATCATTGGCAAATACGTTCTTCCATGCAGTGGGCTCTCTTGATTTTTTATTTATTTATTTTTATTTTATTATTATTTTTAAATAAATCTTTATTGTTCAGGTTATTACAGATGTTCCTCTTTTTCCCCCGATAGCTCCCCTCCACCCGATTCCCCACCCCACCCTATGCCCTTACCCCCTGCCACTGTCTTCATCCATAGGTGTAAGATTTTTGTCCAATCTCTTCCCGCACCCCTCACACCCTCTTTCCCCCAAGAATTGTCAGTCCACTCCCTTTCTATGCCCCTGATTCTATTATATTCACCAGTTTATTCTGTTCATCAGATTTTTCACTCACTTGATTTTTAGATCCACTTGTTTATAGACATGTATTTGTTGTTCATAATTTTTATCTTTACCGTTTTCTTCTTCTTCCACTCTTAAAGAATACTTTTCAGCATTTCATATAATTCTGGTTTGGTGGTGATGAACTCCTTTAGCTTTTTCTTATCTGTGAAGCTCTTTATCTGACCTTCAATTCTGAATGATAGCTTTGCTGGGTAGAGTAATCTTGGTTGTAGGTTCTTGCTATTTATCACTTTGAATATTTCTTGCCACTCCCTTCTGGCCTGCATAGTTTCTGTTGAGAAATCAGCTGACAGTCGTATGGGTACTCCCTTGTAGGTAACTAACTGTTTTTCTCTTGCTGCTTTCAAGATTCTCTCTTTGCCTTTTGCCCTTGGCATTTTAATTATGATTTGTCTTGGTGTGGTCCTCTTTGGATTCCTTTTGTTTGGGGTTCTGTGCGCTTCCTGAACTTGTAAGTCTATTTCTTTCACCAGGTAGGGAAAGTTTTCTGTCATTATTTCTTCTAATAGGTTTTCAATATTTTGCTCTCTCTCTTCTTCTGGCACCCCAATAATTCGGATGTTGGTACGCTTAAAGTTGTCCCATAGGCTCCTTACACTATCTTCATATTTTTGGATTCTTTTTTCTTTTTGTTTTTCTGGTTGGGTTTTTTTTGTTTCCTCATGTTTCAAATCTTTGGTTTGATTCTTGGGGTCCTCTGATCTACTGTTGAATTTCTGTATATTCTTTATTTCAGACAGTGTATGCTTAATTTCTGACTGCTCCTTTTCCATTTTTTTTGGCATTCTCATTAAGATCTTTAAAGGTCTCACTAAGTTCCTCAGGGTTTTTAGCAGATTCTTGAGTAACCTTATAAATATGGTTTTGAACTCTATGTCCAGTCTTCTGCTTTCCTCCATTTCCTTCATTTGTGATCTGCCTCTTTGTCTCCACATTTTAGCTGCTTCCCTGAGTTGATGGAGCGGCTCTGTGTGCGACGTGTCCTTTGGGCTCATTGGCTCAGCCTCCCCCAGTTACCTGAGGTGGACACTCTTGGTGCACCCCTTTATGGGCTGCACAGTCTTGTTGTAGTTAAACCTTGATTGTTGTTGGTATCACTGGGCGGAGTTGACCTCCAGGCCAATTGGCTGTGAGGATCAGTTGTGTCTACACTGGGAGAGCTTCTGTGCTCAGTTTGGATGGGGCAGGGTCTCAGGGTGGAGCAGGCATACTTTTCAGGACTCAGCAGTGGATTATAGAGATGAGTAAGCCTTGGTTTCCAGTCAGCCCCGCCCTAAGAGGCTTGGGTCTCAGTGTCCTGCGCCTCTCAGTGGCACGCACCTCTGAGAGAAAGCTGCTCTCGAGTTTTGCCCGCTGCAAGACAGTCCAGTTTCTTCCCGAATTGGAGTATGGTGTAGTCGGGAGGCCCTGTTTCCCTCCAGAACGAGAAAGGCAGCCACGTGTTCAACTGCCCTAGCCCTCTCCGTGGGCGCGCCACCTTACCTCTGTCTTCCGCAGTTCCCCTGGGTCTCCGTGCCCTGCGGCAATGTCTGCACACACCTGTGAGAGAAAGCTGCTCTCGAACTTTGCCCGCTGCCAGACAGTCCAGTTTCTCCCCGAATGAGTGTGGGTACCCAAAGTCTCACCCGGAACTGGAGTGCGGTGCAGTCAGGAGGCCCTGTTTCCCTCCAGAACGAGCAACGCAGCCGCATATCCAGCCGCCCGGCCTTTCCTCTCGTGCGCACACGTCTCTGCGTCCCACACCTCTGTCTTCCGCAGTTCCCCTGGGTCTCAGTGCCCCGCGGCTATGGCTGCATGCACCTCTGAGAGAAAGCTGCTCTCGAGCCCTGCCCGCTGCCAGACAGTCCAGTTTCTCCCCGTATGTGTCTGGGTTCCCCGAGTCTCGCCCGGGACTGGATTTCAGTGCTATGGGGAACCTTTGTTTTCCTCCGGTTCGAGAAAGCCAGCTGCGTATTCAGCCGCCCAGCCCTTCCTCTTGCACGCGCATGTCTCCGTGTCTCTACACCTCTGCCCTCCGCCGCTCCCGAGTCTCAGTGTCCTTTTCTTTTTCTTTCTAGTTGTAGAATTTCCACTCAGCTGGCTTTCTGGTGGTTCTGGGTGATGTCTGCTTTGTCTTTTAGTTGTAGTTTTGAAATTGTTGTGTGAGGCAGCAGTATAGGTGTTCACCTATGCCACCATCTTGGTTTCTCTCTCTCTTAATTTTTTGTTGATTGTTTCTTTTGGAGTGCTGAAGCTTTTTATTTTAATGTAGCTCCATTTGTTCATTTTCTCATTTTTCATTGTCCTATGAAATGTATGGGTAAACATACTGCTATGAGAGATGTCTGAGATTTTGGTGTCTATGGTTTCTTCTAGGATTTTTATGGTTTCATGACTTACATTTAAGTCTTTTATCCATTTTGAGTTTATTCTTGTGTATAGTGTAGGTTGGTGGTCTAGTTTCAATTTTTTTTGCATGTATATGTCCAATTTTTCCAACATCATTTATTGAACAGACTGCCTTGACTCCATTGTATGTTCTTGCCTCCTTTGTCAAATATTAATTGAGCATAATAGCTTGGGTTTATCTCTGGGTTCTCTGTTCTGTTCCATTGATCTACATGTCTGTTCTGTGCCAGTAGCAGGCTGTTTTAAGCACAGTGACTTTGTAGTATAACTTGATATCTGGTATTGTGATTCCTCCAACTTTGTTTTATCTTAAGATTGCTGTGGCTATTTGGGTTCTTTTTTGGTTCCATATAAATTTTTGGAGTGTTTGTTCAAGGTCTGTGAAATATGCCGTTGGTCTTTTAATAGGAACTTCACTGAACCTATAGATTGTTTTGGGTAGTTTGGACAGTTTAATATTTGTTGATTCTACCAATCCATGAACATGGTATATTCTTCCATTTGTTTATATCTTCCACTATCTCTTTTTTTCAATTTCCTGTAATTTTTGGAGCACAGGTCTTTTACCTCCTTGGTTAAGTTTATTCCTAAGTATGTTAAATTTTTTTATTGCAATGGTAAATGGGATTGTTTGTTTAGTTTCTCTTTCTGAGATTTTATTATTGGTGTATAAAATGCTATGGATTATTGGATGTTAATTTTGTATCCTACTATGCTTCCGAATTCATTTATTAAATCTAGTAGTTTTTTGATGGAGTCTTTACGGTTTTCTATTTACAGTATCATGTCATTTGCAAATAATGAGAGTTTTACTTTCTCCTTTCCAATTTGGATGCTTTTTCTTTCTTCTTCTTATCTGATCACTGTGGTCAGGACTTCCAGTACTTTGTTGAACAAGAGTGATGAAAGAGGGTATTCCTGTCTTGTTCCTATTAGGGGAAATGGTTTTAGATTTTGCCCAATGAGTATGATGTTGGCTGTAGGTTTGTCATACATGGCCTTTATTATGTTGAGGCATGATCCATATATTTCCACTTTGTTGAGAGTTTTTATCAAAAAAGAGTGTTGGACTTTGTAGAATGCTTTTTCTTCATCAATTGATATGATCATATGATTTTTGCCTTGCAGTCTGTTAATGTGCTGAATCACATTTACTGAATTTTTTTGGAATAGTTTGAGGAGAAGAGGTGTTAGTCCTCTTTGTATATTTGGTAAAACTCCTCTGTGAATCCTTATGGACTTTTGTTTGATTTTTTTTAAAATTACTGCTTCAATTTCATCAGTAGTTATCATCCTATTCAGTTTTTCTGATTCTTCCTGATTGAGTTGTGGAAGGCTGTATTCTAGGAATATGTCTATTTGGTCCAAGTTGTCCCATTTGTCCAAATAAAGTCATTCATATTATTTTTTTTTATGATCCTTTGTATTTCTGTGGGGTCAGTTGTTACTTCACCTCTTTCATTTCTTTTTTTTTTTTTTGACGAGACTTTTAATAACACTCTCAAGAGCAAGCACCCATTTTACAGACTCACCCTTTCATTTTTGATTTTATTTATTTGGGTCCTTTCTCTTATTTCCTGGTGAGTCTGGCTAGAGGTTCATCAATCTTGTTTATCCTTTCAAAGAACCAGCTTTTGATTTTATTAATCTTTTTTTTTGTCTCTATGTCATTTATTTCCTCTGATCTTTACTCCTTCCTTCTACTTACTGTGGGACTTTGTTGTTCTCTTTCTAATTCTTTAAATTACAGTATTAGATTTACCAGTTTTTCTTGTGTTTTGAGGTAGACCTCTAGTGCTGTGAACTTCCTTTTCAGGTCTGCTTTCACTGTGTCCCATAAATTTTGGATTGTTGTGTGTTCATTTTCATTTGTTTCTAGGATATTTTTTATTTCTCTTCAGCCTATCTTCAGTTGGTTATTTAAATTTTTGCTTATTATGATTTTTCTATAAATTAGTTGTATTTCCTGTTTGGTTTTGGGAGGACATAAGTATAGCTTCAACCTATGCCATTGCCATCTTGGATTCTCTGTATCACTGTTTCTTGAGCACATACTTTTCAGGACTCAACAGTGGATTATAGAGATGAGTAAGACTGTATGGTGTTCTTCTTTTCTCTGTTGATGTTGCTAACCCTATAAGATGTTGTCTCTGACATATTTATACAATCACAATGAAATAAATGGGGCATATCCTTTATTTTCATGCTCTAGAGCATTCCAATGTGCCATATATCCTGGAGAATATGCTCAGTATATTTAATTTTCAAAAATGTTAACACGTTGTGTGCAGTGCCCACTATGTACCTGCAGTAGAACCTTAAAAATAAAGATGAATTTCATACATTCATGGCAATGCTATTTACAATAGCCAAGATATGGAAGCAACCTAAGTGTCCATCAATAGATTAATGGATAAAGGAGTAATGGTGCATGTATACAAGGGAATATGACTCAGCCATAAAATTATTGAAATCATGCCATCTGCAACAGCGTGGATGGACCTAGAGGGTATTATGATGTGCAGACAGAGAAAGACCAATGCCATATGATTTCACTTGTATATGGAATCTATAAAACAAAATAAACAAGCAAGTAGAGCAGAAACAGTCTCATAGTTATGGAGAACATTTTGGACCATTGCCAGATGGAAGGAAGAAGCTTTGGGAGATGGTTTAAAAAAGGTGAAGAGACTGAGTTACAAATTGGGAGTTATGGAATAGTCATGGGTATATAGAGTAGAGCATAGGGAATATAGTCAATCATATTGTAAAAACTGTGTATGGTGTCAGATGGGTACTAGATTTATCAGGTGATCACTTTATATGTTATATAAATGTCTGAATTATTGGGTTGTACACCTAAAGAAATACAATATTGTACATCAATTGTAATTGAAAATTTAAAAAATATTAAAAAAAAATAAGGTCGCATCAGTAAGTAATGGAGGCTATATTCTCATGGTTTCACCAAACATTTGAACCTCTGCAAAAAAAGGGACATTTAAATATTCATACATTTTCTTTTTTTTTGGAACGCTTCATGAATTTGCATGTCATCCTTGCACAGGGGCCATGCTAATCTTCTATGTATCGTTCCAATTTTTTTAGTATATGTGCTGCCGAAGCGAGCACTAAATATTCATACATTTTCTTCTGGTTTGGGAAATGAAGACTGAGGTGAAATTAGAAAATCAGTTATTTACTTTTTAGGTAGATATCTCTGAACATGGGAATTGTTTTCAGTTGTCTTTTCTATTGTGTCAAAAAAACCCCAACCTTTACTTTGTGTATTTCAGCTTAGTACAGTTTAGAATTTTCTTGTTCTATTTGTCTTCTTTTTTTGTGCCAGCTTCAAAATTCTATACTGTTACTATGAGTCTCATTAATAGTCACAAATTCTCCCTTTAAAAAAAATTACAATTTAAATGCTCCATCCATCCCTCCTTCCATCCATCCCACATCCACTCACTGGTCCTAGGTCTTCTATAGGTTCTAGAATTCTTCACATAAATATGATAGTCTATCACCCTTCTGTGTCCACTAGTCATTATGTTCTAGTTAAGGAGGGTTCTATAGCATGAGCTGGTTGAAAGGATGCTCATGGGCCATGAACCTTAAAAATGGAGTTGGTTACTATATTTAGGGAGGTTTTGTTGAGGCTTCATTATATAGATCAGAATAAAGTGATTATGAAAACTTATTGGCTTTGCTAAATGCCTAGCCCTATGCCTTGAATACTGGATTTTTAATAAATAACAAACAGTGGAAGCTTGTTTTGAAAAGTCTGCATATGAAATGATAAGTGTGAGTACAGTTTTAGATTCAAGGTAAATAGCTCATTGGACATTATTGCATTTGTTCTGTGTGTAGAATTTTATTTTTTAATATATATATTTTTATTGTTGACAGTCTTACAGATGTCCTCCATTTCTCCCCTCCCCCCTTTACCACCCTCTTCTCAGACTCTACGCCCCAGGCCTTCACCACACTATTGTCTGCGTCCACTAGTTATGCATATAAGTACATAAGTTTTTTGGTTTATCTCTTCTTGTCCCCCTCGGGTCCCAAGATACGTTAGTCTGTTCCATGCCTCCATGCCTCAGGTCTTCGGTTGGTCAATTAATTTTGTTCATTAGATTACATTTAAATAAGTGAGATCATGTGGTATTTGTCTTTCTCTGATTGGCTTATTTCACTTAGCCTAATTTTCTACAGATCTGTCTATGCTGTCTCAAGTGGAAAGAGTCCTTCTTTTTTAAAGTTCCATAGTGTCCCATTGTGTAGATGTACCACAGATTTTTCATCCACTCACCTACTGACAAGCGCTTGGGCTGTTCTCAGATCTTAGCTATTGTAAATAATGTTTCTATGGACATAAGTGTGCATATATGTTTTCTGATTGGTGGTCTGAGGTTTTTTAGGATATATTCCCAGAAGTGGGATCACTGGATCAAAGAGCAGTTACATTTTAATTTTTTTGAGGAAACTCCATACTGTTTTCCATTGTGGCTGCCCCAGTCTGCATTCCCACTCTCAGTGAACTAGTGTTTCCTTTTTTCCACATCCTCACCAGCACTTGTCATTGTTGACTTACTGATGATAGCCATTCTGACAGGTGTGAGGTGACATGTCATTGTGGTTTTAATTTGCATTTTTCTGATGATTAGTGACTAAGGATTTTTTTCATGTATCTATTGGCCATCTGTATGTCCTCTTAGAAGTACCTGTTTAGGTCCTGTGCCCATTTTTAAATTGGATTGTTTATCTTCTGTTGAGTTGTTTGAGAACTTTATATATTTTGGAGGTTAAACCTTTAACAGATGTATCACTAGCAAATATAGTATGTTATCCCTTCTCATTTTGATGATGGTTTCTTTTGCTGTGCAGAAGCTTTTTATTTTGATGTAGTCCCATTTGTTTATTTTTTCCATTGTTTCTCTTGCCCTGAGAGATGTATTGGTGAAGATTCTACTATATGAGATGTCTATTTAATTGCCTTTGTTTTATTCTAGGATTTTTATGGTTTCATGACTTACATTTAAGTTTTTTATCCATTTTGAGTTTATTCTTGTGTATGGTGTAACTTTCATCTTTTTGAATGTGTCTTTCCAATTTTCCCAACACCATTTGTTGAAGAGACTGTCTTTACTTAGTTATATGTTATCCTTTGTCAAATATTAATTAACCAAAATGGTGTGGGTCAGTTTCTGGGGTCTCTGTTCTGGCCCATTGTTCTATATGCTTGTTCTTGTGCCAGTACTAGGCTGCTTTGATTAAAATCAAATTGAAGTATAGTTTGATATCTGTATTGTGATTCCTCTGACTTTGTTTTTCTTTCTCACGATTGCTGTAACTATTTGGGTTTTTTTTTTGTTTTTCCATATAAATGTTTGGAGTATTTGTTCTAGTTCTGTGAAGTATGTTGTTGGTATTTTAACCCTTTGCACTCGCTTGCTTTTTTCTCAATTCCTTTATTCTAATGCTAACCGTGTTGAGTCACACTTGACATCCGAGTGCAAAAGGTTAATAGGGATTGTGTTGAATCTATAGATTGCTTTGGGTAGTATAGACATTTTAATAATGTTAATTCTTCCAATCCATGAACATGGTATACACTTCCATTTGTTTGTATCTTCCTCTGTTTCTTTTTTTCCCCAATGGTTTATAGTTTTCTAAGTACAGGTCTCTTACCTTCTTGATTAAGTTTATTCCTAGGTATCTTATTTATTTATTTATTTATTTATTTATTTATTTATTTATTTATTTTTGTGTTGCAATGGTAAGTAGGATTTTTTTAAAAAAAATTTCTCTTTCTGAGAGCTCATTATTGGTGTATTAAAATGCTGTTGATTTCTGGATATTGATTTTGTATCCTGCTATGCTACCTAATTCATTTATTAAACCTAGTAGTTTCTTGGGGGAGTCTTTGGTGTTTACTATGGACAATATCATTTCATCTATGAATAATGATAATTTTACTACCTCTTATGCCTTTTATGTTTTCTTCTTGTCTGATCACTGTGGCCAGGACTTCCAGTACTATGTTGAATAAGAGTGATATGAGCTGACTTCCTTGTCTTGTTCCTGATCTTAAGAGAAATACTTTTAGATTTTGCCCAATGAGTATGATGTTGGCTGTAAGTTTGTCATATATGGCCTTTATTATGTTGAGGTATGATCCCTCTATTCCCATTTTCTGAGAGTTTTTATCATTTTGAATACTTCATGTTACTGCCTTCTGGCATGAATGGTGTCTATTGAGAAATCAGCTAATATTCTAATCGGAACTCCAGTGTTGGTAATTTTCTATCACTTTCTTGCTGCCTTTAAGATTCTTTCTTTGTATTTTATGTTTGCCACTTTAATTATCATGTGTCTAGGTGTGGGCCTCCTTGGGTTCATCTTGATTGGGACTCTTTGTTCCCCCTGAACTTGTGTGACTTTTTCATTCATGAGGTTAGGAAAGTTTCTGTCATTATTTCTTGAAACAGGTTCTCTATTCCTTGCTCACATTCTTCTCCTTCTGGTATTCCTATGATGCGGGTGTTTTTACATTTCATGTTGTCCCAGAACTCCTCTAATCTATCCTTCTGCCTTTTATTTTTTTCTATTTGTTGCTCTGATTGGGTATTTATTTATACATTGTCTTCCAAATTGCTCATTTGATCCCCCACTTCATCCTATCTACTTTTAATTCCTTCCAGTGTATTCTTGATGTCAAATATGTTATTCTTCATTTTTGACTGTTTCTTGTTTATAGTTTCTATTACTTTTTCATGCTGTTAGAGTTCCCACTGAGTTCCTTGTAATTCGCACACCATTCCTTGAGTATCTTTATAACCATTACTTTGAACTCTATGTCTGATAGGTTGCTTGCTTCCATCTCATTTAGTTCATTTTCTGAAGATTCCTCATTTTCTTCCATTTGGTGATTGTTTCTTTCCCCTCTCATTTTAGCTAACTCTTTGTGTTTGTTTCTATACATTAGGTAGAATGGTTACGCCTTCCAGTCTTTGTGGGATGGCCTAATGTAGAAAGTTTCTTGAGGGGTCTAGTGGTGCTGTCTCTTTGATCTTCTGAGCTGAATGCTCTAGGAATGCTTCTTGTATGCATTATTTGGGCTCTCCTGCTGTAATTGGGACTTTATTGTTGATATCTCATTTGTGGGTGGAATCTCCCCCTCTGACTTGCTGACTGTGAGGTTCAATTCCAACCTCATCATGCAAGCTGTTATATGGGTGTTGACAAAACAGAATAAGGCACAATAGAACCGAACCAAAAGCACCACCAAAATCATACTCAGCAAAGGAACAAAAAATAAGAAAGAGTATGAAGGAAAAAGAAGAGAAAGCGAAGCAAAGAAAAAAAAAAAAGAAAGAATATTAAAAGACATGAGAGAAAAGACTTAGAGGGAATATAAAGAAACAGGGATACAGAAGAAGAAGAAAGAGAACATGGAATCAAGAAGGAAGCTAAAAGAACTAGAATAAGAATAACAGAGAAAAGAAACAAAGAATAAATGAAATAATAATGAATTTAAAATATAACAATAATAATAGATATATTATGATATAAATAGGAAAAGTAAAACAAGATAATAAAAGAAAAAGAAGTGAAAATAAAATGAAATAAGAAAAAATTATGATAACAATAAAAAGAAGAAAAGAGAAAGAGAATAGAAAAAAGGAAAAAGAGTCTGGCTGGTGTGGCTCAGTGGTTGAGCATCGACCTGTGAACCAGGAGGTCACTGGTTCAATTCTTGTTCAGGGCACATGCCCAGGTTGTGGGCTAGATCCCCAGTAGGGGAGGGTGCAGGAGGCAGCCGATCCATGATTTTCTCTCATTGATGTTTCTCTCTCTCTCTCTCTTTTCCTCTCTCTGAAATCAATAAAAACATATATATTAAAAAAAAAAAGAAATTAGAGATATGCAAGAAAAAGAGAAAGAAGATTTAAAAAGGAGGGAACAAGCAAGCAAACAAACAAAAGAAAAAACAAACAAGGAAAACTTTTGGGTCCCCTATTTGTGAAGCTCACTCAATTTTGTTCTGATGTTGTTGAATCTGGTCACTTGGTGTGACTAACCTGGGCCTCCCAGGCGCTTCTCTGGTGCAAACAATGTGAGTCACTGTCCCTTCCTGGCCCTGGGCACCTGACTGATGCCTGATAGGTTGGAGCCTCAAATAGTCCAGCAGGCAGGGCCTCCTTAGCCCATAGGCAGGGTCTGCCTCCTGTCTTGCACCTTGAATGTCACTGTTCTGAGCTGTTCTCCCTTCCCCCATGCAGCTGTCCACTGCAAGGGGTATCCTGGCCTCAAGTTTAATTTCACCACAGCTCCAATGTTATGCTTCAGAAGATTAGCTCACTGCCTACCTAGTGGGATTTTTAGGCATTTTGGTACAACCCTCTGCTGAGTCCTCCTCCAATCAGAGAGTAGGCATTCATTCATTAGGTATTATTCTTTTGGCTCACTTTGGTTAAAATAAAAATTTATTTATGATGGAGGCACCTTAACTTGACAGCTTATGTTGAGGTCACATTGTTGTTCAAGAAAGAAGTTTGGGTGAAGGTGGGTGGAGCGAGTGGAGGGAACAGGTCTATGCTGGCTAGGGAAAGAGGGCAGCCTTAAAACAGAAACTTAAACACAAACTTCCTTCACAGCAACCCTTAACATAGGGCCACCTGGCAGTTCTGATTGCTGCTCTTGAGTGCAGACAGACCTGAATCATTTGCAGGTGTTATCTATTCTCATTTTGCCTATTGGCCTTCATGGGAGTTCAAACTATAGAGCCTTCAGGACAAATCACTGGCTCTTATATATTTATTGATGCAGAGTCTGTGGGACATGGGGCCTTGGGAAGAACTGGTCTTCTAAAAGGATTGTGTAAGGTAGCTGTCTGGGACACACTGGGAACTCAGGGGTAGGAATCAGCCTCTAGGACTCATTTAATCTATCCCTTTTATTATTTAGATTAATTGGAGGTTCCAAGAAGATTAATGGGTTATCTGCCAGTACTTGAGGCTCCTGACTCCTAGCCCATTAGCCCAGTAGACTGAGCACTGTTTTCTGCACTGGTGGGTTCTCTTTTCACCTAGATTTCCCCACATCTGAATATAGAAAAAGGCTATCCATGATGGGGCTGGAAGGCAAGCTGTATACCATCTGTAGTGGCTGTGTCCCTCTTCCCTACCTAGCTGTAGGAAGAGGCAGGAGCACAGGGAATGGGCTTAAGGGAGAAGGATGGAAGAGTATTTCCAAGTTGGAGAAACTTGCTGCAATATAAGTTTAGGTCAAAGCCTTAGCTGTAGAGGGTAGTGTTGGCAGACTCTGATTTGTGGCAGTGGTCAATCCAGGCCTGTTAGGCAAGACTGTGAGTTCATTGAGGAAGTAGGTTCCAGCTAATTCTCCAGGGGACAGGTGCTCATTGAATAATTACATTAATTCAATGTGCTACAATTCCAGCTTAGTCTGTATTGTGCTAGGGTGTAGTGTGGTACAGTACAATACAGTGTAAAACAGCACAGTATACTATAGCACAGCACAGCACAGCATAGCATAAATACAGTATAATACAGATAGTATAGCATAGTGCACAGTATAGTGTAGTACAGTATAATATGGTATATTATAGTATAATACAGTATCATGTAGTATACCACTGCATAGTACAGTAAAATGCAGTACTATATAGCATGGCACAGTACGATATAATATAATGCAGTATACTATAGTATAATAGAGTGTGGTACAGTATAGTATACACTATAGTCCAGTATAGTCCAGCATACTATAATATAGTGCAATATAATACAATATAATACAGTACAGTACAGTATAGTATAGTATAGAACAGTGTGATATAGTCAAGCACAGTATAGGATACAATATAATGCAATATGGTACTATACAGTATAGTTTAGTACAATATAGTACTTGTACAGTATAGAGCAGTGTATCACAGTACAGTATAGCAAACAGTATAACAGAATACAGCACAGTATAGAACAGTACAGCAAAGTATAGAAAAGTGTGATACAGTACAGTATAGTAAGAGCAATACAGTGCCATGCAATACGGTATAGAACAAGGTGATAAAGTACAGTGTAGTACAGGATAGCATTCAGTATAGTCTAGTACAGTATAGTACTTTCAGTCCAAAATGGTAGAGTATAGCACGGTACAGTCTAGTACATAGGGTGCCTCCCAAAATGTTTACACACACTTTGAATAATTATAAGGGCAGTGTTTATTAAAGTACATCTCATTTTCAAAATTGAGCTTTGAGCCGTTAAAGTGTATATACATTTTTGGGAACACCCTGTAGCATATTAGAATACAGTACAGTACATCAAAGTATAGTATATACAGTGTAATAGAATATAGTACAGTAGCTGTGTGGTATAATATAGTACAGTATTATAAGTATAATACAGTACAATTTAGTACAGTACTGCATAGTAAAGCACAATACCCCATAATATTGAAGAGTAAGTACAGTACAATAGTATTTTAAAGCCTCATGCATTTTTACAGCTACGTGGTATGGCATGGTTTGGATATATTGCCATCTGTTTAATCAGTACCCTAATGATAGACTTGTACATGACTTCTGGCCTTCTGTGTGTATGAACAATGCTGCTATGAACAGCACTCTAAGTTATGTGTCTTTGCACGTGTGTGTGATTTCCTTACCATCCTTATTTTCCGAACCAGAATTAGGACCTAGGGTCAGAAGCGCCTTGCTGAAACCTTCTCCATTCTGCTAGTCAGTGCCATGGGACGGTGTGCAGTTGGCCGAGGTCCTGGAGCTGCCGAGTCTACCCCAGTGGATGTGTGGGTCCGCCCTGGCTTGCTAGTGGAAATGACCTGGTATACAGTGCAGCACAGATTCATAATATTAGCAACTCTTCATCAATCTGGCGAGACCAAAGCCAACTCTCAAAACAAACATTTCCTGCGTGAACAGTGTGTTTGTTATGTTTTCCTCATTTGTTTATGATGGCTGTGTCAGCCACACTGATTTACATAAACACTGCCAATCTGGGGATGTTACACTCTCAACAAAAGTAGCTGAGTACAAACAGCGTTCCTCAGTTTTAATTCATATTTTCTAAACATTGAAGATGTTGATAAAATGAGCCAACAAGAAAATGCAACAAAGGAGACCATTTCAAGGGGCGATTTTGATGAAGACGCGTTCCAGATTGACAAAATGTTACAATATTAATGAAGTGAATCACTTACTGTCATATTTGGCTCCTACAGAACCATCAAGCAAGCTAGACTCAAACTTTTGCAGACTTCAGACCATAAATGTACAAGACGACTACTAGTATATATGCATTTGTAATTGAACCAGTTCGATTGTTCTTGCTTCTCCATCACCTGCTTAGGTGTTTATTTCTGCAAATGCTGTGCTGCTGCCGTGTTGCAGACATAATCCTGGACTTTGTTGTGTTGGAGACGCATAACTGTGGCAGAGGGTGCCCTTTGCCCTTCCTATGAGCCACGTTGGTCCATGGGACAGAGTGCCCAGTGCCCAGCGCTGGGACATAGTCTTGCCCCAATGGGCCAAATGACTAATTTGGAACCTCTCACTAACATGATTCTGGGAATCAGGGCTTATATTAGTAGTCCAAGGAGGTGTGATTGCAAATAAGGAGACAACAGTAGACAGGATTTGATCAATTCCTTACACTTTATATCGGATACCAGGGTATGGGCAAAATATTGCCATTGAGTCATTTAAAATCAGATTAGAGTGAGCAGTAGGGTTAGAACCTTCCATAGTAAGAGATGACATAATCTACTTTGAATGTAACAATGAGACTTTGATTATTATGGGTCACAGAAAGAAAGAAAATGGAAAATGACATTTTGGCCTTTAAATGAATACTTGGATTCCAAGAGTTTTGGAATTAGCTGTGAGGGCCCTGGGCTGTGACTGGGCTGGCGCTCCTGGCAGTGGGAGACCCACCTCGTGCAGTTCCTGTCCTTCCTAGGCTGCCTCGCATCCCTGGGATGTTTTGGCCCCAGAGCTATCTGTAACTGGAGCTGATCCTCAGTGCGCGCACAGTGAGCGGGAACGAGGCCAGTCTTTTGTGGGTCCAGGGCAGGCGGTCAGGAATTCGAGAAAGGCCTCTGCTCCCTGGAGTTGCTACCTTTTCATTCTATGCTCAGACGTGGCTTCCTGCTGGAAGTAGGCTGCCACTTTGTGTCTCTATGTGTAGATTTGAAATGGGAGTATTAGTATTCATTACATTAGATTGCTTTCAAAAATTAAACTGTATACAGCTCTTAAAGCAGAGCTTATCCCTACTGCAAACCCTGTAAGTGGTAGCTATGATTATTGCTGCTGCATTTGTTTTTGTTTTTGGCTCATCAGTTCCATTTCTCGCAAAAAGTCATTTACACCGACTTTTGTCAGGATGTTGGAATCAGTCCCAGCCTATGTCTGAAGTCTTTCCACCTGACAGGGGAAGTGGGGTTCAGTCTAGGGCCAGAGACCATCATTTAGATATGGAATCTTTGACATAAGGAGAATGGAAAAGGAAACAGAACAAATTACTTCTTTGAATCATTAAGAAGGAGGCGCGGAACAGGATAGCATTTCTTTGTAGAAGAATAATATGTTAATGCTCTAGAATTTGGTATGTAGGTCCATTTTGTAGGTGGAGAAATAAAAAACAAAGAGGTTAAGTGACTCATCCAAGGTCACCCAGATTTTGGAGACAGCTCCAAACTCAACGCCAAACACTGTGTTTTTCGGTCAGACTTTATATGAACTCTCTAAACCATGGAGCCCATTTTACTGCAGAGAGGAGTGAATATGGTATACAATATCCAAGCAGGTAGTTTGTTCAGTAGCTTTGCTGAATGTTCACAAAGGATAAACAATTTCCTGATGCAGAAAAGAATAGGTAGAAAGCATTAAAAATGACAAAAACATCCCCCCCCCCCGTATTCTAATTAGGTGTTGGGTACCAATGCATTGTCATTAACTTTTTTAAAAAACCTTTTTATTTTGAGATAATTGTATGTCCACATGCAGTTATAAAAATAATACAGGAAGATCTCATGTAAACTTTATCTGATTTTCTCAATGGAAACATATTGAAGAATTATAGTACAACTAGAGGCCCGGTGCACGAATTAATGCACCAGTGGGGTCCCTGGGCCTGGCCTGCGGGATCAGGCCAAAACCAGCTCTCCGACATCCCATGAGGGGTCCCAGATTGGGAGAGGGCGCAGGCCAGGCCGAGGGACCCCACCGGTGCATGATCAGGGCTGGGGAAGGACACGGGAGGCTGGCCAGCCAGGAAGGGACCAAAGGAAGGCTCTAGGGCATGTCCGCCCATCTCACTCAGTCTTGATCAGCTGGACCCCAGCAGCAAGCTAACCTACCGGTTGGAGCATCTTCCCCCTGGTGGTCAGTGCATGTTATAGCAACTGGTCTACCGGTCAACTGTCTGCCCCCTGGTGGTCAGTACACATCATAGCGAGCGGTTGAGCAGCCTTAGTATATCATTAACATATTATGCTTGATTGGTTGAATGGATGACCAGACAGTTAGCATATTAGGCTTTTATTACATAGGATATTAGGAATCGGATATTGACATTGATACAAAATACACATTTCCATCACTACAAAGATCCTTCCATTTTCCCTTTTATAGCCATACCTACCACCTTTTCCTGTGCAACTACTTGAAAGAGGGCAACCACTCATCTGTTCTTTATTTTTGTAATTTTGTTATTTCAAGAATGTTATATAAATGGAATCATATGGTGTGTAACATTTATTCACTCAGAATAATTCTCTGGAGATTCATACAGGTTGTTGTATATATCAACAGTTAATTCCTTTTTATTACTTAGTATTATTCCATGGTATGAATGTACTACAGTTCATTTAACCATTCACCCAGTGAAGGATATCTGATTTATTTCTAGTTTCAGCTATTATAAAGTTGTACATTTTATATACATGTTTTTTTGTGTGGACATAAATCCCCATTACTCTACAACAAATGCCCAGGAGTGCAATTGCTAAGTTGTATGGTAGTTGCATGTTTAATTTTTTATTGTAAAACTGTTTTCCAGAGTGACTGTCATTTTACATTCTAACCAGCAATGTATGAGTGATCCAATTTTGTGGTATCCTTGCCAGCATTTTATGCTATCACTATTTCTAAAAAATCATCCATCCAGATACTGTGCAATGCTATTTTATAGTTTTATTTTGCATTTCCCTACTGGCTAATGATGCTGAACATTTTTTCATGTGCTTATTTGTCATCTGTATATTTTCTTCAGTGAAAAATCTGTTTATGTCTTTTGCCCATGTTCTAATGGATTTTCTTTTTTACTGCTAAATTTTGAGAGTTCTATAATATGTTCTCTATTATTTATACATCCTTTGTCAGTTATATGGCTTGAAAATATTTTCTCCCAGTCTGTAGCTTGTCTTTTCATCCTCTTATCAGTGTCTTTTTTAGGTAAAAGTTTTAAATTTTGATGAAGTCCAGTTTTCAAATTTTCCTTTTATTGATTATGCTTTTGCTCTCAAGTTTTAAGAACTCTGAGCTGAATACTAGATCATAAGTACTATTTGTTATGCTTTTCTTTAAAGTTTTATAGTTTACACTTTAAGTTCATGACTTATTTTGAGATGACTTTTGTATAAGGTGTGAAACTTAGGTTTACGTTAATTTCTTTCCTTTTTTCTTTGTCTTTGGATATCCATTTTTCTAGCACCATTTATTGATAAGCTATCTTTATACCATTAACCTGCTTTTGCAGCTTATCAGAAATCAGTTGTACCCAGGTCCATAAGTTTGGTACCTATATTTTCTTCTATGTAACTTATTGTTTTGGGTCTTATATTTAAGTCTTTGATCCATTTTGAATTAATTTGTTTTACATGGGGACAAACTATAATCCAGTTTCATTTGTTTGCATGTGACTTTCCAGTTTTCCCAGCACCATTAATTGAAGAGACTATTTTTACTCCATTGTGTGTTTCCGGCTCCTTTGTTGAAAATTATCTGTTCATATACATGTGCTTTTATAGCTGGGCTCTCTATTATGTACCATTGATCTGCATGTCTGTTTCTCTGTCAATACCATGCTCTTTTGATTATTGTAGCTCTGTAGTGCAATTTAAAGACAGGTAGCATGATATCTCCATCTTGGTCCTTTTCTCTCAGGATTGCTTTAGCTATTCGAAGTCTTTTGTGGTCCCATACAAATCTGATGATTTCTCATTCTATTTCATTAAAAAATGACATTGGGATTTCGATGGGGATTGCATTAAATCTGTATATTGCTTTGGGTAATATGGTCCTTTTAATTATGTTGATTCTTCCAATTCATGAACATGGGATATTTTTCCATTTTATTGTATCTTTTTCAATCTCTTTTAATAATGATTTGTAATTTTCAGTATATAGGTCTTTCGCATTCTTTGTTAATTTTTGATATTTTATTCTTTTGGTTTTAATTGCAAAAAGAATTGTCTTATTTCTTTTTCTGAAGTTTTGCTGTTAGTATACAGGAAGGCAATGGATTTTTGTACATTGATTTTGTACCCTGCAACTTGACTGTATTTTTTATTGTTTCTAAAAGTTTTTTGGTGGAGTCTTTAGGGTTTCTACATACAGACTCATGTCATCTGAAAAAAGTGAGTTTGACTTCTTCCTTCCCTATTTGAATGTCTTTTATTTCTTTCTCTTGACTTGCAGCACTATGTTGAATAAAAGTGGTGAGAGTGGACATCCTTGTCTTGTTCCTGATCTTAGAGGAAAAGCTTTCAGCTTTTCACCACTGATATTAGCTGAGGGTTTATCATATATGGCTGTTAGTACATTGAATTACTTTCTTTTTATTCTTGTTTTATTGAGTGTTTTAATCATAAGTGGATATTGTATCTTATAAAATGATTTTTCTGCATATTGATAAGATCATATGATTTTTATCCTTTCTTTTGTTAATGTGATGTACTACATTGTTGGTGTATGTTGAACCATCCTTGTGCCCCTGGAAGGAAGCCTACTTGATCTTGATGTATTAGTTTTTGATTTGCTATTGTATTCAATTTGCTAGTCTTTTGTTTAGGATTTTTGCATCTGTATTCATCAGAGATATTGGTCTGCAGTGTTCTTTATTTGTGTTGTCCTTGCCAGGCTTTGGTTATATTGGCCTCATAGAATGTGTTAGAAAGTATTAGTTCTTCAATTTTTTGGAAGAGTTTTAGAATGATAACTTTTAAATCTTTTTAAAATGTTTGTTATAATTCACTGGTGAAGGTCTTGGACTTTTATTTTTTGAGGAGGTTTTGATGGTTGTTTCAATTTCCTCACTGTTGATTGGTCTATTTAGATTTTCCAAATTCTTCATGATCAATCTAGGAAGGGAATATATTTCTAGGAACTTACCCATTTCTTCTAGGCTGTTGAAATTGGTGGCATATAATCTTTCATAATATTCTAGTATGATCCTTTGAATATCTGTGATGACTTCTCCTCTCTCATTTCTGGGTTTATATGAGTCTTCCCCCCTTTTTCCTTAGTGATTATAGCCAGTGGTTTGTCAAATTTATTAATCTTTTGAAGGGACCAGATCTTTGTTTCATTATTTTTGTGTGTAGTCTATTTGTTCTCTATTTCATTCAATTCTGCATTAATTTCTATTATTTCCTTTCTTCTGCTGACTTTGGGTTGCTTTTGTTCTAATTCTTTAAGATCGATGTTAGGTTGTTTACCTGGGATTTTTCTTGTTTCTTAATATAGGCCTGTAATGATATAAACCTCCCTCTTACTACAGCTTTTGCTGCACCCCAGAAGTTTTGATATGTTGAGTTGTCATTCTCATTTGTCTCTATATCTTTTATCCCTTTTTTGACCCAGTCATTTTTTTGCAGTATGTTGTTTAATCTCCACCTTTTTGTGAGTTTCTTTATTTCCTTTTTGCAGTTTATTCTCATTCCAAGGCATCATGTTCAGATAATATACTTGGTATAATGTCAATCTTTTTGAATTTGTTGAGGATAGTTTTGTGACCCAACATGTGGTCAATCCTTGAGAATGTTCCATGTGCGCTGAAGAAGAATGTATAATCTGATGTTCTTGGATGTAAGGTTCTGTGATTGTCAATTATGTCCATTTGATCTACTGTTTCATTTATGGCTGATAGTTCTTTTATTTATTTATTTATTTATTTATTACTTTTAAAGAAAAATATTTATTGTTGAAAGTATAATACTTTCCTTCCCCCGACACCCCCCAGTGACCTCTTATAGCCAGGCCTTCACCATCCTATTGTCTGTGTCCATGTGTTATGCACACATGAATACACGGTCTTTGGTTGATAACCTTCCACGAACCTTTCCCTGTCTTCCCTCTGAGAGTCCACACACTGTTCCATGCTTCCATGTCTCTGGATCCATTCTGTTCATTAGTTTAATTTGTTTATTAGATTCCACATATGAGTGAGATCATGTGATACTTGTCTTTCTCTGACTAACCTATTTCACTTAGCATGATACTCTCTAGGTCCCTCCATGCTGTCTCAAAGGGTAAGAGATTCTTCTTTTTTACTGCTGTGTAGTATTTTACGGTATAAATGTACCACAGCTTTTTTATCCACTCATCTACTGCTGGGTACTTGGACTGTTTCCAGATCTTAGCTATTGTAAATTGTGCTGCTCATACATTCTTTCTGATTAGTGTTTTGGGTTTCTCCAAATAGGTTTTCAATATCTTGCTCTCTCTCTTCTCCTTCTGGCAAATGTTGGTGTGTTTGAAGTTGTCCCAGAGACTCCTTACACTATCTTCATATTTTTCAATTCTTTTTTTTTCTCTTGTGATTGGGTGTTTTGTTTCTTCATATTCCAAGTCATTTATATGACTCTTGTAATCCTCTACTCTACTGTTGAATCCCTGTAAATTATTCTTTATTTCAGCTAGTATATGCTTAATTTCTGACTGGTCTTTTTTCATGTCTTTGACATTCTTATTAAGATCCTTGAGAATCTCAGTAAGTCCTTTGACACTCTCATTAATTTCCTTGAAGCTTTCATTAAGTCCCTTAAAGCTCTCATTAAGATCCTTGAGTAACCTTATAACCACTGTTTTGAACTCTGTATCCAGTAGTTTGCTTGATTCTATTTCTTTCTTTTTTAACATGTTTATTTGTATCTGCATTTTAGCTGCTTCCCTGTGTTTGTTGCCATGTATTAGGTAGAGCTGTTATGTCTCCTGGAATTGGTAGAGTGGCCTAATGTAGTAGGCATCCTGTAGGGCCCAGTGCCTCAACCCCCCCAATCACCTGAGCTGGGTACTCTAAGTGTACCCCTGTGTGGGCTGTGTTCACAGTCTGGTTGTAGTTGAGCCTTGATTGCTGTTGGTGTCACTGGCCAATTGGCTGTGAGGACCAGCTGTGTCTACAATGGAAGAGCTGCTGTGCAGGAGACACCCTTATGGAGCAGGACTTGCTTCAGTGGGGCTTTGGTGCTCACTGAGTCTGCCCTTTGCATGTGTCGCTTGTGGATGTACAGAGTTGTAATCGGGTATAGGCTGAAGCGGTCCACCAGGTGCAGTGGCTCTGGAGCCTCCCTGGAAGTGCAAAGTCAGCCACTGCTTGGGGCCAGCCGGCAGGAGCTACAGAGAGATTTGCAGATGTTTGCTACTTGTATTGGGCTAGGAAGTGCCGAGGGGAGGCTCAGCTGTGAGACAAGGCAGGCTGGTGCTAGTGCCAGGTCTTAATCCTTTTATTTATAGGTTTTTTTTAATTACTTTATTGATTAAGGTATCAACCCCCCCCCCTGTTCCCTTCCCAAACCTCCCCACATGCATGCCCCCCTCCCCCTGTTGTCCGTGATCACTGGTTAGGCTCATATGCAAGCACACAAGTCCTTTGGTTGATCTATCTCCCTTGTCCCCACTCTCCCCTACCTTCCCTCTGAGGTCTGACAGTCTGATCAATGCTGTTCTTGTTCTTCAGTCTATGATGTTCATCTTTTCCCCTAGATGAGTGAGCTCTATTTATAGGTTTTTACTCTCTTTCTAATTCTTTAAGTTTTAGGGTTACATAGTTTTTAGAAAATTTTCTTGTTTTTTGAAGTATACTTGTATTGTTATGAACTTTCCTCTCAGGACTGCTTTTGCTGTGTCCCATATATTTTTGGTTGTTTTGTGTTCATTTTCATATGTTCCTAGGAAGTTTTTGATTTCTTCCTTGATCTCATTGGTAACCCATTCATTGTTTAATAACATGTTATTTAACCTCCATGTGTTTGAATGCTTTTGAATGTTTTATTGTATTTGATGTCTAGTTTCATGCCATTGTAATATATGAAGATATTCGATATGATATTTTGTCCTCACATGTAATTTGAATGCTTTTGAATGTTCTATTGTATTTGATGTCTAGTTTCATGCCATTGTAATATATGAAGATATTTGATATGGTATTTTGTCCTCACATGTAGTCTATCTTTGAGAACAACTCATATGCACTTGATAAGAATGTGTATTCTGTAGCTTTGGGGTGAAATGTTCTGTAAATGTCAATTAATTCTATCTAATCTAGTGTGTCTTTTATCGTCACTGCTTCCTTGTTGATTTTTTTGTCTAGAATATCCAGTGATGTCAGTGGGGTGTTAAAGTCCATTACTGTTATTGTGTTTCTGTCAATCTCTCCCTTAAAGTCCTCCAGATGTTTTTTCTATATTTAGGTGCTTCTATATGGGGTGCATATATGTTTACCAGGGCATACCCTCTTGTTGTATTGATCCTTTTAGTATTATGTAGTGATCTTCCTTGTCTCTTGTTATGGCCTTAATTTTGAAGTCTATTTTGTTGGATATGAGTATTGCCACCCCAGCTTCTTTTTCATTCCCATGGAAAATTTTTCTCCATCCCTTCACTTTCATCTTGTGTGACTCTTTTGTTCTGTGGTGGGTCTCTTATAGACAGTACTCTATGGTCTTTTGATTGGAGCATTTAAGCCATTTACATTTAAGGTCATTATTAATAGGTACTTGTTTATTTCAATTTCATTCCTTATGCCAGTGTTCCTCTCTTTCTCTCTATTTCTTCTTCTTTTTCCACTCCCTTTAGCATTTTTTGCAGTGATGGTTTAGTGGTGATAAACTCATTTAGTCTTTTTTATCTGTGAAGTTCTTTATTTCACCTTCAATTTTGAATGATAGCCTTGCTAGAAAGAGTATTTTTGGATTTAGTTCCTTGCTTTTCATTACTTTGAATACTTCATGCCAATCTCTTCTAGCCTGAAGTATTTCTATTAAGTCAACCGATAGTTTAATGAGAGTTTCCTTGTAGGTAACTTTCTATCTCTCTTGTAGCTTTTAAGATTCTTTCATTGTCTTTAATGTTTTCAATTTTAATTATTATGTGCCCATGGATCTTTTGTGGTTCATTTTGATTGGGACTCGCTGTGTTTCCTGAACTTGAGTGACTTTTCACTTCATCAGGTTAAGGAAGTTTTCTGTCATTATTTTTTCAAACATGTTCTCTATTTTTTGCTCATTCTTCTCCTTCTGGTACCCTTACAATGTGGATATTGTTATATTTCATGTTGTCCCAAAACGTCCTTAAACTTTCCTCCTGTTTTTTATATATTTTTTTACATTGTTGTTTTGATTGGGTGTTTTTCTACCTTGTCTACTAATTTGCTCATTCAGTCTTCAGTTTCTTCTAATCTACTGTTGTTTTCTTCCAAGGTATTCTTCATTTTAGCTATGTCATTCTTAATTTCCAATAGATTCTTATTTATTTTTTCTATATATTTTTTCATGCTGATATAGTTTCCATTAAATTCCCTATAGTTCTCATTGAATTCTTTGAGCATCCTTATAACCATTTGTTTGAACTCTATATCTGATTAATTGGTCTCCTCCATTACTGTTATCTCTTTTTTCTGAACATTCCTCCTGTATTTCATTTGGGGCCTATTTCATTGTTTCCCCATTTTTCTGTTTCTTTGTGTTTGTTTCTGTGTGTCAGATAATACTGCTATGTCTCCCTGTCTTGGTGGGGTGGTCTTCTTGTGGGATTCTGTAGTAGTCTTTTTGACATTCTGAGCTGGGTGCTCTAGGAATGACCATTGTGTGTTATGTTGGTTATCCTTTTGAATTTGATTGATTGCTGTTGTTCCATTTCTGGATGAGATCAGTCCTCAGGCTTGTTAACTGTGAGTCTCAACCCTGACGACATCATGTCAACTATTATACAGGTTCTGACAGAACATGAAGGAAAAAGAGAACATGAAGGAAAAAACAACAACAAAAAAATAAAAAAGCAAACAAACAATTAAAAACAAAACAAAACACCAACAATAATGAAAACAACAGCCTCAACCAAGAGACTAAAAAGAAACAAAACAAACAAATGAACAAAAAAACTCATCACTCAGACACACAAAAAGAGTGCTCGAAGGAGGAAAGAAAAAACTAAAATAAATAAATAAAAGAGAATATGAAAGCAAAGAAGGAAGAGACCAGAAATAGGGTAAGTATAAAAATAAACGATGGACCATAATGAATAAATAATAATAATAATTTAAAAAAGTAATAATACTAATTAAAATAAAATATAGAATGGGGGAAAAAAAAAGAGGAAAGAAAAGAAGCAAAGAATCTCTATATATGAAAGCCTAAGTGACTGAATGACCAAACAACAGAACGACTGGTTGACTGGTTGCTATGATGCACACTGACCACCAGGGGGCAGACGCTCAATGCAGGAGCTTCCCCCTGGTGGTCAGTGCGCTCTCACAGCCAACCTCCTGCAGTCCCTCCCCCAGCCTGGCCAGCCGGCCTGATGGCCCCAATCACCAGCCAGGCCTAGCGACTCCACCCATGCACAAATTCATGCACCAGGCCTGTAGTTGAATTATAAATGGGAATTAACAAAAGGTATAGAGAATGAGAAAGAAAGAAATTGGGCTAAAATAAAAGATAGCAATTAGAGAATATGGAAAAATGAGAGAAGAGAAAGAAAATCCAAACTAAAGAAAAATAAACCAATTAAAAAAAAAGGAAAACAACGATACTCCCCCTCCCTCCAAATAAAAAAATGTTTTGGGTCTGCTATTTGTGGAGCTTGCTGAATTTTGCTTCCATGCTATTGTTTCTAGCCCCTTGGTGTGTGGGTCCTGGGCCTCCCAGGCAGTTCTCTGGTGCAGGCCCACAAGTCGTCTCTGCTTGGCCCTTGGCAGCCTGGCTGAAGCCCTGCAGGGTGGGTCCCCAAGTACTCTGGTGGGCGGCAGAGGCTAGATCTGCTTGGTCTCACCCTTGGGCTGCTTTCCCTTTCTGAGCTCTGCAGGTTATCTGGTCCCAGGCAGATGGTTTCAATAGATTTGCATTGTGGGTGGTTCCTGTAGCTGGTAGGAGGGGCTTGCAGGCGCTTCCTCTCCTCAGCTCTGCCTGGGTCTCTGGCACCCCCTTGTCACAACCTTTAACAGTGGGGGATTTAAACAAAGCATACACACAGAATACAACAACAACAAAATAACCCTGCCCCACTTGGCTCTCTAATCTTTCAGCACAGCTGGCTCTCACTGGGCGGAGCTTATGCTCAGGCTCCCACCTGTCCAGATGTCAGAGTCTCCTCCTACCCCCCATCCACCCAACCAAGACCAGTCACTGGGATGCAGATTTCCAGCTTAGAGTCATTCCACAGGTGGGAGATTGGGCACTTCCTCTTCACTTGAGGTGGGGAGGATCGTGCCTCTTTCCCAGGACACTCAGACTGGCCCCTGTCCTGCTCTCTGCCAACAGTTCTGTCAGAGAATAATCAATCCTCAGATTCACTGCTGGGTGGTCTGCTCAGACCCTTCTGGGGATCCGGAGTTCTGCTGAGCAGCCCCTCCTGCAGTCACTGATCCAGGTGAGCTTCCCAGGCTGGTATTGTAACTCAGCACTCCCTTTTTGCCTGGGATAAGGCAGTCTGAGCTCCCCTGGTGGACTGAATTCCCACTGATTCCCACTGTCCCATGCTACATGGACTCCCCTTCCCTTCTCTGTTGCTTTGGTCTGGTGATACCTGCATGTGGCTGAGACTCCACACACCCAGGGGGGCAGTAACTGTATTCCATACCTTACCTCCGGCTTCCCAGCCGTGGTGCACAGCTGTGGGCTGTTGGCTTACCGCATCTTCTGTTCTCTCTCCACACTCTATGCTCACCGTATTCCCAATCAGCCTTTTCAGCTCATTTTTCAAGTCGAATGTTCTGCAGATTCCCCACAGGTCTGATCTGTTGTTGGGAGCAAGGAGACCGAACTTGCTTACACTGCAGCCATTTTTTTAAACCTATTCCTTGAGCATTCTTATAAAAGTGTTTTGAACTCTGTATCTGGTAGATTTCTTGCCTCCATTTCATTTATATCTTTTTCTGGAGATTTCTTCTCTTCTTTGATTTGTGGTGTTTCTTTGTCTCCTCATTTTGACTACTTCTCTGCTTGTTTCTATGTATTATGTTGATCTGCTGTATTTCCCAGTCTCGGCAGGGTGGCCTGAGGTAGTAGGTGTCCTGCGAGATAACTTAAGCCAAGTGCTCCAGGAGCGTCCCTTTTGCAGGTTGTGTGTGCACTCCTCTTGTATTGCTCCTTGATTACTGTTGGCAGGTCAGTGGGAGAGATTGACCCTCAGGCTGACTGGCTGTGAGGATTCACCTTGCACACAGCATAAGAGCTGGTGTATGGGGTCGACCCCATGTAATGGGACTTACCCCAGTAGGGCCCTGGTGCCTGCAGAGACCATCCTTTTGGTGTTCTGCTTTTGGGCTTACTTGAGTGGTCCTCTGTTGTGGTTGAAGCCACTCATTGGGTGTGCTGTTTCTGGGGCCCATTTGGAGGAGCCAAGGTCAGCCACTGCCTGTGACAAGCCTGGGGCTACCTGGTGAGAGCTACAAAGTGATCCACAGTTGGTAGCTGCCTGTGCTGGACCTTAAGGTACATGGTAGAGGCCATGCTGCAAACAGAGACCATCTGCCATCAGTACTAAGCTGGGGCATTTCAGAAAAAGGCACGAAGTCTGTTGCCATTTGCTAGCTGTCCATATGGTGCAGCTGCTAAAAGAGCCTTGGGAACTCTAGAGTTGAGTGAGGAGGGGGTCTCAGGGTGTCCCATGGTGGGGAAAATGATGCTCACTAGGTTAATCCAGATTCAGATTTTATTCCAGTGCTGAGCCTGTGTCCATTCAGTGAAAGGTACAGGGCACACTGAAGCCAGCAGCTACCCTCCTGGAGCCTGTGGGCCTTTGAGAATTTTATAAGAAAAACTGCATCATGGCCCAAGGCACTGCCAGTCCCCTGAACAGTCTCTGGTGGTGTGCCAGTTGGGTGGGGTGAGGTCTCAGAGAATCATCAGGGTGGAGCAAGTGGTGTTTACCAGATAACGCAGATTCAGATTTGGCCATGTGGAGGAGGGTTCAACACAGGGACAATGGCAGCTGTCCCTCCAGCCCTCACCCTGACGCCACATAACTCATTTCCTTTCTGTATGTCTTGGTGCCTCCCAAGCCACTGTCCCTCTGCCAGAGCCTAGGGTAAGTGTCTGTGAGTGACTGTGTGTGGGCCCTTTAAGAGGACACCTGGCTTTCCAGCAGCCATCTGTTGAATTCAGATGGAATCCCTGCTGATTTTCACAGCCAGCTGTTGTGGACGCTCCTCTTCCCAGCCTTGGAGCCTGAGCTGGGAGTCTAGCGTGGGATTGGGACCCTTCACTCCTCAAGGTGGACCACTGCAGCCAAGATAGCCTTCTCAATTTTCAACCACCACATGGGGATGTGGGGCCAACCTGTTCCCCACCTTTACCCCTTCTACCAGTCTCCAAATAGCTTCTTCTGTATATCCTTAGTTATAGGACTTCTGGTCAGCGAGTCTTCCGATGGTTCTCTGGGCTGGTTGTTCTAGAATTTGGTTGTAATTCTGAAGTGGTCATGGGAGTGGGCAAGCACAGCATTTACCTATTCTGCCATCTTGTCCAGAACTTGTTTTTCATACTTCTTTTGACTCCAGTGAAGACAACCTCTTCCCAGTTGTGTGATTTGAAAAACAAGCATTCTGAGGATTGTAGCAGGTCAGCAAATGACTGAGAAAGGCAACAATTGCCTGATGGTTGAGTTTATGGACAAGACACATTCACAAAACATGAAATGAAGACAGACTCTGACAAGTCAGACTCAGACATTAGGTCAGGATCATCGAAGAAGAAGGCTTTGATGTGTGAAGCATGAGCAGGCTACGGAAATAAAATAATTTCAGAATGATAGGGGACCCTCTGCTGTGCAGGCTTTCCTAGCCAAAAGGCTTAGAACTGCCTAATTATCATAGTGCCTTTACCTTTCTCTTCCCAAGGAATAATTGCAAGAGCAAACAGTTCTCTAATAAAAGCGAAGTAGTTACTTCTGTATAATTCTTTAAAAAATAAGATCAGATGTATTTGTGTTATTCTATTTTTATCTTACCAGCTCATTTTTTAAAAATATATTTTATTAATTTCAGAGAGGAAGGGAGAGGGAGCGAAAGATAGAAACATCAATGAGGAGAGAGAATCATTGATCGGCTGCCTGCTGCACGCCCCCTACTGGGGACCGAGCCCGCAACTGGGGCATGTGCCCTTAACTGGAATCGAACCTGGGACCCTTCAGTCCGAAGGCCAATGCTCTATCCACTGAGCCAAACCGGCTAGGGCGCCAGCTTATTTTTTTTCAATGTCCAAACACTCTCAGGAAAGTACTAGAAGCTGACAAGATGCCAGATGACCAGGCCAGCCCCCCCTGCGTGCCTGTCAACTGCAATGCTATTGTAAATCAGGGCCAGTGTAAAGAGAGCAGAGACAGCAATAGTATAAAACCCTTGTTGAACTTCCAAAGGGAAGCTACAGGAGGAAAACAAAGGTTTTCCACAGAAAATGAACTTATTTACCATAAATTTTATTGCAGAATCATATTCCAAAATATATCATTGAAGGCAGATAAATGGATGGCGTGCTGTGTGTGTGAGTCCCAAAGGCTGTTTGCTGGAGGTGTTAGAAGTAACAGCTCTGTAGCAACATGAGTTTGGGAGACGATGGGTTAAGCAGGTTAAATAAATTATTTACTGCATGATTTCTCAGACCACCATTATTCTAATGTGCATTTGAGTCTCCAGGAGAGGGATATGGTATACAGTGTTTCCTGAATCCATGTAATCATGGGATCTTGTTTTCCCCTTTCCCATTGGAGGTGGCTCAGTGTAATGGATAAGCATGTAGTGTCTGGAATCAGCTGGTCTGCTCCAATCAGGATCTTCCATCTATGAGCTGTGTGGTTTTACCCAATGTATTTAACCTCTTTAAGCTCCAATTCCTCATCTATAAAAGCAGCATAATAATAGCACTTACTTGATAAATATAAGGTTGTGGGAAATAAATCAGATAGCTCATATAAAGTACTGAATTTTTCCATAGCTTCAGAGGTAGTTAAATCTTAGCATGCTCTCAATATAAAGCCTCCTGCAGTATGAGTGTTGCAAAATATCAGTGCGGTGGACACTGGGGCTGCTTAGCATTGGTCAAGTCCTTCTGGCAAAAATGACTGGTTAGTTATTCTAATGAGAAGGATGTTCAAGAACATTCCTTGACAGGTGGGGAGAGAATCTACCTTTGATGATGGGTGATTGGTCTGTGGGTGTGGATGAGACTGCTGTGGGTGTTATATTATAATGAAGGGAGTGAGCCAGAGTAGGAAGCATACACCCGGAGGCCCTGACTACAACTGACCCTCCCCTGGGCTTTTCAGCCAGGACAGGTATACATTCCTTGCAGCTGAAGTCTGAGTAAAGGCTTTTGGTGTTGCTGCCTATGTAAGCCTCTGAGCGGGTGGAGTGGTGAGTTAGAGTGACTAAAGACTCAGCGTGGTGCGCTGGACACAGCTCTGAAGCACAAATACAGCCGGGTCTTTGGTGATGGGCTGCACGATTTCCATTTCTCACTTGACCACTCTCACCTTAGTTTCCTCACGAATAAAAGGAAAAATCAACATCTTTTATACCCACACTTCACAGTCTAAGTGAGTATAAAGGGGAGAAGGTATGTGAAAACACTTTGGTGACAATCAAGTGTTCTATAAATGCCGTGCAGAAATATTTATAGTAACAGTGAAAACTCGGCCACTTCGTGATTTAAAGCTGTTACACTCTGGTGGTACAAAATTTTTGGCTAATGCTAAAATAAGAACATAACAGCCAGCTGTCAAAATATTATAATTGGTTTCTGACTAACCCTAAGCTTTAAATTCTGTGATGCTATAAGTTTAAGGGCTTATCTGTGGATTTCTGCCATTCTATAACTCTCTATTCCATTAAAATTTTTAAAGTTCTGAATACTTCCGAAGAGACTCCAGAAAATATTAATGTATAGACAAGAAACTTTATATCTATAATTTTATTTTTTAAATTTCCAAAATTTGTAAAGTATTAGTCCTTATCTATAATTCAACCAAATGAACCAAGTAGTATTTGATAGTGAAGTTTTTACTTCCAGTTTTAGAGAGTAATAAAAAGTTTTAACTAACAAATGGTAGAAATTTTAAAAAAGAAAATCATCTAAAGTACACAAGAAAAAAGGATTATTCCAAAGACTTCAATGAAATGGAAACTTTATTAACTATAATATCTGGTCTTTAATGGGGAAGACAGTTTTCCCACGGGTTTTTGCACTTCTACAAGTCTTGCTGGGTATTCCAAGAATGTAAGGCCCTGACTGTTCTTTAGTTGGGTCATTTCTCAGGGTTGTGTTTGCAGTGAGTACCTTTGAGCAACAGGGTAAGTTCCCCTCCATGATGAAGGGTGGGTTTGCTTACTGCTCCCTGTAACAAAGGTGGACCCCCAAGCTCAGTGTTCCTGGATTTGATACAAATACACTGCAAGTGAAACACCCATTGGGGCCCCTCCATGTCAGCATGTAGAACTGGGGGAGAAAAGTCACTGACATTCACATGCTGATGCTCCTGGTGCTTCCTGTGCCCTGAGTAATACAGCATGTGTCTCTGACCCAGAGGTCTCCTGTCTTCATCAGCATTCATGAGACAGAAACAGGCTAATAGATTAGCAGAGAAGGAGGGTGAAAGCAGGTCCTGGACACTTCACAGGTCTTGATGCTCTTGGTGATGCCGTGTTTGGTTGATTTTCGTAAAAGTTTTTGTCAAGGATATACTTCTTGGGTACTGTATTCTTTGTGGGCTCCTGGCACCTTCATTAACCAGCAGAGGGAGCTCACACTAATTAATTAGCTTACGTTTGCTTTCCTTGCTAATTGATTCGCTTAGGCATGCTAGAGCAGCTCACATAGAAAATGCACTTATAATTATCTTGCTGCTGAGAACACATAGGGAAAAGTGTGGGACATGAAGCACTTGGGCTTCATTTATTTAGGTTTCAGGGCATAAAAGGTAAAATTACTATATTTTCGTAGGGAGTCTCTCAGAAAGGAAGAAGTTAGGGAAGCCAGAAGCACTGAAAGTAGTAAGTTGATAGCTCTGGACTTTGTGAAAGGAAAGGTCCTGAATATAATATTTATCTTTGGAGCTATAGAACTTGCTCTTTCCTTTATACCATGTATGTTATTAAGAAATGAGGTCCTAACTTGAAAATTATCTGACACTATAATTAAAACATTTTATAAGTAAAGTACACAAATGAGTGCACATGCAAGGCTTTTGCACTTTGCTTTGACATCTTCACATTTGTACTTTTATTTATCAAAACTAGAGGCCCGGTGCACGAAATTCGTGCACGGAGGGGGGTTGTCCCTCAGCCCAGCCTGTACCCTCTCCAATATGGGACCCCTCGAGGGATGTCCGACTGCCCGTTTACGGGCAGTCGGACATCCCTCTCACAATCCAGGACTGCTGGCTCCCAACTGCTTGCCTGCCTGCCTTCCTGATTGCCCCTAACCGCTTCTGCCTGTCAGCCTGATCACCCCCTAACCACTCTGCTGCCAGCCTGTTTGCCCCCAACTTCCCTCCTCTGCCGGCCTGGTCACCCCTAACTGCCCTCTCCTGCAGGGTTGATCACCTCCAACTGCCCTCCCTTGCAGGCTTGGTCCCTCTCAACTGCCCTCCCTTGCAGGCCGGGTGCCTCCCAACTGCCCTCTCCTGCTGGCCATCTTGTGGTGGCCATCCTGTGTCCACATGGGGGCAGGATCTTTGACCACATGGGGCAGCTATATTGTGTGTTGCAGTGATGATCAATCTGCATATTACTCTTTTATTAGATAGGATAGAGGCCTGGTACAGGGGTGGGGGCCAGCTGGTTTGCCCTGAAGGGCATCCCGGATCAGGTGGGGGTTCCCTTGGGGTGTGGGGCGGCCTGAGCGAGGGGCCTGTGGTGGTTTGCAGGCCGGCCACGCCCCCTGGCAACCCAAGCAGAGGCCCTGGTATCTGGAATTTATTTTCCTTCTACAATTAAAACTTCGTAGCCTGGAGCGGAGCCAAGCCTGGGGCTCCCTCCGCAGACAGCCGTTTGTGTTAGTGTTATAATTGAAACTTTGTTGCCTTAAGCGGGTGGGCCTGGCCAGGGTGTGCGAAAAGCTTTGCTTCCCCTGTTGCCGGCGGCAACCCTGGCCTGCTCTCTCAAGCTCCATTCTGCCGCCATTTGTTTGAATTTGTTTACCTTCTATAATTAAAACTTTGTAGCTTGAGTGGAGGCTTAGGCCTGCAATGGCTGGCCGAAAGCTTGGCTTCCTCTGTTACCTAGGAAACCTTGCTCTCTGTGGCTGTAGCCATCTTGATTTGGGTTAATTTACATACTCGCTCTGATTGGATGGTGGGCGTGGCTTGTGGGCGTGGCTTGTGGGTGTGTCGGAGGTATGGTCAATTTGCATATTTGTCTATTATTAGATAGGATTTTAGGTGCACATGGGCAAGTCCAGAGCTGACCATCCGCCCGAGGCTAGGTTCATTTCCCCGGACAAGTTTCAGCATCAGCACCTGGCAACCTCAAAACCTTCTGTTTGTTTATAAAGTAAAGCTTCTCTGGGTAGAAGCACAAAAGAAATATATTTATTAAAATAAAGGAAAAAATATTTATAATAATTTAAAATTGTATTTAAAAATTACCACAAGAAGGGAAACCAAACAGAATATTATTAATGACAAGGATGGTGACAATGACAAATATTCAAATAGTGTCTGTTGTTACTTGATATTTATTCTGAAACTTGAGCATAATGTAGATTGTAAAGTGATGGTATTTAACCTCCAAATCTGGCTTTTTAAATTCTGTCTCACAGTGACATGACTCAGTGGATTTGACAAAATAGTCTCATTACCTGTGTATGTTTTCATTAGCTTTAATTTTTAAATTTTACTCATCATTATCACTATTTTACTTAAAAATACTCTAGAGAATTTAAATGTTAGGAGAACAAGAGTAGTGAAGAAAAGAAATGATTGGTTTTCAAACATAGCAGTCTTGAAGGCATATTTGGAATTTTTTTTTAAATACTTACCCGAGGATATTTTTCCATTGATTTTTAGAGAGAGTGGGAGGGAAGGGGGAGAGACAGACAGAAATATCCACGTGAGAGAAACACACCGATTTGTTGCCTGCTGCATGAGCTCCCACCAGGGCCTGCTGGGAGGAGCCTGCAAGGGAGGTACATGCTCTTTACCTGACTCAAACCTGGGACCCTTCAGTCTACAGGCTGATGCTCTATCCACTGAGCCAAACCAGGTAGGGCCATATTTGAAATATTTGCAAGAGGTAGTAATGCAAATCAAATCTAATTTTTCCATACAAACAAGTTATGAGTAAAGTCTTACTTTTCTTTCTTTTTTCCTTGTTTTCAAAGAAAGGCAGACTGCCATGGTCAGTGCCTCATTTGGATGTGTCTGGAGTCTTGGAAGCTTGACTACCCTAGTTCCCCTACAAATGGACCTTGAGAGCTTGTTTGGAGATTCTAGCCGGGGAGCGCAGCTACTCGTATACCCTTGACCGAAGACCCGTCCTCTCCTCTGGGGGGAGGTCGTCCTCTTCCACCGAGTTTTCAGCTTTGGGAGGGACACATATGGATCGGTGAGGGAGGAGGGGGACACCCGCCTAGCCAGCCAGATCAGCCTAATCAGCAACCCTGGCGATCAATGGGGTGACAGATGTCTCAGCCAGATTGCCCTCATATCCAAGGCTTATTTTTCTAAGAAAGGACTTATACATAAAACGTAAAGGAAATTTTTTGAGAGTTAACACCTTTTTATCATAGCAAAATACACATAGCATGAAATTTACTATTTTAACCATTTTTAAGTGTACAATTGAATGTCATTTAATAAATTCACAGTGCTGTGCAACCATTACCACTGTGTAGCTCCAGACCGGCTCCACTACCCCAAAAGGAAACCCTGTACCCATAAGCAGTTAGTCCCCCACCTTCCTACCCCTAGCCCCTGCCTATCACTAATCTGCTTTTTGTCACTATGGATTTGCCTATTTCAGATATTTCATATAAATAGAATCATATAGTATGTGCTTTATTGTGTCTGGCTTTCTTCTCTTAGCATAATGTCTTCAAGAGTCACCTATATGGTAGCATTTCTTTACATCCTATCTAATAAAAGAGTAATATGCAAATTGACCATCACTCCAACATGCAAGATGGCCATCCCCATGTGGTCAATGATGGCCACCCCATGTGGACACAAGATGGCTGCCACAAGATGGCCAGCAGGGGAAGGCAGTTGGGGGTGACCAGGCCTGCAGGGGAGAGCAGTTGGGGGTGACCAGGCCTGCAGGGGAGGGAAGTTGGGGGGGACCAGGCCAGCAGGGGAGGGCAGTTGGGGGTGACCAGGCCTGCAGGGGAGGGCAGTTAAGGGTGACCAGGCCCGCACCCTATTCCCTTACCCCCCGCCATTGTCCTCATCCATAGGTGTAAGATTTTTGTCCAATCTCTTCCCACACCCCTCACCCCCCTTTCTATGCCCCTGATTCTATTATATTCATCAGTTTATTCTGTTCATCAGATTTTTCATTCACTTGATTTTTAGATTCACTTGTTGATAGATATGTATTTGTTGTCACTTTGTTGTTCATAATTTTTATTTTTACCTTTTTCTTCTTCCTCCTCTTCTTAAAGAATACCCTTCAGTATTTCATTTAATCCTAGTTTGGTGGTGATGAACTCCTTTAGCTTTTTCTTATCTGTGAAGCTCTTTATCTGACCTTCAATTCTAAATGATAGCTTTGCTGGGTAGAGCAATCTTGGTTGTAGGTTCTTGCTGTTCATCACTTTGAATATTTCTTGCCACTCCCTTCTGGCCTGCATAGTTTCTGTTGAGAAATAAGCTGACAGTCGTATGGGTACTCCCTTGTAGGTAACTAACTGTTTTTCTCTTGCTGCTTTCAAGATTCTCTCTTTGTCTTTTGCCCTTGGCATTTTAATTATGATGTGTCTTGGTGTGGTCCTCTTTGGATTCCTCTTGTTTGGGGTTCTGTGCACTTCCTGAACTTGTAAGTCTATTTCTTTCACCAGGTGGGGAAAGTTGTCTGTCATTATTTCTTCTAATAGGTTTTCAATATTTTGCTCTCTCTCTTCTTCTGGCACCCCAAAAATTCGGATGTTGGTATGCTTAAAGTTGTCCCAGAGGCTCCTTACATTATCTTCATATTTTTGGATCCTTTTTTCTTTTTGTTTTTTTCTGGTTGGGTGTTTTTTGTTTCCTCATATTTCAGATCTTTGGTTTGATTCTTGGGGTATGTTGATCTACAGTTGAGTTTCTGTATATTCTTTATTTCAGATAGTGTATGCTTAATTTCTGACTGGTCCTTTTCCATTTTTTTGGCATTCTCATTAAGGTCCTTGAAGGTCTCATCAAGTTTCTCAGCAGTTTTTAGAAGATTCGTGAGTAACCTTATAAATGTGGTCCTGAACTCCATGTCGTCCCATAGTTTGCTTTCCTCCATTGCCCCCTTTCGCGACATGCCTCTGTGTCTCCGCATTTTGGCTGCTTCCCTGTGTTGATGGAATGGCTTTGTGTGGTAGGTGACCCACAGGGGCCAGTAGCTCAGCCTCCCCAATCACCCAAGGTGGACGGTCTTGGTACGCCCCATTGTGGGCTGAGTGCAAAGTCTTGGTGTAGTTAAGCCTTGATTGCTGTTGGTACCCTGGGAGGAATTGTCCTCCAGGCCAATTGGCTGTGGGGACCCGCTGTGTTTATAATGGAAGAACTGCTGCGCTGGAGACACGCTTATGGTGCAGGCCTTGTTTCAGTGGGCTTTGGTGCTCACTGAGTCTGCCTCTTGAATGTGTCACTTATGGATGTGAGGAGTTGAAATCTGTGTCTCACACTGACCTCTAGGTACACTGGCTTCTGGATCTCCAATGAGGTGTAGATCAGCTACTGTCTGAGGTCACCCTGCAGGAGTTACAGCAAGAACTACAGTTTTCTCCTCTTTGCTTGGGATTTGTAGATTATGGAGCTGTCTGAACCGGTTTGCAAGTTAGCAGCGATAGTGAAGGTCATTCATATGCAAAAGCCGCTGCTTGGAGCTTGGGTGAGTTTGTAGGTTGTGCGGGGAGGGGTCACAGGGCGTCACTAGGCTAGGGCATGGCAAACATCAATGGCTTGTAGGCAGCTGTCCCGCGCTTCTGACCACATCCCCGTGTCTCGTGCCCCAGCTCAGCAAACAATTATTCCTCCGCGCAGCTCTGCAAGCAAGCCACCCTCACTTTCCGACCCGATGGCAGACAGTCTAGCTTCTCCCCGTAGGAGTTTGGGTCTCGCGCGTCTCCCCTGTGGGTTGAAGAAAGCAACGCCGGCCGCCAGCCAGGATCCGCTGCTAGCCCGTACCACGCACACACCCCCGTACCTCAGCTTTTCAGCATTTGTACACTGAATGCTCCCCTCTTTCCGTCTGGTTGTAGAACTTCCACTCAGCCAGCCCTCCCATGGCTCTGGGTGATAGACTTTTAGTTGTAGTTTTGAAATTGTTGTGCACGGCCGCAGTTTAGGTGTGTTTACCTACCCTATCATCTTGGGTCCTCTCCTGCCCTTGGCATTTTAATTATGATGTGTCTTGGTGTGGTCTTCTTTGGATTCCTTTTTTTTTTTTTTGGTTTTCTGTGCTTCCTGGACTTGTAAGTCTATTTCTTTCACCAGGTAGGGAAAGTTTTCTGTCATTATTTCTTCTAATAGGTTTTCAATATTTTGCTCTCTCTCTTCTTCTGGCACCCTCATAATTCGGATGTTGGTATGCTTGAAGTTGTCCCTTAAAGTATCTTCATATTTTTGGATTCTTTTTTCTTTTTGTTTTTCTGGTTGGGAGTTTTTTGCTTCCTCATATTTCAAATCTTTGGTTTGATTCTTGGGGTCCTTTGGTCTACTGTTGAATTTCTGTATATTATTCTTTATTTCAGATAGTGTATGCTTAATTTCTGACTGGTCCTTTTCCATTTTTTTTTGGCATTCTCATTAACATCCTCAAAGGTCTCACTAAGTTCCTCGGAGGTTTCTAGAAGATTCTTGAGTAACCTTATAAATGTGGTTTTGAACTCTATGTCCAGTAGTTTGCTTTCCTCCATTTTTTCATTCGTGACATGTTTCTTTGTCTTGGCATTTTGGCTGCTTCCCTGAGTTGATGGAGTGGCTTTGTGTGGTATATGACCTATAGGGCCCAGTGGTTCAGCCTCCCCAGTTACCTGAGGTGGACACTCTTGGTGCACCCCTTTGTGGGCTGAGTACACAGTCTTGTTGTGGTTAAGCCTTGATTGCTGTTGGTACACTGGGAGGAATTGACCTCCAGTCCAGTTGGCTGTGAGGACCCTCTGTGTGTATAATGGAAGAAGTGCTGTGCTGGAGACACGCTTATGGGGCAGGACTTGCTTCAGTGGGGCTTTGGTGCTCACTGAGTCTGCCTCTTGAGTGTGTCACTTATGGATCTGAGGAGTTGAAATCTGGTGTTGTCTCACACTGACCACTAGGTACACTGGCTCCTGGATCTCCAAGGAGGTGCAGGTCAGCTACTGTCTGAGGCCACCCATCAGGAGCTACAACGAGATCTGCAGATTTCTCCTCTTTGCTTGGGGTTTGGAAGTTTTGGAGCTGCTTGACCCAGCTGCAGTTTGTTAGGTTAAGCTGCAATAGGGCAGGCCATTCATATGCAAAAGCTGCTGCGCACAGTTTGGGTGGGTTTGTAAATTGGGTGAGGCAGGATCTCAGGGAATCACCTGGGCGTAGCAAACAGTGATGGCTGCCAATCAGCCCTCTCTTTGTCTCCATGTTCCCGCATTCCCACATTCCCGTGTCCTATGCCCCAGCACAGTAAACAATGATTCCTGTGCACACCTCTGTAAGAAAGCCACCCTCACTTTCCGACCTGATGGCCGACAGTCCAGCTTCTCCCCGTAGGAGTCTGGGTCCCCAGAATCTCGCCAGAAACTGGAGTTCAGAGCAGTTGGGAGCTTGTATCTCCCTTCAGGTTGAAAAAAACAGCACACCCAATCGCCAGCCTGATTCGTGCACCTCCGTACCTCTGCTTTTCTGCACCTGTGCACGTCCTACCAGGTCTCAATGCGCTTTTCTTTTTCCTTCTAGTTGTAGAACTTCTACTCAGCCAGCTTTCCCGTGGTTCTGGGTGATAGACGTTTTGTCTTTTAGTTGTAGTTTTGGTGTGGTTGTGAGAGGCAGCACGTACAGGTGTATACCTTATGCCGCCATCTTGGTTTCAGCTCCTTATTTTATTTTTTAAAATAAATCTTTATTGTTGAAAATATTACACATTTCACTTTTTCCCCTCCATTGACCCCTTCCAGCCCACCCCCACTCCCACCCCAGACCTTCACCACCCTATTGTCTGTGTCCATGGGTTATGCATATATGCATACAAGGTATTTGGTTGATTACCTCCCACCCACCCACCCTCCCCCACCTTCCCTCTGAGATTCTGCACTCTGTTCCATGCTTCCATATCTCTGGATCTACTCTGTTCATCAGTTTATTTTGTTCATTAGATTCCATTTATGAGTGGGATCATGTAATACTTGGCTATCTCTGACTGACTTTTTTATTTAGCGTGATACTCTCTAGGTCCCTCCATGCTGTCTCAAAGGGTAAGACCTTCTTCTTCTCCTTCTCCTTCTCCTTCTTCTTCTTCTTCTTCTTCTTCTTCTTCTTCTTCTTCTTCTTCTTCTTCTTCTTCTTCTTCTTTTTTCTGCTGCATAGTATTCCATGGCATAAATGTACCACAGCTTTTTTATTTTTTATTTTATTTTATTTTTTAATTTTATTTTTTTAAATAAATCTTTATTGTTCAGATTATTACAATTGTTTCTCCTTTTTCCCCCCATATCTCCCCATCACCCGGTTCCCTCCCCCCCGTTGTCCTTATCCATAGGTGTATGATTTTTGTCCAGTCTCTTCCCATACCCCCCACACAGACACCCCTTTCCCCCCTGAGAATTATCAATCCACTCCCATTCTATGCCTCTGATTCTATTATGTTCACCAGTTTATTCTGTTCCTCAGATTTTTAATTCACTTGATTTTTAGAATCACTTGTTGATAGATATGTATTTGTTGTTCATAATTTTTATCTTTACTTTTTTCTTCTTTTTCCTCTTTTTAAAGAATACCTTTCAGCATTTCATATAATACTGGTTTGGTGGTGATGAACTCCTTTAGCTTTTTCTTATCTGTGAAGCTCTTTATCTGACCTTCAATTCTGAATGATAGCTTTGCTGGGTAGAGTAGTCTTGGTTGTAGGTTCTTGCTATTCATCACTTTGAATATTTCTTGCCATTCCCATCTGGCCTGCATAGCTTCTGTTGAGAAATCAGCTGACAGTCGTATGGGTACTCCCTTGTAGGTAACTAACTGTTTTTCTCTTGCTGCTTTTAATATTCTCTCTTTGTCTTTTGCCCTTGGCATTTTAATTATGATTTGTCTTGGTGTGGTCCTCTTTGGATTCCTTTTGTTTGGGGTTCTGTGAGCTTCTTGAACTTGTAAGTCTATTTCTTTCACCAGGTGGGGGAAGTTTTCTGTCATTATTTCTTCAAATAGGTTTTCAGTATCTTGCTCTCTCTCTTCTGGCACCCCAAAAATTCGGATATTGGTATGCTTAAAGCCATCCCGGAGGCTCCTTATGCTATCCTCACACTTTTGGATTCTTCTTTCTTTCCGCCTCTCTGGTTGGGTGTTTTTTTTCTTCCTCGTATTCCAGATCTTTGGTTTGACTCTTCGGGTGCGGTGGTCTACTCTGTATATTCTTTATTTCAGACAGTGTATGCATAATTTCTGACTGGTCCTTTTCCATTTTTTTTGGTATTCTCATTTAGGTCCTTGAAGGTCTCTTCAAGTTTCTCAGCGGTTTTTAGAAGATTCTTGAGTAACCTTATAAATATGGTTCTGAACACTGTGTCATCCATTAGTTTGCTTTCATCTATCTCTCCTACTTGTGACATACTTCGATGTCTCCACATTTTGGCTGCCTCCCTGTGTTGATGGAGTGGCTTTGTGTGGTCAGTGACCTATAGGGGCCGGTAGCTCAGCTTCCCCAATCACTCTAGGTGGTCGCTCTTGGTACACCCCTTTGTGGGCTGAGTGGAAAGTCTTGGTGTAGTTAAAAGCCCTGATTGCTGTTGGTACACTGGGAGGAATTGACCTCTGGTCCAATTGGTTGTGAGGGCCTGCTGTGTCTATAACGGAAGAATTGCTGTGCTGGAGACACAGTAGGGCTTTGGTGCTTACTGAGTCTGCCTCTTGAATGTGTCCCTTATGAGAGTGGTTGAAATCTGGTGTCGTCCACACCGACAGAAAAGTCACTCTCAATCTCTGACCGATGGCTGAGAGTCCCGTAGGTGTCTGGGTCCCCCGTGTGTCCCCAGAAACTGGAGTTCAGAGTGGTTGGGATTGTTGGTATCACTGGCGGGAATTGATCTCCAAGCCAGTTGGCTGTGAGGATCAGCAGTGTCTCCACTGGGAGAGCTTCTGTGCTCAGCTTGGATGGGGCGGAGTCTCAGGGTGGTGCAGACAAGCTTTGGTTTCCCCTCTGCTCCGCCTTAAGAGGGGCGGTTTCTCCGTGCCCGAATTAATGGCTGCGCGCCTCTGAGAGAAGGCAGCTTTTGAGCCTCTCCCGCTGCCTAACAGACCAGTTTCTCCCCAGCTGGGGCTGGATTTCAGTGCAGACCGGAGGTTTTGTTTTTCTCCCGAAGGAGAAATCCAGTCACTGGGAGGGCTGTGCTCAGCTTGGATGGGGCGGAGTCTCAGAATGGCGCAGACAAACTTGGTTTCCGTCCGCAATGCCCTAAGAGGGCTGGTTTCTCCGTGCCCTAATCAATGGCTGCGCGCCTCTGAGAGAAGGCAGCTTTCGAGCCTCGCCCGCTGCCAAACAGACCAATTTCTCCCTGACCGCAGCTGGATTTCAGTGCAGTCGGGAGGTTTTGTTTTTCTCCCAAACAAGAAAGCTAGCCACGCAGCGTCTGCTTCCCTCCCTCTCCGCGCGCTGCGAGCAAGCCTGCCGCGTATTCAGCCACCCGCCCTTTCCGTGCTCATGGATCTCCGCACCTCCACAGCTCCTGAGGCTCAGCGTCCCCCTCTCTTTTTTTCTCTAGTTGTAGGTTTTCCACTCAGCCAGCTTTCCGGTGGTTCTGGACGGTGTGCACTCTGTTTTCCAGTTGTACTTTCAAAATTGTTGTGGTAGGCAATAGTTAGGTGTTTACCTTATGCCGCCATCTTGGTTTCCTCCTACCACAGCTTTTTTATCTACTCATCTACTGCTGGGCACTTGGGCTGTTTCCAGATCTTAGTTATTGTAAATTGTGCTGCTCTGAACATAGGGGTGCATACATTCTTTCTGATTGGTGTATCGGGTTTCTTAGGATATATTCCTAGAAATGGGATCACTGGCTCAAATGGCAGTTCCATATTTAATTTTTTGAGGAAATTCCATACTGTTTTCCATAATGGTTGCACCAGTCTGCATTCCACCAGCAGTGCATGAGGGTTCCTTTTTCTCTACATCTGCACCAGCACTTGTCATTTGTTGATTTGTTGATGGTAGCCATTTTGACAGGTGTGAGGTGATAGTTAATTGTCATTTTAATTTGCATCTCGCTGATGATCAGTGACTTTGACCATTTTTTCATATGTCTCTTGGCCATCTGTGTGTCCACTTTGGAGAAGTGTTTATTTAGGTCCATTATTCATCAGGGATATTGGCCTGTAATTCTCATTCTTTGTAGTGTCTTTATTTGGTTTTGGAATTAGGATAATGCTGGCCTCATGAAAAGAGCTTGGAACTGTTCCTTCCTCTTTGATTTTTTGGAATAGTTTGAGGAGGATAGGTGTTAGTTCTTCTTTGAATGTTTGGTAAAACTCTACTGTGAAGCTGTCTGAACCTGGGCTTTTATTTTTTTGCTGGGAGTTTTTTGATTACTGCTTCTATTTTGTCAGTTGTTATTGACCTATTTAAGTTTTCTGATTCTTCCTGATTCAGTTTTAGGAGATAGTATTTTTCTAGGAAGTTGTCCATTTCATCCACATTGTCCAGCTTGTTGGCATATAGTTGTTCATAGTATTTTCTTACAATCCTTTGTATATCTGTGGTATCAGTGGTTACTTCTCTTTCATTACTGATTTTAATTATTTAGGTCCTCTCTCTTTGTTTCTTGATGAGTTGGGATAATGGTCCATCAATCTTGTTTTTCCTTTCAAAGAACCAGCTCTTGGTTTCATTGATATTATGGAGGGACCTTTGTTGTCTCTTGTGTTGGCCTTCATTTTGAAGTCTATTTGTTTAGATATGACTATTGCTACCCCAGCTTTTTTTCGTTTCCATTTGTATGGAAAATTTTTTCCCACCCCTCCACTCTCACCCTGTGTGAGTCTTGTGTTCTGAGGTGGGTCTCTTGTAGACAGCATATAGTTGGGTCATATTTTCATATCCATTTAGCTACCCTGTGCCTTTTGGTTGGAGCATTTAATCCATTTACAGTTAAGATTATTACCAATAGGTAGTTATTTGTTGCCATTTTAATTCTATATGCCTAGGTTTCTCTCTCTGTTTCTTTTCATTACTGCAGTCCCTTTAGCATTTCTTGTAAATGGCTGCAGGACAACATGAAACATAACAATATTCACATAGCAGGTGTGCCAGAAGAGGCAGAAAATGGCAACCCCTCTCAGCTGAGATATCTTTCCGGAACTTCAATTGCTCTCCGTGGGAGACTGACCAGCCCTTTTGCACGTCAGCTCCTCCTACCAGTCTCTATGCAGTCTCCATTTTCAGTCCTTGGTTATCAGGGTTGTCTCCAGTGAGTCTTCCGTTGATTATTTAGGAAGTTTTTCGGTATTTTAGTTGTAATTCCAGTTTGGTCCTGGGAGTGTGTCTGTGCAGCATCCACTTACTCCACTGCCATTTTAAATCTCCTATTTGTTTGCTTTTATTATAGACTTCCTAGTAGGTATGAAGTAATATCTCACTGTGGTTTTGATTTGCATTTTCTTTATGTTTGATTATTATGAGAATATTTTCATGAGTTTATTGGCCATGTGTATATCTTCTTTGAAAAATGTCTTTTCAAATCTTTTGCCTGTTTTTAAAATAGATTTTTGTTGTTAGGTAATGAGTTCTTTATATATTCTGGATACCAAACTAAATTAAAATCTAAAATAAAATCCCTTGAAACTTGGTTTCTGTTAACTCTTCCACCATCAAGTTCCTTCTGATTTGTTAGCATATATAGCTAAATATTATTATTATTATTTTAATATATTTTATTGATTTTTTACAGAGAGGAAGAGAGAGGGATAGAGAGTTAGAAACATCGATGAGAGAGAAACATCGATCAGCTGCCTCTTGCACACCCCCTACTGGGGATGTGCCCGCAACCAAGGTACATGCCCTTGACCGGAATCGAACCCGGGACCCTTGAGTCCGCAGGCTGACGCTCTATCCACTGAGCCAAACCGGTTTCGGCAATAGCTAAATATTAATAAGGGAAGGGAGCAAAAGACATCAGACATCAAGCCCAATAAACCAGGGAACTGAATTGGAAAAATAAGCCTGCTTGCTTCAGTAGGAAGTTACAGCTTCACACACTTCCCAGAGCATCCTCTGCCCTTGGGACCAAATCCCTCTGAAGCTTACAGGAATAAGCATCATTACTGGGGGGAGGAATAAGAACAGCAGAAATTCCTCTACTTCGTACAATCCTAGTAGAAGCCAAGATGGCACACGGAGAAATAAGTAGTAGAAGTCAAGAGGACAACCATTAGGCCTGTCTGTCTAGCCTGGGTAAAGGACCAGATTGAATAAGGGACACCCAGGAAAATCTAGGTAATAGTTTGGTTAGGAAGTAGACCCATCATAAGCCTGTGAAAGATTGGGAAGTTGATTGGTTAGTTTGAAAGGGAGCCTGGTCCTTTCCAAGCCCGAGTTAATATAATATAATCCAAGCTTAACCAAGAGTTCACTCGCTCTTTCTCACTTGGTAAGCCACGCTCGCCCCATTCATTCACACATTCTCTCGCCATAGCAGCCATGCGTCCCTAGCAGCATGTTGTTGGGTACAACAACACAGCTCAACAGAAGTGCATCTTGTAACACAGACTAAGCTGGCTTGATGAGGTCAAGGACTGAACTGGACTGAAAGAATGGCACAGGATTTTTGGACACTGGCCTTTGTACTGGGCTTGGTGAAGACAAGGTTGGACTTTTTCCATGGCAGGATGGACCAAGATGAAAGACTGGAGCTAAACCCTGGACAGTTTTTTGTGTTTGATTCCATTTCAATAAATCTTACCACGAAACCTCAACCTCCCATACGTGAGTCTCCCAAAATGCTGTTTTCATGACTCCGTGAAAGGACTCTATTTCCATTGACAACAATTTTACCTTGAACCAGGGCTACTCTTATATTTTCCACATCAGTATCTCACTGGTAGAAATCTTGAAACCTGGGACTTTCCTAACTTTTCCAACATCAGCATTCCTCTGTTCTGAGCTTGACTCAGCCTCTCTTGTCAGTGCTGCTCTGGTTAAAATTCAGCCTGGGTGTAGGTTAACTCTTCCACAATAATTGCCCTTGTGGTCTTTTACTTTATCCTGTCTTTGCCCTCTTCCACCTCCTCCCACCCCCTTTCCCTCTGACAATCATGATACTGTTGTCTGTGTCTGTTTCTCCCCCACTCCCTCCTCCCTTATCACTTCACTTAAAAGAATGCTTTAGATATTCTATGGATTCAACTGCAAATGAAAAAAAAGAGTTTTCTGAGGCACATGCAAGTCAGTGAAATCTGTGAAGGAGGGTAATTCTGAAGCTGGTTGCATATTTTTATTTATTTAATTTATGCAGGTAAGGCTGGAGGCTCTCTAGGAGAGTGTCTGGTTTCAATCTACAAACCTCAGGAAACACTTGGGCAAGGTTGATGGCCTAACTAGTCAAGAAATGAGGGGGATGGCCACCAACAAGTGTAATGGGGTGTCATGATTCCTGGGCTGGTCAACAATGGGCAGAGTTAGAAGTGAATTATTTGAAAGTCCTGAGAGGCTGATATTGGTTTCATAAGGAGCACCCAGAGAGAGTCCAGCTGAGATGTGAAGGCCAATAAGGCAGGGAGTCTCAGGGCTTGAGAATCCTCTCAAAAACTCTCTCTCACCCTGGCCGGTTTGGCTTGGTGGATAGAGCATTGGCCTGTGGACTGTAAGTGTCCCAGGTTCAATTCCGGTCAAGGGCATGTACCTTGGTTGCGGGCACATCCCCAGTAGGGGGTGTGTGGGAGGCAGCTGATCGATGTTTCTCTCTCATCGATGTTTCTAACTCTCTTTCTCCCTTCCTCTCTGTAAAAAATCAATATGATATTTAAAAAAACTCTCTTTTTTTTTCACTGTGGTAATTTTATTTTATTTTATTTATTTATTTCAAGGAAAATGATTTTAAATATAATAATGTTACATGCAATAGACATTAATATTTCAAGAAAAATAATTTTAAGTATAATAATTTTACATGCCATAAACATTAATATTTCAAGAAAAAAAGATTTTAAATATAATATTACCAAAACTGTACTAACAGTATAGTATCACAAAAATTGTATGAAATATTAAAAATCTGAAAATAATAGGATTACTTCTATTATATTCTGAAATATTTTTTTTCTCTGGCTCTATTTTGGTTCATCAGTTTATGTTGATCATTATATTCCACAAATGAGTGAGATCATGTGATATTTATCTTTCTCCGACTGGCTTATTTCACTTAGCATAATGCTCTTCAGGTCCCTCCATGTTGTTGCAAACGGTAAGAGTTCCTTCTTTTTTACAGCAGTGTAATATTCCATTGTGTAGATGTACCACAGTTTTTTAACCCACTCATCTGCTGATGGGCACTTACGTTGTTTCCAAATCTTAGCTATTGTAAAGTGTTGCTATGAACATAGAGGTGCATATATCCTTTCTGATTGGTGTTTATGATTTCTTTGAAATATATTCCTAGAAGTGGGATTACTGGGTCAAGTGGGAACTCCATTTTTAATTTTTTGAAAATACTGTTTTCCAGAGTGGCTGCACCAGTCTGCATTCCCACCAACAGAGTACTAGGGTTTCCTTTTCTCCACAACCTCATCAGCACTTGTCGTTTGTTGATTTGTTGATGATAGCCATTCTGACAGGTGTGAGATAGTACCTCATTGTCATTTTGATTTGCATCTGTCGGATGATTAGTGCTTTTGAGCATGTTTTCATGTCTCTTGGCTTTCTGTATGTCCCCTTTTAAAAAGAGTCTATTTAGGTCCCTCTCAAAAACTTTTGACTGGGACAGTGAGGAGGAGAACAAAGTGCTCTGCAAACACATTAAGTGATGACCATGCTGACTGTGCTGTACTAGGTGCTCTTCCACCTCAGGTTAAAGAGGAAGGTGGCTGCCCTTCTGGACTTTCAACTCAGTGTATACAGCTCAATCCAACCCAGATGCACCATGAACTAACCACTTCCTTTTGGGTACTCTTGGTGAGTGAGTTAAAGTTATTTGAGGTTAGATTTTTTTTATCTCGATCTCTTTGCCTTAACAATTTTTGACATTTTTCATTCTTCCTATTTTGTTATCCTCCCCAAAATAAGTTTCCTTGAAAGCAGTAGCTGTGTATCAGAAATTGGCTATTGTATTTTATCTCTAGTTATTTTCCATGAAAACACATACACAAAATGTTGCAACATTCAAAAAATGGAAGTGAGAGCAAATTAAATCATTTTAAGTTGCACCACAATTAGGGACCAAAAAAAATTCCCCCCCACCCCCGACTGTACATCAAGATCAGCTCTTGAAGCAGTTATATAATTCACTGTGGCAAGTCTGAGTTTCTGCTTTGGCACTTTAAAATCTGAATTGGGTTGGTTCAGAGACAGGAGGGCCAACTGGCTATCATGGTGCATGCTGGGGAGGGTCTTGGAAGGCCTCTCAGTGTGGACTCAGCCACCATGACTGTGCTGACCCATAAACAACATGTCAGGTACCACAGAGTCCTATTCATGAGCTCGTGTTTTTGGAAGCAAGGTCCAGAGACTCTAAAAATGAGCAGCGAGACAGTGACATCATAATGGGATTTATTATTTCAGGTTAGACTGTCACCTACTAAATCACTAAGGCCACAGGTAGGTTTTTCCACTTGAGGGCAGTCTTCTTTTTCCATCTAAAGCTGGATTGCTGGCAGGCATGCAACACGCACGTTCCCCAGGAGTGCTAGTGTGGGTGAAAGAAAGGCTCAAATAACTCTTATTTCAGTTTATGTTCACACATTACCCTCCCTAAAACTTGAGTGAATTAATTTTATAGGACACAGACTGGGTCAGGCTCACACACAGGCCTTCCCCACTGCTGCCTCCACAGCATGGTCTTAATGTGAGGAACGTCTCATGCCATCCTGTCCTCAAATGCCTCCTTTGGGCCAGATATTCCCATTTTAGTTAAATCTTTGTGTTCAAGTTCTCTATTAACATGTATTATCAATTTATTTGAGATACATGATAAGCAAAATTATTAACCTGTTAACATACATTAATTGATCACATTCGCCTACCCTAGTAGGGTCTGAGAAAATGGGTCAGGTAAATTTCAGTGGGAAGGAAGGGAGGTAGAAAAGAGAAAGTGTCCAATGTGTTAACTGATGGAATGTGTGCACATATCTCTGTGTGCATGTGCCTGTGGTGTGCATGTATGCATGTGTATGTGGTGCATGTGTGCATACAGAGTAGTTGCAGCAGGGTGGGAGTTGGTGGGAGGTGGAAGTTGTACCAGACTACAAAATGGTTGAGATGCATGATATACGTTAGGACTTGAAAAATTTTGAAATATATATGGCCCTGGCCGGTTTGGCTCAGTGGATAGAGCGTCAGCCTGCGGACTGAAGGATCCAGGGTTATATTTCGGTCAAGGGCACACGCCCAGGTTGCAGGCTCAATCCCCAGTAGGGGGTGTGCAGGAGGCAGCCAATCAGTGGTCCTCTCTTATCATTGATGTTTCTATCTCTCTATCCCTTCCTCTCTGAAAGCAATAAAAATATATTTTAAAACATATATGTATATATGGGATTATACATATATACTTACTTAAACAAAATGCAGAAAGTATATAGTGGAGAGTAATGTTAGTGATCCCGTGATTGTATCTTAGATATGGAAAAATTCCAAAAGCTTTGGGCCTTAATAAGCCTTTATTTTTTCCCCAGAGTGAAGGTTGGGCCCGGTTTGGGTGATGCCAGAGAAACACAACTTCCTCCGGCTCTGGGGCTCAGGGCCCGTCTTGGGGAGCTTTCCCTACATCCATAGTTTCTTCTCCTGTCTTGCAGCAGCTGCATCGTTAAACTAACCTGGCACCTGAAAAGAAAGCTAAATCTATGCTGAGATTAATGATAATGCACTTAAATTTACATAACACGTCAATTCCAGAAGGATTCCGAAGTATCACGTAAACTTTCCAGGACAACTGACTTCTGTTTACTAGCTGTGGGAGCTACAGCAGCTCGGCTTCGGATTATGGTAAAGAAGAACAAAATGCTTGACAGACTTCTTTGTTGTGGTTAAGCTGTTACAACACTCCAGTTGAACAACTTAGAAGAAATCGTTTTACCTCAATTTTGCAGATAAGGATGAGAGGCCTGACGTGCCACAGCAGGAGGCTGCAGATGTTTCGTGGAAGGAAGGGTGGCAGCTTGGCCATTCTGAGCTGCTGCACAGACTGAGGATGGAGAGGAGAAGCTGGCAGGGGACCCACCTCATGTTGCCTCCCCTCACTCTTTTACTGAGGGCGCATGAGTTTTCCCAGCTCATGTTTAGCCCGCCCTAGGATGTTGCATTCTGTTCTCTGTCTGGAATTGTTCCTGCCCCAGAGCTTGCTCCCTCAGTTCACCCAGGTCACTGGCCAAATGTTAGCTCAACAGGGAGGACTTCCCTTACCCCCCAACCCCCATCACAGCTTCAGCCTCTAGGCACTAAATCTTTTCTACCTCCCTTCTTCCCCACTGAAGCTTACCAGTCCCATTTTCTCAGACCCTTCTAGGGTAGGCTAATGTGATAAATTAATCTATATTAAAATGTTAGTAATTTTGTTTGTCACGGATCTCAAATAAATTGTTAATGTATGTTAATAGAGTTCATTTATCTGTCCCAATTTTTTTTATTGCATGGAGATATCTAAAATCATATTATATTTTTTATTTGCGTACTGTTTTTTGTCTGTTTCTCCAACTAGAATATGAGTCAGGGCTTTTGTTCCATTTCCTGCTGTGTCCCAGTGCCTACAGCAGGGTCTGAGACACAGTTAGTGCTCGGTACAGATCCTTTGGATGGAAAATGTGTGAGATGATTGTAACCCTTACATCATTCTTCTGCAGGGCTAGGTGGAGAGCCTTGGGAATGTGTCCAGATGTGGTCACGTGGCACCTTGTTCAGTGGCTTCTGTAGAGGCGACACTTTGTTGAATTAAATTGAATTTGTCTTGGAGAGAGGCTTAATTTAGGGCATTTTTGATGTTGGACACTAGGGAGGTTGAAGATCTCCTTTTCCTTTCCCATTGAGAAGGGGCTTTGTGTGGCTGGGCTAGGATAGATCGAAACAGCGCCCTCTCTCCGACCTTTTCCACTGGAAAAAAGCGAAGAGTCGACTGAATTGGAGCAGCTACTCCCTGGATCTCCCCTGTTTGAAACTCACTCCTCAAAATGGAATCAGAGCTGGCCCTGCTTTCAAGAACCCCATGGCCTTTGGACAACAGATCTAACAACCAGAGGATACAGTATAACCACATATGTAAGATGCCCCATGGGGCTATGCAACAGGAGGGTCTTGGGACAGCAGGATTTTCCTTGGTGGGATGAAGGGGAAGGGGCATTCCAGGCAGAGGGAACAACAAGAGTTGATGCAGGAATCTAAAAGCATATGGGGGTGGAGCAGGAGGAGTTATGGGTCACTGTAGACAGATAGGTGGTGATACCGATCCATTCCCTGGGAGATGATCTCATTAGCTAAGCAGAGCCAGGCCTGGCCAGGATTTATAAGGAAGACCTCCCAGGAAATCCCACAGATTGAAGCTGGCGATTCACCCAGTGGTAAACCCTTTTTCTGAGTTATCCCTGAATCAACGTTGCAATTGTGTGTGTGTGTGTGTGTGTGTGTGTGTGTGTGTGTGTGTGTGTGTTTGCATGTGAGTATGTGATTATGAATGTTTTATTGTGAGAGTATGTGTGTGTTAAAGGGGATAGCTCACTCCTCTGGATAAGCAGAGAACTGAGTCACATCCTCAGAGGGGGTCTGATGGACAACACCCTCCTGAAGTCTGAGCTGGGGGACTTTCTTTCTGCTCATTGGTTTCCCTCTGGCAAGATTATTTCAGTTGCCTCCTTCCCTTAAAGTAACTCCTGGGACTTCTTTGTTCTGAGATAATGCTGGCTGTTTTTATATCAACTGGAAATGCGCGTGCATATATTTCTCTGTTGGAGGATACATTTCAGAAAGTTGAGATCAAATGCAGTGGGATTCCCCTCTACAAATCAAACTCTTCTGGACAAGGTGAAGGTGTCCAGCTGTCCACAGGAGGATCTTCAGGATCCGGGCTCCAGGGATCCCCATGAGACCATGGGCCTTTCCTGGAGGAGGTCCCCTGGAGGGGAGGCAATGGGAAGTGCCTGTGGGGTGTGATGGTTGCTCTAAAGCATCTCTTTGTCTCCTGTACTATTTCTGCCTCTGTTAACCCCCGATCTGACCTGAAGCACATTGTTGGAGTGCACCCCCTTTCTTAAAGGTATTTCTTAGTTACTTTGGTGAAAGCGATAATGGTTGCATTAATAAACTGTTCTCTCATCTGGGCTTAGCTGCCATGATTTCTATTCTGGACAAAGAGAGCCCAGTAGGAATTGTGTGAACTCACTCCCCACACAGGCAATAAGCCTGCTTACTAATTAACTTGTTATCAGCAGTAGGGTGACTGGGTAAGAATGGGGTGAGATGTATAAGAAGTTGATCAAAAAAGCAACAGGCAGCCGCCCAGCTGGTGTGGCTCAATGATTGAGCATTGACCCATGTACCAAGCGGTCACCAGTTCCATTCCTGGTTCGGGCACATGCTCGGGTTGTGGGCTGGGCTCAATCCCCAGCGGGGGGCATGCAGGAGGCAGCAAATTGATGCTTCTCTCTCACTGATGTTTCTATCTCGCTCTTCCTCTCTCTCTCTCTAAAAAAAAAACCCCAAAAAACAAACCAATAAAATAAAATAAAATAAAGAAACATAAGAAAAGAAAACAACAAGTAGATTTTGTTCTCTTTACTCATTGATAATTTTCTAGTTGGGATTTAAATGGGATTTTTTTTTATTGGTTCTGTCTTCAGTCAGCTAGGTTTTCTTAAATTATTTTTGTCTTTTTTCTCTCTTAAATAAGGACATAGTCTTGATATTTAATTATAAAATAGTTTGATGTGCTTATTACTGGTAGACTTATAATTAAGACACACAGGACAGCAATTTTTACAGTGATTAAAAAATAATGTTAGGTAGCTGGATGTAGGATGCTGTAGATCATGGGATAAATATAAGAATGTGGCATGGTTTTCAGGGCGATTCTCTCTTTCATTCTTTAAGATCAACAACCCTTAAAACTGAGGTCAAGAAAACTCAAGGCTTCAGAATACTATTTACATTCAAGTTTAAATAAGTCAGTTCATAGATGTAAATATAAGCTTTTTCTGTGACATTACTTGGCTGTGTATGGATATAAGAATTTTATTGTTCACTACATAATTTTCACTCTTATTTTAATTTGCCAAGTATACATACATCACATTAGTGAGTTGGTAATAAAAAAAATGAGTTTTCTGCATTTCTTGAATTTTGTATGTTTGAATTATAAACTATGTAATGAATATTCTTATCCATATGCGTAAATATCAAGAATTCTCCATGTGCTAACTGGGCATATGTATCTAACGTTTCTGGCACACACAAGTAATAAATCTCTTTGGAAATTTAGACTGCATGAAACTGTACTTAAGGTTCCAATTGTATTTCTGCATTTTTACTCAACATTGGACTTTGTCCTGGCTGAAGGTACGCCTTCCTTATCTCTGCCTATTCCTGGCAATTGCAATTGCATTTGGAAATGCTGGTCACTATGGGAGGCATATCTTTAATTACAAACTCCAGTGCTTGTCCTTTAAGGAAAATGAAGTCTCGCCATGCCCACCAGCGCCCTGATGACTGATCTCTAATCATCTCCATACTATTTTTATATTATATTATATTATATTTATATTATATTATATTATATTATATTATATTATATTATATTATTATATTATATTACATATATTTTTAGAATAGACTCCACCCTGTGTGGTTGTCTCTGACATGCCCACTTCTGTGCATTGACTCTTACCCCAGGGACCTTCTCCTGAGCTGACACCTGTCTGCTGTAGCCGAAGGTTCACGGCCTCCTGGGGAACTAGTTTGGCAAGTGGAGAGTTGGAGGAAAATGCCAAACCAAACCAGTCCCTCCAGCATGAAGAGCAAAAGCAAGGACAGATATGGCCTATCAGTGCCTTTTTCTTAACACGTGTAACTTGCTGAGATTCCTGGAGTGTGTTTTCTAAAATTCCTTCCCTACATCCTCTTCTAGAGCCGCTAGGTGTCACTACCTCCAATCTGTTCCGCTTCCTGCCGCTTGCTGAGTTGTGCAGGAGCCCGCGGTGTTTCAGTGGAGAGGAGCCGGCCTGGAGGGTTCTGCAGAGTTCTCCCGGCAGGGCGTGGGCTGGGAGCGCTCGGATGCTCCGGCCAGGTGGAGCAGCCGGGTCCGCAGAAAGAGGAAGGGCACTGCCTCCGCGGTGCCTGGTGCGGGACCAGGTGCATGCCTTGAGTCCCCACATGCGCTGGCCTATGGCTGCCTGCCCATCGCCCATCAGGCCCCTCTGCTTGTTTCCACTTCACAGGACAGGAAACAGAACGAGGGGGTCAGGAACAGGCATGGGAACTTGTTCCCCATCAGATCAGGGAGCAGTATTCACTGTGCCCCTGGGCGGGGCCCCACCTGGCTCTGGGTGGGGAATGGGGTAGGTCCCTAGGGGATGGGTGCAAGAGGAACAGGGAAGCTTTGGAACACACAATTAATGTCACTAACGACAGGAGGCACTTGGTCCACAGGCAAAGCCTTAGAAGGAGTAACCTGGAGTCACCAAATATTTGGAAATGTTTCTTCGGGGCAAAGATCACACTTTAAGGGAAAAAGATCACACTTTCTCGAGTTTGTTGCAAGGGTAGCATGGCTAGGGCTTGGATTCATTTTTCTGCTAATATTTTTATATTTTGTGATTAAATCATTTTCTTTTTTGCAGTGCTGCGCAATTTTAATATCCATTTCTATATGTAGAAACAAACTCATGTGTAGATCATAGCAGAAATGATCTGTAAGTTGATAACAACCCAAATTAGTCTGTGACAATCCAGCTACAGCTAGAAGGCTTACAGTATTCTAGGATTCTAGAAGAAAGAGGATAACAAAATAGCAAGTTCTGCATTTTTATTCATATGGGTAAATTGAGAAGCACCTGTTTCTGAGGCAGACTCTCCCTGTGTTTGGGATCTGAGGGTGCTGATTTCCTCTTTCTGAACTTCAGACGGCGAGGAAATGCCTGTCAGCCTGGTAAGGGGCAGAGATGATCACTTTCTTCTGCCAGCCGGCTAGGAATGCAGGCCCCCGGGCTAGTGAGAATTCTTTCTTCCATGAGCACATTTGGACAGATTCCATTTTTTCCCTGTTCCTGCTTGAAGGAATTAGTTGCTAGACAGGATTCAAAGGTTTCATCCACAGCGGGTGTTTGGGCTGTGGCTGAGATGGTTGTAGTGAAGCAGGGTACAGGACTCCACAGGTGTAAAGGGAGACCTCAGCAGGGGCTCCGGCCCGGAACAAGGTTGCTGGAGCACAATGTGCTGGAGTATTTCATAAAATAGGGAGGAGCCAAAAGAGGAAAAGGCAGGAAAAATAAAGTGACTGTTTACCAGATACTCAAACTAAATCTGGGGTTCATTTGATTAGTAAATGTAGGGCATTGACCATATGCCATAGGCTGCTTTAGGCTGGGGGTACGCCCATGAATAAAACAAACAAAAGTCACATGCTTCTAGGGAATGTGTCTTCTAGTGGTAAGATACACAATTTAAATGGGAGAAACCAGTTACATGGTATGTGTATACAATAAGAAGTGCCAAGGAGAAAATAACGCAGAGAAGGGGGGGTGGGAAATTTTTCCCTGAGAAAGTGACTTTTGAGCAAATGTTTGCAGGATGTGCAGGAGTTAGTGATAGAGATGGCAGTGCCCAGATCCTGAGGCAGAGACTGCTGGTGTCTTGAGGAATAGCCGGATAGCCGGGAGGACATGCTGAGATGGGGAAGAGGGGCCAGGACCAGATTGTTGTGAGCTTGTAGGTCAGCGCAAGCAAAGGCGTGCCATGCTCCGACTTCTATTTTTAATGCTTAAAGATGTACTGAGAATAGACAAAAGGAGGCAAAGGCTGAAAAAAGACGAATGAAAGGCCTGTTGCAATGATCCAGGTAAGAGATGGTTAAACCTAAGAGGTAGTGGGTGATTCTGAGAAATAGTCATTATCTGGATAGATTTGGATTGAATGTGGCAGGAGACACAGCTCTGTGCTGGACTGACTAGAACTGTTAAATATTCAGGAACTCTGTCACCGGATGGTTAAGCCATTGGTAGCTTGAAATGGACCATGGTGGGAGTATTTACACTGTATAAATGATCAAGTGCTACAAATCGAGGCTCTTTTCTTTTGAATAGCCAGATTCTCAGCACATCACAGGATGCAGAAGAGAGGTAGGATGACTTGCCCAGGACCTTCAGTCACTAGAGGGAAAGGTTGTATTACGCACAGGGCTGGGGTTTTTGCTTAATTTCTGCTTAGCTATTATATCCACTTTGTGTCTCTTCAGGAAGAAGTAGGCATGCAAAGTACCCTACTAGTATGAATAAACGTTACCACATACTTAAGTCCATATTCTTTCTTCTTAAAATGATGAGAGCTGGGTAATAGTTCTATATAGTCATGCCAGAGGAGCCAGAGTCCATTGGCCCACTGGGGGATATTTCTATGAGCGGTTTTGGATAAAATACATGTACGATGAACCCTCTTTTTATGGCCGAATAGTATTCCATTGTGTAACTGTACTACAGCTTTTTTATCCACTCATCTACTGATGGACACTTGGATTACTTCAAAATCTTGGCAATTAAAAATAACTAGAGGCCTGATGCACGAAATTTGTGCGAGGGGCTTGGCCCCTGCCTGCCATGGCAGCTGCAGGCCTCTGCCTCGGCCCCCGCCTGCAAGCGGCTTTGTCTGAAAGGATGTCCAGAAGGACGTCTAGTTAGCATATTACGCTTTTATTATTATAGATGCTGCAATGAACATAGGGGGGCATGTATTCTTTCAAATTAGGATTTCAGGTTTCTTTGCATATATTCCCAGAAGTGAAGTCAGGTCATAAATCAGTTCCATTTTTAATTTTTTGAGGTAACTCCATACTGCTTTCCACAGTAGCTGCACCAACCAGCATTCCCACAAACAGCGCACCAGGGTTCCCTTTTCTCCACATCTTCGTCAGTACTTCTTGTTTGTTGATTTATTGATGATAGTGTTCCTGACAGGTGTGAGGTGATATCTCATTGTGGTGCTAATTTGCATCTCTCTGATGATTAGTGATGATGAGAAGTGTCTATTCAGGTCCTTTGCTCATTTCCTAATTGGATTGTTTGCTTGTTTTTGGTGTTTAGTTTTATATTCCTTATAAATTTTGGATATTAAGACTTTATCAGATGTATCAGTAAATATGTTTTCCCATTTAGTGGGTTGTCTTTTCATTTTGTTGATGCTTTCCTTTGTTGTGCAAAAACTCTTTAGTTAGATGTAGTCCCATTTGTTTATTTTTTCTTTTGTTTTCCTCACCAGAGGTGATATATCAGAAAAAAATATTGATACAAGAAATATTCGAGATTTTATTGCTTATGTGTTCTTTTAGAACTTTTATGCTTTCGAGTCTAACATTTGAGTCTGTAATACATTTTGAGTTTATTCTTGTGTGTGGTATAAAAATGTGGTCTAGTTTCATTTTTTTGCATCTATCTGTCCAATTTTTCCAACATCATTTATTGAATAGACTGTTTTACCTCATTATATGTTTTGCCTCCTTTGTCAAATGTTATTTGACTATAAAAGTGTGTTTTTTTCTGGGCTCTTTATTGTGTTCCATTGATCTATATGTCTGTTTTTATGCCAGTACCATGCTGTTTTGATTACTATGGCCTTGTAGTGTAGTTTGATCTTCTTTCTTAAGATTGCCATGGCTATTCAGGGTCTTTTGTGATTTCATATACTTTTTTAAAATATTTTTTCTAGTTATGTAAAATACGCATTGAACCTTCTTCTCCTGGCATATTATCAAACTTCCTGTCTTTCCATCTAAATCTGTACCACCCGAGGAAGTCAATAAACTAAATATTGTGTTTCCCAACATTTTGAAAAATATAATAGAGTTCACCTCAAAGTTCAATAAGAATTATTTTGGTGTTATCTGTGATTTTGACACATTTGGTTTTACCAATATATCCTCTGAAGTTAAATTTTAGTAAGAATTTAGCCCTCACTCAGGTTATATATGGTGGGTACTCTTTAACATCTGGAACTAGAACAATTCAAAGCACAAAGATCTCCCTTTTGGGGCTTACAAAAACACACTGGAAATTTTACAAAAACTGACTTTTCTGTAAAGTTTCCAGAACTTTCACCTACTATGTAGTCTGGCACTGATGGCCCATGTCCATCAGTATGAATGGTTCCAGCTGGGAGCAGGGAGCCCAGAGGTGCAAATCTGAAGTGAGGGCTGTGGTGGGCCAGGCGTTCAGGCTGGAGCCATGAAGTCCCGGCACCATTTTCATCTGGTCTTGACTCACTCTTTTGGATGAGAAAAGCCACAATGGACTCAGCCTCTCTAAGTACCAGTTTGATCTGGTACTATGGGCCCATGCCCTGCCTTTGCAGGGAGCTATGGCTGCTCGTCCTCTTCCCATGAGAAATGTCTGGGAATCTGTAGGGAATACTCTTGATTTTCCTGAAGCCTGGGGAGTGTTACTGTCATTAAGAAGTGGGCCCAGCAGGCAAACTTGCCCTGCTCAAAATGCCAATATGCCCCATGGGGTGATGCGAGGTAGTACCTGCTACTGCATTCAGCAGGAGTTAAGGCTACAGTGGGAAGGTACAACAGACATATGAGGGTGCCAATGGGGGAAAGAAGGGGACATGTGTAATACTTTCAACAATATAGATACTTAAAAATAAAAAGACATAAAATCTCTGATTTATGCACCGAATGTAGCTATAATCCTATCACAGAAGAATGCAAACTGAAGAGAGGCTGGAAACCTCACACAGAGTTCATAGCAGTGCATTTCTGGACAGAGCTTTTGAGTGGGAGAGGGGGGCGGTGTTTAGATCAGGTCTCCCTAGTTCTCTGAGTGATCATGGTTAAGTTGCTTACCCTCTCCAGGCCTCCATGTATTGGTAAAACCAAGTGATATACAGAGATGATCCTGAGGCTTAGTCCACTGTGGTTTCTGAGTGGAGACAGGGATCAGGTTAAAAAATTCCTCTCAGTGGGACAGGTGGGCAGATGCCACTTTCTGAGGAGTTGAACTGAATTTTAAGGGGAGAGTGCTTTCCAGGCGGGAATCAGCCATGAGAATGGTGATGGCTCCTCCATGCAGTTGGTTGCCAGGTGGTGTTGACAGTAGTCCCAGCATTCTCATGCAGAGATTCTCAGCTCATATAAATGGAAATGTAAGCTCTATAAGGAAATTTACTCATGGTCTCACTGGCTTGGGCTCTGCCATAGATGTTGGTTCCTCTCATGGTTCATTGAAGGGTTGAGAAAACTGGATTTCACCAAAGGAAAGTTGTGAACTGTGCCATGTTCCTCTCTGTGCTCCTTCTGAGCAGCGCTTCTGCTTGACATGCACACAAAGTGTGATGGTTAATTTTATGTGTCAACGTGACTGGGACATGGGCGTGTCTAGACATTTGATCAAACATTATTCTGGGTGTTCCTGTGCGGGTGTTTTTGGATGAGATTAAAACTTTAATTCTTTGACTGAGTAAAGCAGATAGTCCTTCCTAATTAAGGTGGGCCCTTTCCAATTAGTAGAAGCCCTGAATAAAATAAAAGGCAAACCTACCCCAAGAAAGAGAGAATTCTCTGGCATGGTGGCCTGCAAACTGGGATTCAGATCTTCCTAGGTCTACATCAGTTTCTGGCCTTCAGGCTTGAACTGGACATCAGTTATTGGCTATGAAGATTTTGGACTTTGTCAGACTTTATAATTACATGAGCTAATTCCTTATAATAAATCTATCTATCTATCTATCTATCTATCTATCTATCTATCTATCTACCTATTTATCCATCCATCTATCTATCGTCTATATATATCTATGTATCAGCTATCCATAATGATATATATCTATCTCTGTGAAGTTGTATATCTGGAAGGGTCAGGAAATGTTATCAGGCTTTTGCTAAGGAGATGAGCTATGAAAAGAAGTGATTGCTTGAGTTAAAACCAGGAGTTTGAACTGCACTGTGGAAATGCTGATGTATTCTGGACATGCTGTGATGCTGCACAGATTCGAAATTCTATTCTCCTCAAACTATTCCAAAAAATCTGAGAGGAGGGAAGACTCCAAGCTCTTTTTACAAGGTCAGCATTATCCTAATCCCAAAACCAAATAAAGATGTCACAAAGAAAGAAAATTGTAGGCCAATATCCCTGATGAACATAGCAAAATATTAGCAAATCAGATCCAGCAACACATTAAAAAGATTATATACCATGATCAAGTGGGATTTGTTCCTGGGATGCAGGTTTGGTATAATATTCACAAATCAATAAATGTGATATATCACATAAACAAAATGAAGGATAAAAGTCACACACTCATATCAGTAGACATAGAAAAGGCATTTGACAAAATCCAGCACCCATTTTTGATAAAAACTCTAAACAAAGTGGGAATAGAGGGAACATACCTCAACATAATAAAGGTCATTTATGACAAACTTATAGCTAACATTATATTCAATGGGCAAAAACTAAAAATGTTTCCCTTAAGAACAGGAACAAGACAGGCTTGTAATTTTCACCACTCTTATTCAACATTGTACTGGAAGTCCTAGCCATAGCAATCAGACAAGAGAGAGAGAGACATCAATGTGAGAAAGACACATCCATCGGTTGCCTCCTGCACACACCTGGACTGGGGAGGGGATTGAGCCTGCAACCGAGATACATGCCCTTGACTAGAATCGAACCCGCTTGGGGCCCTTCAGCCCCATGTGCCAACACTCTATCCACTGAGCCACCAACTAAGGCAAAAAAAAAATCTTTCATAATTCCTAGGTCAGACATATAAATATTTTAAACAAAAATCCATTAGTTCAGCCACTCCACCATCTATTGAGTTGAAACTGGCTAATTCAGAGGTTGACACAGTTAAATAAAAAAGTTAGGTTGGAACTGTTAACACCTTGCAATAACACCTTGAACTTATATAGAATCTTTTATGCTAAAGGATTGCAAAATGCTATGCAGACAGTGTATAAATAGAAACACCTTTCCTCACCACCAAGGACAGCCTTCTTACAGATATGATGTGTGTGACCAAAACACCATCCTACAGTCTTTTTGTGGAAGGAGAATATTGAAGACTATTTTCTCCATTTCAAATTGAGAGGATTTTTTTCTCACATCAATCAATTTTCTAGTTCTTTGACACCAACTTGGTGTCCAACAATTCAGTTCTGACACTGACTCCTGGAGTGAGAACAGACATCACAGGTTAAGGGCTCAGTACCACAGGACTGCCCCATGTCAGACATCAGCTTCAAATATGGTGCCCAAGCTACCCACTTTTCTGTCTGATTACAAATTTGGGGGTAATCAGGTTCAATAATGCATTAGAATGACTCACAAACACTCTCTCCCAGGTTCAATAATGCATTAGAATGACTCACAAACTTAGAAAAGCACTTAACTTACTATTAGTAGGTTATTAAAAAGAATAAAATTTAAGAACAGCCAAATGGAAGAGATGTTCAGGGCATTGTATGGGGGAGGGGCCTATGGAGCCTCCATGCTCTCCTGAGGTGCACCTTCCCAGCATCTCCATGTATTCACCAACTTGGAGGTCTCTGAACCATATCCTTTAGGGACTTTTATGGAGGTTTCATTAAAGGCATGATTGATGAAATCATTGGCCATTGGTGATTGAACTCAATTGCCAGCTCCTCTTCCCTCCCCAGAGGTTGTGAGGAGGGTGGGGCTGAATGTTCCAACCCATTAATCATGCCTCGGTTTTTCTGGTGACCAGCTTGTCTTAAAACTATCTAGGGACTCACAAGAGTCACCTCATTAGCCAAATGTAGGTATGGTCTAAAGGTGCTTGTTAAGAACAATACATAGAAAATTCTAAGGGTCTTAGGAGCTCCATCCCAGGAACTAGGGTCACCAAATATATAGTTCCCATTATACCACATAAATGACAGTGTTTCCCTTGACCAGTACTGGTCACTTTGAAATGAAGCCAGAGTACTGATATGATGATCGTGTCACTGCTCATGGAAGGAGTTCCGGGAACCCTAAGTGACTTTCTTACATTTTCTTGTCTCACAGAACATACTCTCTGTATCAGCACTAACTAATAACATTTCTGTGATGATGAAACATTTCTATATGGTAATCACTAGTCACATGTGGCTATTGAGCACTTGACTATGGTTAGTGTACTGCAATGTTATTATTTATTATGATGATTACTTTATTTAATTCTAATCAGTTTAAGTTTACAGAGCCTCTATGGATGTGGTTGTGTTGTGCAAAGCTCTACAGCACAGCCCCTCAGGAAATGACTGATGACTTCAAGGGGAGAAGGCAGCTCCTGCTGAGTCAGGAGAAGCCATACGCCCCTCATTTCTTACCCTTTTCCTTGGAATTGTAACCCCAGTAAGAGACTCTGGCATCTCCATAAATGTTTAAATTGGATTTATCTATTTATCCATCCATCCATCTATTCATCCATCCATTTATACTTTGAACAAATATTTCTTGAGCATATTTAACACTTGGTCATATTCAATGCTTTTCTAGGTAAATGGGGGTTTTGAATTTAGTCATCTAGCAATTCTTGGTATAGATGCAGAATCAAATTTTAAATAAAAGCAAAGTTAATTACAAAAATTATTCCTGAAAGTGCTCCTCCACAGAGAGACTGCAGATTGAAGGATTGATTCCAAGCCATTCCCTGGGAGGACAGGTAGTTGTGAAACAGTGGGAAATGATGACTCCAGGCGTTACATATTTAAAGGGTTCTTCCTGAATGAGATGATAGCTATTTTTAACATGGACATGTGCTTTTAGTATGTACAAATGTGGTACTTCTTTTTTTGGGGATATATATATCTCCTATATAATAAAGGTTAATATGCAAATCGACCAAACGGTGGAACAACCGGTTGCTATAACTCACACTGACCACCAGGGGGCAGATGCTCAATGCAGGAACTGCCCCCTGGTGGTCAGTGCGCTCCCACAGGAGGAGTGCTTCTCAGCCAGAAGCCAGGCTCATGGCTGGCAAGTGCAGCAGTGGTGGCGGGAGCCTCTCCCGCCTCTGTGGCAGCACTAAGGATGTCTGACTGCTGGCTTAGGCCCGCTTCCCATGGGGAGTCATCAGTTGGACATCCCTCGAGGGCTCCCAAATTGTGAGAGGGCACAGGCAGGGCTAAGGGACCCCTCCAAGTGCATGAATTTCGTGCACTGGGCCTCTAGTGTGTGTGTGTGTGTGTGTGTGTGTGTGTGTGTGTGTGTGTGTGTGTATACACTAGAGGCCCGGTGCACGAAATTCGTGCACGGTGGGGGTGTGTCCCTCAGCCCAGCCTGCACCCTCTCCAATGTGGGACCCCTCGAGGGATGTCTGACTGCCCTCTCACAATCCAGGGCTGCTGGCTCCCAACTGCTCGCCTGCCTGCCTTCCTGATTGCCCCTAACCGCTTCTGCCTGCCAGCCTGATCACCCCCTAACCATTCCCCTGCCAGCTTGATTGATGCCTAACTGCTCCCCTGCCAGCCTGTTTGCCCCTAACTGCCATCCCCTGCAGGCCTGGTCCCCCCCAACTGCCCTTCCCTGCAGGCCTGGTAACCCCCAATTTCCCTCCTCTGTCAGCTTGGTCACCCCTAACTGCCCTCCCCTGCAGGCTTGATCGCCCCCAACTGTCCTCTCTTGCAGGCCTGGTCCTTCCCAACTGCCCTCCCCTGCTGGCCATCTTGTGGTGGCCATCCTGTGTCCACATGGGGCAGGATCTTTGACCACATGCGGCAGCCATCTTGTGTGTTGGAGTGATGGTCAATTTGCATATTACTCTTTTATTAGGTAGGATATATATATATTAGAGGCCCAGTGCACGAAATGTGTATATATATAAATCCTACCACCATTTATCCCCTCTATGCCCTCTTCCACCTCCACCCACCCACCTCGCCCTGCCCCCTACACTCACCACATTGTTGTCCATGTCCATGAGTTCTCTTTCTCTTTTATTTCATTATACTCAATCCCTCCAGCACCCCCAACACCCCATCCCCCAACACCAGAGCTGTCTGCCTTTTCTCTATCTATGAGTCTATCTCTATATTGCTTGGTAGTTCAGCTTAAGAAGAGTAATTGGTGATTCTTGCAATAAAGAAGGCATTAGTGACAGTGGGAAGCTGAACAGTGTGGAGGGCAGCATTTTAAGAAGCTAAGTTATGTTACCTCAAGTAAAACTGTGGGTTAGAAAGAGAAAAGGGAAAGCAAGAGTCATTGAAGCAGAATCTAGGCGATGGCATGAAACACGATTCCAGAGAAATTGTAAGAGCAATGATAAATGTGGACAGAAAGAAGCAATCAGAGCAAAACTGGAGTAGGGAGCAGTGCAAAGTGAGCAAGCTGGCAATGCCCAGGCAGCCTTGTGTCCTCAAGAAACAAAAGCTGGTCGGAGTTTCTCTGAGGGAGAAGCAGATTCAGAGGTGAGAGGTGAATGCTGGGCCCAGGTCTGGGAGGGCTCAGAGGGAAGACTTGAAGAAAGAACTAAACCAGAGGGTAAAGCCTGAGACAGGGTGGGCTCTCTGGAGAAGTGGCTCCAAGGATTGCCTGGAAGAGGCACTTACTCTGACCCTGAAGGGAGTGAGTCTACCACAATAGGCTTGTGCCCTCCTTTATGTGACAGCAAAATCGGATGTCTGCTGGAGGCAGGAACAGATTTTTCCCAAGAGGAGAGAGAAAAGCCAGGTGGGAAGATATACTAGGCAAGGTGTGGGTACATATTTTATTTTGTACGCAATGGGCAGCATTGGCTGAGCTGGCTTTGTCTTACGCTAGTCTAAATGTTTCATGAGAAGGCACTTGGCTAGGGCCCTTTATGTGTCTTAGTCTGTTCATACAGCTATAACAAAGTATCATATACTGGTGACTTATAAACAACATAAATTTATTTATCACAGTTTGGAGGCTGAAAGTCTGAGATCAGGGTGCAAGCATAGTCTGATGAGGGCCAAGTCAAAGACTTCCAAGTCAAAGACATCTTGTATCCTCACATGGTGCAAGTACATGTAAGTAAGTATATATAAATAAATATATGACATATACTGCATTTCAAACAAATTACTTCCAAGCAAAATGAATATGTATATATGTATGCACATGTATATGTGTGTGATTGTGCATATATATAGTATATGTATATGTGTGTATATATATTTGTAGATATGTGGAAAGGGTTTTATTTACATAAATCACCAATCACTTGGTCTGATTTTTCTAAACCTTTATGAGTTTACATAAGTAATTTTAATCTAATTACTTTACAGGACTACTGTTACCAGTGTTCCCACAACTCAAGATCCTAATTCCACAGTCAAGTCCGCTATGCATTGGAAATGTAAAGGACAGAACCTCAGACTGAGGAAATTGCTTCATTTCTTGACCATGTTTTGGACAAAACTTAGAGAAATTGATGCTGATGCCAGCCTTAGGGGGCAGGGATGTGTTGGTGTTCCTGGCCTCAGAGACCTGGGATTAGGTTGTACCAAGACAGTCCAGAGTAAGTATTGAGATTTGGAATGTAGACTGCAAAGGCTGGCTCCGTGGGGGAGGCTGTGTGACAGAGGTTGGCTGAGAGCAGACATTGACCTGGAGGCATTCAGAGGACTTGCCAGTGGATAGCAGGTTTGCAGACATTGTTCTTGATTTGTGCGGGGGTCCAGTTCTTAGGGGTTGAAGGTGATAGATGAGAGTACAGCAATGATGAATATTCCAGAGGAAGTCTGCCTAGGCCTCTACATGATCTTTCTTGGGAGTGTCAACTTTCCAACCTCAGAATCCTGACTTTGTTTCAAAATTATGCAATTATTTCATAGAAAGCTCTTATAATTTGACTTCTATCCAAGAGAGAATGAAAACAATTAATGGTAATATACTAAAATGTTTAATTTATTGGATGGCAGTTGAATTTTCATGCCAAAGTTTCACATTGATGTTGGGGGTGTTTGATTCTGCCCTTCCCTCTACACATAGACAGTTCTGACCAGCATACAAATGTTTTCAAAATGAAACTTATACTCCACTAATATTAACTGGAGGAAAAATGCTTGGCTCTTTAAGAAAGTTTATCTGGGGTCTCCTTGACTCCTTTCCAGCAAATGGGGAAATGGTCTAGTGAGGTGTGGCAATGCTTCCCTTAAACGGAGGCCCAGGAGGCTGAATCCAGGTGAGCTAGCTGAGGTTAGGGTCCAGGCCCTCTGCCAACACTGGCAGGGGACGGGGGAATTCCATAGGCTCCAAATGAAATGACAAGCTTGCTTTATCAGCATCTGCTTGTGAGTAGCTATTGCTTTTGATGCTATGTTCATGCATAGCCTCTTCCACCAGAAGATTGTCCTATCCACAGCCAAACGCAATGTGGATGTAAGAAAGCCCCACTGCCCAGAAGAGCGATAAGCCTGCAGGGCCTGCCACGTGGCCGAAACCACCTCTGGTGCCCCTGATCAATGACATGGAGACATGCCTTACCTGGGTACATGGCAGGAGGGGTCTTGCCTTGTGCCTGGCCTGGGTGTGCTGTTCTGGGGATGGCTACCAGAGGGGCATACTTAGGTTTCTTTCTGCCTGTGGCCAGCTCTACTTTCTTGAGATGCTTCTTGGACCATCTGGAAGGGCATGAGCTGAGCTCCAAGTCTAGTGGGTACAACGGCTGCCAGAAAAATGGGTGATTCTGCAGCTCCGAGGAAAGGGGCTTCAGAGTTGAGGACTTCCTCCCACTTGGTCACTGTGGTTTGAAATTTTTTTAACAGGGGGAGAATCCTTCCAAAGGAGCCAAGTGTAAGTCCTTATAATTCTTTTGGCAATCTATGAAGAATTTGTAATTGGGATGGCCTACTCAGGGATTTTGAGTGTTAATGAAAATATTTTAGTGTCAACCTTAAATTATTTTAAAAAATCACTAATTATGTTTTAGAAAAATAAATTTTCAGGATGAAGAGGCTTTTAGAACATATTTAGCTGTGAAATTATAGAAAACGCTAAAGACTCCACTAAGAATCTATTAGAAACAATAAACAAATATATTAAAGTTTCAGGATACAAAGTCAATGTTCAAAAATTCATTGTGTTCCTATACACTACCAATGAAATTTCAGGAAAAGAAAAGAGAAAAAACACATTTTCAATTGCAATTGCAACCAGAAGAATAAAATACTCAGGAATAAACTTAACAAAGAATGTGAAGGATAAGACATTGTTAAAAGAAACTGAAGAAGACAAAGAAATGAGAGGATATTGTGTTAACAGATCAAAGGAATCAACATAGTTAAAATGGCCATATGACCCAATTCAATATACAGATTAAATGTAATCCCCATCAAAATCCCATTGGCATTTTTTAAAGAAATACAACAAAAAATTCTGAAATTTGCATGGTACCATCAAAGATCCTGAATAGCAAAAGCAATCCTGAGAGAAAATGACAAAGCCAAAGGTATCACATTCCTTGACTTCAAATTATGCTACAAAACAGCATGATATTGATGAAAAAACAGACACACAGACTAATGGAACAGAACTGAAAGCCCAGAAATAAACCCACATATATATGGGAAAATAATTTTCCACATAGGAGCCAAAAACATACACTGAAGAAAAGAAAACCTCTTCAATAAATGGTGCTGGAAAATTGGAAAACCACATGCAAAAGAATGATACTAGACAGCTATCTGACACCATATGCAAAAATTAATTAAAAATGGATTCAAGACTTAAAATTAAGACCTGAAACAATAAAATACATAAAAATATAGGTACTAAATTAATGGATCTTGACCTTAGAAAGGATTTTATGAGTTTGATCCTAAAAGCAAGGGGAGCAAAAGCAAAAATAAATGAATGAGACTATATCAAACTAAAACCTTCTGCACAGCAAAATAAATAAATATATATATCTATATATATAAAAAGTGGGCGACTGGAATATCAGAACGACTGGAACGACTGGTTGCTATGACGACCACTGCACCAGTGAATGGGTCTGATCAAGGGGTGGGGCCTACCAGCCAACCTCCCAGTGGCCCCTCCCCCCAGCTGGCCCCACCCCTGATTGGCCTCTCCCACCCCAATTGAGGGTGGGGTGGCAGGCCAACCCCACCCATGCGGCCCTTCCCCCCCGGCTGGCCCCACCCCTGATTGCCCCTCCACCCCAATAGGGGAAGGGGCCGGCTGGCCAATCTTCTGCAGCCCCTTCCCCCAGCCTGCCCTGCCCCTGATGGACCCTCACCACCCCAATCGGCCCACGGCCCCTCCCCCCAGCCAGTTACACCCCCATTGGCCCCCCCCACTCTGATCAGGGGCAGGGCCAGCCAACCATCCATGGTTCCTCCCCCAGGCCACTGGCCCCTGATCGACCCCCTACTCCATTTGGGGGCGGGGATGG